>OZ014531.1:132588771-133796809 GCA_963966105.1 Volucella zonaria
TTTTTTTGGTAAAACCTCCAAACTTCTGAAAGAACCTTTCCAAGGCTTCGATCGATCTCTTTCTGTTTTTCTTCTGAAGAGTTTATGTTCTTGCCTTATTTTCTGCTCGTAGAGCTGGTTGAAACCCACTACATCGGAGGTGGCTTCTCCGATTGCTCTTTGGTAACGATGTCAGTGGTCTTTTACGCTCGACAGATTAGGGAGACTCGATCGGAAAAGGCCCTGGCAATATCTTGCGATTGTAACTGTTCGACGTTGAGTTTCCTCACAATGTTTCGGGGGCTTTGAGCTGGTTAGGACATCAAAAACACTGGGCGGCAATCGCATTATCTTCGATTTGGCTGACTGGCTGACGGTTCCTTTTTTGGATATCAAGATTTGGAAACCGTACATACTCGTAAATGTCAATGAATTGTCAAAAATGAAAGCACGGTTATCCCTATTTAGAAGAACATTTATTAGTCCTTGTGTTCCATTCTAGCCAGCTCGCAGTAGATCTTGGGATATCTCGGTGTGTTGGTATTTTTCAATCTGGTTTGCTCTGACTTGCCGAATGAGATTCTATCATCAAGTCTTCGTCGAGTAAGACGGTAAGCTGCTTTACTTTTTATTATCCACATGGTGTAGCAATGATTCAATTGTGTCATGGGAATTCTGAATCCCATGACAGTTGGTTGTTAATTATTCAAAATTTAGTAAACTTTCCACTTAAAAGTGTTTGCGTGCCATAAACCTTGCTCTACATATTTACCACTTGATGAAGTAGGTCCCTACTTACCAATTCATTCTGAGCCCAGACAGGTTCGATTCGGGCCAAGACTTTAACACTGTCGTACATGCTTATCGGTCTAAAAATCTGCCAAGATGAGTAGAAAGACAATTCAAACTTCATTTGAAACTATCAATGTTGTTCGAGAAACAGATGACCGGATTCAACCCCAACACTTTGGATTTTCTGATAACCCAGTCGTTGAAGTGTCTCAACAGTCAATTTGATGATACCAAACGAATCGTCAGAACATAATAAATGCTTCCATGAACTGGGATTACCCACTTTTGCTACCGAAATCTTTAACCAAATACCCAGTTCTTCTAAAAAAAAAAAAAAAACATGAAAATGTTGAACTTCCATAGTCCAATAGGATCTAATCCAACTTTACCAAATTACCGTATTGACTTTTATCTTATAATCGAATAAAGGAAGACCCTGACTATGAGAACAAATACAAGGAAGCTATCCCAAATGTGTATAACCCGTTGAACCAGATCGAATCAATACTGATCCAATGACTATTCTTTGTGTTGCTATGAGAAAAACCAACCGAAAGACGTAACTATGGGTAACCTTCTCCACTCCACTGTCAGTCCTCAATTTAAATATTATTTGCGTATAGTAAACACAATCAAACTAAATTGCAATCCTCATTCAAATTCGTTTTGCGAACATTGCATTTCCCCTTGGAACACATTCATTTCCATTCACTCTTGTGAAGTAGTACCATATCTACGAAGATACGAGAGCTCATATCTTTAGTACGTATCTTCAACTGGCTCCCATTCCCAGTTGCTACCACAAACAAGTTACCACAAAATTCAATTCAACATGAATCCTGTTCCATTATTCGTGGATTTTCTCCAACATAAAAGGACAAACCAGGACCAGAAGCAGTGAATAATCATCTTTCGAATCGATGTGCATTTTCATTGGGAAACACTCGTATGGATGTGAGTTAGTTTGCGAGTGGGTGGATGGGTACTTGGAAGGGAGTGTTCGCCTCAAAGGCTGCGTTAGTAATTTTCCATTTTCATTTGAAAATCGTTTTGAAAAAAAAGGGAGCGCTTTCTTCTTCTCTAGTTTTTTCCTTTTTAGACCTTCAGATCACACACTGAAGACTGAAAACAGACAACTGAAATCCTGTGTGAAGCTCCTTAAGAGTAAATTGCCTTGAGGAAGATGGAGAGAAAAAAAAAAAAAACAAAAGTTCCACCAACTCACTGTTGCAAGGATGATTTGAACGTAAATTGTCGTCGTATTTATGGCTAGAGTATCTCTAGATGTTGTATCTACGAGTACGGTGACGGTGAACGATTTAAAAGCAATTTGCAAGATTTTTGCATAAATCAATTTATTATCAACCACCGAATATCAACCGTGCTACCCAACCGGCCTCATAAGACCAGCCCCCCCTCCCTCCGTCGTACCACTGCTGAATCAATCTTCATGCCACAGTTTTGAATTTTCAAAACTTCATGATTAATGTGCTATTGAATTCGACTAGAATGAGATTAAGTTAATTAGGTTGCCAGTCGTTCTGTCGTCGACGCAATGTAATCATTATATCATACGACGTGGTACTTGCTGGCGACGATGACGATGTTATGTTGGCTGCCGGCTGTCGACCGTTAGTGGCCGTAATCAAACACCAACCTGGAATTCATTTTAAAATTGATTCACGATATTTTTGGGTGTTGAAAATTGAAGCGATAAATCAACTTTAACGTCTGCCTCGTGAATTTGCTTTAATTGGTTGTAGTGTGTGGGTAAACGGTAAGTAGCTGCAATTGCCGATAGCCTGGTTGATTTCATGAAGTTGACCAAGAATGACAAATGACCTTGCAAACTATAGAAAGGGGTTGCAGATAAAGACCCGCTGCCTTTTGTGTATTGTAGAATTATTCCTACAGAACAATGTGGATGTAACCCTAGAGCTGATATTATGACGAAGAATTTAAATATTGGCGCGTCCGTTCCCGAAGCTCAACCTCAGCGAAGCAGCCCGCTTCAACCAATAAGCCAGCTTCAAAAGTCTTCAGGCAAGAGCTTGTTGACCAAGAAAATTTCCCGATCGCATACATCATGACCATAACAGAGGCAAGAGACTCTTTATGTTAATATCGATATTTTTAACTTTCCAAAATCCAGTGATAATTATATGTTCTTGTGGGATGGAAAAATTAAAACCATTGATGACGGAAGCAATATGCACCAAAATTAAGGAAAAAAAAATAGCTTTTGCTCAATGAATAGGAACAAGTTAAACCAGCTTTCAATAAAACAAAAGTACAAACAACTGCAATCGAATGCACGCAGCCTTACAGCTGAACAGAAGACAGAAGACAGAAGACAGAAGACAGAAGACAGAAGACAGAAGACAGAATACTATAGGCATACATTTGTGGATAACAGATCCAACCCCAGAGAGCAATGGCGTATAGTCAATAATATTCTAGGAAATAATCAGACGAGAAATACATAAACCAAAACTTAGAGATAGAAATATTAATACCAATGAGGAATTGTGCAACGAATTTAACTCCTTCTTTAAAAATGCGACTAAAAATACTAAGCCAGATATTACAGTGAAACTAAATAAAACAAATGCGAAGTTCTTGATAGATAAATCAACCTCATCTTCATTTTTCTTCAGTCCAATAACGAATGCAGACCTGTTCTCCGTAATTAACATTCTTAAGCCAAAAAAAAATCCTGTGGAATAGATGGACTAAGTGGTCAGGCGATTAAAAAGATCGGAAAATCTATTTTAAGTCCTTTGGCATTTTTAATAAACAAGAGCTTCGAAGAGGGGAAATTTCCTGATGCTTTTCCAATTTTTTTTAAAAAGAGAGACCCTACTAAACCGAATAACTACTCGTATACGCCTATATCGTTACTATCTGTCTTCTCAAAAATATTAGAAAAAATAATTGTAAATAAAATGATAAGGTTCCTAGCAAAGATTAGTTTTTTCAGTAAATCCCAATATGGCTTTATAAAGGACAAATGTACGGAGGACGCAATTACCGCCTTTCTAAGCAGAATACCATATGAGGGTTATCTGAAAAGGTTCCGACCGAACAATGATACAAGACATTTTTCCTCAAAATTTTTTTTCTATTTTTCTACATAGTCTCCTTGTAACTCTACACACTTCTACCACCGATGCTCCAATCTCTCTAACCCGTCCAAATAGTACTTGGCGTTTTTCTCTGCAAAATAATTGTTCACGAAGGTGATTGCCTCCTCATTTGACGACAATCTCTGTCCTCCGAACGCAGTTTTTAGATAAGGGAACAAAAAGAAGTCGCTTGGGGTTAGATCTGGTGAATAAGGCGGATGGTCAAGCAGTTCAAACCCCAATTCAAGGATTTTCGCCATGGCAACCGCTGAGGTGTGAGACGGCGCGTTGTCTTGGTGAAACAGGATTCTCTTTTTCTGCAAATGTGGCCGTTTTTCCGCAATTTCTGCCTTCAGCTTGGCAAGTAATGAAGAGTAGTATGCTCCTGTAATGGTTTTTCCTTTTTGAAGACAATCGATTAAGATAACTCCTTTACGATCCCAAAAAACAGTCGCCATCACTTCCCCAGCCGAAAAAACAATTTTTGCTTTTTTTGGAGCCGGCTCGCCCTTTGCAGTCCACCGTTTTGACTGAATTTTTGTTGCGGACGTATAATGGTGTATCCAAGTTCCATATACAGTAATTAATCGGCGCCAAAACTCGGATTTATTGCGCCTAAACTGCGCCAACAGAGCGTTGGAAATGTTCATTCGAACAGCTTTCTCATGCCTAATTCTTGATTTAATATGTAACAAACACGTTCTTTGGACAATTTCATAACCTCTACTATCTCTCTCACTTTAATTCGGCGGTCGTCTAACACCATTTGGTGAACTTTAGTCATGTTATCGTCAGTGGTTGCAGTTTTTGGACGTCCCGAACGTTCATCATCTCTCAAGCTCTTACGGCCACGTTTAAACTCAGCTGTACAAAATTTCACTGTGGTAAATGATGGTGCAGAGTCCCCATACACAGAGTCCAACTCATTTTTGATTTGCGTAGACGTATTGCCTTTCAAAAACAAAAATTTAATAACAGCTCGATACTCGTTTCTTTCCATTTTCACAAAAAACGTTCACATCGACTCACTCAAACGACTGTCAACGAAAACCTACGCGTCCAAAATGACTGAAACTTCGGTAAGTAACTGTCAAAAGCTGAACAAAACTAGCATCCAATAGCTTTTATTAACGAGGGCCGCTATCCTAATGTTGCGGTCGGAAGCTTTTCAGACAACCCTCTTATAGTGCATTAGATAAAAGTCAAAAGTTAGTTGGCATATTTCTTGATCTAACAAAGGCCTTTGATTTAGTGAATCATGAAATATTGCTGCAAATACTGTTCAACGCTGGGTTCAGAGGTGACATAATTGAAGGTAAATGGAGTGATGAGTGGAGAAGAAAGGTATCCGAAGATTGGTCTTCCACAGGGATCGGTCCTTGGACCAATACTGTTTCTAATCTACATTAACTCCATTTTTACCTCTTAAGGGTCATTTAATAGCCTATGTGGATGAACTTGCTCTGTCCTACTCAGGCAGTCAATTTCATGCAAAAAAGAGACCGTGTTGACGTCGCAAAAGACATGATTTGAGAGGCTGAATCCGATCCCACATTCATCAAAAGGATCATTACTGGAGACGAGACGTGGGTTTATGAGTACGACAGGGAAGTGAATGGCGTTCACCAAATGAGCCGAGACCAAAAAAACCACGTCGTTTTCAGTCAAAAAAGAAGGCAATGCTCACGGTTTTCATGGATTGCAACGGTGTAGTGCATCATGAATTTTTGCCAGAAGGCCAGACAGTAAACAAAAAGTATTACGAGTATTTGGGCGTTATGAGACGTTTGCGTGAACCAATTCGTCGAAAGAGACCAGAATTGTTCACCATGCTAACGCACCGTCGCACAGTGCCATCATTATTCGTAATTTTTTGACGAAAAATGCAACAAAAACCATCCAACAGCCACCGAATTCACCTGATTTGGCTTGGCTCCCTGTGACTTCTTTCTGTTCAAATCGAGTTAAAAAATCACGGCGGGGAACGCGTTTCAGCAGCCGAGAGGAAGTAATGGAAAAATCGCAGGAAGCACTGATGGACATACCGAAAACCGAATACTGGGACTAGCCCACCCTTTCCAAACCTACCTCCAAATGATGAGCCCAACAAACAATGAAAGAACAGACAATACAAATAGTCCAGAGGTAGCTGCATCGGGCATAGCGGGGATGCCGAATCCAGGCACGTTTTCCGAGGACGAACTACTGTTTCCGATTCAATAAACGGTAGTCAATCTCTCGGAAGTCCAAGGCACCAACCGCAGTACCTTACATCTACAAACGGACAACAATGCTGCTAGGTAACAAAGTCACAAAGGTAACAGCCAAACTGACCGCAGCAAGCCATCAAAAAAAGGTAAGTCCTTGAGTACCAATTGGAAATCAGGGTCTTCATCTTCTGCAAGATTGCTATGAATGAAGCGGCGGATACTGTGCATTAGAAAGATTCTGAGGACAAGCTCAAATACCCAGCCGGGTTAATGAATATACCAGACATATTGTACACCAAAAAACAACCTAAGCGAGAGGGAGGTAAGTGAAACCGTTCCCAAGACGAGACCACACATGCAAGGCTGATTCAGCAGTCACTCCGTCGCCCCGCTGACCAAAAACCACGGCAAAATCAGTCCTCGCATAGGTAGTAAGAAACCAGTTTCAGGTCGCAATGATGGACAAACTCTCATCTGACGGCAAACTAATGCCGGTTAAGTGGGCTAGCATCGAAGATAGGCTCACCAAGTTAACGGTGAACCATATCCATATATGGTATGCGGAGGTTATCTGAGGTTAACGGGTAATGAAATGCGTGGACCAGTTTTCCTTGTCTCGTGCATCAATAACGTTAGTGATGCCTGCGAGGGCCTTAAACTTAAGGTCATACCAGCTAAGGAAATCCGTAGGAAACCTAGAGCCCACATCTGGTTGCCCAGGATGAAGATGGAGAGCGGAAAAACTTTTCAATGTCTGAAGCTTCAGAACCCTGTCATCCATATGTTTGGTTGAGAGGCCACAAGAAAACAGCTAAACTCTTCTGCTGTCAGTAAATGAGGAGTGTCTCACGCAGCTGGACAAAACTGATTTCAGACTCAAGTTCGCCAAGCTGAAGATCTGAGGACTACAATTTTGACATGATCCTCGAAGACGATTGATCCCATTCAGCAAAAGCAACAATAGTATTCTCAGTGTCATACAATTCAATCTACAGCACTCAAAGTGTGCATCGGAGAATTTGCTGGTACTCCTCAGGGAGGAAGACTAGGACATTGGCATCATCCAGGAGTCCTGGGTCAGTGGATCTACCATTCGAGGGCTCCACGACAACAGACACAAAAATGATACCGACAAGCCTATAACCTGTGTACAATACAAATGACTTAACAGTCGTTCAAGTGGTTGGTATAGGCAAAAACAAAAAAACAGCTCTACCTGGCCTCTGCGTACATGGCCCACTAGACAAACCATATCGCCGCTAGACGAAGCTCAGCACATGGTGTCGCACCTCTATGCTAAGGAGTTCCTGCTTTTGGTATGTGATGCCAACGCAGGAAGAGCACTGAGTCTTTATTTGATTTCCTTATGACCTCTAATCTTAATGTGTGTAATGTGCACTAACAACCAATAACTCCGAATATTAGGTAGATAACTGGAGAGTATCTAATCTAAAACCCTTTGCAGACCATAGATGCATACTCTTCAATGTGAGTTTCTCGGTAGAAACCCTTGACCCTTTTAGAAATCCCAAGCGAACTGACTGGAAGAAATTCAGTCAAGTCTCAAACTTAGGAGCATCACCGATCCTAGTATTGAATCGGTGGAAGCACTGAAAGCAAAGGTGAGGACCCTCGAAAAAGCTATGGAGATACCCTTCAAGACCTTAAGTTCAGTCAAATTTAGCAAGAAAAATCTCATCTAAGAAAGTTGCTTTCGGACATCTTCAATATCTGCTACAAACGCAAATTTCAGAAGCCTTACAAGGACTCCCTTAGGATATACAAAAAAGCAATAGGCAAGGCTAAATCACAGGCTTGGATAGAGTACTGCCACCCCACTAAAACTCTCAAGGATTCAGCTAGACTAAGCAAGATCCTGTCCAAAGAATACTCTTATTCGACATTGATCAAACGAATTGATGGAACGTGGACTGAAGAATCAATGGAACTCCTAATGAACACCTATTTCCTGGAATGCAATAAAAAGCGGGGGTGGTGTGCAGATAGCGCAAGGCACACAATCCGCATCCTGGAATGAATTCAACTCACTAATGACCAAGGAAAAGGTTTCCTGGGCCATCAACAGTTTCTCCGTCTACAAATCACAAGGCATTGACGGGCTTTTACAGATTATGGTCCAAAATATGGCCATTTACCGTGGCTCTTTTCGATTCAACCACATCTCGACACGGATTGGAACCGTTTTCATCCTTAGAATCGGCAAAAGACGCCAAGGATTTTAGACTCATTAGTCTTGTATCTTTCATATTCAAAACCCTGGAACATATCGTGCGAAATCCCTCTAAAGATCTCCTCTATCAAAGTCCACGGTAAGTCCATGAAAGTAGCCTTGCATGAGATTGAGAAACAGTATACGTTAGCTTCCTTCCTAGACAGAGAAGGCGCCTCCAATAAAAAGCACACTGAATCCAATCTGAAATCTCTCACCAAGCTTGGCACAGAAGATTTCGTCAGCAACTGGATCATATCCATGCTAAAAACCGCCATCATTCAATCGCAATTGAGGAACAGCCCAGCGCATGGGGGATTTATCTCGCCTCTTCTATGAGTCCTGATCGTCAACAATATCTTGACGGAGCTCGACAACATTGGAATCAAGGCCGTCGCGTATGCGGATGACGTGGTTAATTTAGTGTCAGGGATGTTCCTCTCGGAGATTAGTTTAGGGCTCTGACTTAGCTAAGCACTTGGGTCACAAGTTGTGGACTTGGGGTTAATCCGAGTAAAACAAAACTATTTACCACCAAGTACAAAATACGGACTGTCAAACTTACACGTCTAAACAGCCAAATACTTACTCTATTGACGCCAGGCTCAACTGGAAACTAAACATAGCAACACAGGGTAAAGCAAAGCATGCGCTGCTTTCTACACCTGCACCAAAAGGTAGGGACTTCAGCCTAAGATGGTCTTCTGGATTTGGTGACCCGCAAAGCCTACAACATCATAAAGCCCGACAGAAGCTCTCAATGTGCTGCTCCATATACTGCCTTTGGACTTGCACATCAAATACATTATTTCATGCAGCACTATCAGTCTCAGATAATCTGGATTGTGACCATAGAAACCCTATGGTCATAGCAAAGCTCTTGATCTGTTCTCTAGGGATCTGGTTTCGACCAAGTTGACATTACGGAAAGGCAGGAATGGAAAAATACCAAGTATCGACCTTCACCGACAATCAAGATGGAATGTGGCATTGGAGCAGGTGTCTTCTCAGTGAAACTGATTTTTTTTTTTAAGAACTCAACACTCAAGGGTGTATGACTACACTTAAAAAGTGCCTGGGTACGTGTTAAGTTTTTAGAACAATGGAACAGAGAATGTCTTCCAGGCGGAGGTACTGGCGATTACAGAGAATCTTTATTGACAGACAGATTGACAACAGCGCTCCACTCACTTACTTCTAAGCTAGTAGAACAGTGCAAGGAAATTGTCACGCAGGTAAACGCTCGGTTTAATATCACTCTCCTTTGAGTTCACGTGGCTTTACACCGATGGGATTCGTCAACGGTAGAATTCTCCAACGCTTTCTCTCTATCGCCAACTCTAGGTGGAACAGTCTAGGAACCTGTACCATATCCAGACAGATATGTCCGCCTACAATAAAAGCAGGACGAATGACTTTATCAATAGAACTCGCGCCGAAATAGTAAAAATCACGGGTCACTGCCCAATTGTGTGAGCCAATTTGGGAATTCCTTGTAACTTGCTGTAGCTATAACAGCTCACCAGCTAGATCCAGGTATCACACACTTGGCACTCCACAGGATGGATCTGAAAACTACCTACGCTCTTAGCCACACTCTTCAACATCCAGGTCACGATCGTTGTGGTATCAAAATAGTGCATACGCCTTACTTGTATTTGTAACGAGTGTTTGTGTCGAGTAACCGCGAAAGATTTTCTATGGAAGAAGCACACCTTTCAATCAATGGAAAGCGTATTCTCTGTTTCACCGACTTCATCGGGATCATAGTACATGACGGCCCAACTGCTCAGATAACAGTTGATACCTAGTCGCTTTGCGGGCCTAGATATTCCTTGAAAATTGAAGCCTATTCACGGGTCGAAATCAAATAAACATAAGAAAACTTGACCTGACACAAATAAGCCTGGTATTGCTTAACGACCTTTAAATGCCAGCTCATTGGGGAGTCGAAATTGTGCTCATTCGAAACTAATTAATTTATACCCTTTGCCATCCACTGAAAAGACTCACAAAGCCCGTCAAAATTATTCTGTCTCTAGAGGAAACCTTTATCCAACAAATTAATTAATTAATCCAATTACGCACTTTTATGCAGCATTTTGCCATCACCATCATTCAAAAGACTCCTCCAATGCAAGAGACGGAAACCTAAAACCAAAAAAGAAAAACAAAAACTCCATACCCTGCCCCTGTCTCCGAGTCTAAGCATGCAATCAAAAGCCCACACACATATGCACACTACCAAAACAGGAAAAAAAAGGGCGAAAAAAAACTCACCCCTTAGCAAATATGAAAACCTCAGAAAACTGCATCCATATGGTCGTGGTCCTGGACGCTAATCAACTCTTCGCCTTCTCGCGGTCTCTATATCTGGACTTGAACCGAATCTCTAGCTGCAGTTTCACAAAATTGCAATTTAATATTCCAGTTTTCAGTGTCAGGATATACCCGTTCCGTACTAGAACCGGCATAACATACGAATACATATCTGCAGAACGTGAGAGTATCTTTTGCGTTCATAGTGCTAAGGAAATCACCATTCAGTCTGAACAAAAATAAAATAAAATAAAAGTGAGTATCCATCCCCTGGAGTATAGTTCCGTAACTCATAAAGGACAATCGTCGTCGTCATGAGCAAGGGTAACATCTGCACCACAGGAAAACAAAGCATCAGGCAAAAGCGCGCCAGGCTGCGAGAAGAGGTGACGACAAAAACGAAAACGACATCGACGACTACGACGACGACGACGACACTAACACGACTTCTCGGTTAGTTATTTCTGGTTCGAGGATATTCACTCCAAACCAGACGCCAGCCAACAACGACGACAACGACGACGACGACGCAACGGCGACGACCACCGTTAGTCCAATGAACACAATGCCAACAGATCACCTAACCGACAGTCAGACTATCTGCACATGCAACTAATGCAGTGTTAGAGAGCAAAAAACAATTTCGAAAAAAGAGGATTCAACTCGTAAACGGACTAAAGGACATGGATATGCGGATATGAGAGCCTGAGTAGAGATGTTTTGGCAGGCACAGCTGCTTTGGCCTGTCATTCATTCCGCAGCGATAAGAGGATGATTATGTAGTATGTGTGGGCTTGGGTTTATCGCCCGCTATACCTACCTAACTCACACATGCTCATAATCCTTCTTCGAATTGTATGACTACTCGTATGTGTGTGTGTTTGAATGGTGGAAAATAAAGTTCAAAATTTTCGCAAACGAGATCCATCGAACAAAGGACGAGATGAAGTAGCGAAAAAACCCTTCATCCTACCAACTCCGCCAGAGTCAACATCAACAATAGATACCAATTCCAACACGGAACATCTTGGCCAGTCCTTCGAATCCTTAATAACAGTACACAGAAACTTGGATTCAAAAAAAAAAACAAAAAACAAATAGTTACAAAGATCTGTAGATACGAATGTGAATGTGAATGCGAATGATAATGTCCTTCCAGTTGTGTAGATACTCCGTAGTTAATAGTTTGTCAGGACGTTGCGGAACTTGTTATTTCTTAGTGCGACTCACATTCAAATTGTCCTTTGCAGTGGAAGTTACTGTTTCCTTCCTTATCAGCCTGCTACTCTACCACTCACAGGACTTCAAGTTCTTCTTTCAACCTATTTGTTTGGCTAAAAGATTATTTTGACTTTATGAGGTTGCGAAGGAAGATTTATCTAGTCTTAGGAACAACAGCGTGTCTAAAAGTCCAGGACCTACACAATTTGACAACGACGACGACGACGACGACGACCAGAATAAATGCGAAGGAGGAACTTTTAAACAAACAAAACTAAAGCCAACCGTCTTCCGACGGTGGTTTTGCCTTCCTTTGTTGCTGAACTTCGTTAATGGTCCTTCTTCTCTGTGTCAGTATCAGATTCAGAATCAGAATACAGAATCTGCGTTTGTTTGGCTGCGTCCAACTGGGAAAAACATAGTTCCTGGTGCTGTAGGTCCTAGTGTTGTGTTAGTCCTACTCTGTATACAAACAAAGGGGATTTACTCCGGTTATTTTGGTTCCTGTTCCTGTTCCTGCTCCTCTGAGGGTACTGCTATATGCTAGTGCCCCCTGAAAGTAACAGCATCTTGTGGCGTCAACGTTTAAATAAATTTTTGGTAAATTAGTTCCTTTAGATATTTCCTGTTGTTGTTTTGCTTGGTCCCTCTGTGTCTGTCCGTCCCGTTGGTCCTGACTACGTTTCGTTTCCCAGAAATTATGAGACTTTATCCGAGTTTCGGTTTCAGTTTCAATTTCGGTTTCGTTATACTGTCCGTGTTATGCTCTTAGCCAACAACAAGGACTGCGTTGGTTGGCATTGGTCGTGGGAGCTGATGGCATCTGTTGTTTTGTTTTTAAAGTGCGTCCTGGACGTTCTTGTTTTGCTTACGAATGTCACGGACGACTCAAAGGGAAGTTTTCTCCTTCTTCTCCGGCTTGCCCTCTTGGGAGTTGAAAGGAAGAATATATAGTTTTGTGGCACCTCTCTGTATTGTTCATTGCTCCGTTTTGTGTGTTTGTTTTTCTGTGGATTTTGTGTCGTCGGTTATGACTTCTCATTCCAGTATTTCTCTGGCTTCTCCATCCCTTTCGTTTTATGCTTTGGGTTTAGGGAATTGCTTTTGTTTATTAATGCCGGGTGATCAGGAAAAAGATTCGAATTGATGGCTTGCCATCTGTCAATAACAATTGTTGGGGCTCCTGCTGAGAGATGGTATATAAAACACCAAGAGAGGGTGCAGAACAAAAGGAACGTTAATGAGGCAATTTATGATGAATGGCAGACTGTTGTGTTGTAGGTGCTAATCGAAATGAAACCGAACCTTTGGAATTACGAGTACAAACGAGAAGAATTTAAAAGTGTTGGATACGACAGGAGTTTACAAGGAAATTTCTAAAGATGACAGATCTGAGAATTATTATATTGGGAAGTGGGTACCTACCTTCTGGTTGGGGAGGCAAGATTTCTGGTTTCCAAGACAATACGAGTCCTTCAAAGTGTGCGTTTGTTGAGTCAAAGTTTTAAAGTGACAGCTTTGCTGACTGCTTGTGAGTTTGAGAAGTGTTTGATGTGACACTTAAGGCAAGGTGCCACGTTGAATGTCAATTGCAAACGTGTCACTGTTCGATCAATTGCTTACAATTTGTTGTCCTTTGAAAAGTCTTAGCTAGGTACGATGGGAAGGAGAAAGACATTATGTCAATGAATCAGGGCTCTGAATCTAAAATCTTCCAAAAGTCACTAAGTTAATGTAATCATGAGGGACCGCCTTATCCGACTGTGTATCCATTCCTTGGTTTCTCAAAAAGTCCACCTGAAAATAGCCAAGTAGGTACAGACTGGCCAAATCTGGTCGGAAAAAATTGCGCCAGATGAATGGAACTGCTAAATTCGAAGTAGGGACATGTTGTAAACTGTTCCACCTGTAACTCGATATACACAGAACCCGCGTTAGAAGTTTCTCTGGGCTCCTAAATATAGTAACATAGCGTTGAAGGAGAAAGCCGACGAAGTAACCAGACATTACTTATTTCGGAACTGCACCTGGAATGATGGAACTCTCAATACACCACGTGTACTCGACCAATCCTTTGGGGCTCTAGACAGCTACAAGGCTGACGTTCCTGTCATCTAGGATGTCAGACTTTGTGGATATATTCAAAACATTTCAACTAGTAGGTATATAGCTTAATGCCAAAGTAGTGTCTTATATCTAAAACGTTTATACAATTCAACAAGATCCTAAAACACTCCCTAACAAACCGGTTACATCTTCTTCTTCTTTTTACTGAGTTCGCCTTGTTGTACGGACGCCTCCTGGTAAATTCGTTTAACTTTCTCCATTCGTTCACGATCACTTTGAATCCGTTGATTGATCCGAATCTTCCGCAGAAACTCTGTGTCTCTGCGAATTTCTCTTGGTCCCGCGTCTAATTTTATGAATGAGTTTGACATTTTCCTCCTTCGCCTTCGACAGTTTCGGTCGCCGTTTGTCATCGTACATCGTTTCAATGCGCGGTTCGAAAAGCCGGAGTGCTTTGGGTTTTTTCTCTGGCGGAACGAGCTTCGTCAGAGTTTTTGTTGCCATCGATGTGAGTGTGGTTTTGGTTTGTTCAAAGTTCTTCTTCACAATGTCGATTCGCTCCAGCAGTGGCAGGAAGGGCTCTGCTAAATAATTTGAACCGATGTTTTCGCTTACAATGTCGATGGCGTCTTTGGTCAGCCTCAAGGCAGAATTCAATTCAGGCGCGAATCTTAAAGTCCGCGGAAATTGTTGTGGTGACCAGATCTTCTCTTTTGAGAAGGGCATCTTGTTCCAACAATTTTTAAGCCGGCTCCTCTGCGATGGCTAGAATTCTGTTGAAAGGTCCTGCTGATAGGAAGCAAATGACACCTAGAAGAAAGCTGAAGGCAGATGGAACGAATCGATGTGATGATTGACCATACTCTAGCATCAAAGTAACTAGGAAGTGATATCCTGCCGCGTACGCACTGTGGAGATTATGTGACTGATGCAGATATAAGTGGGTGCGACGACGTTATGACGGTAATCCGAGGTGGTGGACAGATTTGAGACGATCCTGAAGAAGACGACCATATCCAGTGAAGGATATGCAGTGCCATTTATTTGCTTGCATATGGAGTTGCATGAGTGATGAGATGTGGGGTTAAGGGTATGGGAGTTAATAAAATTAAGGTACTTAGCTCCAGTTTTGAGGTCGAAGTTAGGAAATGAGTTGCTACCTGGGTTTGGTGGCATAGTAGGTTGAGAAGGGAAAATATGGGTTGTTGGAGTTTAGTTGAAAGAGATGTGTTAGCGCTGGGGCTTGGGTGGAATGAAGGGAATTAAGGGATTAGAGGATTGATGTGCAAGGGCTTTGTGTCGGATAAATGAGGAGGGAAGAATATGTTTGTTTTGAAGCTCCAGTTAGGATCGGGATTAGAGTTTCGTTTTTTGTTTGGATGTTCCTCTGTTACTGTTGGAAGGGAGTTGGAGAGGGGCCTTTTTCTAAGCTTATCATTGATACTACGTTTATTTTTGGAATTTTGGTTGTCGTCGACATGTGGGTCTTCTTATTCCTTGGAACATTTGGTGATAGTTATCTTCACAGGATTAGTGGCCTTACCAAGGGAAGTAGGGAAAACCACGAATATTTGGCCGGGGTGTTGATTTGAAATCATCTGACACTCGGTAATGGTGATAGCATAATTTCGGTGAAAGAAATTTCGCACCCAAGCAGCATCAGCGTGTTGACGAGCACCACCTGAGTCTGCTTTTCCATTTGGAGGGGGTCTATGAAGTTCAGAATTGTTTGAGCAGTTTGCGTGGAGCGGCGGCGGACGGGATAAAGGCAGCGCGATTTCGGTTTCCGTTGTTAGGACGGTGGGAGGAGTAGTTAAAAATGTGAGACTCCATGTCTATTAATTCGTTATGAATTGAGACATTATACGGAGACCACTCGTAGCTTGGAATTGAATTTGGTCGGGTATGCCATCGATTTTGTGGGGACCCAATCTCACTTCTTTACCGATTTCGGCTAGCCGAACTAGCCGGTCAGATCGCCAGATCAGACGGCGCCAGACTTCTTTCTTTGGGGCTTCTTGAAATTTTACATTTACCACAGCGAACCATAATCCTTGCAAGCCTTGAAAGTCAACATTAAAAAAGAAATTACGGATTTGGAGGCAAATGTTTTGTGAGCAACAATTCAAAATGCCGTAAAACGAGCACAAATCAACTCAGGAGGTGGTCAATTGACCGATATCATTTCTTCAACTTAATGTCATAGATTATATATTTTCAAATAAACTTTTCGTGGAAACAGAGATCAATTTTTTTCATTTCTAACAAAATGGCAGTCAATTCAAATTGCCTTATGTTGTACAATACTTTAGCAGGTCTAAGGGGCCTACTGGTCACGACAAATAGTGATTTTCTACTCCTCTTCATCTCTATAGTTCCAGCATAAATCGCTGTAAGAGAGGCTAAGTCTTTTAGCATGTATGACAATTATACGACAACCTGTGAAGTTGGCCATAAGAACTGATCTCCTTCCATTGGGCTGGTCTACCACAATTAAACAGGGAGAGAACAACTGTTCCAATTTCAAAGCGGAACCTACTAACCTAAAGTAGAGTTCCAAGATCAGGATTGGATCTGAAAGAAAGGAAAATTCATCCCAAGGCATTCAACCAAACCGATCAAGTTCAGATCGATTTTAGGCACAGTACCCTGGTTATGGTATCGACATACCTGAAGATCTAGGCCAGATGCGCCTAGCTGGCGACGTAACAATAAGGGAATCTCTATCTGTATACCTCAGCATGTATGGGTTTGGACCTGTGCTTGGCTTGATTCGGGGTTTAAGGCCAAATTAATGGTGGATACAGCATATGCCAAGCCGGTGGCAACGTCATATTTAAGATTGAATGATTCTGGCTTCCATTTAGATGTGCAAATCGAAACCGACCAAAACGTGAGGACTTTGTATACCCTGATCGCATGCCGATAAAGACCCATCTGCACTAGCGGTATGAATACCTTCTACTGGATTTGAGAATGAAGACGATGGACGGCATTTTCATCGACGTTTCTTTGCAGCAGACTCAGCACATCAAGGGTAATGTTGTAACTGGTTTTCCATATCTAACGCTGGTGGCGTGGGACTTCTTGAGAAATTCGGGGATACACGACTGACAAAGTTTCTTGAATTTTTCCGTTATGGTGGCTGCGATATCCGCGTTTATATGCACATTGTCTACGATTGGGTAGTGATCTGAATCGATGTTTCCAGCTCAAAAATTTCAATTCAAGAAATATGATGGCTGTCTTGCGTCGATTGGACTTTAGTCCATTTGATTGACAGTCTCTCGACATGTCACTTGGCGGGTGTTGAAATACGGAATTCGTATTCTTTTGTAGACATCTTCTATAGCAGCGATATCATGTTGACTCTGATGTTCGATCATCCTACAAAGATGCCATTGTTTCCTATCTTGGTACTGGAATTGCCTAAGACGATCTTCAGCATTAACCTTAGAATATTACTCCTAGTCCTTGTCAGATAGCTCATAGACACAATTTTTGCCGGCTTCCTTCCGTCTTTTTTCTTAAGGCGTTGACACATATGGAACTAATGTTGGACAGTTAAGCCTTAATGATATAAATTTTCAGTTTCAGAAATTCAAGACCTTAAGACGATGTCTGCCTCTAACATCAAAGGCACTTCCAATCAAAACTGTAGATATCACAGGTCATCATCCTCTTTTCGACAGGACACTTTCAAACACCTTCACTTGTTACTAGATTAAAAGTGGCCTATTAAGCATCGTATCATTCCACGAGCAGTAAAGGACAGGAAAATAGCTTGCCCTTCTATTTGATCATTGTTGTCAAAATCTGTCGTACTGCACAGCGGTTTCAATAAAGTTCTTCATTATCCATACAATATCCCATCTATAGGACAGCTAGTGGTTATGCTTAATGAGATAAACGGATATAAGTCGGTCACGTCGGTCACGTATACCAGAAACGTCGTTTTCTTGGAGTAAATCTTGGTAGCCGATGAGCTTGTGGTTTAGCTGTAGAGCGACCAGATAAGAACGATAGGGAACAATTTTTAAATGAAACAACAACGGTGTGAGATATAAAATTGGTTATGTGTGGAATAGCACATCATTCAAATGGCCATCAGTGCTTCAAGCAGTTGGTACAATTTTTTATGACTTGTTCCAATATGTGCGGCGTTATTCCGGCAATAGCGTGTCGAATGTTGGCCGCGAGCTAGTACAAAGTGGTTGGCTTGTCAGCTTAGATTAAGGACTTGACGTAAGCGCAGAGAAAATAATCGAGTGGTGTCAAATCGCATGGTCGCGGCGGCCAATTTATAACCCAGACGCCAAATTTCTCCTTCACAACTTCGAGCTTTGCATAGCTTGTATAGTATGTAGCGCCTTCTTGTTGAAACCATAGTTCGGATATATCGATATTGGCGAGCTGTGACCACAAAAAGACGATAACGATGTCTCCTCCCTCATTTCGAAAGAAATAAGGTCCAATGATGCCGCCATGTCATAAATCGCACCAAACAGTCAATCTTTGTGGATGCATTAATGCTTGGCCGAACACTTGTGGATTGTACCCGCTCCAATAATGGCAATTTTGCTTATTGACATAGCCGCTGAGCCAAAAATGGGCTTCGTCCGAGAAGATGATTTTTTTGGCCAAAATCCGGATCTCCGGCCAACATTTCCAGCGTCCAATTGGCGAATTCACGGCGTTGTCTATGGCCGCCCGGATTCAATTCTTGCTTCAGCAGAATCTTATATGGATGTAGGCTCAACCGCAAAATAAGCCCGGTTGACTCTCTGGGGATGCCCAATTCAGCTGGTTGACGCCGAATCGACATTTCTGGGACTTCTTCAATACTGACCGCTACGGCGGCTCTGTTTTCTTCATTTCGCACCAAAGAACTGCATTGAGTATGATCGAAACAAAAATTCTTGGGCAAACATGTATGAGACACAACATTATTTTTTCGAGTTTGTGCTGTAGTGTACTATTACTGATTTTTAATCTCGTGTATGTCTCGACACAAATGAATGTTAGCGAACGGATGGATGTCTCCATATGCATGAATTCATCGTGAGTTGAATTCATTCGAGTGTTTCGAGTATCTCTATTGGCTCGAGTGTGTTCAACCACCGGAACAAACGAAAATGCGTTATCAGTATTCTTTACTGATAAGGAACAAAATTCATAATTACAACAAACAATAAAAACAAAAAAACACAACATATGAAATTTAATATTTAAGCTTTAAATTAAATTTAATTATTAAAATTTTTATAATATGAGTTTAAGAACAACAAGCTATCAACCGATCCTGGTGCTAGTCTATTTCGTTTTTCTGATATTATTGGGTCTATAACTATTCGTGCGGTTTGCTAAGAGATGGCGTAACGTGTATTATTCCATTGGAACATGCGTTGGAAAGCTACTGTCATTGTACGTCATTTCAGTATATGTCATTCATTTGAAGCGTAAACAACAATAATTTTTTTTCACTCACATATGTCGAACTTTGCGCCTGAAAAAGTGTTTTTGCGGGGAGTTCTTCTTCATTACTTTAATATGAAGAAAACTGCTGCCGGAAGTCATCGTATTTTGGTGAAACCAAAAGTTAAATATGGTTCGGCCAGTGAGTTTGGACAATTGGCGCGACTGCCGAATTGACCCAAAATGGGCTGAAAGGTATTTATCGGCTCGATAAACGACCAAAAGGGAAAAGATAATATAATTTGTCGATAAGCCAACTTAAAGTGAGAATAGAAGACAAACGTGATATAGACACAAAACGTGCTACATCAAGTAGAGTATGTGATGCAAGTGGGGTAACAGGTTGCTTCATGACAATGTATTCGTTTCCTAAATATCATTCGCTTAGCTTAGCAGATGCATGACAATAAATTTGCTATGAAAATTGAAGTGAACATTCAGCATTGACAAAAAAATGGAAGCTGCTTCCTGAATTAGGATACGTGCAGTCCTTGTTCACAGAGATTTCAACACAACTAATAAGACAAATCTCAGTTACTAGACGATCGGATGGTATGGCTTCACGCGGTCATAATATTCTCTAGATCGTTTAAGTTTTGACATCTTTTGTGACAACACCTATTGCTTGGGTCTTTTTGGTGGCAAATCGCAGCACTTGTGTTCGGACGCAGTTTGATCCTTCTCCGCATATACCAACTTGATCAAAAGGTTCCCGCACGACACCACCGTGTGGCGCTCCCATTGTTCCGATTTGAGTTCTGTTTTTTTTTTTGTTAAGTTGGTAAATCTGTTGTTGATATTCCCTCTAAATCTTGGCGTCATAGCTTGACATTCGCAAATGTTACGTAGCCATGAGTACATCTATCTCTGTGTGTGTTGGTGATTTTTATTTGCAACAACGAACTTGTACGAGTATTAAATTTTGCGTAAAAAACGGACTTAATGGTGCGCGAACGTTGGAAATGTTGGAAAAGTGTTTCCGCAACGATTCTCTAAAGAAAACGGTCGTTTACCAGTGGCACGAGCGGTTCAAAAGTGGTCGTGAGTCAATCGAAGATGATGAACGCAGTGGCAGACCATCGACATCGAAAACCGACGAAAACATTGATGAAGTACTCGTAAAAGAAATGTTGGTCAATAACCGCAAATTAACCATCAGAGAGATAGCGGAGGACTTGAAAATTGCCTATGGATCCGTCCAAGACATTTTGGTTAATGATTTGGGTTTCCGTCGTGTAGCAGGAAAGTTGGTGCCAAAAGACCTCAATTTCATGCAAAAAAGAGTCCGTGTTGACGTCGCAAAAGAGATGATTTGCGAGGCTGAATCCGATCCCACATTCATCAAAAGGATCATTACTGGAGACGAAAAGTGGGTTTATGAGCACGACACGCAATCCAGAAATCAGGCAAGTGAATGGCGTTCACCAAATGAGGCGAGACCAAAAAAACCGCGTCGTTTTCAGTCAAAAAAGAAGGCAATGCTCACGGTTTTCATGGATTGCAAGGGTGTAGTGCATCATGAATTTTTGCCAGAAGGCCAGACAGTAAACAAAGAGTATTATTTAGGCGTTACGAGTATGAGACGTTTGTGTGAAGCAATTCGCCGAAAGAGATCAGAATTGTGGGCAGAGAAATGCACCGTCGCACAGTGCCATCATTATTCGTAATTTTTTTAACGAAAAATGCAACAAATACCATCCAACAACCACCGAATTCACCTGATTTGGATCCCTGTGACTTCTTTCTGTTCCATCGAGTTACTACTTGGGGAACGCGTTTTAGCAGCCGAGAGGAAGTAATGGAAAAATCGCAGGAAGCACTATTCGAAAACCGAATATAAAAAATGTTTCGAGGATTGGATCAAGCGTTGGCATAAGTGTGTTGCAGTCAATGGGGATTACTTTGAAGGGGACAATATATTGGGCCTATAACTTAATTCGTGCGGTTTGCTAAGAGATGGCGTGACTTGTATTATTCCTTTGGAACATGCGTTGGAAAGCTACTGTTATTGTACGTCATTTCAGTATATGTCATTCATTTGAAGGGTAAACAACAATAATTTTTTTTCACTCAAATATGTCGAACCTTGTGCCTGAAAAAGTGTTTTTGCGGGGAGTTCTTCTTCATTACTTTAATATGAAGAAAACTGCTGCCGAAAGTCATCGTGGAAGTTTATGGTGAACACGCGCTAGCTGAGCGAACGTGCCAAAAGTGGTTTGCACGATTTAAAAGTGGTGATTTTGGCTTGGAAGACGATGAACGTCCTGGGCAGCCAAAAAAGTTTGAAGATGAAGTACTGGAAGCATTACTCTATGAAGATTGTTGCCAAATACAAGAAGAGCACGCAGAATCTTTGGGTGTCACTCAAGCAGCCATTTCAAAACGTTTAAAAGCAGCTGGATATATTCAAAAGCAAGGAAATTGGGTTCCACATGAACTCAAGCCGAGAGATTTTAAAAGGCGGTTTTGCATGTCCGAAATGCTGCTGGAACGCCACAAAAGGAAGTTATTTTTGCATCGGATTGTTAAAAATGGATCCATTACGACAACCCCAAGCGCAAAAAATCATATATGAAACCCGGCCAACCAGCCAAATCAACGGCAAAGCCGCAATTCATGGCGCGAAGGTAATGCTCTGTATTTGGTGGGATCAGATGGGTGTGCTGTATTATGAGGCTAAAACCGGGTGAAACCATCAATGGACAACGCTACCGAACACAATTAATCCCTTTGAAGAGAGCAGTGGCCGAAAAACACCCGGAATATGCGACCAGACACGAGGCAATAATTTTCCATCATGACAACGCTCGGCCCCACGTTGCTATTCCGGTTAAGAACTATTTGGAAAACAGTGGATGGGAAGTCTTACCCCACCCGCCTTATAGCCCAGACCTTGCCCCTTCTGACTACCATTTGTTCCGGTCAATGCAGAACGCCCTTACTCGAATACGGTTCACATCAGAGCAGAATATCAAAAATTGGCTTGTTCTTTTGGAATGAGATCCACAAATTGCCAGAAAGATGGGAAAAAGTCATAGCTTCAGATGGGCAATACTGTGAATAATACTATTGTACACGTTTTTCTTAAATAAACTTGCCAGCCAAAGAAAAGCATCTCTCAGCCGCTGCACTGCTAGCTGGTATTGAATGAATTTGCATAGCTAGTTGCGCTAAATGAGGGTATTTATTTTGATCAAATTAAAACTTTTAGTCATCTCCACTATTTCATTACTCTATCTCTCTACTTTGTCTTCAGGCTTTTCTATGACTTTTGAGGCAGATATGTTTAGCAAATTAGAAAAAAAAAACTGTGCATCGTTGGTGGTGTCAGAAATTGAAGGTGGTTGATTTGACTGGGAGATGGTGCTTCATTTGCCTTATCTTTAATTTGAGAAGAACAGAAATTCTTTATTGTATCTAAATCATTTGGCTGCATATTTATAGCTGGTGGATATAAAAAGTATCCAGTTTTATTGGTGACCCATATTTCTTCAATGTTTTGTCTTATGTTTGGTTCACAGAGATTCTTAAAATTGATGATAAAACGTAGCAAAGCGATGGAGAACTGCAAACTTGCAATTTCTTGAATACAATTTCAAAATTCTTACACATTTCCACTAAAACCGTAAGAATAGATATATTTATGTGCTTTGTTCGTTCGTAGTCAGAATATTATTGATTTGACACCAATTGTCAGTTATAGATTTAAACATTCTATAGTTTGAATTCCACCGTGTTGGACATGCGCTTTTCAGAGAAGTGGTTAGGAAATGCTGCAAATTTGGTTTTTTTAAAATATTTTACCATTTTTTTTGGCACGATTCTAAAATATCTGCAAATTCTGTTGTATCAGCCAACGACTTCTCCAATACATTAGAAAACAAATGACTGCTGCAGTTTAGGCGGAACACACTTCTTTTCTAAAGCCTTGCTTATATTTCTTCCCCTGTCAGTAATGAATTTAATTTGATCGATGTTTCGAACACCAAATTCATCAAATAGACTGTTGAGCTCTTTTATAATATTGTCACCCGTTGATCTTTCGAAATCCATTGATTTCAATCCCAAAACCATATCAAAGAACTGAAATCTTTTTTGGTAATGCAAGGTGACGCCTAAAAGGTTTCGCTTTACGTAGTTGTCCGTCCACATGTCGATTGTAGCTGAAGCTTCACCGCTATTCACAACATTACTTATTTCGTCTTTAAGTTCTTGTTTTTTTTTTCTTTTTTCATTTGCGTACATTTTGGATCTTCGGGAAATTGTTGTTGCAGCCGGTAACAAATCCTCCACATCCACCTGTTCACCATATGTTGCACCGATCTTGATAAAGAACTTCACTATTTTAGCGAAGCCAGAATCTTTTAGTTAGTTTTTAGTTTTAAATGCATTTTATTATCTTAATCATTAACCCTTACATACTAACAAAAAATGCTTAAATGCTAGCTTAAAATTACTTAACAATCTTATATTAACTTATTGGCCCCACACAGCCACTCTAAGCTACTCTAAATTTTTATACTATGTCTTTCGACTTTATTTACATTTTATTGAAATTCGTATATATTTTGTATACTCGTACTTAAGGCTAAGAAAAATTTGTTAACAAAAACTTAGCATATGGAGTTATTTTTTAATAAAAACTTAATATCTAACTTAAAATAAACTTAAACCTAACCTACATACACAATACATACACATAGATATTATACACAATTATATACATATATTAGTATATACAAAGGTATATACTAATATATGTATATATTTCTTAAATGCTAACCTAAACCTATGCAAGCTGGCCATCGGTATTCACAGTGTAAATAAGTTGGTCAGCTCTGCCTCATTAGTGAGGCTGGTCCGTAATTGACGGAAACGACGACGAAACATCTTCTCCATCATTCAACCACCAGAAATGCTGGTGCTGCCGAACGACATCCCTCTTATCGCGATTCCCCACCGCCCTACTGAACCTGAGACGATCCACACTGCCGTGTGCGACGTCTCTGCCGTAGTTGAGTCGCCTGTCCCCAGCTTTCCGAGCGACATGGAAGATTAACGGGACCGCTGATCTATCCTGGATCAACCCTATCTGATCTAGGTAGAGGAATGCTTCCGGTGGAACAAAGCCATCAGATCGCACACTCTCGTGGTAAAGGTAATTGGGGTAGTAAGCCCCAGATATCAGGTTATTCGTCGAGGTCATTGCTCTTGCAATGTGCCTTCGAGTCAGCTTAATTACGAAGTTGTCCACTCGTATTAGGTTCGCCCTGTTGTAAAGGACCTCATTACGATAAAATTTTTTGTACTCCGACTCTGGTGTTCTGTACAAGCGAAGACAA
Organism: Volucella zonaria; assembly: GCA_963966105.1. NCBI lineage: Eukaryota > Metazoa > Arthropoda > Insecta > Diptera > Syrphidae > Volucella > Volucella zonaria. The sequence goes on from OZ014531.1 coordinate 132,613,532, forward strand.
GCCCTCTCAAACACCCGAATCTTTTCCATTAAGCTTGCTCGTACATTGAACCACACGGGGCACCCGAATACCAGCATGGGCCTGATAAGGGCCATGTAGCAGATTACCTTTACCCTCTCATCGAGTTGGCTGCTATAAAACAGTCTCTTTGTAAGGGCAAAAGCGCCTTTGGCTCTGGCCAGAGCAGCATCTACATTTTTGTCAAAATACAGAAACTGATCTAGCCAGATCCCAAGGTATCTGACTACATTTCGACAGGCAAGAGGCTGTCCGTGTTGTCCAATGTTCGAGAACATTCGCCAATTTTTTCTAGTATCCCTAGAGGCTCTAGACAACGGCGTCCTAAAGAGAATGGTTTCCGACTTCTGAAAGTTGATTTTCAACTTCCAGTCATCGCAAAATCGTCTTATCTTATCGAAGTCACGCTGCAAGAGAGTATTAATGACCTCGATTTTTGGACCTGTTCTGTACGCTATCAAATCGTCTGCATACGCAATGGTATGGGGAAGTGAACCTATCAAGTCGCTTGTATAAATGTTGAATAGGATCGGCGAATTGACCGCGCCTTGCTGAAGACCATTCTTAATTTGAAATATTCCAACAGAAGTCACATCGCCATTTTTCACGATGAACTGTCTGTTGGTTAGCATATTAAAAAGAATGTACAAGAGTGGTTTACTGATCCCCAGCCTAGTCAGCTTATATAAAAGACCCTCTAACCATACGGTGTCGAAGGCCTTCTCCAAGTCAACAAGGCAGGCACCAGTGCATTGGTTTTTGCCTTTATTCCATTGGATATCGGACACCAGTTTAGACGCGGCATGTGAGATATCATGTCCCGCCTTAAAACCGAATTGATTATCCGGAACTATATGTTTGTCCTCAACCCATCTAGACAGAGCTCTATTGATTACTTTTTCAAACACCTTACTAATATTCGGAAGGAGACTTATCGAACGGAGATTCGCCGGATTGGATATATCCTTTCCCTTTTTGGGGATAGGTTGCACCACCGCTGTTTTCCAATGCGCTGGATAATGTGCATTATTCATTGCATTATTAAACAGGGTGGTGTAAATGTCCACCGCTTCTAGAGGAAGATGTCGAAGCACGATGTTCGGAATACCATCGGTCCCCACTGATTTCTTAGCCCTGATTGTGTCAAAGATCTCATGGAGCTCTTCCTTCGAAATGAACGGGGGTAGGCCACCCTCTCTAGTAATGACATTATTTGCCATATTTTCGTCGCTGAACCGGGTGAAACCAGAGCCCTCGGATCGCCAGTTCTCTACTTCATTTCGAATGTAGAGGCCGTGCACCAAGACGCGATTGTCCAGTTCATAATTAGGACCAATGGTATCAGTGGCTTTGTATATTTCCTGGAAAGTCGCCCCTATGGCCTCAACCTTCTCCTGTGGATCCTCGATCACAAAGAAGTCGTCATCATCAGCGGCCTCATTTGGATCAATACCTGCTATTGTCAGTAACCGTTCGTTGTCTGTTGTCCGGGCTATTTTAAGACACTGAAGGTCGTTTTGATTATTTCTCCGAAATATTTTATTTATTTGAGGGAACATATTCGGGTTGCTGGTGTTTACAGCCCGAACCCTGTTGTTCCAATACGAACTTACAGAAATTCTGTAATTCTCTTTTATTAACGTTTGAATATTTTTAATCGACGACTTCAGTGTCCTAATCTCCGGGTCTTGTCTGTCAGTTTTTGACACTTGACAGAAGTCTACTTTTCTGTCGGTGCAGTGCGTCAATAGTAGGATTGCAGAACAGGTCTTCGTTAGTCGTACGTCGATACCGCGGTATTGTAGCGTCCATAGTTTGTTTAATTGTCTCGTCCATTTGTTTTAGGTAATTGTCGATCTCCTCGTTTGACAAATTCCTATTGGACGGTGGACGGTGGAGCGTGTTCGAAGCGAGTGCTCTTGTCAAGGTTGCAGAGAAGCGTGTCCATCGAGTCTTACTGTAGTTGTAAGAATATCTTTGGACAAACTCCTCCAATTCCGCAATTTCGTTGGGAACTGTAATTTCGGTGCTAAAACCGCAATGGTCACTGTCATACACGAACGTGCGCAGACAGTTTAGCGTTTGTAAATTCGTACCTGTCAGTCGTATACGTTCGTCGTACAGCAGTAGATCCAAATAAGACCCGCCTCTGGGAAACGACGGGTTATCCGTCCCTTTAAAACCGAGTCTGTACATGACATCGTGCTGACCTCACCAATCGAGTAGTAGGTTCCCTCTAGTATTTGGCACATTATTTCCCCAATCTCTGTGTTTAGCGTTGAAATCCCCACCGATTACAAAATAATTCTCCCCCGATTCCAGCTTCAGAAGTCGAAAAAGCGTGTCAAGCTCTGTAATAAATAAAGTGGATTGTGAAGTCTCAGGTGCATAAACAGAGGCCAAGTACAGCCGCTTTCCACTGCGGAGCGGGATGTAAATGACGACTGCCTCCAACACCCGGAACCTACGCAACACTCCCTTGTACACTCTGTGAAATTTTATACCTTGTTTAATGAAGATCGCAACACCGCCTCCACGTTTGGATCCGGGCCGGTTTCTTCTTCTAACAATATAATTATTGTACTCCAGTTTGTGCTTATCGGTTAGCTTGGTTTCGCTAGCGAAAAGCACATCAGGAGTTTGGTCTTGTAGCAATTTAAACATCGCGGCCCTTCGTTCGATCCTAATCAGTGAATTAACATTCACTGCAAGGACCTTCAAAGATTGCTCCACCATGTGCGTACCCATTACGACATGTGTTGCGTTAGGCCCGGCAGCAGCGCGTAGATCTGGTCCACCCGCTTGGCCTGTTCTTGCACCTGCTTTTGCAGCTGAGCCATCTGCCCTTGGATTGCGAGCAAGATGGCCAGCATGTTGGGTGCAGCTTCCGTTGTTCTCGGCATTGGCGTTGGAGAAGCAACAGTCGCTTGCTGTACCGTAGCCCCCCCACCTGCCGCCGTTTGGGCGTAGGAAATTTGGGGCGTGACGGCTTGTGTTTGAAGCCTCACAGGTGAACGTTTGACCTCCACCTTCTGCTGCCGAGCCAGTTTTGCTTTTTTAATGTTAGCGAACTTAGGACAACCCCGATAGTTTGCGGTGTGTCCCACGTTCCCACATAACACGCACGAGAGTTGCGCCCTATCGGATACTCCGTCCCTACCCAGAGCACACTCCTCGGAACTGTGGTTCTTTGCGCACTTCACGCATCGAGGCTGCATTTGGCAGTTCGACGCGGCGTGCCCGAACCTCTGGCAGCGAACGCATTGTATAACGCCTTCGCTCCTTTTTAATTTTTCCCAGTGAACCACATGGTAGTCTAGGACATTGATACTCCTTAGACTATCCAGACGGCTTTCGGGACTGAGCTGCACCAGGAAGAACGGCAGACTCCGTTTCTCCCGCCTGACTCTAGCTGTGGTAAATGGCTTTACCCCCACGAACTTGAGTCCTTCGCACTCCTTCTCTTTAAGCAGTGCCAGGATCTCCTCAGGATCAGAAGACGGTTCCAACCCCTTCAGCAGCATCGATTGCCGCTTTTCACACTTCGGTGTGAATGAGTAGTGCTCCGTCGTCGTTTCCTTTAGGAGCTCTTTCACTTTCGCGTAGCCCTCCACTGTATTACAGTGGATGGCATGGCGATCGTTCCCCAATCTCTTAATATTAAAATTATTACCAATGACGAACTTACACAGGTCCTTGGTAGCATTTACCTCCAATTTATAGGTGTTGATAGGCGGCACCTTCTCCTTCTTCTGCTGCTGCTGCTGCTGCTGCTGCTGCTGCTGCTGCTGCTGTTGTTGTTGTTGTTGTTGTTGTTGTTGTTGTTGTTGTTGTTGTTGTTGTTGTTGCTGCTGCTGCTGCTGCTGCTGCTGCTGATGTTGTTGCTGCTGCTGCTGCTGCTGCTGATGTTGTTGCTGCTGCTGCTGCTGTTTTTGCAGTTGCCGTTTTTGTGGCTGCTGCTGTTTTAGCTGTTGCCGATGTTGTGACTGCTCTTGTTGTTGTTGCTGGTGTTTCTTTGGCTTTTGTTGTTGTGCTTGCTTTTGAGCAAGCTGCTGTTGTTGGGATTGCTCTTGCTCTTCCCTCTTCCTTCTTACCATTTGTTTTTCTTTTATGGCCAGCACTCTTTGCTGTAGCATTTTAATGCTGCTACATATGGCCTCCATTTCTTCCTCTTCATCGTCAGATTCGCTTGCTGCCAATGAAGCGAAGTTGTTGGTCGTTGGTAGGGTGGGCTGCTTTACTAAGTTAGAAGTTGGACAAAGCTTCCTCCTTCTCTTTGGTTTTGGCGTTTGGATCGAACCACTTGACGCCTCACTTGGTATATCAGCAGATCCCGCTATTGACATAGCGGACCGCTCTCCACAATCCATCACGTGATGGACAACACTTAGTACCACTTTAAATTTTTTGTTTTTGATAAAAATGAAAAAAAAAAGATGTTATAGAGTACACGGGGATTCGAACCCACGACCGTCGACTGTCGGCCGAGCACACTGACACCCTGCTAATTGGAGCCTATAGCAATTTCCTCAAATGTCTCGTTTTCACTGATTTCACTGTACACTCGCAAGCCGAAACACGTCTGTTCTCCACGGAGATATGTGAACGACTGAAGCCAGAATCTTCCACTACCGAGAATGGTCGGCTGTCCTCAATTGCCCAAGTGCAACATTTTTCCATGGCTTTAGTTTTATTCAATGCTGTGATGGTTTTCAAAACTTGTGACTGCTTAATGTTTGTGCAGCACCTGTGCCGAATTAAGTTTGACGTCTGACTGGCAGTATATTTTAACGTTTTAGAGCAAGTGCGGCAATAAACGAAACCAGGCAGAACAGTTTTGTCCGGCTTTAAGATTTCCGAAATAATATTCCATACGAAACTTCGTCCTTTACGCCGGGTAGACAAGGTGTAGTTACCATTCGCCATTTGTTCCGAAATGAATACTTATTCCTTGCTGCTCAACGAAAGTGATTGCTTCAAACCAAATCTGAGTCATTGATCGGGTATATACAAATACAAGGTACCCGTTGCAGCTCTCTGTTTCGCACCAATCTCTGTTTGGTTGGTGGCTTAAAATCCAAAACAGTATACTCAGGCTCAAATTTGTCTACGGTTCAGCGAATTGCCAACATACTAAGCCAAAATGACGACCGGCCTCACGAGGAAATTCACGTTGCCTATTTACAATTGAGCGAGAATTTCGAAAATATCTTTTAATATTTTCCGCACGCTCGCCAAGCTTAAAACGATGCATGATGAAATGGCAAACCTTACTGAATATTTTGACAGCTGGATGACATTGGTAATTTTGACAGCTGCTCAAAAACAGCAATTGGAAAATCTGTTATTGCTATGTGGTCACTCGTCACTCCCCTTTGGCGTCAAAGAATACCAAGATCCTTGAGCGAAAAATGTATTTTAGATGTTTTTTTTCGGATCTGTGTATATTCATAATATACTCCGGCTTATAGAATTAAGATTCCTTATCACAGCAATTAATTTCACTGTTGGAGTAGTAGTCAGATTTCGAAACAGTTTGACGATATTTTCACCATTGAAATGTATTAACCTACTTTCTGGCGTTAATCCTTTGTCGACTTTCTTTCTTTCTCAGTAATTTTCAAAACGTAAACCTCCTAACTAACTGACCTTTATATTATACTGTAGCATCCAGTTCGTGAGCGCACTCGTAAATCATCTCATGAAATTTTCTCTTGCAAGTCAAAGTGTGTCAGAAATTCTTCTCAACTAAGTCCTTTACGTTCTACTTAATCATTCAACTGAATATCTCCATCAAAAAAAAAAGGAAACTTTCCACATCCTTTCTTCACAAAGATACTAATTATCCCGTGATGATGTCTACCAGATTTTGCCCAGATTTTCCATCATAATCTTAAAATTCTCTCTTAACTTTTCAAAGTCCTTTAACTGTTAGATGGATAATCTTTGAAAGAAATATAAAAAAAAAAATTGCGAAGCTCATCAAGTTAGATATAACGATGTCTGCCCTTTTACTTAACCCAGAGTTTATTATGCGCTATCGCTACCCTAATTGGTGGCAGTTAATCCTTAAGTAACGACTACGAGTGATAACTAAAAAAAAAAGTTTGCACTTGGAATCAGTGCCCTACATCCTTGGGCATGGAAAGAGGCTTATGAATCTATCGTCAAATGGAAGATACTTTAGATGCTAAAGATACTAAAGATATTGAAGATACTGAAGATACTGAAGATACTGAAGATACTGAAGATACTCAATGCACCACAGCCACAGCAGCGCTAAGCATGTTAGGTCAATCATTATGGATATTATTTTTCCTTCCCAAACTGGCGGTGAATATACGGATATTTGTAGTCGTAATCGTACTTGTACCTGACGGGTGTACAGACAGTAGCAGCATAGATATACTCGTAGCTCCTGCCTAACTACATACTATGATCCTGCCACCATCTCTGTTAAGATTATCAACTTGGTTGTCCCGAGGGTGGATTACGACAACGAGAACTCCTTCTTACATTTTTTACAAATTCATCGCCAACACTCACCGAATACGGATTCGGAGATACATTAACTATTTATTTACGTGGAGAAGAAACTTGGACGAGAGTTACGTACTCGCATAGCGTGGATCGTCACTGGTACCGGTGTTGGGTATTCCCCTTGGAAGAATCGGTCCCTTCATTAATCTGAGATGTGACTGCGATTTTAGCATCCATTAGGGTGAAGAAGCCCCGCTCTTGGTCTTGGTCTTGGTCTCGGTCTAAGTCTCAGTCTCAGTCTCGACGATGATAGTCGACAGAGTTGGGTTAAAACTTTAACCCTTGAACTTATTCCGTTTTTAACAAATTAAAAAAAAAAAAAAATAAATAAAAAATATATTTTAATCGTGACTGCGCGTATAGGGGGAGAGATTTTTGTCTAAAACACTGTAACGCGGCTGATATGGGGCGAAAGTATGAGCGAGATCATGATTTATGAACCAGAGGGATGGATGGTGAGATGAAGCTGCAACACTATTCCCTGTGCATAGGAATACTACTCACATAGGCAGACATAGAGTCATGTCATTTATTTGGTCGTTAATTTTTTTTTTTTTTTTATTTGAAAAAAAAAAAAACAGAGAAGCAGGACCGTTCTCATCGGTCGGCACGGATCTGATGGCATACGAGAAGATACTATTCACTGGATGAATATGTTGGTTCTGTGTTTGCATAGCACACACATTCACATACACAAATTTGTTGCTCATATTAAATTCAAGATATTTTGGGTATAAATTTTCATATGGGAGATTTATAGGGAAAATTGTCGAAATATAATAGCACTAGGGGAAGAAGACGCAGTTGATTTATGAGGTCTAGAGTGCATATGAGAAGAATTTTTTTATTCAAGGCGTCGATAGAATTTATTTAGGAAAATCAAAAAAAAAAAAAACAAATTCCATCTCTGGATTTATGGAATTTTAGTTAGGGGACAGAGCAAAGTCGACGATGATATGCATGTTAGTGTTTGATTAGTTTGATAATCTTAATTTTATCGCCGGGATTTTGTTTAATTATCAACAGAAGAAGACGAAGAAGCTGATGATCTCTGGATGTGTTATTATTATTTTTATTTTTTTTTTTTTGTAAAAGTTTTAAGCACCCAATAACCAGCACGTGTCGCTTTCGAGTGTTTTCGATCCCAAAAAAGTCATAAAATTCATCTGTAGTCAGTATCACCACCTGGCCGGAATATTGCGGCTCTGTCCCTTCTGAGGAAAAGCAAAATTAATTTTCAGGTGCGTAGCGGTAGTAAATGTGCGTGACTAATGAAATTCGCGATTCATAAGAAAAAAAAAAGCCCTAAAATGCTTAACCTAGTACCTACATACTCGTAGATCGTAAAATTTCAATTAACGTACTTCGTGTAAATGAGTGACGGACGTTTGGAGATGAATTTGGGGCGTACGCCCTCTTGGGAAGGCGAACAATTATTTATGACGTCTTGCGACAATTATATGGACAATAGCACAATAATTTTTATGACTAAATTCTGAAATGGAATGTTTTGCATATCAGAGATACGGGTAGGAGTATACGGATACTGAGGGTTGGCCACATTCCTCCAGAGAGAGAGATTTGTTGATACGAACAATTAAGTACTACAGCCGCACTGTGAATCCTTTGGGAGGATGAGAAATTGTTGACTGGATAACTACCACAAACCATGAAGTGCCTACATACGTACATCCATACATATATATGTACGAAGTTGAGAAAGAACTTCCTGCAAGACCAGTGTATTTGTAGCGATGTCATTTATTAATGGTGGCGATGGTAAGTTTTATTTTACTCATTTCATCATCTAAGGAGACCTTTCAGACCCATTAGCCTGACTTCCTTCACTGAAGAGCATGTCGAGAATGTGCGAGCTTGTACGCAATACTGTTCGGCGAATGCATCCTTTCTCTTAGATACACCTTGGATACTAACGCCGAAATTCCTGACAAATTACGCTTCAAAAGTGTAAATGTTGGACATTTTTAGCGAGATTAATGTGTAACTCGGGCAGACAACATACTGAGGATGAATCAATAGTTTGCGGATCAAAGCAATTCGACCTGTTTTTTTATAAGGAGTTATTAGTTCCCTTAAAATGTTTGCATACAGCGCGAGCGGACAAAACTTAGGGAGGAAGAAAAGAGAGGCACCGATGTATATTGGTCTTAAATGTTTGCAAGTTATAACGACTAGGCAATAGAGAGCTACTGGCGATTTCTATGGAGCAGTGGTGATGAAAATAGCGATAGAACTAGGTGATATCTCGTCCGTGTTCGAGGTTGTCAATTGACTTGTTGGTACATATTAACATCGCCTTTGAGTCGTATAGCACGGTTTTGAATCCTATCTAGCAGGACCAGTTGTGGACATTGTACTCCAATTTTAGCCAGATAAGTGACTTATATATTCAGGCCAGATCAGAGGGGGTGACATATTTCTTCATCCCTTGAGGAAACCTAGACATTTCGAAGCATTTTTGATGACATCGAATATGTGTTCATTCCAAAGTTAGTTGTCACTGACACACATACCGAAAATGGAAAGTTTTTCGGTTTCGACGATGCAAGTGCCATTCATGGATACTGGCTGGGTGTTTGGATTTTGCTTTAACGACAGCAGACAGCATTGTGTTGTGGAAACATTAAATTCCACTTTGTCCCTCAATTGGTTATGCTGTTAATATTGGAATTTCAAGCACAGGGACGTGAGTCCGGCAACGAATATGAGAAGCAGAGAGTGTTAAGAAGAGTGTCGGAGACAGAACGGAGCCCTGGGGCACACCAGCATTTATTTTGTGAATATCAAACTTGAAACCATCCAAAACAAGTTGAATTGAACGTTCCGAAAAGTAATTTCTAATCCATTGAAGAAGAGAGTCATCGATCCCAAGAGCACGCATTTTCGACAAAAAAGCCTGATGCCAAAATCTGTCAAATGCCTTAGAAATATTACCTACGCTTTGGTCCCACTTTTCGGTGAGACATGCCATCACATCACCAGTGAACCTGTCGCTACGAAAACCGTACTGCCGGTCTTTAAGAAGTTTTCGTGTTTCAAGATATTTCATGAGCTGACGGTTTATCAGCATTTCCATGACCTTGAAAAGGAGGGACGTAAGTGGAATGGGTCTGAGAGAGAAAATTCGCCTTTTTTAGAGACGGAGTGGGAGAATTCTGTTTACCATCTGCTCGGAAAGAGCTTGCCAGTGAGGAAGAACACCTCTTCAGAAGAAGCTGAGGTATACCATTTGGACCAGTGAATTTGTGAATGCTAAGATCTTTAAGTACTCTTTTAACGCAACGAAGTGTAAACGGGGACAAGGCATAATCTAGAAGTGTTGAACTGGCCGCAGAATGTGCAGCAAGCGGATTGACCTTGTTCAAATCGCTGACAGCTGGATTGTCATTATAAATGAGCGCTGGAATGGAGAATGAGGCAGAATTCCCAATATTTTTGAGGAACTTTGTAGTATTTTTTGCCTTAGTTTTTGGTTGTATTGGAATCAATTGGAATGGTGGCTACCCGCGCATGTTACGGGACTGTTCTATTTAATGACTTTCTTTTTAAAGAGACTTCTGACGTCCACGCTCCGGCATATGCAGATGGTATACTGTCTGTCAAATCATTCCTAGCAACTGCATCCTGACTGGTTTGACTCATCAAGTGCCGATAGGACCCACCATCTGTTTCGACGAATTTATGAATCTGGACAATGAAAACCTCCAAGTGCTGTTGGCATTCTGGGAATATAAGAGAGATTCTGTCAAGACACACGTCTCTGAAGAGCAGCTCTGGATGTACACGGTATGATAAGACCAATTCCATACTATTTTGCTTTCAGCAGAACTCTAGAACATAGTTTATCGCGATTGCTTGAGAGCTTTTCTTTTCGCCGCACGGTTGGCTCAATGGTGGATCTTCTTCTGATTAAAGTAAAGTGAACTTCGGCACACCTCACACTGGGATGGCCGGAGGCAAGATCCGCCGCGATCGGCCTGAACTAAGATTGCTAATGATGTGAATATGAAACGTTGATTTGACTAACAGATGACTTAACTATTACATATGGTTTGTACGAGTATCAATGATAACAAATATGGTATTTGCTTGTGCAAATAACATTTTTTTGTCGCCTTGAAAAGGTCGAATTTTGAGCCAGATAAGGACCATTTGCGGCAGTTTTATTATTTTTTTTTTTTCAGAAAAAACCGTTGCTCAAAGTCATCGATTGTTAATAGAAGTTTATGGCGACCATGCTCCAACTTAAAGGACTTGTGAACGTTGGTTTGCTCCTTTCAAAAGTGGTGATTCTTGCATCGAAAACAGTGTCCGTTGAAGAGTCGATGAAGACTCGACTCAAACATAAGAAAATGGGTTCCATATCAACTGAAAGAAACAGACATTTCGCTTGATCGGCACAAAAGAAACGGCTTTTCGCATCGAATTGTTACTGGCGATGAAAAATGGATCTATTTCAACAATCCCAAAGGCAAAAAATCACTGGTAGGCCCACGGCAACCAGCAACCTCTCAACCAGTACGCAATATCCACGGAAAGAAGGTTATGCTGTGTATTTGGTGAGACCAGAAGGGAATTATGCAATATAAACTACTAAAAGCTGGTGAAACGATTACGGGGGATCGTTACCGTCACTAACTAATAAAATTAAATCGAGCGTTGAAGCAAAAACGACCAGAATATGCCCAAAGATACGCACATCAGTTATTCTCCATCATGACAATGCTGCAAACCAAGTGAAAAAACAACTATTTGGCCAATATTAATTGGGAAGTTCTGCGCCACCCAAATTTGGCCACCTTTGATTACTATGCAGCACGGAATCTTGGAACAACACTTTCATTTTTACGAAGAGAAAAATTGGCTTGATCAATGGTTGGCCTCAAAAGACGGGTAGTACTGTTGATGCGGACTCCATCAATTGCAGGACAGATGGGAAAAAGTCATAGCTAACGATGGCCAATACTTTTTATTCTAGAATCAGTTCATTATGTTGTTTAAATAAATGAGTGTTTGAGCAAACAAATCGACATTTCAAATTCACAAATCTGTGATTCGAGCATCCGTTGACAGTTGAGTCTCGTAAAACCACTATTATAGGTGGCATGGTACTCAAGGTTGTAGACAGACCAAACGAGTGCTTCCGGACGTCTCTAATAACACAAAGGACATTTTTACTATCCCTCTTCAGGAAAGACCGTAAACTTGTGTCTTAATGGCGCATACATAAGTGTGGCAGACATAAGTGACATCACATTTGCGGCACAATAAAGAGCACATCCTCCAGATTACGTTCGCATTACGCTGGAGCTACTAATGTGGTTGTGCTGACACTTAATCACTAACAGGGAGGCCTGAGACATTTTATTAAAAAGAGCATATGCACTTGGAAGGATTACAAGGGACTGGATCTTTGTCTGAGTATTCGATTCCAACCGAAATAAAAAATGCGAGACCTCTGTTTGGTATGTTAAAAAATGATTCATCACTTAGAAAATGTCCGCTGCTGCAAGGCAAGTATGTTGAAATGTCCTTTAACCGGAATCTTATATGAATAATTTTTAGAACGCTTTGACCCCGAAAGACCTTTGTGGCAGCGCCATAAAATTACGCCTCATTCATAAAATGTACATGCAATGGAAACAGTTCATCTTAACAACATTCAAAGAGGATTCACGACAAGGTATTAGGAAAAAGCTGGAGGGAAAATAACCACACCATGACACCATTCCCAAGCCTTTCACTCTCATGTGCGAGCCGTAGTCGCTCTGTTATTAGACTTACTTGGCACTATATTCGAAAGCAAACCAGGCCTCAATCAATAAACTTACGGCGTCAACGAGGGACAGGCCAGAAATCGAGGACTTTTTGGATCAGACAGTTAATATTCATTCGCTTTCCATGTCTTCATCATTTCAGGCGACTGATGTGCACTTTCCTGATCAGGTCAGCTGTATAGCTCGTAGAATTCGGCTGTTAAATCTCTTTCCTCTTTAAAGCCCAACAACGATATCTTCATCCTACTTCAATACTATACTTCTGGGCCATAGAGTAAGTTTCTTGACAAGATGTTGTTACTCGGTTGCCTGCTTACCCCAAAAGCGATTGAAACAGTAATTCTTCGTTCGTTTTGCGAAGAGTATCATAGCAGAGCGGGGATGAAATCCCTAACTACTGTCCGATTCATTGATTGATGCTACAATAGTTAACATTTACTTGGTTTTGGTCTCGTTCAAAGCTAAGCCCATTTTGGGCATTTCTGTTTCATTATTTACCCACGAACCAGGGACAGCTTGGGTTTGTACCAGATGATATCAATGTAATCAGCGTATGCAAACAGTTGGACAGATTTTTGGAAAATTGCGCCTCTGGTGTAGGCCTGCGAATTTTGTACAACTTCCTTTTTTTTTATATACTTGGCGCGCACTCAAGGGATTAAGTACCCTTAAAATATTTGCACAACACAGCGCTGGCGAAGGAAAATCAGGGAGCATGGAAAGAGAGGTACCGCTGAACGTTGGTTTTAAATGTATGAAGGTTATAACGACCAGGAAATCCAGAAATCGACAGGGCATTCCATGAGCGAGTTGTACGGCTTAGGAACGAATCTTGAGGTATATTAGCATCGCCTTTGAGTCTTATAGCACGGTTTTGAGTCCTATCTAGCAGGACCAGTTGTAGACAATATACTCCAATTTTGGGGAGATGAATACCTAATATATTGAGGCCAGATCAGAGTGGGTAAACTATTTCTTACATCGCTTGAGGAAACCTAGACATTTCGCAGCATTTTTTACGACACCGGATATGTGATCATTCCAGCGTAAGTTGTCATTGACACACATACCGAGAATGGAAAGTTTATCGGTTTCGATGGTGCAAGTGCCATCCGTGGATAATGGCTGGGTGTTTAAAATTTGCTTTAATGACAGCAGGCAGCATTGTGTTTTGGAAGCATTAAATTCTATTCTGTTGGTGGTTCCCCAATTAGTTATGCTGTTAATATTAGAATTTAATGAGCTTAACAATATACGCTGCCGTTCCCGTTCTATACTGTCGTCAGCAAAGAAATATATTGGATTAAAGGTAGAAGACAAGAGATCGTTGATGAAAATTAAAAAGAGTGTCGGATATAGAACGGAGCCCTGAGTTTGACGTTGTCTAAAACGTTTTTTGATATCAAAGTCTCGAAGAGATTGCTTCCGACTTCTCGCGGGAAAGCGACCATTAGTCATTGTCATTCTGCATAATCACGAGTTTGAATTTGTCTTTAAAGAATCTAATCAAAAAATTCCAAGAGACCGGCTCAGAACAAGATGTAAAGACCTCGAAACGTGTTCGATAGAAAATATCGCTTCAGGAAAGTATCGAAAACGACCATCTCCATTCCCCACCATTCTCAACTTGACCTCTCCACAGCCACACTGCAGGGAAATTTGGCTCTCCATGCGTACAGGGTCCGATTAACGCAAGAATTGAAGGCGATCACCCACCAGCAGCGCCGTATGTTCTCTTCTTGCGTCCAGTGCTGACACTGATTTTTGCAAGAAAATCGTGTTTCGGATGAAGCATTGGAAATCCACGAGTGATTCAGAATGAAATGACTAACTGTTTGGTGTGGTTTGCGAGGTGTCGTAGGGCCGTATTTTTTTTCGAAAATAAGACCGGAAAAACCACTACGGTTAGTGGAGCACGCTTATTTGTGGGCGGAACTTCCGGCTATGAATACGAAAGATCCTTACTTTCAACAGAATTGTGTGACGTGCCATCCACGTTGCGGAACAATAGGGTTATTGTGCACGAAATCGTGCGTCTTAACTCCGTTAGACTTCTTTCTTCGGAGCTATGTTAAAATCATGGTCTACGGCAATCATTTTAAGCAATTCCAACTCTGAAAGCGAACATTAAAGTCACCATCGTCGAGATAGAGCCCTAATTATGCGAAGGAGTTATTCAAAATTTCGAGAAAAGGATAAGGATCTGCAAGCAGAGCCGAGACGGTCATTTGGAAGTTATTGTGTCCCATAAATAACCCCAATGTGTCTACTTTATAAAGCAATAAAGGCTTCAAAGATACTCGTATCTCAGCAATTGTTCGTTTTATTCCAAAAAAAAAAAAAAAAAAAAATCCTACACCTTTTGTTGAAAAACCCTTTACACTAGATGGAGTGAAAAGTGACCTTCTGGCAGTCAGAATGCGCTGCTACCGCAAAAAAGGTTATGGTGTCTTGAAGTCCGTTCATATTTAGGCAGACATGCCAAATTTCAGTGCGATACTGTCTTTAGTTTTGTTTTGACAGCCGATTGTTGTTGATGTGTTTGGCATCATGTTGAGTATGGACAAAAACGATTTTCGTTCTCTCATAAAACATTATTTTTTGAGAGGCAAAACGGCGAAGGAAACAAAAGAAAAGTTGGATAAATATTATGCGGCTAATGCTCCGTTGGATTACACCGTTAAATATTGGTTTCGAGAGTTTCGTGGTGGCCGCAACTCCACTACCGATCAAGTCCGCAGCGGCATGCTCTCCGATGCGGTTACAGAGGACAATGTCAAAAAAATACATGAAATGGTGTTGGCTGACCGGAAAGTGAAAGTGCGCCAGCCAGCAGATACCACAAAGATTAGTACTGAGCGCACACGCCATATTTTGGGCAATATTCTGCATATGAAAAAGTTATCGGGTCACTGGGTGCCGCGAATGCTCACTCCTGACCAAAAACACGATCGCGAGAGCACTTCGAAAGAGTGTTTGGACTTGCTGATGCGGAATCGGGCGGACTTTTGGCGTCGATTGGTAACTGGATTTGGATCCCTCGGACTATTATCTCTTCACAAACCTCGAAAGAAGGCTCATCAATAAAAAATTCAGCTCACGCGAGGAAATCATCGACGCCACGGAGGAGTATTTTGCAGACCTTAGGTTTGCGCTTGCAGATCGTTAGAATCTCACGGGATTTATCTGGTGCGTCCGGGATATCTGTAGATGTGCTCTAACTGCAAATAGGTAGTGCTTCGTGTTCACACATGTATACGACTAAAGAAGTGCCTTGCGTTGATCGCGATATAATCCATGTTGACTTTTTATGGTGTGAGGAAACCGTGTGTTAGCCTGACATCAACCCCATAGTAGTCCATTCACGGGTGTGGCGTCATATACTTTCCGATGAAGCTACTATCAAGCAGTCCTCCTTTTCTTATTTTGGCAGTAAGGACACCTAAAACGGTTTTAACTTTTTACTTGTGCTCAAAGAGGTCATGAAAACAGTCTTGAAGTACCGAATTTTTTTTTTCCGTGAGGATGAGCATATATCAGTCTGATGTTGGCGAATTCAGCCAACATTCTGCGGATTGTGACAAATCGTCCGTCACGTGCAGAAGCTCAATACTCTTGTCTTAATCTGCCCCCGACAAGAAATCCGCACCCGAATCGATACAGCTCATTCTGTTCCCTGCAGCATTCTCCTATTGGTCCTTTGCGCTGTTGCTATAGTAGACATTAGACGAATAGGTAGGTTTTCCACAATTACCATATTACCACCTTGGATCCTCAATTTCAGTCACTCATGCGAGGTAACAACTTCTTTTGCAGCTTCAAATACCTGGGCGATGCAAAGTACGAACAAACTTTCAAATGCTACCTGCACCCTCACGCATATTTTTTACACTAAAATTGGCTCATTATGCAAGAGCCCTTAAGTAAACCACTTTGAGTCAAAAATGTCAATAATTTCTGACAAGCTTTGTCAGGACTCTACTTTGATGTCCTTAAATAAGCTACTTACAGTCATTTAAAAAAAAAACCACCACCACCACCATCGCGACTCCAGTCATTTCTATTTCGATTAGCATTCTTTTCAATCGCCAACAAAAAAGAATTAATCTTCGTAGTTGATGCATAGAATTGTTCGGAAGAATAATAATATATCCGGCCACCCATTAAGGGATGCATTAAAAGGCCTTCTGCTACTCAATAGGATTAATTTATAA
The DNA here is from genome assembly GCA_963966105.1 of Volucella zonaria. Lineage (NCBI taxonomy): Eukaryota > Metazoa > Arthropoda > Insecta > Diptera > Syrphidae > Volucella > Volucella zonaria. The sequence goes on from OZ014531.1 coordinate 132,630,102, forward strand.
AAAAAAAAAAAAAAAATACCAAGGGTGCACGGTGTTCGAAATGTTCATTTTGCAAAGGGATGAACGATAAAAAGAAATTTGACTGGCGCTGAGTTTTTCAACTGAGGGTGGTTTATTGTCCAAACGGTGCAGCAGTTGGTCTTTACATTTTATTACAAATCTGGTACATGCCACAGTGTATTATTTTTGTTTGCCCCCTCCTTCGTGCTTCAGTCAAACCCTGGTGTTGTGCTAAATAATGAAAGTTCTACGTGACAGTAATTCTGCCAAAAACACGTGGGTATAGAGGAAAAGTGGAAGAGAATATGTACTCGTACCTACATATCAGGGTATTATGGATTGTACTTACAGGAGGAAAGTAGTCACTTTAAAAATTAACGACGGTACCTATCAACGGACTGAAACTAACGCAAACACTAAAGGAAATACCAAGGGCCGGCGTAATGGATATGAACAAAGTGCCTTTCGAAATGCGCCTGGCATTGACAACTTAAGATCGGGATCCTCTTCCTACAGGAGCTGCTCTAGTAACTCATTCGATGCATAGTTCCCTATAAGCCTTAACCTTTTTGCCCATCCTTTAGCAACCTTGGCAGTTCGAAGATCGCAATATTCACTTCAAGTCGGAGGTAAAAGTCACTTGTGCTGTGAAGATACGAAGAGCGAGAAACCAAGAGAAAATAATCGAGTGGTGTCAAATTGCAGGATCCCGGCCGCCAAATTTCTCCATCACAACTTCCTGCGTTGCGTCGCTTGTATGGCATGTAGCGTCGTCTTGTTGGAACCACAGCTCGGATATATTGATATTTTCTAGCTCTGACTACAAAAAGTCGGTTAACATCACTCTGTACCTGAGACCATTGAGTGTCCTTGCTCATTTCGAAAGAAACAAGATCCGATAAACCGCACCAAACAATCAATCCTTGTAGATGCATTGACACTTGGCCGAACACTTGTGGATTGTGTTTGCTCGCTTGTTGACATAGCCGTGGAGCCAAAAATGGGCCTCGTCCGAGAAGACGATTTTTTGGCCAAAATCCGGCACCCAATTAGCGAACTCACGACATTGTCTATAGTCATCCGGCTTCAATTCTGGCGTTAGCACAATCTTATACGGATGCAGGTCCAAATTGAACCGTAAAATAAGCCGGGTTGACTCTCTGGCGATGATCAATACAGGTTTGTGATTTTCTGTGGTAAAAGTGAAATTTCCAAAAGCCCCAAAGAAAGAGGTCTGGCGCCGTCTGATCTGGCGATCTTGTCGGCTAATTTAAATCGCTAAAACAGGAGATCAGACGGTCTGGACATTGGTGATTCAAAATCTCTATCATTCCCCGAGATGTTGAGCGGTTGCTCCGTCCTCCTGTAACCAGTAATGCTTGAGACCCAATTCAGCAACTTGTGGCAAAAAAAGCTCGTTTAACATCTGTCTGTAGCACTCGCCAGTTACGGTTACGGTGGTGCCGTCCTCAAAAAAGTAAAGACCCATGACTTTTTTACAAGCAAATGCCGCACCAAACAGTGACTTTGAGGGCTGACAAATGGCACTTAGGGCATTTCATGTGGTTTCTCCGTGTCACAGAAACGGAAATTTAAGTGAAAATGGGCTTCGTCGCTCATTGTGATTTTGGATACGAAATCTTCATCCAGGTTTAACGGAGCATGGTAGTAAGTTAACCTCACTTGACGGTCAGCAGGCAGCAATTGGTGGACGATTTGAACTTTACAAGGGAACATCTTCAGATCTTTCACCAAAATTCGACGTAACGAACGTTTGATGATGCGAAATTGTGTGCATCGTTGTCCCGTCGATGTTTGTCGACTTTCTTGGACGTCTTCACCCAGAGTAGTGGTATTCTCGATCAAACGAGCAATACGGGGCCGGCCACATCTTGCGAGATCTCTAGTAGTTCCAGCTCGTACGTAACGCTCAGCAAAATGCCAAATTGTTCACGCATATGGTGCAGGACGACGACGAAATTCACGTTGCGTTAAAACAACAAACCGGAAATTGGACAAATAAGCAGTAACAAGAACTCCCTGTTCTGTCAAGTGTGTATTGCTTGTTGTCAACTAATTCTCTATTTGTCTGCAACATAAATGTCAAAGCAGAAAGACACTTGACGCCATTTGCAAAGATTATGACACAATCACATTATGACATTACTTTTGCCCCACCTTGTACAAGAAAGTAGAATATCCAACATAGACTCCTGGATTTAATTCAGTCGTTCGGAGGTGAATACAGATTGCTAAATTAGCACAGGCGTTAGGTTCTTACACCTTCTTGCTGAAAAGTGTGGACGGCTTCCTGTTTTGTTTTTTTATAATTGGGGCGCGCACAAGGGATTTTGTGCACACTTAAGATGTTTGCACATAGCTTGGGCGAGGGGAAGATAGGAGGGAGAAAGAAGAGATACCGATGTGCGTTGGTTTTCAATGTTTGAAGGTTATAATGACTAGGAAATAAAGAGCCCGGCAGGGCATTCCATAAGCGGCTAAGGAACGAATCACGATATTTTATAGTTCGTCCGAAAGTGGGCTTGAGGGTATATTGAGCATTTATAACGAGACTGTACTACGGTTAAAAGTTGGAAGGGGTGGAATGCTACTGGCAATTTCGCTGGAGCACTGGTGGTGAAAATAGCGACACAACAAGGTGATACCAATATCACTCAGGCAATCGACACCCTCGTCTACGTTCGAGGGTGTCGATTGCCTGAGTGATATTGGTATCAGCTATGAGTTTTACCGCACGGTTTTGGATCCTATCTAGCAAGTGCAAAGAGGTGTTAGGAGTACATGCAAAGAAGTGAGCATTGCACCCTAATTTAGGACGGATACACGCCTTATATAATATATTGAGGCCAGATCAGAGGGAGTGAAATATTTCTTACATCGTTTGAGGAAGCCTAGACATTTCGCAGGATTTGTGACACCGAATATGTGGTCATTTCAAGGTAAATTGTCATTGACACACATACCGAGGATGGAAAGTTTTTCGGTTTCAATGATGCAAGTGCCGTTCATGCATAATGGCTGGATATTTAAATTTCGCTTTAACGACAGCAGAATGCATTGTGTTTTGGAAGCATTAAATTCCACTCTGTTGATAGATCCCCAATTAGTTATGCCTCAAATATCGGAATTCAAAGTGCTTAACATATCTACGCCTTCGTTCCCGTTCCACAGCCGAAGAGAAGGACGTGAGTCCGGGAACGAATATGAAAAGCAGAGAGTACTGTCATCAGCAAAGGAATATATTGAATTAGAACTAGCAGACAATTGATGAATCAATTATGAATATTAAAGAATGTCGGAGATAGAACGGAGCCCTGCGGCACACCAGCATTTATTTTGTGAACATCAGACTTGAAACCATCCAAGACAACTTGAATTGAACGTTCCGAAAGGTAATTTCTAACCCATTGAAGAAGCGAGTCGTCGATCTCAAATACGACAAAAGAGCCTGATGCCTAACTCTGTCAAATGCTTTAGAAATATCAAGTGCAACTATCTTACCTTCGCCAGATTGGTGTACGCTTTGGTCACACTTTTCGTTAAGACATACCATCAAATCAGCAGTGACCTTGGAAAGAAGGATCGTAAGTGTAAAGGGTCTACAGGAGAAGAGAGAAAATGATTCGCCTTTTTAGGGACGGGCTGGACAAATCCTGTTTTCGATCTGCTCGGAACGAATCCTAAAGAGTAGAATTGATGAAAAAGCGAGGAAGAACACCTCTTTAGAAGAAGAGGATATATGCCATCTGGACCTGCGGATTTGCGGATGTTTAGACCTTTGAATTTTATTGCTACTACCTGAGCGGGAAAGTGAATTCGTTTCATTGAAGATTCGACGCACTCGTGCAGGCGGATCAAAGCACAACCTGGAAGTGTTAAACTGGCCGCAAGGTGTGCATCAAGCAGATTGGCTTTGTCCAAAGAACTGGAATTATTATCTTTGGTGCATTGTAGTATTTTTGGCGTCAGTTTTTGGTCGTATAGAAATTCCGCGCTTGAGAAAGACGTTGCCGTCATTCCTGGCTCGTTTGAACCTTTTTCAGTTTTCTTCTGACGGGTTGGTCTTATAGGACGGTTTCCTTGAGTAGTGCAAATGCGCAACATGGCATGCGAGGATGTAGCTAGACTACATGATGTACAAGTTGGCGCAAAAGTTGTCACCCGATGTTCGTTGGCTGTAATTTTTTTATGAATGAAAAATTTTAGTTCTGCTTTTGGATTATGTTTATCTGATGTCTTAAATTTTTTTCTATGAAGTCGATAAAATGATATCGGCTAAGTGGCCGCAGCCAGAATTGTTGACCATTCGGGCCCGATTTGTGGCATTTTCCATCACTCTTGCCAGAGCTTCCGGCGATAGTTCCTCCCAGTTCTTTGCGGATATTCTCTTTGAGGGCTTCAAGAGTCTCAGACTTGTTAACATAGACATAGACTGACTTCAAATATAACCCCACAAAAAGAAGTCTGAAATCGTTCAATCAGGCGATCTTGGAAATGCAGCGCTCAGAATTTTGGTTGTGGCTCATGCAGTATGCGCTGTTGCTTCATCCTGTTGGAACCACATGTTCGCCAGTCCTAATTCATCCAATTGAGGAAGGAGAAAGTCGTTAAACATGGGTCTGTAGCGCTCGCCGTCCACAGTTGTCGTTTGACCCGGGTCGTTTTCGAGGAAATAGGACTCGATGAAGCTTCCAGTGTAAACAGCACACCTGTTTACTTCACAAAGCAGAATTGACATTTGCCGCAATTTGCAAAAATTATAACATCATCCGATAGGGCGATGACTTTAGCGCCGGCTAGTAGATGAATCAGCAAATCTGCGGATGCTTATGGCCAGCGTAAAAAATGCTGTCGACATTGCAAGCCTGCTGCTGCATCCCTATGTTGCAGGCTATGCGTCTATACCTACCTAACACAAAACATGTCGATAAAGCTGACATGTGGTTTAGTCAGATTATTTTACCTATATTACGCAAATACCGTCAACATCAAAGGCAGTAGCCTCATTGAATATTGTGATTCCAAGGGGATGGAGCTTACCATATGCTGCAATGCTAATGCTAAGAATACTTCCTGGGACGGTAGAGAATACAACGTGAGAGGTAAGCATCTCCTGCACGTACTATCATCTAACCTTGTTGTTAACCTAAGAAGATCGATACTTTTACCAATCGAAGTGAAAAGAGTATAAAATGCGAATTTCGAAGAGCACCTCCTATACAGACTTTTATGAAAAATTTTAAACACTAGTGGAAAATAGCTGATTGCTCAAGGTCCCCAAAATTGACAAGTCAGCCAAATTTAAGATTTTAAGACTCGCTTTCCGGGTAACGGGATCAGAAACGGCTCACAATCAGCTGAGTAATATAATGTGTCATAGCTCTTACGTTCTTCGATGACTTTAAGTCGTCTATCGCCGATGGCATACACTCAATTATTCTGTACAAAATCACAGACCAGCCGGCGGCCACACTGCAGAACATCTTTATTGTTTCCCTACTAATGGCATACATATCGAGCTCCTGGATTATCTTAAGAGTCGGACTTCCTTCACGCTGAATAGCATGGACAAATGCTCGATTTTCATGTGAATGCATTCTCTGTTCAGGATCCAAATTGCTTATCAATTCGAAAGATCCTGCGAGACTGCGCTTCAAAATCCGCTCAGCAAAAGGAATGCGAGTTGAGCATTTTCAGCGGCATAGAGGATGCCTTCGACAATGCATCTTTTGACGGCAGTGTCTGTGTCTGTCTTTATTTGTGAAGCGAATTTTATTCGACACTCTTTTAAATACTCTTCTTCTTAACGAGTCTACTAACGTCTACGCTCAGGCATATACATACGTTGCAGCTGTACTGTCTGTCGAAACATGCACAAGCCGCCATAAACTTAATCGATGAATGATGCACCAAAAATGGTTGACCTTTTCACGAGAAAGGTCTGAATCATCTTGCGCTAAAAGGCGTTATCAGTCGTTTCTGAACCAAACATAATCGCTTCCATAGCACTGTTGCTTTTGCTTGGTGCGAGTATCTAAGTGTATTGGACATAATTGGCATAACATCCTGCGATCCTTACTGTGAAATAGAGGCGTATGCTCATCCGAAAAACAGTGATATTCTAGCAAAAATAACAGTGCTCCGTTCTAATAGAAAAAATAACACTACCGCTGTACTGTATTGTACTAGTACTTTGAGTCCTGCAAAGCTTAAGAACATTTTAATGACAAAAAGGTCCAGAAAAGATCCAGTCAGTGCCTCTGGATCGCATTGGATAAGAAACTTCTTGATCTGAACACTTTGATGCTTACTTGTCTCGTGCACTATCGAGTTTCGTGACAATATAAACGGGTTTCCAGAAAGAAGAGGGATATTTATAAAATCCTGATCGCTGTTAATCCTGCTGTGATAAAAAGGAACAGTAGAAGATTGCACTGAAAATCTTGCAAAATGCTTCAACCATCTCCAATATGGTTCCACAATGCAAGACTCCATTAAGTTGAATCGGTGAACTCCATAAAATAAACCTGAACATTAGGACTGACTACGTCTACGATCAGGGCCTCCATCAGTGGCAGGTGGGATATTTCTTCAGGAAGCAAAAGGACCATTCGAACGGTGTCTAACGTGTTTAGAAAATCAGTTGCATCCTTTGTTGTTTCCCCGTTGAAAATACCACATATTGTCCACTGTTGCCTGAGATTTTGCCACAAGTGTTAATGTTTCGAACAGTACGCGACTTGAAAAAGGCTCGTAAAAAACTAGCCGAAGATCTCAAGAATTCGAGATAGGACATCCACGAGGGTATCGTCCACAAATTGCAGCATCATCATCGGGTAATAAACAGGTGCTACAAGTAACGTCAATATTGTGTGAATAAAAAAGAGTTGGACGTAGTAGAGTCAGTGACCAGAAAAGGCACACCTCTTAGCAAAGAGTGAAGGTCTGTCAACAGAACCCTTGGGAACCACGTTGAGCGGGAATGCTTCATAAAAGCACTCTAACGAAGTTTTTGCTGAAACCCTTTGGCCCTTGAGGGGTCAGTCAATATGCTGAGAATATGCTATTTGCCGTATGTGACGTCAAAAAAGACAATCTAAGGGAGAAAGATAGACTAAATGTACAAGTAGATATTTTATCTTGACAAAAAAGAAACTCATCTACGCCAGTCTCCATTCTCGTACAAGTGACATCAAGATTAAGAAGTGGATAGATACGAGTATATGCCTCCAGATTTAGCTCAAATATGTTACGTAGGCTACGCTTCAATCTAGAAAACGCTTACGTATCGGCTGCTAATGACACACATTCATTTTCCAAAATAGAAAACCAGACGACGCACACAAGCTTTCGTATCTACACATTCCTGACTTGTTCGCCATTTGATTAAAACAATTCTGTCGCATTTCATACTGAAGTCACACGTAATCTTTTTGACTGCAGTAAATGATAACGTCGTCCGCAAGTCATCCAAATATGTTAAGAGCCAACCAGATACAAGTTCTATCGACTTTGACACAACTTCAAAGTGCGACGGAAATTCCTTGAATTTTCACTAAAACCCACAGAGAAGTTCCTTTCACAAATGTCAACTGATGGCAATTAAGAAACGCTGTATGCTTATCACCTGCCAGAGTCCAGGTTCGACAGAAATTCGAAGAATGTACACACTGATGAATCCGTAGGGTTAAACTCGTATCTGAATCTCAAAGTGCTTAAGTTTAAAGATTCATTTTGACAAGATGCCCCTTTGAAGGACCACTGACTGACATGTTGAGATACAGATTCGTGAGTAGTTTCATCAATTTTTGGGGATGAAGATAAATTATCTTTCTTCTGCTGCATGATGACATACTGCACCATGAAGATAAATTCTCATAGTCTGGCTGTGGTTGTGGATCTGCTCTGGCTAATATTCGCAACCTCATGGCAATTGAAGAACAAGATGATGGAATATCGTGACAGGCTCCATTATTGCTATCGCACATCATTCTCGATGAAGAAGATTCGCTCTGACATAATGGGAAATGAATTTCAATTTTCGCTGCTGCTTCATTAGAGAAGGAAAGATACGACCATACCCGATAAATGAATGGACGTACAAACGGATGGACGAACGGTCGAATGGACTACGAAAGATAGGGCTACCAGAACCACAAAAATATACAATTATGATTCCTATTCTCAGTCTGCTGACGATGTCTTCTTAATTAGTGTTTTGATCTTTTCTTTTCTGGGCGCTGATTCTTGCCAACAATTGTACATAGCTGGGTATTTGTGTATCTATCAGCTGCCCTTTGTTCTAATTCATCTTTTTCGCTTTTATTTAGATTTATTGTTGTTTAACCAGCAGTTGTCAGCTGTCAGTTTTGACTCTGTGTTCTGTGTTCTGTGTTCTGTGTCCATGTCGATGGCGATGTCCATGTCCCGGTGTCTCAGTGTCGGTTAATAGTCGTTGCTTGGGCGAAATAGTTTTTCGGATATTTTTACACTCGTATCTACATACATATCTGTCTGTCTGGTCGTCTGTTGCACATTCGTAGATACGATTATTCTCATACTATTTCTGTCTGACTGTTGGTCTACCACACGACAATGTGTTCACAATCTGTCAGTGACATTTAACGATGTCATTTTTCAATGTCACCACGCGGTAAAGCGACCATACTAACGTTCCACAAGCTACATACACACCAGGACAGGGGGTTGGCTTTTTGTCAGATTTTTTTTTTATATTTTGTTTGTAATAGACAATTTTCAATTAAAACCGAAAAATGTATCTCGAGAGAGAGGGAATGGAGACGACTCAGGGAATCACCCTGTGGTTTAAATGAAATTCAAGGAAACAAATGCAAATGGAGTGGAGGCATTGATTGATGCCGGTTCGGGACTAGAGAAACTGATGGGGGATTCTTCTAAGGGTACGTCTACATATGTAAGTGGCCTATCTGATTTGCCTGAGGCATGGGGTGGGGGGTAAATGACAACAACTCGAACAAGCCGGAGAGATTCATCAATGTAAATTATTTGATTGAATTAATGATGAGATTTATGCTTTTAAGTGCAATGCCCTCGTCGAGCTATTGATCTTATTGAAGAAGCACTTACGGCCAACATGACGGCGATCCATTTCGAGTTCGAGAAAACATGATTTTTCATAATTTGAAATGTGTGGTGCTACCAGGGGGTTGGCATTAGGTTTATTTTTATTCTGACAGATGAGCTGTTAATCAGAGATTTCTGAATTGACTATACGAGCATATAGAGATATGGAGTATCTTATCAGCTTATACTTGGTGTATCTACTGGTGCATGTAGTAAACAACAATACATGTTCTTTGGAAATTGATATCGCTTCCTGGATTAGAGGACTCGATTCATTAGCATTCTATAGTCGATTGGTAGCACTGTTGGAAGGTATAGCCTGGACAACACCATCTCCAATAAGGAATTGCGTCGGGGCGGAACATTGTCGTAGCTACCACACGGTTCCAGCATCTCGATATCCATAAGGGGACTTGGAGAACTCCTGAACAATCAACCGTCAACCAGATTGACTACATTGTGATCGACGCAAGGTACTCCTCTAGTGTAGTGGATATCCGAATATTGAGAGAGGCCAACATCAACTCGGACCACTACGTTGTTGTAGCCAATTTACGCTTGCAGATTTCCCAAACATCGCAAAAGCAAGCTAATTCTGTGAGGAAGTTCGACGTCGGGCGGCTACAATCACAAGAGATCGCCAAATCCTTTTCCGATGACGCCAGTATCAAGTATCGAAGACCAGTGGCAACATTGCCAAACAGCCATCAGAGATGTCGCCTCTGATGTACTGGGTTTCACTCGGCCATCAAAACGAAACAACTGGTTTGATGACGAGTGCCGGCAACCACATGCAGCTTTGCATAGAAGGACTAGAACTGCTCATGAGCTCTACGAGCTGAAGAGGAGAGACGAATACTGGTTTCTCAAGAGGAAAAAGAGGGAGCATCAGAAAAGCGTGGTCAAGGAAAATAAGAGATTAGATTCGGAAGTTTTACCAAAGAGTAAAGAAAACATACCACGGACACAAACCCCGAACCAAAGCCAGTAGGGACGACATAGCATAGGGTGACCAGATAGCAATGATAGTTATTCCAATTGTCTTGTTTTAGCAGCTGTCAAAGTTACCAATGACATCCAGCTGTCGAAATATTCATGCATCGTTTTACGCATGTAAGTTCGTAAATTCCGGTTGAGTTGTAAATACGCAAAGTGAATTTCACCGTGAGGTCGGTCGTCATCATGGCATCGGTGTGCAGGCAATTCGTTGCACCGTGAAAAAGTTTGAGCGTGAGTACACTCTTTTCGATCTTAAGCCACCAACCAGGCAGAGATTGGTGCGAAATGAAGAAAACATAGCTGCCATAGCCGACAGAATCGAAGAAAACCCAGAAATTGGGGATTCGGCGCCGATTAGCTGAATTGGGCATCGCCAGAGAGTCAACCCGGCTTATTTTGCTGTTGGATTTGGGCCTGCATCAGTAAAAGACTATGCTGACACAAGAATTGAAGCCGGGCGACCATAGACAACGCCGTCAGTTCGCTAATTGAGTGCTGGAAGTATTGGCTGGAGATGCGGATTTTGGCCAAAAAATCATCTTCTCGGACGAGGCCCATTTTTGGCGCAGCGGCTATGTCAACAAGCAAAATTGCCATTATTGAAGCGAACACAATCCAAAAGTATTCGGCCAAGCATTAATGCATCCACAAAGATTGACTTTTTGGTGCGGTTTATCGCATCGCGTCATCATCGGACCTCATTTCTTTCAAAATGTGGAAGGAGACGCCGTTACCGTCAATGGTCTCAGTTATAGAGTGATGTTAAACGACTTCCTGTGGTCAGAGAGCTCGATAAAATTGATGTACCCGAGCTGTGGTTCTAACAAGACGTCACTTCATGCCATACAAGCGACGCAACGCTCGAAGTTGAAACGAGAAATTTGACGAATGGGTCGTCTCACGGCGAACGTTCATCAATTGGCCGCCGCGATTATACGATTCGACACCACTCGATTATTTTCTCTGGGTTCTTAGTCTGCGCTAACAACCTGACTACTTTGTGTAAGCTCGAGGCGAACATCTGGCACGCTATTGCCGGAATAACGCCGCATATATTGGAAATTGAAAAAAAAAAAAATTGGGCCGACCGCTTGAAGCACTGCCAGCTAAGCCGAGGCAGCCATTTGAATGATGCACTATTCCACACATTTTGACATGAGTGTATGTAGCTTCAAAATAAAGACAGAATCCATTTTATATCTCACACCGTTGCTGTTTTATTTAATTTTCTTTCCTATCGGTCTTATCTGGTTACCCTATACTAGGGTCGCAGTCGATGTTGAGGATTCGGAAAGAGCATTTCTGTAGACTGTATAACGGCGATAACGAACAAATTCCGCTGTCAGGCAAAATGAGCCTCTCAACCTGGAGGATGTAGACCAACAATTCCGACCACCCGACCTGGATGAAATGATAATAGCCATATCCTAAGCTTAGGTCAACCAAAGCTGCTAGAATGGACGGCCTGACTGGTAAGGAGCATACACCAACTCATCTGTAAAATACGATCGCACGAAAGTATCCCCGATGATTGAAACATCAGCTTTGTTTGTCCGATCCTCAAGAAAGGACGATCTGCAGAGGCATCTGTTTGCTTGACATCGCCTACAAGATCCTATCTGCCGTATTGTGCGAACGCCTGAAGCTGTTCGTCAACCACCTGATTGGTCCACATCAATGTGGCTCTAAGTCCACCATTGACCAAATATTCACACTGCGGCAGATCTTGGAAAAAACCCATGAGCTCCAAATCGATACACACCACCTATGCATTGATTTTAAGACCGCTTATGAGAGCATCTCTAGTCTAGTGTAGATTTGGCATTCCTGCCAAACTCGTCCGCTTGTGCAGGATAATTAAGGAGAATGGACGCTGGTTCATCAAGGTCGGTAAAGAACTCTCCGAGACCTCAAATGTCAAGGCGAAGCGCAGTCATGCGATTTGTTTAACGCCATTCTTGAAAGAATAGCGAACTACTCATGCGGCAACACAAGAGGCACAATCTTTCAACGCGCATACACCGATGATATTGACATAGTGATGAAACCAGCGTGATGTCAGCGGCGTTTTTACGAGTATTTAGGCATAAGTGGCGAAGATGGGTGGCGAAGAGAAGACATGAAAGAACGACGTCGCGGACAGAACGTCACCCTCGACAGATATAACTTTGAGCTGGCTAAGGACTTTGTCTACCTAGGCTCCGCTATCAATTCAGACAACGACACCAGTGCTAAAATTAAACGAAGAATAACTCTTGCCAATCGCTGTTTCTTTGAGCCAAGAAGGCAATTGACTAGTAAACCCCTCTCCCGTACAACGACGTACCCGTAAGACCTTAATAATCCCAGTCCTGCTTTGTGCCGCAAAGGCATGGACTTAATCAAAAATAGATGAGGGTACACTTGGCTGTTTCGAGAGAAAAATTCTCCGGGTGATTCTTGGTCCCATCTGTATAGACGGTGAGTGGAGGAGGAGATACCATGACGAACTATACGAGCTGCACAGTGACATCGACTTAGCCAAAAGGGTGAAGGTCCAACAACTGAGATATCAGGCATGGACACCTGCTCCGGGCCGAAAATTGTTCGAATCCGCCAGCTGAGTAGAGGAAGATCGCGACTCAGGTCGGCAGGTCTTGAGGAAGCTGGCTAAAGATCGAGCTGACTGGAGATGCTTGTTGGTTGAGGCCCAGGTCCACTCAGGACTATAGCAACACCTGAAGTAAGTAGATAGGATCTGTCGACACTTTTCACCTTTGCATTGACTGGTCACGGTGGGTACACATCACATCAGTGCTGACTACCTACCGCCTGATTCAGGCGAAGGCTGGCCACTCATAGGTAAGAGGATGTTGTCCCACTTATACTCGCACATAACACACCTAGGTGCAACGTAGTGCCAATGAGCAGTCTACAGCCTTTTCTAATGAGGGAGAGCAATAACGTCGCCAACTTTCTTGTGATGTTACGAGGCATTCGGTTGGTATGCTAGTGACTTTGCTAGTTATGCCTGGTACACTTGTATGATATTTCTAAGAGACCCAACTGTCAATGGAACTGGCATTGAAAAGGTGAACGGCTGCAGCAATGCATTAGGTGCTGTTTGCCTGTCGCTACAGAACTTCTCCACTTCTAGCTCACGATAAAGTTCATTGCTAGGTCCGCGCTTACGAGTAGAAGGCAGACCTAATGCGTAAATAAGACTAATGTGGTCGTCCTTTCAAAAGGTGTCTGACATCCCTAATTGATTCTGAAGTAATCGGTAATAATCCAATTCCGCGTAAAGCTATGACAGTCCTGAGTATAAGGAAAGCCGCCTCCTTATTCTGGAGCCTCAGTGTCATACCGTACGGAATATTCATGGGTTTCCAAAATTACAGTGCTAACTTTACCAAGTAGTGGATATTTATTTTTAAACTTGAAGGTGGAATTAAAAGTGTAGCCTGTGACATGATATGGATTTAGAGCATACCTTGGCGTGTCAGGAAAAGAAACTTTGGAGTCTGACGAAAGTAGCAGTCATGTATTTGTGTGAAACTTGATTCCGTCAAACAACTGGCAAGCTCCCTCACATTCCTGGAAACGAGACAGTTTTAGTACAAAAAAGTTTGTTCTCCAGGATCACATTAAGATGGTTGACTTCGTTGCTGAAATTTTCAGTACTTTCAAGCCAGTCAGCTTCCTCCATCTCATGAACAGAGCAACCTTAGTTTTGAAGGATTGACCAATAGCCAGGGCTTTCTGGACTCTAGAGCGCGAGAGCTTCATCAGATGCGTATGCTTTAGTGTAGACGTTAGAACTATTCACAGTATGAAAGCAGTGGAAATAGGATTTCCGTCTTGCTGGCGACCCCTATTTTCCTTTGACGTCATTGCTCCTCTCCAGATAACTACTAATTTGACTAGGCCGTGGTGTCCGGCCGAATAATGTGCTTTCAAAACTTGCTTATTGAAAGCGCCCTGGATGTCGATAAAAATGACCAGTCCTTCTTGTGGAGTGCGTCTTAAGATTTTGTAGCATTGGCGGGCATGTTGAATCGCGGACAGAGGATGCATTGGCAAACCAGTTTTGCACTCTTTAGCAGGAAGGAAGACAGGCTGAAGCCCTTGAACTTTTTACAAGTGAGTAAGTGGTCATGTTTGCTGATTTTCAACTACTCTCATGACAGGGATGCCTTTTTAGTTTCATTTGTTTAGAATCACGAAAAAGCTCGACATCAAGAATCTCGCTATTGTAGTTGGCTTTCACAACTGCAATATGGAGAAAGGGACAGATGTCTCTTGTGTTTTACGTAGGTACCTGCCGTGAGGGCTTAAGCCTACGGTGCGTCTTCGCACAAGATATCAAAATAATGCGTTGATAAGCGCCCTTCGGGTAGTACAAGTACTACCACCAGTACCAGATTCGAAGTCGTGTGTAAGGCACGAACTTCCCCTTTGGTGAAGGGTCGAGGCCTATCTAATACCTCAGCCATTCTGTGGGTCATGGCACCCGGTTGCAATGCAACTCCACATCGAGCAGACCAATTGGTTCCATAGCAATCCCATGGTTTAGCACAGGTCGTAGTAAACTACACACATGCTAAGCCATGAGATGTCCAAGATCCATTCGGTCCATTCTCCCCGCGATTTTGGGTTTAAACCTACAGCCACCACGATACTCCCACAAGGGGTCCAACTCCTAGGTCAGGCCGGAACCATAGTTCCGTGGGCTCCTGACCTCCCGTGGTACCGGAATATAGCTTCCGGTCGAGCTTCGCAACCTTGAGGTTACTTCCAGTTGGGCACCTCACTGCCCAGGACTGGCGGCCTTGCAACAATTTCAAAATCTACAAACTTCCCGCTAGCTGCCTACTGCGCCTTCTATTGAATACATCTTTTGCAAAACTACGGGTTCTTTCAAACCGTACGGTATCAGTGATAATTCCACTGACATCGTAGGTCTCACCAATAAAAGTGATGCCCATAGCCTGCAAGTTCCTTATGTCAGCGTAATTGGGACACTCACATAGGACATGAAGCCAGTCCTCATAGGTAGCTCCACATGAGCAGCTCGCAACCTCGCTAAGCCCCCTCTTATGCAAGAATGCATTGAGAGAGCCATGCCCGGTCAACAAAAAGCCCAGGCTGAGGTTAAAATTCCGTTCAGGAAAAATTCTCATGGTTAGCACATCCCTTAGGAAGCCGTAAGTAACCCTACCATTTTCGCTAGCATCCCATCTAGATTGCCATCTAGATAGAACACATGCGTGTAGCAAGGTTTTACGCTGCTTCAGGGATAGGCCATCCACATCTTCCGGGGAAACCCAATCGCGCTCATTTAGAGGGAGACCTTTTCTGATCTTGAAAGTAATACCACGACGTATCACTTCCAGATCCAGAGGTGGCACTCCCAGCAAGACCTGCATTGCCTCTGTGGAGACAGTGTG
Organism: Volucella zonaria; assembly: GCA_963966105.1. Classification (NCBI taxonomy): domain Eukaryota; kingdom Metazoa; phylum Arthropoda; class Insecta; order Diptera; family Syrphidae; genus Volucella; species Volucella zonaria. Next base: position 132,645,656 of record OZ014531.1, read on the forward strand.
GCACACCGGTAAACAGCCAAGCAAGGCGACTCTTTGACAAGCCAGGATCCGCTTTCGACCATCAACAGTCATAACTCTGTCGTACCATACCGATGCTCCATATGTTGCACAGGCAACAAAAAGGCCATCGTATATGATACGAACAGAACGCCTGCTGAGTCCCCAGTCGGATCGCAAAATGCGCCTTACCTGGCCTACAGCACTCAGCATGCGTTGTCTGGTTCGAACTAGGTGAGGCATGAAGTTCATACTCTCACCCATCGTTATGCCCAGATACGTGACCTCAGTCACACATCTAATGCCAACGCCGTTCAAATGTATCTTAGGAGCCCGACGTCTTACGTTCAGCTTGCCCTTGAGCTTCATTAAGACGGTCTTATCCTGTGACACACTTACCCCTACGCTTTCTCCCCATTCAGCAACGACTGCTAGAGCTCTTTCTCCTAATACCTCGATTTCGGCCCTAGACTGGCCCTCGAGGATGAGGAGCAGGTCATCTGCGTAGGCGCAGCACCCACAGAGCTCATTTAGTCGCCGCAAGAGTAGATCCATCATCAGGTTCCAAATGAAAGGACCACAGATGGACCCCTGGGGGCAACCTCTCTCAACATTGATTGAGACGCTATCGTGCGTACTTACCACACTTGCTTTTCTGTCGGAAAAGTAGCTTCCCCAAAGCCCAATTTCTCGACAGCCCAATTCTTGCAACCTGGTTACTATTTTCTGCCAGTTCAGGTTATCAAAGGCACCTTTGAAATCAATAAAGATGCCTATAACCACACTGGCCCTGCTTCTGAGGACTCTGTCTTTTAGGAAAGACCATGCATCCTCGACACACTTGCCTTTTGTAAAGCCGAATTGGAAGGGGGACATTGGTTCCGCCATGCTCTCCGAAAACCTTTCCACCATAACCCTTTCCAGTACTTTTCCTAGTACCGGAAGCAGGCTGATGCCCCGATAAGATTTAGGGTCAGACCTATTCTTATCAGTGGACTTCAGGAGCACAACCACCCTTGCCACCTTCCAATCCTTGGGGAAGTAGCTACAAGCAATGCATTTGCTGTACAGTCCGAGTAGGTATTCTGGGACGGCCTTCCAGATGGCTCTCACCATCTCTCCGGTCATTCCATCAGCTCCAGGAGATCTCCTGGAGCGAAGAAGTGAAACACCATAGTCGACTTCTTCAGTTCTTAACTCCGGAGGGATCGGAGGCTCTTCATATGAAGAGTCCACAAAGCGCTCCTCTCTTGGGAAGAACTGACCAAGCAACGCAGTAAGGCAGTCTTTCCATGTAGATAAAACCGTATTATCCACACGAATGCCTTCAATGTCAGCAGTCTTTCTAGTGCTACGGCAAATCTTATAGAGTTTGCCCCAGGGATCATCTCTATTATTACAGGCAAAGTTTCTCCAGTGAGATTCCTTTGTGCTGACAATGAGACGCTTGTACTCAGCGAGCCCTTGCCGAAAGGCAATGCTCAACTGAGCCAGGTTCTCAGCGTTAGCCGCCCTAGCCCTTTGGAATCGCTTCCTTAGGTTTCTGACCACCCTTCGCTTCTCTGTCAGACAGCGGTTCCACCAACTTACCCTTTTTTGATTCGCCCTACGGCTCCTCTCAAAGAGTTCGTCGTTAACCCGCCATACGCACTCATTGATGTGCGCGATTTACTAGTCTATGCTTAAGCTGCCGTACACTTGCGGTGTCAGGGAGGAAACCTCCGCAAGTATACGCGCACCATAAACACTCCAATCAGCGCCTCGCACACACCATCTCCTGTCTGAAACTGCATTGTTATCTTCTATTACGTGAGTGATCTCAAACTGAATCCAGTTGTGATCACTCACCCCTACACTAACACGCCACCTAAAGCTAAACGCCCTAAAAGCTGCCTCGTTGGCAAAAGTAACGTCAATGTCACTCTTGCCACCGTTGACCGCATCAAAGATATACACCTCACTCGGCTCGTTGATAACATGGGCATTGCGCGCAACGACCCATTCACCAAGAACATTCCCCCGATTCTGGCTCCGGTTACCCGTTAGGGGTCCGGATTCCTTACTGAACCAAAGAGGGGAGGTTGCATTGGCGTCAACACCGATAATGAGGGGTTCACTGCCCGCAAGCGAAAACAAACCATCCATATACTCAATATATGGGTCAATTTCCTCGCTGTATTAGCAGTAGACGCTGGCAAGAAAAATCCTGCCAAAAGCGCCTTCCACGCTTACGCAAACACCTCGTTCGCTGGAGGAAACAGGCACACAAACTAGATTTACATCCCTTATAATAATCGCAGCATTTCCTCTGGTATCAAGAAAAACCCGCATTCCTGCAGGCAAACCCCTAACACATCCATCGGATGTGTAGGGCTCCTGAACCAGGGCAATGCTGCAGCCCTGCCTAACCATCTGAGCTCCGGAGAAAGGGACACCTTTTTCTGATCTTTATATCTCTCCCGTTTCACTGTTTATTTTTCGAGGATATATGAGCTGGAAACTGCCAAATGACATCAAAGCCGTGCAATTTCAAATCAAACGAAAAATGGAAAATCTTTATCAAGAGATGGAAATGACCCTGAACACGCATTGAACCAAAAATCGAAAGATCAACAGAATGCGAAAAACCTTCACCGTCGAAAAAGTCTTCACCAACGAACTATCTTTCAATAGAACAACCTTTGAATGCCCGCTCGTCGGGAGAAACGTCAGAGTTCTTTCCGAGGGCTCGAGCATAAATACTATCCTACATCAGCAGTAGTAGGGGAGTGAGCTACGATTTTTTTTTTCGGCAAAAGTTTATCAAGCAGATGCTGTGGAAGACGATGTAAGGCGTCCTACCAACCCTTGTACGACCACGAGCCGTGGATGGTATGGCAATACGAGGGTACACTCCGATCAAATTGATCCATTGTGATCGTTTCCTCCATTAGTTGATTAATATTTCCAAGAATTGGATCAGACCTTCTGCGAGTGGTTAAGAACATCTAGACCATTCCTGTATTTGTCTGTGCATAATCTTCGTCCCGTATTTTATTTCTTGTTAGAAGTCTAAACCCTCAGGTGGGCAGGGTTCGATAAATGAACTTTCTGCACCTTTCCTGGTTTGTATGTACGCTTTTTGATTGCTATCGTCAGCCTCATAGCCTGGCACTTGTGAGACTTTGTTCTGGGTGGCAAGGTTATTACACCCTTTACCTCTTTGAAAATCTAAGAGTAGGGTTCAATTGGTCTAAGGTTTAACATTTGGCAAAGGTACGTTCTATCTTCTTTCTATTTGTAAGTGACTAATGAGGTTAAGGTGTTTGAAATGGTTTGCGTGCTTCCTCCAGAATTGCTACATGAAGTGGAGCTGTGCTTAATAACACCTTCAAGGCTGGGGTTTGGATCGTTCCCATAGCATATGCAATATACAGACACGCGATGTGTTGAATTTTGCTCAGCTTCAATATTGTTGATAGTGAAAGTATGATAGTCTTCCCTATTTGATTGTACAGCCAGTTGTCATTTTGCGGTTTAGGCCCTATGATTTGCCCAATAGCTATTTTGTGAGGCCGGCCAGCTGTTTGTTTTAATTCCTCAAAGAAGGTTACACCTAGATACTAACCCTCTTCCTCCAAGTGCACCACATTCGCATCTAGAAACAGGCGGGATAAGTTTATCTTCCTTTTCCTTGCGAATGGAATAATTGTCATTTTGCTGGCAGTAATTGAGAGACTTCTTTTAACACCAGTTAGATGGAAGTTGTGAGTACATCTTCCATCAGATTCCTAATGAGCCGTGGATACTGACGATTGACCAGCTGTGCGTTGTACCATAGACATAGACTATGGAGCATACACACGGATTTAGGGCCTGTTTCTCGATTTACACAAAACATCGAGTAGCAAACCACACTCCCAAATCAATTTAGCAGCGAATATGTAAGATGCGGAAATGCGCACTGTATAGCCATACTCAAGAGCTATCTTCCTACCATCCAGCGGCGTTTTTCTTTCGACATGTGGAGAGCTCCATTTACAGAGTGAATCCCGACACGTGGTAATTAGCAACAGTGTCTAAGAAAATATTCTGGGGTCAGTTTTAGTCTAGGCAATGGCAATGAAGGTGGTCAAGTTTAACTGAAAATAATTTTCGTAACAGAGTTAGTTAATTTGAGCTCGGAAATTTCTATATTCCTGTCATAGCGATTGATGAAGTAGCATTAAGCCCAATTCTATCTGCATCGATGATACAGCTCGTACAAATCTCATGGTTTCTATCCAACGGGAAGGACTCTCCACTGATCCCAAAGATCTCCGACGAATTTTTGTCGATTTTCACAACAATTTCAATATCTCTTCTGCAGACGTCGATAACGATCTCTCCTCACACGCCTCTCATGTCTCTTCCAAACGTATCTGGCATCAACAAAAAACGCATTCTAGCCTTAAAAACTACTATCGTTCCCAACACGCCTCATAATCCAGCAAACAACCGTTTATAACTCTACTACCAAAATTTGAGGGGGGCTGCATACAAACACATCTTCTATTTATCTCAACTCTCAAAAGCCTCCGTATGATATTCTTGCTTTAACCGAAACTAATCTAAGATCTAATATCAAGGATTTGGAACTATTCACACCTGAATTGAGTTTATTTCGCGACAATGGTCGCGATGATTCTGTAGGACGAGGTGTCCTTCTGGCAATCAAAGTTCGTTTGAACCCTGAGCTCGCCAAAAAGTCATCTACTGCCGATTTCGAATTCGTCTATGTTCAATTTACGCCCTCCAAACACAAACTTTATACCCTCTGTTGCTATGTTCGTCACTCCCAACCAATACACAGTTATCAGCTTGCGACAAATGTGGTCGACTCTCTCTTTGAAATCACAGATCTCTGTGATGAAATCATTGTTCTCGGCGAATTTGATCTCCCCCATCTCCTACGGACTCACCCGGATGAGGAATCCTATCTTGTTGCCACAAATGCAGCTTCTGACAAAGAAATCCTCTTCACAGATTGTCACACGAACTCTGGCCTTTTTCAAATAAACCCAATTTCTAACTGCATGGGTCGGAATCTAGATCTGATCTTTACATCCGACACAGACAGGTCATGGTCTAGCTCTCAAGTGTGAACCTCTTCTTTCGAAATTAGACTGTCCACCCACCTCTCCATGTTATTTATTCATATGGAAACAATAATTCCTTGAGGCTTTCAGAAACCATTTACACTAAGCTCAACAATCTTCTCAAAAATGTTGCCTTTGGTTTTCTACAAAACAGTAACGTAACCGCAGATTCTGTTTCCACTGTATAAGGCAAACTACACCTTCGTCATCTCCTCCTTGGTATAACAAAGAACTCCGTGCACTGCGTAATAAGAGAAACAGCAACCAACCCACATGGTTTTCTCAAAGGCAGATCAACGATCACCAACCTCACCGAGTTTGCTTCTAGTACACTGTGCACCCTAGAGTATGGTAAAGAAATTGATGTAATCGCCACGGGCTTCGGTGAGGCCTTTGATAAAATCTTGCACAACTTAATCCTATTCAAACTCAAAGCTCTTGATTTCGAACCCAGACTGACCTCTTGGATTAATTCCTATATTTTCGTTTCGTTTTTTCTCACCCAATTCTCGACACTTCGGGTGTTCCACAAGGCAGTCATCTTGGTCCACTAATTTTATCTTGACTATTAACGATCTTGTTAACGCCATAAAGTATACACAGCTTTCAAGCCTCTCTGACTCTCAACCTTTACAAGATGATCTTAATAGGTTCTCGATTTGGTGCCATAAAAACTTTCTCGAGCTCAACATTGAAAAATGCCAAGCCATTTCTTACTCCCGGAGGCGTTTGACACTTCCAATGCGCACATATTATTTATCAAATCAAAGAGTAGCTGCAGTTAGTCCAATGCAAAACTTGGGTGTCATTTGTGATACACAGCTTAATTTTCGCACCCATATTGACTCCGCAATTAGCAAAGCTAGGGTAGGTAGGGTAGGTAAGAGTGGCTGTTGGAAACACAATCCCACTTTTTTTTTTTTTATAATGAGCGCGTGTTCAAGTAGTTTTTGTACCCTTAAAAGGTTCGTACACAGCGTGGCTGAAGAAAATTTAGGGAAGAAGAAAAGACAGGTACCGATTGGTTCTGCTGTTAATATCGGAATTTAATGAGCTTAACATACGCTGCCGTTCCCGTTCTATAGCCAAAGAACAGGGAACGAATATAAAAAGTAGAGAGTAATGTTGCCAGCAAAGGAGTATATTGGATTAGATGTAGCAGACAAAAGATCGTTGATGAAAATTGAAAAGAGTGTCGGAGACAGAACGGAGCCCTGGGGCACACCAGCATTTATTTTGTGGATATCAGACTTGAAACCGTCCAAGACAACTTGAATTGAACGTTCCGAAAGGTAATTTCTAATCCATTGAAGCAGAGAGTCATCGATCCAAAAGCACGAATTTTCGACAAAAGAGTCTGATGCCAAACTCTGTCAAATGCTTTGGAAATATCAAGTGCAACTATTTTGCTTTCGCCAGATTGATGTACGCTTTGGTTCCACTTTTCGGTGAGACATGCCATCAAATCACCACTGGACCTGTTGCTACGAAAACCGGTGCCGGTCATTGAGAAGTTTTCGTGTTTCGAGATATTTGATGAGCGGACGGTTTATCAGCGTTTCCATGACCTTGGAGAGAAGGGACGTAAGTGCAATGGGTCTGTAGGAGGAGAGAGAAGAAGATTCGCCTTTTTTAGGCACGGGCTGGACAAATGCTGTTTTCCATCTGCTCGGAAAGAGTCCTAAAGAGGAGGATTGATGAAAAAGCTTACGCAGTGGTTTTGCCAGCGTGGAAGAACACCTCTTCAGAAGAAGGGGAGACATACCATCTGGATCAGCGGATTTATGTATGTTGAGATCTTTAAGTGCTCTTGCTACTACACGAATGCGAAAGTGGACTCGTCCCATTGAAGATTCAACGCACTCAAGTGTAGACGGAGACAGAGCACAATGCGGGAGTGTGCAGCATGCAGATTGGGCTTGCCCAAAGAGCAGACAGCTGGAATGTCATTGTAAATGAGCGTTGGGATGGAGGATGAGGCAGAATTTTTAATGTTTTTGACGAACGACCAAACATTTTTACTGCCTTTGGGATATTGCAGTATTTTTTGCTTCAGTTTTTGGTCGTATTGGAATTTCACACGCTTGAGAAAGACGTTGCAGTCATTTCTGGGTCATTTACACTTTTTTCGGTTTTCCTCTGTCGGGTTGGTCTTGTAGGACCGAATAAACGATTCTCTAACCCTGACAGCCTCTTTACAGCTCGAGTCGTACCATGCCTTTTCTCTTCATCCAATGAGGGATAAAGCATCTCATTCCACTTAGGCCTATTGGCAATGGAAACACAATAGTGCCATATGAATCTATGATCCTCTTACTAATGGAACCAGTTTGAGCTTATGATGAAGCGTAGGAGACTGTTTACGTCTATATTTTTAAAGCGATCTAAAAAGTCATTGTAGAAGAAGGCTCCTAAGTGAAGATTTCTTCTCTGGGAGAAAGCTGGACATGTACAGAGAAGATGGAAGATTGTCCCCTCTCCTCGTCCATGCAGCTCCTACAAAAATCATTTGTAAAAGCGCCAAAACGTCTTGCGTGCTTGCCTATGAGGCAGTGTCCAGTGATGACACCTACAATGGCATTGAGATGCTTCCTATTTCCAAGGTCTGTCCACCTAAGGTCTGTAATTTTATTAGCATTCAGCCTTACTATTAATTTGCACGTAGTGATTTGTATACCTATGGTAACCTTTTCCAGTAGAATAGGTAGAGTGGTTCCAATTTTGGCGAGTTCATCGGCCCCACAGTTCCCTGGAATGTCTCTGTGATCCGGCACCCAGTAAAGGTGAAGCTTGAACTGATCTGCCATCTCCATAAGAGATGATCGGAATTCAAGGGCGGTTTTAGAATTTAGTTAGATTGACTCCAGGGACTTGATAGTTGCCTGACTATCCGAAAAGATGCGGATTTCGTTTGCAGATATCTCGTTTTTCTTCACCCAAGACCGAGCTTCTTTAATCGCCAAAATTTCCGCCCGTAACACGCTACAGTGATTTGGAAGATGGAAAGAGAGGCTTAGATTTAGCTTATCTGAGAAAACACCGCCATCAACCCCGCTATCGCTTTTAGATCCATCTGCGTAGAAATGGATTGACTTGTCCTGAAAGAAAGCATCTTCCTTCCAGAATGATCTAGAGGGGAAGCTTACATGGAAGTCTTTGTCAAACCAAAGTTTAGGTATGGTGTAATCGATGTTCTCTGTGAGGATTCCTAATATGTTAAGAATGTTAGCGTGGCGAAATGAATTATTTGTCAGGTGAAACAGAATATCTAATGCCGCGGAGGGAGTAGTCCGCTCCGCTTATGCATAAACATGCTGTTCTTTGGACTCTGCTTAGTTTGGTGCAGTTGACTGCATTGTCTAAGGCCGTTCACCAGATGACAACTCCGTAAGTGAGTATCGGCCTTATGACCGAGATGTATAGCCAGTGGGCTATGCTGGGTTGAAAGCCCCATTTATTCCCAATGGCTATTTTGCAAGAGAATAAAGTTAGTGTAGCTTTATTGACTCTTTCTTGAATGCTAGGTTTGCAGTCAAAAATGAGACCCAAATATTTCGCTGTATCGGAAAAGACTAAACTGGTACCGTTTATTGAGGGAGGGTCTACAACTGGAATTTTGTATTTCCTGGAAAAGAGGACAAAGATCAGTTTTATGTGGGTTTACTCCCAATCCACAGCGATCTGTCCAACGGGTTAATCTGGTAAGATTTAGTTGAAGGAGTTCTTTCTTTAAGATGTTTACCTGAGACGGCTATAGCAACGTCATCCGCATAGGCAATCACCCTGCTACCACCCGCTTCCAGGTATATCAGCAGTTCATTAACCACTAAGTTCCGCAGAAGGGGAGAGAGAGGACCTCTGCTAACACATCTTCTAGCAGAATAACCACCCAGTTTGGAGTTGATTATCCTTCTGTTTAGCATAAGACTGATCAACTCCCCAAGTGAGTCATCTACCTGCAGAATTGACAGCGCAGTCGTGATTGCGGATGTGTTGATGTGGTTAAAGGCACCCTCTATGTCCAGGAAGGTAACCGTTGTGTACTCTTTATATTGTAGGGATCGTTCGATGTGGCTGCAGAACCGTTTCCACCGACTTTGCTTTACAGTAGGCATGTTGACCCGTCGACAAAAGTCTTGGATCAATTTTTTCTCGTATATGGATATCAGTCAGTCGTTCTAGAGTTTTCTGAAGGAAAAATGATAGACATATACGAGTAAATAGGTCTCAGGTCCTCTGGGGCAACATGAGAGCATTTTCGGGCTTTGGGAATGAAAACTACATTGACTTCTCTCCATGACAGTGGAATGTGGATCAGTTCTACACAGCTCCTCATGATATTGTCTAGCGTTGGCAGGATGATATCTGAAGAGCTTTGTAGTTTGGCAGGTATTATATCGCCCGGGCTAGCAAACTTGTAAGCTATGCAGCGCCCAGAGCAGTTTGTCTCTGGTAATCAGACCATGAATTTTGTTCCCGGGTGCAGTAGGCCTGTTTGGGTTGCTACTGGCCGCGAATTGGGTGCTACCTGGAAAGTGGGTGTCCAGTTGCAGATTGAGTGATTCATCACTTGGGGTTGTCCAAGAGCCATCGGTTTTTTTCAAAGAGTTCGGCATCATAGGATTTTTCTTAGCCGCGATGCCTCAGAGGTCTTCGTGATTTTGTCTCGGATTGTCGTTTTCCCTTCCTCAGTTCTATTTTGTATAATTTGAGGGATTCTTTGTATGGGTCCCAGTCAGTTACTTTGCCTGTGCTTTTTGCTAAGTTGAAAAGTTTTATGCAAGTGTTTCTAAGCAGCCTCAGCGCGGATGTCTACCGGTGCGGCTTTTTTTTGCTTCTAGGTTGAAGAAGAAAACTGGTTGGCTGGGAGGAGCATCACTAAGGGTGAATTGGATGTATTTGTGGTCTGAAATATTGTGTTCAGACGATACCATCTAGTTAGTTAGCATATTAGCAAAGCTAACTCCGCTCTCTCCCTTTGTCACCATTACCTTTAATCGTCCACATCTCGAATATGCCAGCGAGATATAGTCCCCTTATTACGATTTATAGTACATATTCTGCGGATTGCAACTTTCCAACGGAGATTTCTACGATTCGCATTACGCGGGCTACCATGGGCTGACCACATTATTCAAATCCCCTATGTTAATCGACTCAAACTACTCGGTTTTTTGCCATTGGAAAAACGTCGTAAGTTCGCTGATATTCTCTTCATCAACAAACTCTTAACTGGCATCATCGACTGTCCCGCAATTCTCTCCCAAATCCCATTCAATACCAACTAGTGTCATTTAAGATCTGTCCACCTTTTTCGCCCGAATAATCACAGAACACTGCAGGAATTTAGTCCTTGGAAATTCCCTGAACAAGCATTTTTCCCATCAGTAGACCTTAGTTTAAGTGAAAAGTAGTAGTTATCAGTCATAGTTTTAAGTTTAGTTTGCTGAGTTATATGTTTGTATTAAACATCTCAATAAACTGTCCTCAAATCAAGCCTAAGTCAACATGAACTTGACGAGGAGTAGCACGGAATGCGCAAGACTTATTAGCTTTTTTCACGAGCAATAACCTCTTAGATACTAGTACAGTGCCCTCAGGTTCATTAAAAAGAAAGTTCTGAGTTTTTATCTTACCAATGACTTCCTGATTTTAAATCAGACATAGAATCGCCTAATGAGTTCCAGAAAAAATGCAAATTTTTCGGACGCGCTTTTTCTGTCCCCAATGGACACTTTTACATTTTCATATGCAGTTTCTCAATTCTTGCAACTTTGACTTCTGCTATAACCATTTTTCTACAGTTGATTGCAGGGTTTCAATGGCCTACATGGGCTACGTAAATGTTAACATAAAAATTACATTGACTTCTGACAAAAGTCAATTCTAAACAAAAAAAAAAAACAAGAAATTACAAACTCCACACATTTCCATATTTCCACTTTGATTTACGATCATTGCTGACATCTCAATCAGCTCTAACGACCAAACCAACCATATACAGTGATAGACTGACACAAAAACAAAAAAATATCTACAATCTACGAGTATGTATGTACGCGTATCTGTGACAGTTGAAAACAAAAAAAAAAAAAACCCAAAATGACAATTTTTATGAGTAAAGTCACAGAAGGCAAAAAGGTTAAAAACTTTTACGTTCGGCCAATTAAAGTGGCATTGCATTTCCAGTTAGTGACTTTAACTAATCATTGGAATTAGTAACTGTCCAGCGCTTTATGTTTTTTTGAAAATTCCAGTTAGCATTTAACACTTAATGAAGCGTTTTTTTTTCCAGAAGGAGGCTTGCGCCTGATTGCCTGTGTTTTCATTTTTAGCGCAATTACGAGTATGACGGGATACTTTGACAACATGGAGTTCGGTAGGTGACATTTCAGAGTGTGTTTGGAGTATTGGGGCTGACAATTACTATATTCAGGAAGGGAACTCATAACGTTGATTTTTTTTAGTATCCTGCAGTGAAAAATAGAGTCCGCTTGTAGTCAGTCAAATCTAGGTGATCGTTTCTCATTGAAGAATGAAGCTTCCTACACAACATGCCTACAAGACAACGAATTTCTCCGAGACATGGCAACGACATTTCAAACTACGGCCTGAAAACTGGGAGGCTGTTTATGCTGAAAATGATTCTTCTATCGCTTATAACTCCTTTCGAAAGATACTGCAGTCTCATTTTAGGTCTTCTATCTCTCGCTCTCTGCGAAGAAAGTCAGAAATAAAACTGAAGCCCTGGATAACCAACAAGCTGCGCCGGAAATATGTAAAGCATCCGCTTAACTCTGCACTTCGGAGTCGCTTTAAACACATATCTATTAAAGTCAATAACGAAATTCGATTGTGTCGTGATATATACTGTTTTTCTAAAATACGGTACGCTCAAGGGAACCCTAAAAACGTATGGGCAGTATTGAATAGCATATTGAACCGCGATGCTTGTAAAATACCCAACCCTATCGAACTCGAGCTGATAATTATATTGTCAAAGTCCCTAGAATAGTGGCGAATATTTTCAATGATTTTTTTTTGCTAAAGTTGGTGAAGCGTCTCCCTCCAATTTAAGATCTGGATTCGAACTGTACTAGATGGAGTGAAAAGTGACCTCCTTGACCGCCAGAATGCGCTGCTACTGCAAAAAAAGTTATGGTGCCTTGAAGTCCGTTCATATTTAGGCAGACATGCCAAATTTCAGTGCGATACTGTCTTTAGTTTTGTTTTGACAGCTGATTGTTGTTGACGTGTTTGGCATCATGTTGACTATTTTCGATTTTCGTTCTCCCATGAAACATTATTTTTTGAGAGGCAAAACGGCGAAGGAAGCAAAAGAATAGTTGGATAAATATTATGGGGCTAATGCTCCGTCAGATTACACCGTCAAATATTGGTTTCGAGAGTTTCGTGGTGGCCGCAACTCCACTACCGATCAAGTTCGCAGCGGCAGGCCCTCCGATGCGGTTACAGAGGACAATGTCAAAAAAATACATGAAATGGTGTTGGCTGAACGGAAAGTGAAGGTGCGCCAGCCAGCAGATACCACAAAGATTAGTACTGAGCGCACACGCCATATTTTGGGCAATATTCTGCATATGAAAAAGTTATCCTGCCGCTGGGTGCCGCGCATGACCAAAAACACGAAGGCGAGAGCACTTCGAAAGAGTGTTTGGACTTGCTGATGCGGAATCGGGCGGACTTTTGGCGTCGATTGGTAACTGGATTTGGATCCCTCGGGCTACTATCTCTTCCCAAGCCTCAAAAGATGGCTCATCAAAAAAAAAAATCAGCTCACGCGAGGAAATCATCGACGCCACGGAGGAGTATTTTGCAGACCTTTGGGAAAATTACTTTTCGGACGGGATCAAGAAGTTGGAAAATCGCTGGAATAAGTGTATCAAACTAAAAGAGGACTACTTAGTATTGCATGTTTTGTTAGACCGCTCCATTATCAGTTCCTTCTCTTCGTATGATGATGCCCCTGGTATTTTGGCTCATTTGCCCTAAAGGTTTTCGTTTGAGATGCGATACAGCCAGAAGACTGATAAGTACAATAGCTCTGCAGAGACGTCGTCGATGCAAAACGCTCTATTTGGAGATACATATAGGAAAATAGGTTATTAGGAGTCTTGGTGCTTTGGCTGTGCTATACTTTCTTTTATCACATTTTACACTACACTCTGTACTAGGATTCCGGTTGACCAGTGGTTTTATCTTTAAGCAGCACACATTCTACATTTTTGGATCTTCGACCAAGATTTTACGGACGCTCATAGTCATCTATGTTCGCTAGGTCGAATAGGACTCTACTCCCACAGCAAGATGTTTCTTAAATATTGTTGTAGCGCTTAAAGGATCCGTAAACAGTGGGCCGAATTTAGTCTACCTATTCGTAGAATCGTAAGGGGTGCTGTTTTTTGCGGATGTACTGCTGAATTGCACGCGAATGATCACAAAATGCTGCTCACGTGTAATGGCCTAGTACTCGTATATAAGTTTTCTGGCTCACGTTGATTTTCGGATTTTGGACGTTTAAAATACAAATTCTAAGTGTTTGCCTACCGTCAGTCTGTGTGCACGTACATTGAGGATCGCATGAAGATTCAAATTGACAGCAAGCGCTGCCCCATAAATGACAAAGCAACTAACACAGAGAGGCAATCCTTTCAAGTAACATATCCAAGCAATATTTTGTCGTTGCTATGGCTCCTTGAGCCGTAGGTGGCAACGAATCTACAATAGAAGTTATCATCAGCGTCTTCACGCGTGAGAATCTGTAGGTGACATTGTACAATAGTTATCAGATGATGATGGGATGATGTTAAGGGACTGCATAATTTTCTTTGCTTCCGGGCTAATAATTGTAAATCCTATGTCGTCCTCATGCGCACCTCTAATTGGCTTCTTCGAGTACAGTAAGTTAGTCATCTTTGTGAGAGAGTAACATCACCTGAATACGTTGAATCTTGCATTGCAGAAAGCCTGACAACTTTTGGGTAAAAGGATAGGCCATTCTACAGGTAATGGCACAGGTCGGTAATATGATGAAAAACGAATAGAGATATTCCAACCGGAAGCTTTCAACCTCGAGGAAGGATCGGAAAATGTTCTCTCTATTTTTGCTCTTATGCACGGTAGACAGCGGGCTCTACTACGTTAGTATTGTAAATTGAAATATTATGCACATGGACAGGTGCAACGTCAAGACGAGGAAAGTCTTGTCAGTCCACTACACATATGGACGACTAAACCAGATCAAATATCTCTCAGATTTGAATAGTGGTCCATGTACTTGTAAGGCATGGAACATTGCATTAAGTCGTGAAAGTTATTTCCTGTTGAAATACTATAGAGTACCTAGTCCAAGAACAGGTTTCAATTGAATTTTCGGAGAATACGGAACAGTGGTTCGTTGGAACCATATGAAGTGCAGTGGACCGGTAGATAGAAGAGACGAGAACAAAGTATGATAAATTACGCGGGTTGGTTATGGAGGGAACCTGAGAGTAGTCGATAAATGAAAATAATGTCAGCTATATTCCTACGTTCTTCTATGGAATTTAAATTGATAATTTTGGGGCAGTTCTGATAGGCAGGTAGGACTAAATGGTCGTTCCATAGCAGACCACGGAGAGCAAATCGGAGGAATCGCCGTTGAATACCCTCCATTCGGGAAACATGAACATAGAGAGGTCTGGTTACGTACGGATTGGAAAATTTCTTCGACCACCGTTTAAGTGATGACTTCGCTTTAAGGATCATCTTATCGATATGCGAATGGAAATTAAGCTCACTGTCGAGTAATATGCCGAGGTCTTGAAATGATTGAACCAGAGGAATAGGTTGACCATAGAGACAATAAATTCGGGGAGGAGACGGGTTGCATTTACGCGAGAACGTTATAGATTAGCATTTGGCGATATTAAGTTCTAAGCAGTTTCTGAGGCACGAGATTGCAATCTGATAGAGGTTTTCTTGAAGAAGGCTGGAGTTATAGGGAGTAGAAATAGCTTTAATAATTGTGTTTAATGACCCCCTTAAGATGGTTAGTAGTAAAAATCAAGAGAAGGGGACCAAGATGGCTGCCTTGTGGAACCCCAGAGGAGGCCAGGAAAGGAAATGAAAGGGCAGATCTAAACCGAACCTGAACGCTTTGTCAGGTAAGAATATATCGATTTTAACTATAGAGGTTCAAAACCGAGATCTTTAAGAAGATTCATTGATAAGATATCTTATCAAAAACTTTAGTGAAATCGGTTGCGATAACATCGATTTTTTTTGCCATTTTCTAAGGCTGCGAAAGCAAAAGACACGAATTCAATTAGGTTTGTGGTACATAGTTGATCTCCCTTTCAGAAAACGATATTGTTTGGGGCAGATGGAAGAAGCTCAAGGCGTCGCATAAAATGATTTCAAAGAATTTGGGTATATGTAACATCATTCTTCGGTCTCTTTTTGTGTATCGGGATTATAAAAGACGTCTTGCAAATCTGGTGAAATTCTCCCTGTGTAAGAGATATACAAAAAAAAAATAGCGGGGAGACCCTCTGAGCCAGGTAGAAATTCATCAAATTTTTGTAACTTTTCTTCAATAACAGCAAAATCGAAATTTGGAGTGAGAAAGGGGCCAACGGAGAAATTTGGTAGATCCTTGAAGTGAGAGGGATCTGGGAGTTGTTGGCAAATGATTTTGTGAAAAATGTAGCAAAAAAAGTTGGTGATGGTAGGAGGATCATTTGAAGACTTAGCTTCGAAATTGAGGAAGGAAGGATAACCATCAGTCTTTCTTTTGCAATTGACAAATTGAAAACAGGTCTTTGGGTCGTTTATAAGATTGCTTTGCGCGCTATTTAGGTAGCATTGATACAGAGAGTTGTAGAGTTCGATGGAATGAAGATACGTACATACAGTGTGTTAAAAAAAAACGTGTGTCCAAAAAAACCAATGACAAATGTCAGAATTTTATTAAATTATATTTTTTGTTAAAGTATTATATATATCAAGACGAATTGCGCAATTACATATATTAGAAGGGAGCCCAATCACTTATTATTTATAATTGCTTGACATCATCTAGTTCACCTTTCACTTAATATTTGCGCATTTTATAGACTTTTGCCTCTCCAAATTTGGTTCAAGACCTGCGCAAGTTGTTTTATCGTGGCTAGTTTTTTTGCCGCTTAAGCCTCTGCATCATTTAAGACCACACATTTTCTACGGTCAATCGAAGGCCTCCATATAATTTTCCTCTTTCCAACGCGGGCAGAGGCGACTCCAATTTTTGGATCGTAATCCTCTTGCAAAATCCAATCGTAATTGTTTGGCCCATACAAAGATTCGGCAGACTTTAATGAACGCTTTGTGTGAAGACTATAATATTAACTTCCCGAATCCCTTGGCCGAGAAGCATCCATAAACATGAATTTTTCACCCTTTTTTGTCCAGAAGACGACTCATCTGTACCTACGATGTTGTTCAAACCCTGGTCTAAATTCTGCGTTGCCGAACTTAGCCTTTTTCCAATGTGTTTTTGGGTCAGTAGCAGTTTAGGTTTGGTACTCCTGCTTTTGAAGTCAGATTCTGCCAAACGGCGTCGTGTTGTGTTGACGGACACTTTAATTTCTTTTGTGACCTATTTTTCTATTGTGTTCCTCAGACTAATTGTTTATTGTCCTTACTGGATGTGCTTGCTTTGGTCAGCGACATTACCGTATTCTTTATACCTCCTTATTTATTTTCTTACAAATTCCCCATTTGCGGCCCTTCTGGGTGAGTTACTAAGAAAGAACCTTCGAAACACTTTTTAAAAGCCACACTCACTTTGTGATAATGTTATACCGCCGAAATATGGAAATATACTGAGGAAATGCACGGTCGGCAATTAAATGCAGAGAATAATTTGGCTAAAACCATGTGTGCGTGAGAAAAGTAAAAGAACTAATTTAACACACGTTTTTCTGGAACACACTGTAGATACCTTGAATTGTGGGAAGAAGAGTAGTTGCGAAAGAATACCGCCCATAGGTTGTTTCTTTTGTTTCGTAAAAAGCGGAATCTATGATTATACCAGGGATCTCCTGGATGTTTTATAGGGGGAATAGGATTTGAATATTTCTCTCTATAAAAAATGGGGAGCGCATCGACCAGAGGTAGAATGGAAAAACTTAAAGAAAGCCTCGAAAGTGTTGATTTCACAAAAATTAGATTTGTGAAAATTGTAAGAGGAGGCAGTTGCGTGAGAACGCAACTGAAGGGGGGAGTTGTAGAAAAATGGAAGAAGAAGCAGAGGATGACAGTTATCAATAGTTGAAAGTGATAGGGGAGAACACGATACCGATGAGTTAATTGGAGTTAATAGTTGGCAACGCAATTAACTTAGCATAGACCTGAGTCTGTTAACCGATCTAAGAAGAGACATTCTTCCGTAGAAATGGGATTAGAAGCGATGAAAAAAGATAGCTCTTCAGATGGAGTCCATTTCAGCTGAGGCAGGTCCGATAAAGCAATCAAATCGTCAATTGCGTCAATAGCAAGTTGATAGGATTCGATAGGTTGGGCCGGAAGAATGTAAAAACATATAACGGACAAGAATCTATCTACTTCTAAGTCAAATTTTAACTGACACAAAGTCGGGCTTAGAAGAAGACGAAGTGGCAACGAGAGAGGAGTCAAAGTTATTGTGAATGACCAGTAGGACACCTCGACAAGGAGAGTCAATTGTAGAGGGTGCGCGATAATCATCCCGAAAAATATTGAAAGAGGTAATAGCTTCTGGTTTTCTATATTGGGGATCAGATTAGTTTAGAACGCAGTTGTCTTACGTTCTGGAAATAGAAGGTGAGAGGAAAGTTTTTGCATGACTTGCTAGGTCGTTAGTTTCGAAAAAAGTTATCGTGGTCAACTTAATTGCGTTGGAGACGTAAGACTCTTTAAAGTGTACATAGTTGCGAAGAGCGGCAAGGTCCTTTGGGAATGCGTATTGAAAATCCCGTCATACTCTATATAAAGTTTCCTCAGACTAGTAACATCGGTTTCCATCCGGTAGGAAGGCCTCCATGAAGCTTTTTGTTTTACCGAGTCAGATTTATCGTGTAGATAGGCGAGATACATCTAGACGTATATTTTCGTATATCTTTTTATCTCATTGCCTAGAGAGCGCATAACGACAATCACTGGTATCGCTGGTGTGCTATGCTAATTTAACAGTGGGCAGCAAAATAGGGTCAGTAGAAGAGGGAAAGACTGTAGAGAATGTGCTGGCGCAACAGACAGGATATCAGAAGTGGAATTGAAATGTTAGAGCTGATGAAGTTAGGATTGTATTAACTTTGCCTATCAAACTTAGCTGATTGGCATAAGTTACCGCATATTTCTTATTGGTGTCTGAATATAGGAATTCTGCAACAGAAAGGTCGCTGATTAGAAGACTTCCGTACGCATTCGGTTGATCTATAGCCGGGAAAGTCATGCAACTTACAGTTGTGCTTATAAGAGACACAACCGTCAATGGAAGCCTTAACAGAGAACGAAGCTATACTAACTTCCGTCATCTAAGCCTAGCCTAGCAAGATCACCGGCGATCTTATATCCCGGGCCCCATTTGAACTGCTTTCCAACTGTGTTCTTTGCATTTTCGAATTGGACAGGTGGTGTGAAGACAGCTTGTCTGTCATTACAGACGCAACACTTACTCTTCACGATGTAGTTCACTGCTTGCAAGATGGACACAAATTCATCTAATAAATAATGAAGTCTAGTTTTGTTGTCCTTCACAAAGATATCAGCGACGCATTCTACAATGAATCGGTTTATGTCCTAGATTTTGACCAGGGAAAGTCGACTTCGTATTTTCGTATTCTCAAAGACACCGCAGATCCGACCCCATTGTGTCAGACGAAATGCCCATGAGATGGGAGTGACATGCATGGTCAACGAAACTCCAGTGCGAGTTCCGAAAGTGCAGATCATGATAGGAGGGATATGAGAGCTGAGCCATAAACCCTTTTTCTTTGGATTCTGGTGAGAGGAGATAAGACAACTCACATATGCGACGCATAGTATTGGTCTTATCATAGTCGGGAAGATCCAAGATTCAGATACAGTGCGATGATGTGACGTGTTTCGTCTGAAGAAGTTTGGTATCCGGATAAGCATTCAGATACATAGCTTGTTGGGTAAACAGATACTGGTGACTTTTAGGACTATATGAGTAAAGGCAGCCAGCCTTCTCGTTCTCATGAACGAGCAGCCGTAGGATTGACGGAAACCGATTTCTGATGTACCAATCGTTGAGTATCTCAGGGGCTGACAAAGCTTTAATGCAGAAACAATCCGACAGACAGTTTAGTAACATTGTCAGCTTACAACTAGACGATGACGTTAGAACTATTGAGAGCGTTAAGCGGAGAGTCAGTTTTCACTCATCACATAGCAGTGCAGATAGGATAATGCTGTACACATATGCTGTCATTACATACATACCACAGCCAGAATCCGAAATGAAGATTCTGTCCATTACCACCCCACACCCTCTTTGTGAATGAAAATTGGATTGATATGAATAGGTGGATGAAGAGTAATGGTAAATAGAAGTACTCAGATCGCAAAATCAGGGGGGAGGGTTCCATAACCATATCTAAAATTTGAAAAGCTTTTAAAGTGGTTCTTGGGACTCTTGGTTCCCTACACCAATCTGTGGACTTAGCCAGTTAAATTAGGCATTTTGAGAAAGAACTATTAGTTCACTTAGATATCCTTTATCCTTCTTTGATCTTAACGACATTTAGAGTACTTATCCAAGTCTATTTTGACAATTATGTGGATGCTACAATAATTGGAAAATAAGGGAAACGCCATTTGCACAACAACTCATTAAATTAACAGCTGGCACAGGGTTCTCAAGAAATTTTCATCTTCCTCTATGCAAGGAAATTATTTTAATCAGATCCAGGAGCAACTTTTCACCTTAATCCAATAATCCACTCTCCAAACCACCACAAATTCCTTAAATGCCAAGACAACATATGTAGGTAAACATCTTTCTACATCTACTTATGAATACTCGTATCACACAAACCCAGTGTTGCTTTTATCTCAAGAGGAATTTTGTATTTGTGTATAAAAGTTCCAGTTTCTTAGTTACGATTGCCATTGCCAATAACTGCATTCGAATAACTTCTGCATCCAGGAAAATTGTTGTCTTTACCTCGAGGGTTGTTGTCGATTGGGAAACATTGTTTACCAACTCTTCACCTACAACACCCCCGGTATAATATTGTATCCGCTACCTAGGTACGAGTACTTGTACTTGTTCACAGATTCACTTCAGTACCTCAAACAAAATGAGCAAAGAAACCCTTGTGTATGGTAAGAGTCTCCAAGTACTTTATACATCACATCGATGCATCTTGTTGTAGGAATCTTTACTTAATTTGATTACTCGTCCATGCTGTGGTATGGAAAACTCTTGACAGTTTGACTTTGATCTTCATGACTCTAGAGTTACTTTCATTATACGAGTATTGTACATGGAATCAATGAATTGGTTTGTGTGGCCTTTTTTAGATTGAAAATTCCTTGTCCTGCTTAAGTTTTTGTGTCCTTATCAATTTTAATTACTCATCAGTAATGTAGACAGTGTCTACGGGCTACAGTCTTGCATCGAATGTTATGTAACATCACCTCTTAATAAAAAGATACATACGATACATGTTTCTCGAACTCGATCTCGATCTCGATCTCAATCTCTATCAATATTAATTGCTTTCCAATTGTTGCGACTTCAACTACGACTATAACGATGACGATAACGATGACTTGAAATGGCTTTTTCGATGGAACGGTATCTAAGGAGGGATGACTTTAAATTTAAATGCCCAGAAGAGACGCACAGCAGAAGACAAACGATATGCGATACACCAACGTCAAGTGGCAAGTGGGTAACTCTATGATACGATACAAGATGCGTCCTCAAAAGGCATCTCCAACTAATAACAAACGTATAAAAACCCGCCTCCAATTGGTACAAAATACGAATGAATATCTCTGCCAGTCGGCCTCAGACTTGGTGTTTTATTGATTTTCCAAGAATTCGCGTTTAGCTCTCCCGCCAAGGAGGAAAGGGTTCACTCAACGACCATGTACGAGATCTGATTGTCATCATCATTGTTTATTGGGCAGATATGTACCTATAAACGAGTGCTCGTACGCATATTCGTAACATTAAGATACATAGATACTTAAGTACCACAAAGTGGTTTGGCGTTTATGCCCGTCCGTCTGTAGAGTGTTTTATATGGATTTCTAGATACGAGTATCGAAAGTAGTTTTAGCACTCGAGGCTATTTAAACGATAGAGAAAGTTGTTCAATATTCGAGTAAATGTACACCTCTTTGCGGATGCTGTATGAGATACGAGTATAATGTGCGGTTTATGCTGTACGATGTATTGTATCTATGGTCATGTCTTTTGCCAATGTTGATGTCCACTTTAAGACCTTCCGAAGTCGTAGATACTCGTACTCCGATACTCTGCATTGTTTTGGTTATATAGTAAAGCACAAAAAAAAAAAAAAAAAAACATATTCAAGTGTGTCGCGGTTGGAGATTGCGTAAGATACGAAAGAGCTTTGGGCAACAATTGTTCACTTCAATCTCAACCTGTTGCCATGGCTCAAAAGACGCGGTTACATCTGAAGAGAGCCCAATCAACATGGTAGTTAAGCCCAATCATGGCTGATTCTTTAGTCGTAAACAATAATTCATTGCCATCCAAAGATTCGCTATAAATTTTCAGCTGCAACTGCAAACGGAGTGTAGATGGAGAGGTCTGGCAACGAAAACGGCCCACGCGCTGTCATAATCCTCTATCTCTGCTCCAAAGCTTCTCGGCGTAAAATTGCCCGATTTATCAGGCTCTTCATGTCCATGTGAGCCGGTTGTCGGGTGTCGGAACGTTTACACACGGCGCGCGGTTCATATTCAAATCAATTACCAGCGCGTGCGCTGTAATAATTGTATGAGTGTGTGTAAAAGATGATGATGCGTTGGCGGTGACAGTGATGGTAGGCTGACGGGACACACTCAAGACGGTGGTGCTACACGTATTCCAGAGGATACTAGTCACCCAGTCAGGAGGTTTTTTTTTTTTATAAGAATCCTTTCAAACGAATGTACTTGTACCTAGTTGAATGGCCGACAGATTTCAGTTGGTGGATGCCATGTGTAGGTGGCTGAAGATGAAAATTAAAAATGCTTCTTGGCGAATAAAAATCGCTACTTTATCATGGCTGGATTGGCAGTTAGGTTTGAGTTGTTATTGCAACGGCAAACATGAGGTTTGTGGCGGAGAGGTTGCGTGGTTTTACATGCGATTAACCACAACATAGGTGAGCCAAGGATACGATGTGAGTGAGTACGAGTGCTGTTTGCGGTTTGACGCTCTATTAGAACACCATCGATGAGTGAGTGGATTGTGTTGGATGTAAATTTTTACTTTATGGCAATTGAAAGGAGTTACTTGCGTCCAGGAATTTTTATTAAACAACAACAGCAACTAGTGCGAAGGCGGGTAGGAATAGTAAGTGAAGTAGTAAACGAAAAATATAATGCAGGACATGACAGTTTGGTAGTCCGGTGGGCGTATGCTATTTTATGAATTCATATAGAACTTTGAAATGTCAAAGATTGTTAAAGTGTTTTGTACACAAAAACAGTATTACAAAAGATGACTTGAGGTCAGAGAGAAGTAGATGAGCTGAGCACTAATGTAATCAGACAGCCTTTTGGAGCAATATCATGGCAATCCCAAGGCGAAGCTAGGAACTATATGCTGTAAAGATGTAGGAGTTCTCAAAAACCCACTGAGCAGCGAAATCTTGTCCAATTCGAATGGAATTGAACGGCAGGGATCGTAGTTGAGAGCTTGAAATCCGCCTCTCAAGATGTTGGCAGCGACCAAGTGCTTGCTTAAGCTTTTGTATTGTACATATCTATTAGGTTGCTATATGAATGCAATCAACAAACTGTTGCAGCATTCTCCAAGCAAGCATCCTCAATGACATGACAGAGATTTTCCAATGGATCTGCAGGAGAAAGCAGCTAATCGCAGCCATGCTCAATTTGAAGAGGACATCACTGCTGGAATAGGCAATGACAGGCGATCAGATTGAGAACCGTCGCTTTAAAACCGCTGTTCAGTGTGTCGAGGAGTCATTATGTAGACAAAGGCGAAACCAGCTGATCAAAGAAGCAGTCATTTATGTATGAACCTCTACAATTTGTAGATAGATCACAGCAACCGAATGTCCAGGCAGAAGAATGAAACATTTTGGGTTTCACAGCCCACTAGCAACCACGGGTCCACCTTTCGCTGACAAGAACTGAGCATTTCTGTTTATACAAAAACACGTTAAACTTAGCATTACGGCAATGAGAGAGGCAAAAAGAAACTCTACTTTGCTTGTCGTTATGCTTTTATAGTACTTCCCAACTTTGACATTTAATAGCGGCCATATAATTGAAGCTACATCTGTCAAATTGGCTGTCGTTTATTCAGTCTATTGTGCCAAATCACCATGGCCGGACATAGTGTTCAACAACATGTGCAAATGATAAAATTGTTTTATCAAAATGGGTGTTCTGTTCGAGCAACGTTCCGCGCGCTTCTTCCAATTCACGGTCGCCATAATCGTCCTACCGAGAGAACTATTCGCATTTATCACATGAATTTGAGTCCACTGGTTCAGTAAACGATAAACCAACACCCGTACGTAGACAAAACGCAAGATGTGCCGAAAAAAATTGCCGCTATCTGTGAGAGTGTGCAGGAATATTCCGAGGCAGTCGATTTCGCGTCGCTCACAAAAACTCGGCCTTTCGTAGACCACAACTTGGCGAATATTGCGTCGTGACTTGGGCTTGCACCTGTACAAAATTCAACTGACCCAGGAGCTAAAGGTAAACGGAAATAGACATGACGTGTGTTCGCTGGATGGGCTCTGGAGCAGTTGGAAACTGACACTAATTTTCATCGAAAAATCATCTTCAGCTATGAAGCCCATTTCTGGATGAATGGGTACGGCAACAAACAAAATTGTCGAATTTGGGACGATACCAATCCACATGCGATCCAAGAGCGTATAAATGCATCCGGAAAAAGTCACTGTTTGGTGTAGATTTTGGGCTGGCGGCGTCATCGGTCCATATTTCTTTGAGAACGACGTTGGCCAGGCCATCACCGTCAACGGCGAGCGCTATAGGTCGATGATTACCAACTTATTTTGGCCTGAATTGGATGATATGGATATCAACTACATGTGATTTCAACAGGACGACGCTACGTGCCACACAGCTCACGCCACATTGGAAAGTCTGCACGAGCGATTCGAGGGCATGATCATCTCACGTGGAGGTGATGTGAACTGGCCAGCGAGACCGTGCGACTTTTTCTTGTGGGGTTTTCTGAAGTCGAAGATATATGCGAATAAGCCACAACCACAGTGGCGCTCAAAGCCAACACGAAAAATTGGACATTGCGGATGCGCGCCACCCAGAGAAGCCGCGGCGGACGTTTAAACGATGTTATATTCCATACATAATAGCATCGATAGGTCTTTCAAATGAATAAACAATTTCCATGATATCTCACACACAATTTGTTTTATTTAAATTCAAAGACAGGAAGCGCTTAATGAAATACCCTTTACATAGGTACGGTATGCTATTCCAACCTTAGACAGTGCCCGTTTAGATGGGTATCTGGTTATTCTGAATGAGTCCTAGCTTCCCTACCAACAAACTATCCTAACTGTCGTAATCTAAGACTTCTCCATTGCAAAGATCTCTGCAGTGATTAAGTTTGTCGACTTCTTCGCCAAAGCTCTGGGTTCAATTCCCAAGCCATACATCGAAAAAAAAAGACAAAATAAAATAACTGCTGACGCTACCAGCTACATATTTGTGAAACAGTGCCAAGTACATATCCGAAAGTCTAAACTTCTCTTTCCCTCACTGTTCGTAGTCGACAAAAACTGGTGAGTCTGTGTAGAAAATGACAAGGCGGACAATATGCAAATGGAGATGCTAGGCCTTAACCGACATCGGACCGTACCGCATCGATTTCTGAGTATTGTTTCTTTTTTTTAAGAACATCAGGTTTGACAAATGCATTTCACTGCTACGTTCCGAGTAAAACTCAAGATCGGAATACTACTTGCGAAACACACTCCTACTTCTCAGTTTATCGTTCTTCATTTATGTAAGGTACTGGTATCTAGCAGTACTTCTAATGAAAATATGCTAAAAAGGAAGCTTAAGTCAGTCTTCCATGTCAGCGGTGAAAATTTCTGTAACACTGCAAACAAATACGTCACCTGGTTCTCGAAGATTCGGGTCTTTGGTGTACTGAACCTCACACTTAATCTTCAGGTTCTGGTCCAGGAAATATGGCTGAAAATTTCTCACTAAGTCAGAAGCTAATTGAGTGTCTAGGAATAACTAACCAGCAACAATTGCTCACCGTAGCAACCACCAAAGATATCCATGCATCTAACAATACAAGTATTATTGCTCCATTATTGGTTACGGATCTAGTTCTACGTCTTAATCGTGAGGCAGTGTTGGGTATAAATTTGTCTCAATTTAATAACTAACATCTACAACTAATTTAATTTGATTGCACATACAACTAAAAATCGCCAATCGTCAACCATTTGAAGGCACATCATTTATGTTATCAAAGGAACTTGGAATCCTGCTCTTTTCCACGCTGCAATTTGCGAAAGAAACCTACAAGAACTTCAAAAAGTATGCAAATTGAAACTAGGCTGGGTTGCCGTCGCCCATGTTGCACCGTTACCTGATCACCATTGATATGGGGCCTGGAGATAGAACATAGTTTCATCCAATCTGAGAGCGGAGTTAAATTTTCCCGTTCAAATCTCCTCTCAAAAAATTCTTTGTAGCTACATATTTGACATTCTTCTTGCTGCAGACTTGCTATAGTGGTTGCTATTCCTGTCAAGGTTATTCGCCGAAGCATTGTTGCGGTAAATTGTCACGTATGAAGTCCTTTCGGTACCTCTTTTTTTATTTTTGAGTGGGAATACCGAACTCTGGCGGAGGTGGAAGGCAGCCATGGTCCTATCAGCCAGTAGTTCACCAACCTCAGACCTCGGAAAACAACCTAACGGTCGGTGAAGCGCTAAGGACAGTAGGTAGACTCACGACGAACTAGTTGCACTAAGGTGAGACAGGAAGAACGCGGTTGTCGGAGCTCGTAAGGTAGATGGGAGACTCACAACGGGTGGAGATGGACGGCCGTTTCAAGCCAGATACCCAAACACGATGATGACAGGTGGGAGAGGACGATCCCTGGAGCCTACGCCCCAGCGAAAGCCAAATAAAAGGGAAGCTTAAGTAATACCACATCCTGTAACTGATATCGGTACAAACACCACTAGCTAGGGAGCTGTCACAGAGAAAATCGATCGATGGGTAAAGAAACGACAATCCCATTCGTAGTAACAACCCAATGAGAGAGCAACAGTGTTGAGAAAGCGGACGGCAACAAAATCAAGCACATTTCAATGGCGCATCCGCTATAAAACTAGGGTTCGATGGGTGAAAGGACGTCGATCCCTTTATAAGCTAGCTCCCTACCGATTTTTTTTACGAGTAATTGTTAAATCGAGACTCCGGTAGGTCGCGAGTGCGAAAAAGTCTCGAGAAAAGGCGAAACACACAACCGGTTAAGTTAAACTTTAATGTTCGGGACTGTGCAAATAGCGACGAGTGTGCCTCTACAGCAACCGCAATAAATCGTCCAGCTCCAACGGAGCCCTTATAAGGCCGTAGAAAACCATTTTTTTTTTGTCTAGTTTCGCTCTTTTTTTTTTTTCTTAACTCGTAAAGGTTTCGGGGTTCCTACAAAATCACGTGGCGATCAACTTCCCTTTACCCAAGTCTAGCTGCCCTTAAAGCACTACCTGGAAGAACCCACATCTGGAATAGGTGGATTCCACGGTTATCTTTGATTCGGGGCAACATTTGATAGTCGCCGGGGATCAACCATAACAGCATATCGGCACAATACCTTTCTAAAACCACGTAAGTTAAGATTTATAAGATTCATTCAGTCTCTTGGATCGTAGAACAACAAACGAACCAAGGGCTATCCAAGAATAACATTTGTGTCAAAGCCTGATCTCATACCCTCAAACTGCTAAGATCTAAATAACTTCTATCGACTTTGGGTGCCCTACCTTGTTAGAACTCGATTGAGAGTTCTTGAACCTAAGAACCAAATAATTCGCGATGGTGTAGGTGTGCCAATCAATGAGACTGATATAGACTCTTGTTTCACGAACAAAATAAACAATAAAGACAGTGTAAACAAAAAAAGTAAAACAAATGTTTTGGTTATAAAATTTACTCGTCAAAATACAAAAGACATAATAATAAAAATTAAATCAAAGTACAAAATTAAACTGAACACGAAAATACTGGGCAATCATCACGACGGTACCAACATCTACTCGTATCTCAACGACAGTATGACGGCGCACACGCGACCGCTTTTCAATGCAGCGAGGAAAACAAAGGCCGACAAAAAATTTCCAATATATGGTGCATAGAAGACCTATATGGTCTCCAATTTTCTCTAACTTCTTCTCTCTCTCTCTCTCTGTAAGCAAAATCTGAAAATGCATTCTTCTTCTTCTAAATCCTCAGAATATTGTCAAAGCCTTAAGCCAAATAATTTATTCAAAATTCACCAGAACATTCGAGGCATGAGAGCAAATTTTAATTACTTCGTAACACATTTAAATGCTTAAGATTTTGAAACGGACTTTATTATTTTGTCAGAGATATGGATATTTGACAATGAGCTATCTATTTACAATATTCCAGGTTACGAACCTGTTGCCAATTGCAATAATACATATAGAGCAGGTGGTAGTAGCAAAATGTTAAGTAAAGCGTATAAGTAAGAGTAGTGCTGACATGATGCAAATCAATTTTAAAATAGAAAACGAAAACTTTACTATTCTCAGTGTTTATCGCTTGTACGAAAACAATTTAAACAAAAGCGTATTTATAAACGAAGTTGGTGATCTTCTTATAGGTATTAACTCAAAGAATTTATTGGTTGTAGGTGACATTAATATACAGTCCCTGGCCATATTATTAGACGCACTATAGATTTTATGCAAAATCTCAATTTACAGCTATTTTAATTAGGTTTTCGAATATTGTATTGCACTTAAATTAATTTTTATGCAGAATATAAACTATTTCCTACTTTTTAATAGAGATAAAACAACATATTTATTGGAAAAAATTTTTTTTATTAATATTTTCAATATTTTTGTTATTTTTTTCAATATTTTGTTGAGCCTCCTTTTGCTTTAATAAGAGCCTCAATTCTACGCGGCATACTGTCAATGCAAGATTGGACTGTTTCCTGCATTTGTGGATTGTGATTCCACACGTGAATTATTTTTTCTATAAGCGTAGTTCTTGTTGTGACCGCATCTTTAGCCACTTTCCTTTTCATCAGCTCCCACACGTTTTCAATTGGGTTCATGTCAGGGCGGTTTCCCGGCCAGTCCAATAAGGGGATCTTTTCTTCCCTCAAATAAGTTTTTATAGACCGGGCTGTGTGGCATGGAGCTCCATCTTGCATAAAAATATATGGTTCTCCATTCGGGAACCATTCTCTGACCTGCGGCACCAACCGATTCTGCAAGATTTCTTTGTACTGGTCTTGTCGCATTATCCCTTTTACCACGTACAGACGTCCTGTGCCTTTGCCGCTGATGACTGACCAGATCATCACTTTGTTAGGGTGCTTCACAGTCTGAACGACACAATCGGGGTGAAAATTTCCTTCACGGCGTCGATGAACAAACTGAGCTTTGTTGTCCAAAATCTCAAAAGTGCTTTCATCGCTGAAGCACACCTGTCGAAAACACAAAAAAGAAATAAAAATTCTTAGAACAATACTGAATTTTAATTATTTTATCGTTTTCGATAAATTTAGTATCCAATCACCGATCTCCAGAAGTCCACGTCCTTATTTCGCAACTGTTTTGACCAATTCAGACGCTTTTTTTTTTCATTGCAGCTGTTAACTTTGGCTTCCTGGTGGGTCTGTGGGCGTTAAAACCAAACCTTTTAGTTTTCGGCGTACGGTGTGCTCAGAAGCAATAATATTAGCTTCTTCCAATTGAGTTCTTATCATCTTTGTGGTTGCAAATCTGTTTTCGATGCAAATTTTCTGTACACAACTTTCCGACCTTTTTTATAATCGGCACGCGCTCAAGGGGTTTTGTACCCTTAAAATGTTCGTACACAGCGCGGGCGAAGGAAATTTAGGCAGGAATAAAAGACAGGTACCGATGTACATTGTTTTTAAATGTTTGCAAGTTATAACGACCAGGAAACACAGAGGTCGGCAGGGCATTCCATAAGCGAGTTGTACGGCTTAGGAAAGAATCACGATATTTAAGAGTACGTCCGAAAATGGGCTTGAGGGTATACTGATGAGCATTCATAGCGAGACGGGTCTTACGCTTGAAAGTTTGAATGGGCGGAATGCTACTGGCGATTTCAATGGAGCACTGGTGGTGGAAATAGCGAGAAAGTGAGACACGAGACATTACGTCGGTGTTCGAGGGTGTCAATTGATTGATTGATTGATATTAGTATCACCAATTAGCTTTATCGCACGGTTTTGAATCCTATCTAGCTGGTGCAGAGATGTTTTAGGAGCACCTGACCAGATGTGGGCATTGTACTCCAGTTTTGGGCGGATAAATACCTTATATATTGTGGCCAGATCAGAGGGGGTAAAATCTTTCTTACATCGCTTGAGGAAGCCTAGATATTTCGCAGCATTTTTGGCGACATCGAATATGTGGTCATTCCAACGTAAGTTGTTACTGATACACATACCGAGAATGGAAAGTTTATCGGTTTCGACGATGCAAGTGCCATTCATGGATAATGGCTGGGTATTTGAATTTCGCTTTAATGACAGCAGACAGTATTGAGATTTGGAAGCATTAAATTCTACTCGGTTTATTGTTCCCCAGTTGGTTATGCTGTTAATATCGGAATTTAATGAGCTTAGCATACGCTGCCGTTCCCGTTCTACAGCGGAAGGGCAGGGGCGTGAGTCCGGGAACGAATATGAGAAGCAGAGAGTGCTGTCATCAGCAAAGGAATAAATTGGATTAGAAGTAGCAGACAAGAGATCGTTAATGAAAATTAAAAAGAGTGTCGGAGACAGAACAGACCCCTGGGGCACACCAGCATTTATTTTGTGAATATCAGACTTGAAACCGTCCAAGACAACTTGAATTGAACGTTCCGAAAGGTAATTTCTAATCCATTGAAGAAGAGAGTCATCGATCCCAAGAGCACGCATTTTCGACAAAAGAGCCTGATGCCAAACTCTGTCAAATGCCTTTGAAATATCAAGTGCAACTATCTTGCTTTCGCCAGATTGATGTACGCTTTGGTTCCACTTTTCGGTGAGACATGCCATCAAATCACCAGTGGACTTGTTGCTACGAAAACCATATTGCCGGTCATTGAGAAGTTTTCGTGTTTCGAGATATTTCATGAGCTGACGATTTATCAGCGTTTCCATGACCTTGGAAAGAAGGGACGTAAGTGCAATGGGTCTGTAGGAGAAGAGAGAAGAAGATTCGTCTCTTTTAGGGACGGGCTGGACAAATGTTGTTTTCCATCTGCTCGGAAAGAGTCGTAAAGAGTAGGACTGATGAAAAAGCTTCCGCAGTGGTTTTGCCAGCGTAGAACAACACCTCTTCAGAAGAAGGGGAGATATACCATCTGGACCAGCGGATTTATGCATGTTGAGATCTTTGAGTACTCTTGCTACTACACGAGTGCGAAAGTGGATTCGTCCCGTTGTAGATTCGACGCACTCAACTGTAGGCGGGGACAAAGCACAGTCTGGGAGTGTTGAGCTAGCCGCAAAGTGTGCAGCAAGCAGATTGGCCTTGTCCAAAGAGCTAACAGCTGGAATGTCATTGTAAATGAGCGTTGGGATGGAGGATGAGGCAGAATTTCTAATGTTTTTGACGAATGACCAAAAATTTTTACTGCCTTTGGGACATTGTAGTATTTTTTGCCTCAGGTTTTGGTCATATTGGAATTTCACACGCTTAAGAAAGGCGTTGCAGTCATTTCTGGCTCGTTTAAACTTTTTTCGGTTTTCCTCTGTCGGGTTGGTCTTGTAGGACCGAAAAAACAGTTCTCTAACCCTGACAGCCTCTGTACAGCTCGAATCATACCATTCCTTTTCTTTTGGTTTGATACTCTTCATCCGATGAGGGATAAAGCATCTCATTCCAAAGAGAATAGTTTCTGTGATCATGTCAGCAGCGGCATCCACATCTGATTTCTTCCGCATCTGCTCTTTCTTTTTGGGCTTAATTCTTCAAGACATTACATTTTTTCTTCATCTGTATCTTTACGCTAGCCTCAGACACGCACACTTTTCGAGATATTTCTCGGTTAGAAAAAGCTTTTGTGTTGATCAGAGCTTTCACTTCAGCTATTTTACGTGGTGACAGGTCTCCTCTCTTACCCATGATTAAAATGTCACAATTTATTATTTTTTTTTGTCAAAAATGTTGTTTAATAACAGTAAAGAAGCACACAATAGACAAACAATACAATTCAATACCGCTAGTAAGCATACAAAACTTTTAAAGTCACACAAAAAAGTCCGAACCGGCAGAATGCGAAAATGCGACTGAAAGAAATCTGTACTTGTTTACGCTCTGTTACCAATACTTTGACATTATGCATATATACCTACCTAATGCAACATATCAAAATAAATAGAAAATAGAACCACAAAACAAATTTAATAAGCAAAACTTAGTTTCTGTAACGTTAAAAGCTAAAAAATTTGGCTTAAATCTAATAATTATAAAAATTCTACAGTGCGTCTAATAATATGGCCAGGGAATGTAGATGTCTTAGAAGCGAACAAAGACTGCAACCATTATATGTTTCTTACGTCTTCATTTGGGCTCGATTCAGTTGTTAACGAACCTACTCGAATAACATGCATAGACCACGTCTTTGTAAGATTTCGTAAGAACTTTATACATGAAATATATAGTGAAGAATTACAGATCATTGCTTAATTAAAATACAAATAAAGCATTCAATCCAAGAAAAAAATTATATAGACCGATACATACTATTCCCGGAGAAAAAAAAACAATTGATTTTCAAAAATTAAATAATTACATAAAATTCGAGTTTTGGGAAGAGGTATATGAACAAACCAACCCTTCGTTGGCTTATGATATTTTCTTGAATACTTTAAAATTGCATATCGAAAATTCTACAGTATTTCGATCCAGGCCACTGAATAGTTCCAAGTTGAAACGACTTAAGCCCTGGATTACACAGAATCTACTACAAAAGATTGCCAAAAAACTGGGAATCAGATCTTAAAGCAAAAATGTATTAAATTCAGTCAGGACCTTAAAATAGAGGTAAAATCATGTTACGATAAATTTTATTCTAGAAAGTTTGAAAATTGCAGAGGTAATGTAAAAGAGGAATGGACGGTAGTTAACCATATTTTTCAGAAGGACAAAAAACGGGAAACGATACTTGAAATCGAAGATGAGAGTAATACAAAAATTGGCAACCAAAGGGACATTGTCAATGCCTTAAATAAATATTTTGTTTCTATTGCCCTACTAAATCTAAGCCCTACTCACCGCTAACTAATTGCAGATGTGATCTTTATTCAGACCTAGTTGACGATGTCTCTCAAACTAAAAGTTTCGTCTTCAAACAAATTACCTCAAACGAAATTTATAAATGTATTAGGTCTCTTGATAACAAACAATCGTGTACCTCTGATGGTATTACAAATTGTATTTTAAAATGCATCGCGTTTTATATCACAGATGTATTATCTTACATATTTAATTTGAGCGCGAATTTTGGTATTTTTCCCAAATCACTGAAAAATGCAGAAGTCAGTCCTTTGTTTAAAAAAGGAAACCGAAAAAAAGCGAGCCAATATAGACCAATTTCCCTTCGTCCAACCTTTTCTAAATTGTTTGAAAAGTTAATGAAATCCCGCTTTGGGTCATTCTTAAACAAAACTGGGTTTTTAAGTGAAAAACCTATTCGGATTTCGGGAAGTTATGTCAACCGAAGATGCAATCTTCTTGCTAAACAAACTCTATAAAGCTGGATTTAGAGGTGCAATCTACGACTGGCTTACTTCATACCTAAGTGAAAGGTCTCAAAGAGTCAAATTGGATAACATTCACAGTGAGGAAATGAAAATGGTCACTGGTGTACCACAAGATTCAGTCATGGGGCCATTGTTATTTCTTATTTATGTAAATTCAATATTCGAACAAAATTTTTGTAGTATTGGGTCTATAACTTTATTCGTGCGGTTTGCTAAGAGATGGCGTGACTTGTATTATTCCATTGGAACATGCGTTGGAAAGCTACTGTTATTGTACGTCATTTCAGTATATGTCATTCATTTGAAGCGTAAACAACAATAATTTTTTTTCACTCAAATATGTCGAACTTTGCGCCTGAAAAAGTGTTTTTGCGGGGAGTTCTTCTTCATGAAGAAAACTGATGCCGAAAGTCATCGTATTTTGGTGGAAGTTTATGGTGAACATGCGCTAGCTGAGCGAACGTGCCAAAAGTGGTTTGCACGATTTAAAAGTGGTGATTTTGGCTTGGAAGACGATGAACGTCCTGGGCAGCCAAAAAAGTTTGAAGATGAAGGACTGGAAGCATTACTCTATGAAGATTGTTGCCAAACACAAGAAGAGCTCGCAGAATCTTTCCGTGTCACTCAATCAGCCATTTCAAAACGTTTAAAAGCAGCTGGATATATTTAAAAGCAAGGAAATTGGGTTTCACACGAACTCAAGCCGAGAGACGTCGAAAGGCGGTTTTGCATGTCCGAAATGCTGTTGGAACGCCACAAAAGGAAGTCATTTTTGCATCGGATTGCTACTGGTGATGAAAAATGGATCCATTACGACAACCCCAAGTGCAAAAAATCATATGTGAAACCCGGCCAACCAGCCAAATCAACGGCAAAGCCGAATATCCATGGCGCAAAGGTAATGCTCTGTATTTGGTGGGATCAGATGGGTGTGCTGTATTATGAGCTGCTAAAACCGGGTGAAACCATCAATGGACAGCGCTACCGAACACAATTAATCCGTTTGAAGAGAGCAGTGGCCGAAAAACGCCCGGAATATGCCACCAGACATGAGGCAATAATTTTCCATCATGACAACGCTCGGCCCCACGTTGCTATTCCGGTTAAGAACTATTTGGAAAACAGTGGATGGGAAGTCTTACCCCACCCGCCTTATAGCCCAGACCTTGCCCCTTCTGACTACCATTTGTTGAGGTCGATTCAGAACGCCCTCACTGAAATACGGTTCACATCAGAGCAGAATATCAAAAATTGGCTTGATTCATTCTTCGCTGCCAAGCCGGCGCAGTTTTTTTGGGATGGGATCCACAAATTGCCATAAAGATGGGGAAACGTCATAGCTTCAGATGGGCAATACTTTGAATAATACTATTGTACATGTGTTTCTTAAATAAACGTTCAAATTTTGAAAACAAAAAATAAATTATATACAAAATAATATTACGGCTTTTGCGGACGACATGGCTTTTACATACACAAGCAAAAATTTGTTTGAATCCATAATAAAACCACAAAAGGATTTGCAAATTTTAAGGCAGTGGTTCGCCAGGCATGAACTTCTTATAAATGAAAAAACAAAGATTATGGGTTGCAGTCTTTCAAATGTAGAACTGATTGATTATAATGTTTACTTTAACTCTGCTGCATGTGAAAAACTAAGCATGTGCTTACACACATGTGGGAGAAAAAATTTTATAACAGATTCCCCCTGTTCTTCGACCTGCTTCAAAATTGAATCAGCCGATAGCTTTAAATATTTAGGAGTTATAATTGACAAGAGCCTAAATTGGAAGACACATGCAGTAGATTTAAAAAAAATATATGATGTCGGTAACTCGAAACATGTTCTTATTAAAACCATACTGCTCAAGAAATCTGCTGCTAATGATATACGAGGGCGTGTCAATAAGTCCGTGACTTTTGGATTAAAACACAGATTTTTTGATAAAGAAATAATTTTATTTTGCAACGTAGTCTCCCTTGAGCTCTATACACTTTGTCCAACGCTTCTCCAATTTTTTTATCCCTTCCAAAAAAAAATGATTTGTCGAGGTCCTCAAAATAGGCCTTTGTTTGCGAGATGACTTCATCATTGGAGTCAAATCTTTTTCCACCAAGCCATTTCTTCAGGTTTGGGAACAAGAAGTAGTCGCTCGGAGCCAAATCTGGAGAATAGGGTGGATTAGGGAGCAATTCATAGCCCAATTCATGGATTTTTGCCATGGCAACTGCACATGTGTGCACCCTTGCATTGTCTTGGTGGAAAAGAACTTTTTTCTTGGCCAAATGAGGTCGTTTTTTTTTTCAAATCGTCATTGAATCGGTCCAATAAGTTGGCATAATATTCCCCATTGATTGTTCTTCCCTTTTGAAGGTAGTCAATGTGGATTATCCCGCGTGCATCCCAAAAAACAGTCGCCATAACTTTATTGGCTGACAAACCCACCTTGGCCTTCTTTGGCGCCGATTCACCCTTAGAAACCCACTGTTTTGACTGTTGTTTGTTCTGTGGTGTGTTGTGATGGATCCATGTTTCGTCCACGGTTACAAAACGGCGCAAAAACTCCTCCATATTGCGATTAAACAACGCCAAACCTTCCTGTGAAGTTGTTACACGATTGCGTTTGTGGTCGACTGTGAGCAAACGCGGCACCCATCTTGCGGAAAGCTTTCTCATGCCCAAGTGATCATTCAAAATTGAAACCACTGAGCCATGCGAGATCCCTACGGCTTCCACAATCTCTCGCACTTTCAATCTTCGGTCGGCCAACACCATATCGTGAATTTTTTCGATTGTTTCGAGTGTAGAGACCTCAACTGGGCGTCCAGGACGTTCGGCATCTTCAGTGCTTGTACGGCCACAACGAAATTCAGTAAACCACTTTTTTACCATTGAAATCGATGGTGCAGAGTCCCCATAGTATTTATCAAGCTTAGCCTTGGTCTCGGTAATGGTTTTTTTTCGCAAGAAATAATGCTTAATAAGCACACGAAATTCACTTTTTTCCATTTTCTCCTCAAATTAGTGAGTAGTCTGATAAAAATAGCTGTCAAACACAAACTAACTGACGCAGCAAGTTTAAATTTTGACAGGAGTCAACTGACAGATGCCTGTTGACAGGAGCAGTGTTGCTGTTTCAGTAAAGAGGTCAGAAATTCAAAAAGTCATGGAGTCGTACACTCGACACTGCAATACGGCATATCGAGTTGGGGAGGAACATATTTTAGCACCGTTGAGCCTATTGTGATAGCACAGAAGCATATTATTTGAATAATTTGCAACAAAGGAAGACTTGTCGGCAGCTGGCCTCTCTTTCAAGATCTCCATATCTTACCACTTAAACATATTTATGTGTATAAAGTTCTAAAAATTTTCTACATCCATAGTGGTTTCACATCCACAATCAGAAGCTCTAATGAATACAATTTAAGAGTCAATTCTAAAGCTCTTGTTAATGTGCCAACATCCAAAAAGACTCACTACTCTAATTTTTTTTACCATCACAGCGCCTAAGCTTTTTAATAAATTGCCACACGACATAAGAGTAACAAATGTGTTGTATGTAACATATTCCTAAACAAATTAAAGAACTGGCTTTTCAAAATAGATAGCTCTGAAGTCAAAAACCTGCTTGTTAGTATTATTTAGAAAAACTACAAACTATTGTATTATCAAATTTGTAACATTTTTCGTAAAGTTTGCTCTTTCGTTATTGATCTTAACTTTTATTTAATTAGTTATTATTATATTAATCTTATATTATGAAATTTTTGCGTTTTACCTCACACTAGTAATTAGGTTATTTTTGTAACGATCATTCGCCATTAGTCTTAAATGGCTACAGAATGAAATCGCATTAATCTTTTTCCTTTACAAAATGCATTTTTTAAAAAACTTTGTGATCTATTGAAATTTATAATTATTGTGTAAAAGAAAAAAATAAATAATAATAATTAATCCCACCTGCGTAGAAAGAACTGCTATTACATCAAAGTTCGCAATAAGATTCAATTAAAGTTATGGACCCAAACAGCCGCCGCCAGGACGCAATCCACTTGGAAAGCCTCCCTCACTACAAGTTCGCCAAATTGGCCAACTCAATATTTACGCCAGCCACCCCATAAAGCTGGTCGTCATCTATGTTGATGCATAGCCATAAAAGTATCTCATAATTCCCAATTCACTCTGTTATTGTATTTTGTATATAATCGCTCCACATTTATTAAATTCCAAGCTTAAGGTGGCGAAAGGAACGCTGTAGCAATCAATAATCCTACACCATCAAGTGATACTAAAGAAACAACATCCTTCACCATCATTATACGAATTGGTCATAAGAAATCTAATAAATTAAATCGGCTTAACCTCCTTCATCATCTCATTACACACCCCTTTTCATCCATCCTGGGATATCTTTAACAACGTTTTTGAACGCTGTAAAATTTACAACCGATAAAAACCCGCCTCGTCGAAAAACCAATACATTATGTAACCATCGATGCGTGAAACAAATCCCAACATGGTCGTCAAAAACAGAGTGTCTACGACGATCTCAGGTAGACTTTAGACAGAATTAAGTCCTCCCCCATCTCGAAGAAGAAGCTTAAGATTATGCGACTGCACGTTTCAAGTGGAAACAAATCCATCCCTCGTTCGAGGAGATAGAAATCTATAAACAACACTTCATCGCCCAAAATCATAAATTTTTCACAACAAAGCTGAGCATCGAAAATGGATTCCTTGATCAGAATATTAAAAAAAAAAAAAAAAGAGAGATTCCTTGTCACTACCCCTGTGTCGTCAGCGGTCGTCCTTTCAGTTTCATTAATTCACAAAATAAAAAAAAAATAAAAAAAAAAAAAACACGAATAGCGATTCATTTTTATGAAAAGCCTTGAGTTCCTCGTCCTTATGTTGCCCTGTCTGTGACTCTGACTCTGACTTACACCGACTTTGGCTTTGGCTCCAACTCCAGTTCCTGCTTTGACTCTTGATCCAACTACAGCTACGGCTACGACTCCGCCCTCCGCCCTCCGCCCTCCACCCA
This sequence comes from Volucella zonaria, assembly GCA_963966105.1. NCBI lineage: Eukaryota > Metazoa > Arthropoda > Insecta > Diptera > Syrphidae > Volucella > Volucella zonaria. Next base: position 132,684,088 of record OZ014531.1, read on the forward strand.
CCGACTCCGACTCCGACTCCTACTCTCGGCATCCATAAAAGTAGGAGCACGAGCGAACTTTCCCCTAGATACGACTATGATGACGACTATCCATACCAACTAAGGGTATGTTTGAGTATATTCACTTTAATGATGGGGAGGGAGAAACCATGCGAGATGTTGGCCCCGAAACGACCTTAATTGTGTGTTTGTGTTCCAATATAACCCTCCCTCAATGATAATAACCTTCTTTTAGGGTTCTTTCTTCGTTTGCTTCTCGTCTAACTTTCCACAGAGAAAAACATGGCAAGCACGAGTCGAGGTGGGGGCAAAAAGCCCTTCATCCTCTCCTGACACAGTCGTCGGAAGCAGGAAGCGAAAAACTCACGCATAACGAGCTTGATGGACGTGGCGGATGGCGCTTCATAGTAGTGGAGGTTGTGCTTTATGTCCTTACACTCAAAACAATAAATACAAAAAAAAAATTCCTTTCCTCTTTTCGGTTGTGTATTCCTCCTCTATTCCCACAGTCCCACTTCATTTCATCTCATTTTATTGTTATGAAGAAAAGCCATAAAAATCCTACTACCCTTCCCGGCCACGAAGCCCAAACACCCCACTAATGTCACATCAACGACTGCAATTACAAACGAGATCCAAAAAAATTGTGCTTCCATAGCTACGAACAGCGCCTCCCAAATATACTCTTCCAGAACTGAGTTCCTCCTCTAGATACCGTTCTGCAGACGAGCTCTGGCAGAAAGCAACGGGGGATTCTTGTGTCAATGCCAGTGCTAGTGCTGATGCCAGTAACAGTGCCACAACCATGCTCTCTTGACAGACTTTTATGATTTTAATTGTCCAAACGGAGTACGTAGGACGGACTATGACTATCACTAGGACTGCGGACTATTAACACGGCGAATGGTGGACCTTAGCGGATGCCATCAAAGATCTTTCATCACCAAGAGAAGACAAATATTTGACAAACTTATTGGCTATTCAATGGTAATGGCGATGCAATGATGAGATGATGAGAACGGATGAAAGGATTACCCAGCGATGCGCTAGCTACTCCATAGATACTTGTACGTCTCCAAAGATGCACAGCAGACGATGCGACAAAATGCAATTCCAAGGAAAATATTACTTTGGCGGTCGACTGGATTTCTTGATCATCTCCCGATATGGCTACCAGTGCGCCATGCCATGCCATGCCATCACCTCACGGAAAAAGCAAAAACTTAATTTTAAAACTTACGCATTGAAGTGGCGTAATAATGCCGCATGATAAATGGAGAGAAGCAAAGAAGCGGATCACTCACCTGTAAAGAGAAGAAAATTATTAAACCTCTGGCGGAACAAAGATTGAAAGGAAAATTTCAAAATAAATAAAAAAAAAAAATTGAGATGAATTTATGTAGATGTCTAGAACGTGGACGGCAGTTGATGGGTTTTATAACCTCTTAGGATTAAAGGGAAACTTGAAAGTGGATTGTTTAATGAAGATTTCTTGGAGATACTCTTCTTCCATATTCCTCTACTCAAGGTGAACGCGTATGCCCTCAAGAGCCAGAGCTAATTTCAGAGATGATAAAGTGCCTTGTGTACCATATTTTGAACTCGAGCTTCGGCTTCTTACGTTTCCAATTTTTGTTGAAAATTTTCAACTGAAGGGGTTGCTTCTTTGGACTATAAACCCACAGCCAAAGGGTTAAGATTGGGCAGTTTCCGACTATGTTAGTAACTGGGGGTTGTCCTTTTGCAGTTTGTTTTTGCTTTTATCATACGAGTATTATCTATATTTTGCAATCTCGGCCAATCTCCAAGGAGGAAGCAGAGAAAACCAAACCGGGAGCTCGTAAAATCCGTCGACTCCCCGAACAAACTCAGGACAAGACGGGAGAAATATGTTCCCGCAAATAAATAAAATATTTCGGAGAAATAATCAAAACGACCTTCCATGTCCCAAAATCGCCAGAACGATGAACAACGAACAAATACTTGTAGCAGCAGGTATCGATCCAAATGAGACAGTTGATGATGACAACTTCTTTGTGATCGAGGATCCGCAGGAGAAAGTAGAGGCTATAGGAGCGAGCGACTTACCAGGAAGTGTACAAGGCGAATGACATCATTGGCCCGAACCATGACCTGGAGAGTCGAGTCCTTGTGCACAATTTCTGCCTTCGAAATGAAATTGTGAATTGGCGATTCGAGAACTCGGGTTTCACCCAGTTCAGTGACGAGAACATGGCAAATAATGTCATCACCAACGAAAGGGTATTACCACCGTTCATTTCGAAGGAAGAGCTCCAAACGATCTTCGAATCACTTAGAAGTAAGAAATCAATGGGAACCGATGAAATACCGAACATTGTGCTTCGACATCTCCCACTAGAAGCGGTGGACATTTATACCACCAGCGCATTGGAAAACTGCGGTGGTACATCCCATTCCCAAAAGGAATAAAGATACTTCCAATCCGGCGAATCTCAGCTCGATCAGTCTTCTTCCAAACATCAGTAAGATTTTCGAGAAGGTGATCAATAGAGTCCTGACTAAGTGGGTTGAGGACAAACATATAGTTCCGGATAATCAATTCGGTTTCAAGGCGGGGCATGATGTCATTCATGCTGCGTCTAAACTGGTTTCTGATATCCAATGGAACAAAGGCAAGAAACAGTGCACTGGTGCGTGCCTGATTGACTTGGAAAAGGCCTTCGACACCGTATGTTAGAGGGACTCTTCTTCAAGCTGGACAGGTTGGGCATTAGTAAGCCACTGCTGTATATTCTTTTTGATATGCTCTGCAGTAGACAGTTCATCGTGAAGAATGACGATGTGACTTCTGCTGGAACATTTAACATTAAAAACGGTCTGCAACAAGGTGCGGTAAATTCGCCGATCCTATTCAACATTTACACAAGTGATCTGATAGGTTCACTTCACCATGCCATAGCGTACGCAGACGATTTAATCGCGTACAGATCCGGCCCAAAGATTGAGGTCAATAATATACTTTTGCAACGTGACTTCGACAAAATTAAGCGATTTTGCGACGACTAGAAGTTGAAAATTAACTTTCAGAAGTCGGAAACCATTCTGTTTAGGACGCCTTTGTCTGGGGCCTCTAGGGATACCAGAAAGAATTGGCGAAAGTTCTCTATCGTCGGACAACATGGACAGCCACTTGCTTGTCGAAATGTAGTCAGATACTTTGGTATCTGGCTAGATCAATATCTGTATTTTAAAAAACATATAGATGTTGCTCTGGTCAGAGCCAGAGGTGCTTTTGCCCTTACAAGGAGACTGTTTTACAACAGCCAACTCGATGCGAGGGTGAAGGTGATCTGCTATATGGCCCTTATCCGGCCCATGCTTGTATTTGGATGTCCTGTGTGGTTCAACGTGAGAGCAAGTTTATTTGGGTCTTTGAGAGGGCTTGTCTTAGGACTTGTCTTCGCTTATACAGAACACCAGAATCCGAGTACATAAAATTCTATCCTAATGAGGTCTTGTACAATAGGGCGAACCTAATAAGAGTGGATAATTTTGTTATTAAGTTGACTCGAAGGCACATTGCAAGAGCAATGACATCGTCGAACAACCTGATCTCTGGGGCTTACTACCCTAATTATATGTATCGTGAGAGAGTTCGCTTTGACGGCTATGTTCTTCCAGAAGCGTTCCTCTACCTTGATAGCAAAGGTCTGATCCAGGACAGATTGGCTGTGCCGCTAATCTTAATGAATACAGATAGTATAAACGTGTAACGTAAGATTCGTCGAAAGACATAGTTTAAGTGCTACGTTTAACTTAGAGTGCCCGCATGGGGCCAGTAAGTTAGAATAAGATAATTTTAAGTTAATTAAGCTAATTTTTAAGCGTTTTTTTTGTATAGCATTTAAGTGTAAATTAAGTAATATAAATAAGAATGCATAAAAACTGACTGAACTGACTCATGGCCTGAAGCAAAACAACGCAGCTCTTTAATACAAGTTGCTTCAGATGGAGTCGAAATGCTTTGACCCCGAACGGCAGGTGAACTGGATAGTTAAGAAAGCAATTGGGAAAAACATTATCTTGCACCGCCCTGTAGTAACAGGCCAAATAGCAACGGAAAAAGCACAAAGTATCTGCCTGGATTTGCTGAAGTCAAGTGATTCAACTGCAATCACAGAAATCAGTTTATTACGGTCAAATGAAAGTAAATAACGTTATGGTGGAACTGAAAAGGAAAGACTACGTGCACACCATTGTTAGGTCATCTTTTGCTCCGAAGTCAAAACTTCGCGACGAGGGCATCTCTCTGCATAGAGATTACACCGCAGCGGCGCGCGGAAAAAGACGACAATTGGTAAATATCCGAAAAGAAATTCTACCAGAGGACAATAAAATTAAAACACAAATTCGAGGAGACAAAATCACGATAAGCAAACGTGTTTTTTTTTTTTTTATCTGGATGCCAAGAACAACCTCACATGTGACGATGATGACGGAATGACATTTCTTCGACATTTAATTGGTGACAGCTCAACTTTGACAGCATCAGTCATAGGCTCTCATACAGTGGGCAGCGTTCAGGAACCTAGTTAGTAGCAATAAAGCCGTCAGACTATCAAGTAACTTAAAAATAAATAAAATTAGCAAATCCGAAATTGATCTTCAAAAAAAAATACGAGTATACACTTTATGAGTAAAAATATTGCAGAGATACGTAGCGAAATATAGTTCAGGGGATTTTTTGAGTTAATCAATCAGTACGATATCTTTTTCTTGTGCAAAACTTTCATCGAATCGAACGAAGATACCTTCACACATTTCTTTGAGGATAACAAATTGTACTAGATCTTTGCATCACGACCATCAACTCATGGAAGAGCTAGTGGAGGATGCCTTTACGGATTAAAAAAAAAGCCTTTCACTGTTGCTTCATTCATGAATTCAAGATTTTTCTTCCCTGTACAACTTCTTCTTGGAATTTAAGCAACAAAATGTGATGTTAATTGTAGATTGCAGCGATAGGGTCGGTGACACACACACAGATTTCGCTGGCAGTCGAAGGACAAAACAATCGATAGCAATGGTAGAAAATTCATCGAAATGTGTGAGTTGACCTGAATGGCCGAACAAAAAGCGATGAAGAAGGCTCTCCCACTTTTTTCAGCGGCAAAGCTTCTTCAGCGATAGACTACTGCCTGGTGACAGATGAATGGACAAACTGCATGCCTGATCTTGAGATAGGCGCATTCCCGTTCTCTGATCATCTTTCGCTATTGGTCACAAAGTGAATACCGAGCCTGAGAGACAGCTATAGTACATCCCAAATTAATATGGAATGAAAATTTTGCGCAACGTTACCAAACAGAACTACATAGATCGAGTCCTAGACACAATTGATTTCTCCGAACCACAAACCAATCAAGTAATAGACACTTCAACGTCTTGTATAGCTATTGCGGCGAAACCTTTTCAAGCTGATAAAAGGAGAAGATCAACAAAAAAAAAAAACAGCCATTGTGTGACGCAGATTGCCTGATTCCAAAAAAAAAATCTTTTGCTTGCTTACATCTGGCAAAAAAGCACGAACCTCTGCTACCTAACTAGCTTACCAAAAAGCAAATAGCGAGTACAAAACTAGCTGCAAAGAAAAACAAAAACACTACTGGCAAAATCTTACACAGGAATTAAATGAAATTAGAGGCAGCCATGGCTTTTGGAAACTAGCTAGAAAATTGAATCACAAAGAAGTCAATAATAATCGCTCTCGAATACAAGTAAAAGCAGAGGTCTTGGCAGTATATTTTGAAAATTTGTTAAACCCCTAAACTAAGCCAAATCATCACTTGTTTCCTTTACCTTACGTAGAAAATGTGGAACTTGATGCGGCGATCACACTTCTAGAAGTAAAAAAATGTAGCTCACGCTTGCAAGCTAAATAAGGCACCAGGAATAGACCGTATACCCTATGAATTTTATAAGTACTCCACGGAGCAATTTCAACAATACCTTAGGGACCAGCATTCCGATATTATCGGAAAATTGATTAGCCAAAATACAAAGGAATACTGTCAGAAACAATATTCTGTGAACTCTCAAGTCGCTCGCGTGACGCCAATGATCTTGATATGAAAGTCAGAGAATTCACCCTGGCTCTCTATCAGGCCGTGGCCGCTTGCTGCCCTCTTCTTTGACCTAGAGGCAAGAAAAACCCACATTGGTGGACATCATCACTGGGACTGGGACTGGGACTGCTCAGAAACACTTGCAGAAAACTTTTCAATGTGACAAAGAGCACAAGAAAAGTGACTGACTGGGACTTATACAAGGAATCCCTCAAATTACACAAAAAAGAACTGAGGAAGTCAAAGCGACAATCCTGGACGTCACGGAAACCTCTGAGGCATCGCCGCTAAGACAAATCCTCTCAACAAATCCTATGATGCCGAACTCTTTGAAAAAACCGATGGCTCTTGGACAACCCCAAGTGATGAGTCACTCAATCTGCAACTGGACACCCACTTTCCAGATAGCTCTCAATTCGCGACCAGTAGCAACCCAAACAGGCCTACTGCAACTGGGACCAAAATTAATGGTCTGATCACAAGAGACAAACTGCTCTGGGCGCTGCATAGCTTCAAACCATGCAAGTCTGCTGGGCCGCACGGTATAATACCTGCCAAACTACAAAGCTCTTCAAATATCATCCTGCCAACGCTAGAGAATACCGTAAGGAGCAGTGGAGAAATGATCCGAAAAATGTTTTCATGTTGTCCCAAAGGACCTCAGACCTATAAGTCTATCATCTTTCCTTCTAAAAACTCTAGAACGACTGATTGATATCCATATACAAGCTTTAATTTATCCACGACTTTCTTCAACGGCTCAACATGCCTACTGTAAAGGAAAGTCGGTGGAAACGGTTCTGCATTTACTGACTAGCCACATCGAACGAACCCTACTAGAAGGAGTGAAAAGTGACCTCTTTTAGTTTGATACACTTATTCCAGTGATTTTCCAACTTCTTGATCCCGTCCGAAAAGTAATTTTCCGGAAGGTCTGCAGAATACTCCTCCGTGGCGTCGATGATTTCCTCGCGTGAGCTGATTTTTTTTTTTGATGAGCCATCTTTTGAGGTTTGGGAAGAGATAGTAGTCCGGGATCCAAATCCAGTTACCAATCGACGCCAAAAGTCCGCCCGATTCCGCATCAGCAAGTCTAAACACTCTTTCGAAGTGCTCTCGCCTTCGTGTTTTTGGTCATGCGCGGCACCCAACGCCAGGATAACCTTTTCATATGCAGAATATTGCCCAAAATATAGCGTGTGCGCTCAGTACTAATCTTTGTGGTATCTGCTAACTCGCGAACCTTCACTTTCCGGTCAGCCAACACCATTTCATGTATTTTTTGACATTGTCCTCTGTAACCGCATCGGGGGGCCTGCCGCTGCGGACTTGATCGGTAGTGGAGTTGCGGCCACCACGAAACTCTCGAAACCAATATTTGACAGTGTAATCTGACGGAGCATTAGCCCCATAATATTTATCCAATTTTTCTTTTGTTTCCTTCGCCGTTTTGCCTCTCAAAAAATAATGTTTAATGAGAGAACGAAAACTGTCAAAACAAAACTAAAGACAGTGTCGCACTGAAATTTGGCATGTCTGCCTAAATATGAACGGACTTCAAGCCACCATAACCTTTTTTGCAGTAGCAGCGCATTCTGGCGGCCAAGGAGGTCACTTTTCACTCCATTTAGTACAATATAGAGAGTACACAATGGTTGCTTTCCTGGACATAGAGGGCGCCTTTAACAACGTTAACACATCCGCAATCACGACTGCGCTGTCAACGCTGAAGCTAGACGACTCACTTGGGGAGTTGATCAGTCTTATGCTAAACAGAAGGATAATCAACTCCAAACTGGGTGGGGATTCTGCTAGAAGATGTGTCAGCAGAGGTAACACATTCCCCTTCTCTGGAACTTAGTGATTAATGAACTGCTGATATACCTGGAAGCGGGTGGTAGCAGGGTGATTGTCTATGCGGATGACGTTGCTATAGCCGTCTCAGGTAAACATCTTAAAGAAAGAACTCCTTCAACTAAATCTTACCAGATTAACCCGTTGGACAGATCGCTGTGGATTGGGAGTAAACCCACATAAAACTGATCTTGTCCTCTTTTCCAGGAAATACAAAATTCTAATTGCAGACCCTCCCTCAATAAACAGTTTAGTCACTTCCGATACAGCGAAATATCTGGGTCTCATTTTTCACAGGAAGCTAAACTGGAGGCTTCAAGAAAGAGTCAAGAAAGCTACGGTAGGGGGGCCTTCAACCCCGCATAACCCACTGGCTATACATTTCGTTCATAAGACCGATACTCACTTACGGAGTTGTCGTCTGATGGACGGCCTTAGACAGTGCAGTCAACTGCAGTAAACTAAGCAGAGTCCAAAGAACAGCAAGTCTATGCATAAGCGAAACCTTACATTCTGTTTCATTTGACACCCCTCGATATTTTCAGCATGCGAGTAGCTGCGACTGCAGCGTGGACAAATAATTCATTTGGACATGGTAACATTCTTAATACATTAGGAATCCTCACAGAGAACATCGATGAACATACCTGAACTTTGGTTTGACAAAGACTGCCACGTAAGCTTCCCCTCTAGATGCTTCTGGGAGGAAGATGCTTTCATAGAGGACAAGTTAATCCATTTCTACACAGATGGATCTAAAACCAATAGCGGGGTTGGTGGTGGTGTTTTCTCAGATAAGCTAAATCTAAACCTCTCATTCCGTCTTCCAAATCACTGTAGCGTGTTCCGGACATTTTGCCGAATAAAGAAACTCTGTCCGCGCTGAATAAAAACGTGATATCTGTTACCCGATAATTGAAGCTTCACATGGCGTAAAATTTGATCATACAGAATTTCCCATAGAAGGGGCCTACGGCTGAGCCTTGTGGCACACCATCTGTAGCTCCATCGTAAGAGTCATTTATTATCTGAGGACTATAGTTGAGAAGGAGCTAAGATAAATTCGCCAAATTAAACGCGTTCTTCAATGTCAGGATTATAATGGCGAAGTTTGTCGAAGGCCTTTCCAGCGACTTCGTTTTTTTTTTTTTTTTGTTTTTTTTAAAGAACTTAAGACTCACTTATGATGTCAAAGCATGTGTTAAGTTTTTCGGAAAATGTTTGGACTCGGTGGCTATTTCGCTCCAAGGGTGGCATCCAACATTTACTGGGGAAACCAAATTATTAGTGTAAATTGACTTGATGTTGTATTTAGGCAACCATTCACCGCACGAGATTTTAGTTGCCTGAAAAAAAAAAGTCTTTCGGTCACGGCTGGTATTTAACACCGAACCGTCCGATTGAGCCACGGCCACCCACCTCGTTCCGGGATCTAGTAATAACTGTGTTAATTGGTTCCACTAGTGGTCGTGGCTTTCGATGTTTTAACAGACCTCCTGTTGTTCCTATTGCTGGCAAGAGTTCACTGTTGTTAATGATCCGCTCAAGGATTTTTCAGGCCATGTCAAGCAAACAAATAGAGCGGCAAAAGAAAATATCGTTTGGAATCGCTTTCCAAGCAAATGCCGTTGGTGATTCCAAGGAACAGAAAAAAACGCCCTCTTGTGATGACGATTGAGGCCATTCAATACTCTGCTGGGTCCTTGACGGCTTCACGTCGTCTGTCATCGATGATATACATACAGTCCAATTATGCTACAAAGAAATACAGGCCTGGCGCCTGCAAGATAATTCTTACTATTGGTATCCATAGCGAACCTCCGGCGAAAGGTAAGAGAAGTCTTAATACATCTGTTAGTCGACTCTCTCCTTAGCGTTTGCTCTAAATCGCAGGTAGCCCTAGACGTGATCGACACGATTGGTTCACAAAAAAATGGGCTTTCAGTTAATCCTCTCAAAACTGGTGTCGTTGTCTTCAAGCGAAGTGAAGTATCGCCTTTCACCAACCCAGCTAAATATAAATGTGTCATTCTCAATAAATATGTCCGTGGAAAATCTTCAGGGGCTTGCAGCTACTTTGCAGTGAAAATTTGATTTCAACAGATCATAGGGTTTGTGACTGAAGATGGTCCTTCGGCAGTTCCTTGTGTTAGTTGTTTGATCGACTAAGCATTCAGGCAGATACGACACTTTTGCTTTCACCAGATTCCAAAGAACTGTTTGTTTTGCCACGCTTGGGTCTTTTATAATCAAGAGGTTTTTGGAAAAACTTGCACTGAGCCTTTGTCAAACTTTCGCGATGACTGCCATTTGACCCCGATTTTATGTACAAGTCGGCTTTCCCTTGATGACTTGAAAACCGAGGACGACAAGGTTCAATTTCACTCCTCGTTAGAAAAACTAGCGCCTCTCCCGCATCTCCGCTTACAGAAGTCCTGATAGCATTTAATCTGAAAAATTTTTGAAATGTCTACGTCTGTAGCGACACTAAGCTTTTCTAAATGCATTGCTAAGCCCCACGCTACTTTCAAAGCCGAAAGGCTTAATTCAATAAGTCTTGCCTGAGTCCCAAGTCAAAATGAGACAAAGCTGATAGGAAGGTTTCTCAGCATCCGAACCTAGCTTAGGACAGCTTACGTCCTCGGTAATAGATTCCAATGACAGTTGAGCTTCTGCAGTTAACATGGCTTTCCAAGACATCGGCAGATCAAGCGAATACTTCTCTGCTGTTCTTCAGTGGTAAAAATTTCAAACAGATTATTGACGTCGTAACTTTTACTAAGCACTTAAGTTTGCTAAGCCTGAGTGATACAAAATCCTTCATTGCTTACTGTAGACGTGAGGAAAATACCGCACTTCCTATGTAAATGTTCGGCCTACGCTCGCGTCAGGGTGCATACACTCGACACTGATGTAGTGGATGATGGTACTGTAGGCTACTTTATCAGACTGAGAAATTTCAGATAAAGGAACATAGATACAAAGGAATGTGTCCTAGGTCTTTGGCTTAGTGCTTCGCTTCGACAGAAAATAGTCTCTACAGACTGGGGTCACCACGAAACGAACACTAACAATTGGCATATCGCCGGTCATTGTTAGAGGCAACTCTAACATACCTTCAGGTCCTTATTCCTCAGTCACATGGGACTCAGAGTAGATTTAGTGAATTCATATTTCCGACTGCAACGAGAGAAGTCATGCATTCTCGCTTGAGTGCAGCTTTAGGCCGTACAGATACCCCGATATGAGCAGAGGGAGAAGCTGCTGCGTAAGGTCCAACAGATTGTTCAGCGAGATTATTTGCATATGCTTGAGAAGTGTTGAAAGCACCAAATATAGAATTGAACTACACGCACTAGGAGGCCGATTCCTGACGACGTACATTAGTATTGCTTCAATTCTAAAAACTTCTGGGCCTTCGCGTTAGAACATACGGGCGTGAGTCATACCTAGAGATGATGTAGATAAAGACTTTGTCTAAGCCCAGAGCGCAGAAAGAGTCGTCCCTGTTTACCCGATCTTAAACTTGATTCTAGTAGTTGCAAGGTCCTGGATATGAGACCCCATCAGCACGTCCATTTTTCTCTGAGCCATTCTGGTACCCCAAGATCGACGCTGTTCAAGAAGGAAATTTTCTGCACAAAATTGTTAAAGACTTAAAGTTCTGATACGCAGAGCACTTCTGAAGGTTTCATTTTCTAGGTTGCAGCCTTCCAAAAATGTTCTCGGATTAAGGTTAGTAGTTGCACTTTGCGTCACTAAATTTGTTATCATTGCCATCCTTTCCGATGCTCAGCAGCAGAGCGAACACCAGCGCCTTAGTTATTAAGCATTTTCTCGATATTTCCATTCCGTGGTTCTTTTCTGCAGCACCAATTCCTGTCTATCCATACTGCAGCTTTTGGTGGTTGCAGCGCACATAAATTTAAACGAAAGTTATCACCGACAAAGAGTTCCAAGAAACCTTGTCCATCTTGACGCTATTAGAGACATCTTCAAGGCCAATGCGGGATAAAAGGACGACATGTGTGCAGTTTTTTCCTCCTCAATCATTGATATCGGCTTTCGTCGGTTATTACTTGAAGTTTCAAACAACCGCCAATGATTTTTCCAGCATTCTTGCTGTCGCTATGGCTTGTATATTTTATGTCATGCAACTAGCTTTGGTAGGGCATCTTCTCTAACATTGCCTTAAACGTTTGCATTCTCTCTTACCAAGTTCCACGAGTTTACTCCAAGGGTCTGCTCATTACATTTTTATCAAATGTTGCGCGGATCTTTTAACCAACAACCTAAAAGTTATTCAAGTGGTCCAGTTCGATTAGAAAAGCGATCACCTCAGTTTGAACCATTCCAGCCTGCCTTCAAAAACTGGCATGCCATTCTTCTTGAAGGGTACCCAGTCTGTGTTTGCTTGCTATCATGAATCCGCCCAAAAAGAGGGTCGTCTATTCGTTTATACGCTCGAAAGGGTAGTATTAAGCTTTTTGGCTATGTCTTCAATCGCAATGACGCAGGTCAATGGCTCATGCTGTTGAAGCATATGAAACTCGAGTTTTATCCATCGTCAAACAGTGATTTCATTTCTAGGATTACAAACACCACGTAAGCCCACAGACTTCTGTAGCATAATCACTGACCAATGTAGTACATGTCATAGAACATGGGGCAGTGTTTACCGTACCAAATCTTAGACAAGAGGTGTGAATCTTGTTTCCGTCATGAAATTCTCCAAGAACTGAAGGTATGAACTCTATGTAGCCAATTGAAGCAGCAAGGGTATATGCTTCCATGAGCTGACTTCCCCTGCAACTGCCCTATTTTGCCATATAATTTTGCCCCCAAACAACGTTAGCTAAATGAGGACGTTATTCGGACCAGAACATTTTTACACCAGTTTCCGCAGAAATGAAAGTGAGGGTCAACATAATTGGGTTTGACAATGTGCCTCGACCTCGCGGAATTAAACATGTGGCCGTACGGAAAAACCATGCGCTGCTTGTTCATTCCAAACCGAGTAAGTAACGCGAGCGAATGAGTAACTCACCTCAGTGTTTTCTCGATGCTGCAGATGAACTTCCAACTCTCTGCAAATCCACTTCACATCCAAGATGTCCCGACTTTGCAAATGCGGCCTTCTTGTAAATAATGGATGCCGGTACGAATTCTCTTCAGATAGTTTTTCAAAATAAGATGACCAAGCCAAGCAAATTCGGAGGCTTTGTTGGGCTCTTGTTAGCCGATAACAAATAATGTTCTCAAAACCAACGAAAAGGCATCTGTCAGCTGGTTGGTAAAAAATTACCTCAATAACTCAAGGCTGTTCAGACATGCCAAATATAGAAGGGCCTTTGGTTACAGATCACTGGAATTTCCGAGGTAGCAAATGTTTTGGTATACGAAATGACCGCATTGATTCTGAAAAACCAATGACGGCTATTTGACGGCTCGTAAAGTTTTTGACATCAGTTGTTTCCAGTCACGGAATGGAGCTCGCTCGAAAATTGTTTTGTTGTTATTTGCCTCCAAAAATGCGGCTACGAAAAGGCGAAATCTTTCAGATGTTACGGCTACTGGGAGTCACATGAAACTCTGTGTATCGTACCCTGAAAAGAGGATACTGGAGGAATAGTCGAGCTTGCAAAATCCGGCCGTCCGCGTACTGTGCGAACGCCAGAAGTCTTTAAAACCGTGGAGAATCGAGTTCGTAGAAATCCGATGGGCAAGCAGAAAACCACGTCTCGGGAGATGGATATCAGTAGGGACTGCATGTCGCGCATCTTAAAACGTGATTTGGGACTTAACGCATGCAAGAGACACACGGGCCACTTACGCACTGAAATATTGAAACAGAAACGTAAGTCAAAATCGAAAGTCTTGCTTCGCCAGTACGCGAAGCACGAAGCACGAAGACGAATACTTTTTACTGACGGGAAAATTTTCACCGCTGAAGAATGCGTTCAACAAACAAAACGACAGAGTGTATGCTCTATCATCACGACATGCGTCTGGGCGCATTCCGAGACTTCAACGTGGTCACCATCCAGCTTCTGTGATGGTTTGGTACGGAGTCGTCTACAATGGAGTCATCGAGCTCCATTTCTGCGAAAAAGGTGCCAAAACGGACGTTTTAGAGAACGTTGTGGAGCCCTCAACAAAACACTATTCGCAAATAAACAATGGATGTTTCAAAATGACTCCGCTCCGACTCAAAAACCACGTTCCGAACTTCGTTTCCACGGCTGATTGGCCATCTGGTAGCCCACACTTTAATCCACTACTCTACAAGACTATGGTCCCGTCTAGAGGTTTACATTAATCGACATCCAAGTATTGAGTCTTTGAAGCGCGCCCGAGGCATGAGGTGCGTACTGCAATCTATGAGTGGCCCAGCCGACTTCGCCGTTGCTGAAAGGCATATGGGGGCCATTTCGAATACAATTTGTAGCCAGTAAGCAACCCAATAAATAGAAAAAAGAAAGTTTTGAGAAATCTGCATTCGCTTTCATTTTATTAGCCAAAAACCGTGCGCCAAGGCATTTGCTAGTATCTCGTAGTTTTCATATGTTCTTCGAACAACTCCAGAGGAAGATAGTTATCATTATCATGCACGAAACTTGGACAATCAGCTCCTATAAGGAAGACCCCACTAAAGACCCCTTTGTCATTTGAAAATTCAGCAAAATACTTTCAACAGCACCAAGTTTCCTCCATACACAAAGCTCATTTCCAATTCGATTAGACATACGAGTAATGACGCCCATTTGGATAGCTACTCTCATGTATGGATTTTGTATCTCCCAGGCAATGAAAGTAGTCCTGAAGGGAGATACAAATCAAGATACGACGAATAGTATCTTACATCCACAAATTGGATGTAAGTGACAATGGAATGACTTGACAAATTACAGAGTTGCAAATTAATGACACAGATACAGATATGGATACTTTTGCATGTAATATGTATCTCATGTCACTCAAGGTGAAAACAATTCTCTACGGATACGAGTATCTACTTATAGTGTTGGGAAAGACAATCTATCTGACACTTTAAAAACGATGTCAAAAGCAAGTGACATAATGACTGTAGCAGTATGTCAGCAATTATGTCTTTAACTATCGACTGACCGAAAGACCGACACAGTCAAGGCCGAATGAAGCTGTATTCGATGAATTTCTTTAGCGCTGATAAAAGTACGTATAATCGTACTATCCGACAGATATTACTGAATGTCAGTCAATGCCATTACGTATAGAGGAGGCAGAAAATGGGCAGCACGATACGAGTAAGACACAAAAGAAAAAAAAAAAAAACTGGATAAGAGTAGGCAGAATAGTGTACAATTGTACTCGTGACCTAATATAAAACAAAAGCAATCAGCTTTTTTTATCAATATTTTCGAAAATATGTCCATAAAGTGCGCTGCAATACTTCGTTTGGCCATACAGACATTGGTGATCAACGTCAAGATGAATATGAAGATTAGGTTGTTCAGTTGATTTTTGTTTCTTTTTGACTAAGAGCACTATGTACGAGTATGTGTTGAAGACCGTTAGAGAGAGTGATCTTGCAACTCTGGATCGCAACCGACTAGTAAATCCCATTATAAATCCCAATGTGCTGGTATTGCTTCCTAGGCCTATGATATTGAAACTAACTGCGTTGTCCTCGGATATCATCAAGGTGGATGTCGAATCAAAAATCTAGGCACATAGCGGACAGTTGACTCTGGGTTAACACCGGGAAGCAAATTCTGAGAAAAATATCAGTGTCACAACTTTACAATTGGAATTGAGATTGATCAGTGGCACGAACATCGTTCCAGGCTCCTGAGAACATGTTCTAAGTCCTCGTACAGTCGGCTTTGATCGTGGTTTCAAGTTTCCTGGAACATAATGGTGCCCATGGTCTCCCAGATGACATTCTATGTATATGGTCTTGTTCTCAGGCTGAGAGATGGATTTAACTGAATGACGGGCCATACTATGGTAGAAGGCTATAATGTTCCTCAGCATACGGACTGCTTTGTACACCCTGAATGACTCGAACTGCAACCAACTTCAGATTGCTATAATTTCCAAATCGTTCATGACAGTGAGCTCAAATTTTGACACATGACAGATAATTTTATTATTTACAAGCCTTTTAAACGATTTGCGTCTCAGTTGTGTTGAAAAATTTTTATCCGCTATGGAATTCAAACGTGATAGTGCGATTGCTTTATATTTGGCTGGAAAACCACAAGTAGCTATTGCTAAAGCCCTCCAGCACCTCAACGTGAATAATTCATTTGTGTCTCGAACCATAGCTCGTTCGAAACACTGTGATACTGGCAGCGTTACAAAACGCCATGGAGGTGGTCATAAAAAAACTGCAACGTCGGCAGAAATGGTTCGGGAAGTGAAGGTTCGAATTGAGCGAAATCCGCGTCGAAGTGGAAGAAAAATGGCTCGTGAGCTCAACATATCGTTGGAACGGATGCAACACATACTGAAAAATGAGCTTGGCCTCAAGCCATTGAAGTTCCAAAAACCACACGATCTTACACCGTAACAGAAAAAAGTTAGAGTCGAAAAAGCGAAGGAATTGCTACGCTTGCACGAAAGTGGTGAGTTGCCGAATTTGGTTTTTTCCGATGAGTCGCCATTTGTTATCGCGCAATATGTCAACAAACAAAATGACCGAGTTTACTTGCCAGAGAGGTCCTTTGAAAATTTACACCTTCGGACGGCCAACAAAAAGCAGGCAGCACCAATGGTGATGGTTTGGGCCGCCATAACCGCCGATGGTCGCTCTCCGCTCCTATTTTTGGACCGTGGCCGTGGCGTCAAAATTAATGCGATCGTACACCGTGAAACTGTCTTAAAGGCAGTATTGAAGCCTTGGGTAAACAATCATTTAGGTCGGAGACCGTGGACATTTCAACAAGACTCGGCACCGTCTCACAAAGCGCGCGTCAACCAAGATTGGTTAAAAAACAATGTTCCACACTCCATTTCTTCGACGCAATGGATTGCAAATTCTCCGGATCCAAACCCGTTGGTTTTCTCTGTCTGGGGTATTTTGAAGGCGAAGGTTGGCACTAAAAAATACCAAAGTTTGAACCACCTTAAACAAGCACTTCGCCGGGAATGGGCCAAAATACCGCAGAGCCACTTGCGTGCAGCGTGCGTTGCTTTCTTCGGCCGTCTCAAGGCCATTATTCGCGCCAAAGGTGGACATCTTGAAAACTACTGACACAATTTGAAAATTGATGTATTTTCCAACATTTTTTGCTTTGGCACAATAAAATTTATCAAAAAATAAAAAAATTATAGCATTTTAAAAAGTTGGAGTTCGAGTCATTCACCCTGTCGAATGGGCAGAAACGATCGTATGACGAGTAGGAGTTTTGTTGTAGGAAAAAGGCCACGAGTAGTTTGGCAATGTCGATCTTATCGGTCTCAGCCAATGAAGCATTATCGATGAGGTGTACAGTTTCAGAAAGAAAGAAGCACGAATAGGATAAAGTTCTTGTCAATCAAGGCTGTTTGACGAGCACCCGGATTGGAAGATAGGTGGCGCTACTGAATCAAAATAAGTGCACCATCATTTAGTATAACCTCTTTTAGCCCGCCTGTCGAAATTTGGTGACAATCCGACGCTTAGTTTTGTGTTGACAGCCATTTCAAAACATCGTGTTAGTGTTGTTTGCGACCATGGAGAAAGAGCAGTGCCGCTCCGTGATCAGATTCTTGTTTTTGAGTGGCCCATTCTCGATGGTGTGTATGGGAGCCATTCACCTTCCCGTACAACTGTTTACTATTGGTTTGCAGAGTTTCGCCGTGGCCGCACGTCGGTTTTCATGAACCGCTCCCAGATGGCCCGAAAAACGGTTACCACAGAGGAAACCATGAACAAAATCCATGATCTCGTATTGGCGGACAGCCGAGTGAACGCGTTAGTCATATCCTGCACTAGATCTTGGGCATGAGTTAGCTGTCCGCGCGATGGATACCGCATTTGCTCACACTGGAGAACAAGACCACTTCAAAGACGTGATTGACCCTGTTTAATCGAAATCCGAAGGAGTTTCTGTGTCGATTCGTGACCGTCAATGAGGTATGGATTCACTGGTACACACCAGAGACCAAAGAACAATCTATCTAAAGAATGGGTTTTACCCGGTGAACATGCTCCAAAGAAGACGAAGACCGTGCCTTCGGCCGGAAAAATGTCAAAACAAAACTAAGCGTCGGATTGTCACCAAATTTTAACAGACGGGCTAAAAGAGGTTGTACTAATGGTGCATTCATTTTGGCTCAGTAGCGCCACCTGTCTTCCAATCCGGTTACTCATCAAACAGCCCTCGTATACACTGTACGAAATGAGCCCCAGAACACCTGTACCATACCGAGTGTAACGTCTGAGAAATCACCTAAAGGACCTGATACAACACCGATTATAGAATTAGAAAACTCACGTTCTGGGTTGTTAAAACCCTTGACACGACCGGCACGCTCGTAGAAGGAGCCCAAATGGGCACACAAATAGGGGCGGTAATCAGGATCGGGAGGCATTTCCGTGAAACGACCTTAAATTCCACCCCAACAAAAGGTAGAATCAGCCATCATGGATACATGGCAACACGGAGGTATTCAGGCAAAGTGGAACCAGTGTAGATGGAAGCTTCTCGACCAGTGAAAGGCATGCTGGAGGTGTTGGCAACAAGAACTACACGTATCGTGATCGATTCGGTAACACCATCGATTGACAACTCGGGGAAATAGTGAAGTGCCTTAGACATTTCGTTACCACGTTTTCCACAAAAGACCTAGATGATGATATCTGAGTTCGAGTGCTGGTGAGATGATAGTTTTATCAGCTTCGGAAATGGCAGTGGTACCACTTTGCATACAAGTCAACAACGAATCCAGAACACGTTGACCGAGGAGAAGTACAAGCAAGGAATTTCTTACATGTGGTTGATGTACAGGCCACACTTGTAGCATGCACACGAATTCTACATTGAATTCCGCTTCCAAGACATTGTAGAATAGTTGCCGGCAGCTGCAATGTATAACGAAGTGTATCTTTGCTGCAGCGTCCAATAAATCATCTTGTGCTTGAAGAGAGTGTATCAAACCGTACAAGTCACCTAGTGATGTCTGATCCAAGTTTCAGGTTGAGTAGCTGGAATTCCCATTGCAACGTAACGAGATAGAGCGCGGACATTTTTGAATATAAATGTACTCCGTGAGCTCATAATTCGGTGAACGCTGAATACTATCGGAAATGCTCTTCTTAATAGCGGGACCCAATTCGGGACAGTAACAACAGATGATGCCTCGAAACAAAAGATTTCTTCCACTTGCTCGTAGTAGCCAACTTGCATGTATGAGACCGATCCAGACAAGGATTGTGGTGACGGGATCTGATACGGCAGAGACAAATCCATAGATGGACTCCTTCTCCTTATCATCGAAGTCCTTCAAATTTCACATTGTGGCAGTGGTGTTGTTGAACATTTTCAATTTTTCTAATGATTTACAGGTTAGATAAGGGGCCATGAGGTTTTGTCTATTTGTGCGCGCCACCTACGAAGATATCTTCCCCTTCTATGTTGTCCAACCGGATAGGAATCGGAAAATCTCAGGGTCGGAGATTTAATACATACTCATTGGCTGTACATGTCCTAGCCATCTCAGGCGACTGGTGCGTACTTTCTTGACCAGATCGATTTCGATGCATAGCTCGTAGGTTACGTTGTTACCTTAAAGACCTGTCAATATAAGCGGGACTAAAATCAGCATTCAGAACGACTAAGTATATCCTCATTCGTCTTCACTAACGTCCATGCTACTGCGCGATACAGCATCAAACCAGGGGTCTTGTGCAGGTGGTCGGTTAAAGCAGATCAGTTTCGTCAATTTTCACGGTATCCATGCCACTGTACGCGGATAGGTACTCCTTTGATAAGTTTCTGTATTCCAAAGTATTTCTCCACTTGTGCTTGGTCTGAGATATCCCTGGACCTACCTTTGCTGCAATTGGCTTCGACACTTATCTACATCTATACGATGATTGCCTTTCGTTGATCGCAAAATGTCAGTTTGGTCGGCAGTGTGATACTCCTGATCATGCCGTGCTCTGTTGTCAATATTAAGCTCCTAGCTAGACAATTAGTCCCAGTCCGTTCTTAGATGTAGCGTCGTGTATGCTAGATTTTACGAAATATTACGCGTTTTCCAAATTAATTTGTCCTAAGACCACTTCAACATCATAATTAGATTTGTTGAATCCCTGCTCAACTATACAGGTTGCGTCTTTTCAGTGGCGTGGTTTGAGAACAGTCCGGGCAAATTAGTTGGTCTGAAGAGTTTCAGTTTTATAGGCGCTTGGGTCTCGAGCATTTGATCCGCTAGCGCCGTAAAGGACCTGCCTTGAGAATTCTGATGGCCTTGATGATAGCCTGACTAAAGAAACCATGGGAATCGGAAGCCTATGGAACTTCGATTACAGCCTGGCTCGGTGAATTATGTACATCAGTGGCAGGCCTATGGTGGCTGTGATTAAACCTATCATAGCAGATACAGGACACCATGATCCATAGATTGGCAGTTGCATTAGGTGGGCCTCAATCTCACTAAAGCAAAAGTCATGGCCAGAGATGACTTCGAATTGAAACCAAAAGATATAAGTTGACGTTTAAAGAGCTGAATAGAAGAAATCCCCCAAAACGAGGGCTTAAGCCATTGTCACACTCGTGACTATCTGCATGAACATATACATGTTTTGTCAGGGAGTTCATAGAGACATGGTTTGATACCATCGTCCTTTTCCCTGTGGGAGCGTGAGTTCATATCACGCTAGTCTTAGTGAATTTCGCCTTGAAGCGGATTGTTTCAAGGCGATCGCCCACATGCTGAAAGCTCGAGGTTTCTTGGCTCAATGAAGGACAGTATGATAGTAACAGGCTTCGTAACACAGCATTGGCCAATGAGTGTTGGTTTGCTAAATAAAAAGATGATGCCTCTCCAGACGAAGACCTAAGCACTACTATAATTCCCCTGGGAATTTCATCGGAAACTTCGAAGCCTAAATAAGGGCAAATGGCGAGTCTCTGGCACAAGTATAATAGGCCAATTGTAGGTTAGTCTGTGGCTTAGCGAGCCGCAACAGTAAAACACAATAAGCTCCAAAATAGACACAAACGCCCGACGAATACTTTGTTGACGGCCTCTGGTTATCGACTTAGGATAAAAACTGGATTCTAAAATGTTGTTAAGACCCTTCTCCACAATGAGAAAGACGCATTCCTCAAGCGAGAGCTCATGCGATACAAATTGGACAATCTTGAAGCGAGATAAGGTAGTGGGAGCGCAACATCTATCTCAACAGCTTCTTCGTCAACTCCGGCAAAACCAGAACACCACACGCGAAAGTAGAGTAGGTCTTCTTATGACCCCAAAAGCACGCGGTAGCCTTATGTCCTTTGCCACGCAGTGATAAGATGTTGATGGCTAAGGGTAAAGTACCTAACGGGGTATCCTGATCATGATTAACGATTTCAATGCGACGGTAGGAGACCACAATACAGGGCTTAAACATGGGACCACATGGCCGCGGAAACATCAGAAATTAAAAGCGCGGAAGGTTTGTTAACTCTTGTAACGTCAACCGTCTGGCCGTTGGAGGCGCACTGTTTGAGCACAGTGACTGCTACAATGGGAGTTGGGTCCCGACCGATAGACAGCGAACATCGAACAAGATCGATCGTATAGCGATCAGTCGATGCTTTAGAAATTGCATCGATAGCTTTGCATGATAGCTTCAATACACCTTCGTACTGCATCCCTAAAAACCTATAGCTCTCGTTTCGTGAGCATACCAAGGCATAATACCGACAGGCTCTGGGATCGCCATATGCGCCTACAAATATGGGACAACCATCCACAAGCCCTGGAAGGCTGTGTTTTTTGTTTTTTCACCTGGGGCAGACACCATCGTCCGTAGAAGTTAAAAAGCCAGAGGATATGGCTTTCAGCAGATACCTGGCCACGAATTGAAGTGGGTGCAGCTTTCAAAGCTCGGATTGTAATAACCTCTGCGGTAGAGCAACACAAGTCGGAAGTTTAATATCGCATAAAACAGAAGGAAATGCAACATAGTGCAAGACGTAATAAACGTGATTATGCCAACGCAATAGCCAGCAGAGCAGAGTAGACAGCCAGTAAGGTGTTAGATGAATTCGAAGTGCTCAGCGGAATGCAACGAGGGTGCATTATTCGTTCGCCAATGCTGCTATCTGGAACAATTATGTGACTGAGATGGACAATGACATCATATCTAAAACAACTAGACTACGGCAATGATGCCTGACTACTTTCAAGATACCGGGCGTATAGCAAATGATCCTTAACTAAGAAGCAAAAACTAAGGCCCCAGGCATTTCCATCTCCGTTATTCAAAATAACACCAACGTTCATATCCACAACTTCTTTTATCCTGGAAGTATGCTCTCGGAAGATGGAGGCATAGATCTGGGCGTGAACAGCAGGATCAATAAAGCAAAAGCTGCTACCATCGGCATGATGGCTAAAACCTGGATAAGCTACGAGTGTGCTTTGAGGACTAAAACAAAGCTCAGAATGTCTTGATCTGATGTACGGGTATAGTACGTTGAAGGTGACTAACACTGCCACAAGGAAGCTGCAAGCCTTGATGAATAGATGTCAACACAACATGTTAAGGGTCTTCTGACCAAACCGTACATCGAACGACCAACGGGCCAGGAATCAATATTTGTACTACACATCTTAATACGGAGGAAATAATGGCTGATTACACCTTACGGCGCGAAGACATTTTCTTGCCAGTGGGCCGCCATAGGCAAACGGGAAGAAGAACACCTCGTCCTGTGGGTACAGATGACCGAAATAAACTCTCCCAACTCCAAATTCGTGTGTCTCAAATAAATCACCCGAGTAAATAATTACTCATAATTCGAGACACCTGGTGTATGCCTGAGTTGGATTGACAGACTTATTAGTTAAGATTGGGGACACAGAACTATTTCATAACACAGAACACCACCTTCAATGAGGTGTTCGGAAGAAGGTTTCTCTAAGAATGTTTAGCATGTATGGAATAATACTTTATCAAGCAGCTATCCCTAAGCAGTTATTTCATAGAGTTCTCCTCACTATGTTATTTACAGGTCTAGATATAGATCCATCAGAAGTCACAATGGCTATGTTCGCCAGTCATAAATCCGCCTCACGGATTTTTAATAATAACTTAAACGAACATAATACTTCAACGTCTGATTTGCATCACATCAAAGTAAACATTCAGTGCAATAGATACAGTGTTCTTCCGAGAATCCACAAATATAAACGACGCACTTCCTGAATTTGTTGTTACTAAAAACCTCAATGAAAATAAAAAAAAGAAACAACTAATAACAATAACAACTCGTCGTCTGGTGCCCATAAACACTAGGCGTCACGGACAAGATTTTGCATTCGAAAAGCTACACTAAACTCACACCCAACGCAAAACAAACATTTCGAAAACGCATAACACAACAGTTTGCATTACAATCTAGATACAATACATAGATACATAGATACTCGTAGGTAGCACAAATCATTTTCGTTTCTCGCACAATTTCATAAGCGAACATTTCAAAACAAATTGCCATAACGGATTCGTGTTTTGTTTGGTTAAGCGCCCTCCCTAGCCGCCTGTTTCCTAAAAACAAAATTTCGAAAACCCTGTCCCAAATGTCGGCGGCTTCCCGCCTAAAACACAAAACTCTCACTCACAACAAAACAACAAAAAAAAAAAAATTGGAAACTCGACAT
The DNA here is from genome assembly GCA_963966105.1 of Volucella zonaria. Lineage (NCBI taxonomy): Eukaryota > Metazoa > Arthropoda > Insecta > Diptera > Syrphidae > Volucella > Volucella zonaria. The sequence goes on from OZ014531.1 coordinate 132,707,898, forward strand.
AAATAATCGAATTAAATCGATTAAAGCGTTTTACCAATGAACTTGTGTTCGCTTTCGATATTAGATTCTAAAATCGATTCACTGAATCTCATTCAAAACATCACGCCAAAATGGGCAAACGAACCAACTAACTAACCATCCGACAACGTAGCGTAACACAACACATCTGCAACAATGTGTAAATGATTTAGTCAATCGATTATAAGCTCTGGCTGATCCAAGCGAACCGCCCTATTCTACAGCATCCCTTCCCTATCCGACTCTGTTGTGTTGTTTTACACTTTCGGCTTTAAAAAAATTTTGCTTTCATTTTACGCCCCATGAAGCACATCACAGACTTTTGGTTTTGACCAAGAAAAATAATAAAAAACAAAAAAAACGACATTTCCCGGTAAACGAGTCATACTTAGCATAACCCGAGGAAGGAGTATAAAGGCTCAGGACAAACCAAAAACCAACCCTTCGGGAGGGGTGCAAATAACTCTGTTTGGCGAGGACTAAACCACAGCTACAGCTACAGCTACAGAGGCAGGAATAACTTTACACATTCACGGGATGCGATGCATGCATTTCTTCTATGGGCAAAACTCCTTTTGAATTCTTTCGGCTGGAATCACCGCACTTGAAAATACAAATGCCACCCTGTGTACATCGGTATTGCCAGATAGTGGGATTTCGCTAAAAACATTTCGTAATAGCGTCAGAGAAAAACTGATGACTTGAGAAGCTAAGGACGATATGATGGTTTCCAAAACAAGGTCCTAGAGATTGAAGACTGAAAATGGTCCTAGCGAAAGAGCATTGGCATTATCAACGAGAATATCAAGATGGTCTCTGATTTTCCAGTCAAAGCAATGCAATGCAATCCTTTGGCCAAGCGAATGGATGGAACAGTCCGAGCAATATTTCAGCAAATGGACACTATCTGATGAACTTTGCAGCGGGACTGGAAAAAATTCAGACGTTTCTAAATTCATAAGGAACCTTTGCGATATGCGAACCGACAAACCGCCAACCAGATACAAAATTACTTTGTGATTGGTGGAAGACATGCTTCCGGCTGGCACAGATCACTCGGTTGTCGTAGAGTGTTGACAAATACACGCGAGGGTGCTGCAGAATTCTACTACACCTGCTCGTCAATATTATAGCTTACGAAAAAGACACTACTCGAGTCCCGCAGGTATAAAGAACAACAAATAACCAGACAATCTACAGATAAAAAACTTAATGCAAGAGCAAGGAAGTTGGTGGTGAATTGAAATTGGCCAGCAAGGTGCGTCAACTATTGACTACTGCTTTCTACGAGGGGAGCGAAGCACTTACGTGCCAGACATGGAAGTAAAACTAACAACTTTCACTGATCACCCTCGCATGAGGTGTAGTTTTGTAAACAATGTAGAGGTACAAACTCGATAGCATCATTATATGGGAGCCTATTAGAAGCAGAGTTATTTACTGATCAGGATCCTTTACGCTGAGCATCGAACTAGTCAAGTTGTAGAGAGTGACTGAAGTCAATGACTCTCGAGAAGTTCTTCAGATGAGTCCTGAAACTCAAACCCCATTCCCCCTTTCAATTCGTCCCTTTCCACTTTCCATCCGGCTCCTTTTACCCCTGGGCTGGATCAAGATGTTATACGACTCGTGGCAAGGATCAGCCTGGGTGTGGGTCCAATAGCTCAGTCGTGAACGAAGTATTTGGATTGCCGGCGATCTCCGGATTAGCTAGCCTTATCTGTATATAGCAGATCTCCGTACAGATGGACCTCTCTTTCTCCACCGTTGGTGGGATCCCTTATGGAATTCACCTCAAACATAAAATTCGAGATCGGTACTCTTTTAAGACCGGACGGTAATACGGTGACTACACCGACTACCGGCAAGGGAAAAACTGTGGCAGGCAATGGTACATCTTCTAAAGGAAAACGCAGCGAAATAAACTCCAAGCGCTCAAAAAGTGGCAACACTATGGCAAGTCACGGTCCTACCACTTCCTCCACTCCTAGCAGTAGCGAGTTTCTGCCAGGCCACGGTTTTCCTGCTGCTGCCAAAATTCCTTCCTCAAAAGAGGATTCAGAGACTCAGCCGTGTCGGCAAGACTCATTCAAGGTGTTCTATATAAAACGCTGAAATGTTTCACACATTATCAAAACTCTCGGACCCAATCCGGAGATCGAGAGAACTGCGGACACGAGGAACAAGATAAACTGGGCTAACAACATCCTAGAAGACGGATTACCCACCGTTCCTAAGACGTTGAAAGACTATTCGAAGCGCCAGAGAACATTAGAGAAAACCATGCCGGTTCCCAAAAGACCCAATATCGAAGGCACCAATACCTCCCCAGGGCCTTCCAACCTCACATCTCTTAGGTCTTTTAACGAAGTTCTAAAAGACGCAATAGCGATCGTGGTGATTGGATCAATTTAACATAAACAGTGGTAGTTGGTCAAGTTAAAGATTTTTGGCGATGATGCGGGACAAATCCGGAGCACCTCCCATCACAAGCGATGGTGGGTGGTATAAAGGCCATGTCAAGCTTATCGCTTACGCCGATCGAAGATCTCTCGATCTTCATACAAAAGCCATAAATGGATTAGGAGAGGTCTGGCTGGGTACAAAGCTCGAAGTTGTGGCAGAGGATATCCTTAGCAGACCTATAACTCACACATAGAACCCAGATGAAGACATTCTGGAGATCATTAGACGTAGAAGATATCGTCCTAATCCAAGAATCATGGATTTTAGAAGTTTCGTGAACCTGAGACACCTGAATACGTCCCGCTCTATACAAAAGACAATCAAAGCTTATACATTAATAAAACGTAGACTTAATGTACTCTTACTTCCTAATCTCAGCCACCACGACATTACCATTGGAGACTGCCAAAGATACCAACTGGCTGGCAACGGCATATCTTGGCCTGGTGTCAAATTAGAAAGGCTGGTCTTGGAAGCCTTAATATCGGTTGTGGTGCAAAAGCTCATCACACGGTATTGGGCAGTACCCACACTAACGATAGATGTGAGTCACTTTTTTGATTGTATCATAAGTACGAGTACTAATCTCGTTATTTGCAATATGGGCAATGAGCAAACCTTCGTAGTTAAAAACCGAAAAGAAGTGCTATCAATCATTCTTGTATCCGACAATATCACTGAAGTGATAATGAATTGGATGACATCGTCTAAATACTATTTTTCAGGTCACAGATAAAACCATTTCACTGCGAACACTCATGCCTGCCAACTAGCGTTCCGGAATACCAGGAAAACAGAGGAAAACTTCTCTCCACTCTTAAATCCCCCATGTAACACCAACGAGCCTGACATGAAAATCATTTTACCCAGGCTGTCCATTAGGCAATGGCTGCTTCCTGCCCTCTTATTCAACTTAGGGAGCAAGAAAAAGCCGAACTGGTGGCCATCAGAAATCTTTGCAGCAAACTCTTCAACCAAGCAAAAAATCACAGGAAGGCGGTAAACTAGGAATCGTATAAGGAATCCCTCAAAATATATAAAAAATAACTGAAGGTGCCTCCCTTGATGATCTTGGAGGTCATTTTTTGGCAAAATAACAGAAACCTCTGAGGCATCGCGGCTAACGTAAAATCCTCTCGATGCCAAGCTTTTTAAAAGAAAACCGATGGCTTTTGGATGACATCAAATGATGAATCACTCAACCTTATACTGGACACCCACTTTCCTCTTCACGGCCAGTAACAACCTTAATAGAACTACTCCTACCGCGACTGCGAGCAAACGGTCTGATTGCATGAGACAAAGTGATCTGGGAGCTGCATAGTTTCATACAAGTCTGCTGGGCCTGCTGAGCTATAAAAGTCTTCAGATTTTATCCTGCCAACGCTAGAGAATACCATGTGGCGCTGCATAGAAATGATCCGCATTCCTTTGGGGTCTTCGCATTACCCACTGGTTATACGTCTTGGTTATGAGACCGATACTCACTCACGGGGTGGTTTTTTGGTGAACGTCCGTAGACAACGTAGTCATCTGCAGCAAAGTGAGCAAGGTCCAAAGGACAGCATAGCCACAGCCTTCGGTACTTCCCCGTCCGCGACACTAGATATTTTGTTTCACTTAACAACCCTCGATATTTTCAGCTGCTAACGCAGCTATTCACCTTGAAGCGACTACACAGTGGGCAAATACTCGTACATTATTTAGCGCCCCTCATATTCTTCACACACTAGGAATCCTTCCAGAGAACATCAACTATGTACATTATGCCCCAACATTGGTTTGACAAAGACTTTCATGTAAGCATCCCCTCTAGATTTTTCTGGGAAGAAGACCCTTTCATGGACGATAAGTCAATCCATTTCAACACGGTTGGATCCACGACTGATAGGTGTAGATGAGCTTAACCCTACTGTAGCGTAAATTTTAGCAATTAAAGAAGTTCTGTTCTGGATGAAGAAAAACCTGATGCCTGCTAGAAATATCCACATCTTTTCGGATTGTCAAATCCAAGGACTCAGTCTCACAAAATTCTAAAACCGTCTTTGACTGCCGATCACCTCTCAGGAAGATTGCAGAACAGTTCAACATTCACCTATGTTGGGTGCTGGAGCACAGAGATACTTTACTTACTTAACGGGCTCCCGATCCGTAAAGAGTCTCTGCTTGAGGCACTGCAGTCTTCCATCCTCTGCGATCCCGGGCACGATGTTTCCAGTTATCCAGATTAAGCGCTCTGGCATCCGCGATGACTTGGTCTTTAAAACTAGAGTTCGGTCTTCCTTGTTGTCTCGAACCTGGGGTCTGGGAATCGAAGATCAATTCCATTCGCTCGATGTGGCCGAACTAATGTAGCCGACATATTTTGGCTTTTTGGACTACATCCACATCATTATACAGCTCATAGAGTTCGCAATTGTATTTTCTTCTCCATTCGCCCTTTTTGCGCACAGGAGCCCAGTATCAGTTCTCCCTTCCTGCTTATCGTCTAGCATTTGGCGTCATACAGCAGAACTGGCAGGATAACATAATTCTCGCCCTTCCACTTAGGAGTTTTGCACCCAATTGTTTTGCCAGACCGGTTTCCTACGGTAATTCTTCGCCAAATCTCCACTGGGGTGTCATTTGTGGAGTTCACGTTTCACCTAGAATTTGTTGCTGTAAATACTGACGCTTTGTGTCAGGAGGTGGACATATGCTGGTTTGTTTGTTGATAGCATATATTTTACTTAGTCTTGTCTTAGTTTACTGCAAGGCCAACAAATTTCGCCTGTTCTTCAATCGCCGTGAATGATGTCGTCGTCGTCCGCATATACCACTAGCTGAAAGGACCTATTGAAGATAGTGCCTTCCGTATTGACGCTGAAGAAATCACATGGTACGAGTAGCATATCTCGCTGCGGAAATCCTTTGCGCGTTTTAAATACGAATAGTTCGGAGGAGCTACTTCTAAATTGCGCATTGGAACGCGTGGTTTCCAGCGTCACGCGACAAATCTGGATCAGTTTTGCCGGGATCCCGAATTTGGCCATCCCCGTATAGATACTATCATATGCGGCCTTGAAGTCGATGAATAGGTGGTGAGTCTCGATCTGAAATTCGTTGGTCTTTTCCAGGATTTGTCTGTGTGTAAATTTGGTCTATAGTCGATCTGCCGGGTCGGAAGCCACACGGTACATGCCGAGTGGTGTGTTGCAGAACGGCTTGAGACGTTCACACATTACGTTGGATAGTATCTCATATGCGATATTAAGCAGGGATATTAATCGATACTTCCTGCAAGACATAGAATAGCCGTTTTTGTAGATGGGGCATATGGAGCTGATAGTCCAGTCATCGAGCATGCATTCTTCCACCCATACCAAAGCAACGCCACCGTAGTTGAAGATCTCCGCTGGTGTGACATCAGCGCCTGAGGCCTTGTTGTTCTTACGCTTTTTATAGCTAAGTCGACTTCTTCTATACTAGGTAGTGGAACTGGTTCTTCATTGACTGGATGGGTTCTCTTCTTGACCTCTCTCCACATGATGCCCATTTAGCAGCTGCTGTGCTTCAGTGACTAGGGTTTCTTCGCAATTTCGAGGAGCCTGTGTTCCCATTTTGAAGCCAGCCGCTAGTTGCTTCACCTTCTTGTAGAATCTCCGAATATTGTTTCGATCGCAGGACTCTTCAATCTCCTTGAGCTGGGAGGCTGCGTAGGCCCTCTTCTTTCCATCGCACTATCTTCTTCTCCTCTGTCCTCCTGGCGCGAGCTGCAGCGTTTTTTTATGTGCATCTTCTGTCACATTCGCATTCATCATCATACCACGGGCTATTTCTCTGGGGTGTCTGGTACCCTACAGTGGTTTCGGCTACCTCCTTAATGATTGCGCAATACTGTCACCACTGATTGTTGGTATTGCTGGTGGGTGGAGAGTTTCTCACTCAGTCGCTCTCTGTAGACTCGGGCTACTCCGGGTGTGCTTTGATGTCCAACGTCGAATTTCTTAAGACTGGGCAGTTCGCAACATCTTCTCGTTGGACAGTCGAGCTTTGATTGGAATGTGTGCACGTCGAGGATGTTGGATGCGTGCCTCGCATCGATTAGCACATGGCCAATTTGGTTGGCGGTTGCACTGAATGGAGAGCGCCAGGTTGCTGTGTGGATCCTTAGCAGTGGAAACCTAGTATCTCCGTATTATGCGCTGCTGTAAAATCGATCAGTCTGTAGTTGTTGTCTGTTGTCCTTTCGGCTAAAGACGTTTTACTTTCCGGCTTTAGCATTGAAGTCCCCGTAGGCTTCATCTAGAAGTTCATACGACTCTTTCTTCATAGGGTCTCTTCAGCCTCGTCGGTAGGTGCGTGTGCACATATTAGGCTTATGTTTTGACAGGTGCCTTTGATGCGGATCACAGCCAGGCGATCACTTATCGGCTTGAAGTCCATGACTTTTTCCCTAAGCCGATTTCCCACAACGAATCCACATCGTAATACATTCGATTTTTTGTGGCAGCTGCAATAAATATCGCAATTTTTCCTTTTCATCTTATCTGACCCTATCCATCGTATCTCCTGGATCGCGGTAATATCTGCCTTGTACCGCATGAGGACAGATTCAAGCTTTTAAGTGGCACCTAGGGTGTACAATGTTCGTACATTCCACGTACATACTCTCAAATCGTAGTCCATTGACGTTCCGGGTCTAGTTGGCATTTGAGGAGACTCATTATCCGAGGCTGGTGGTGTCACTCTCATAACTAAATTTAGTTTTGACATAGTCGGGAAGTTACCCCGACGGCACAGCCTCCAAACTGGAGGGCCAGGCCCTTTTTTTGACCTTAGGACAACAGGCCGGATATTCCGGTGCCAGCAATCCACTTCGGGTTATGAGCGCTGCTGTTGACCCATTAAGGGTTCATCGGCCACAAACTCTTTTCCAATACTCTGGCTTAGTATTGGAGATCCCATTAGGCCTGGTTTCCGGCCGACGAACTCGCCAAAATTGGAAGCACTCTATCTATCCTATCTGTAATCGCTATGTGCAAACTAATACTAAAGCTGGATGCTAATAGAAGGACTAACCTTATGTGGACTGTTGGGTCAACATGTCTAGTGACCAAGCCAACCTGGCAAATTTGGATCTGAATCGCTCTAAGCGTTTGATCTTTCAAAATAGGAAACATCGCAGTACCACCATACTCCTAAGTAAGTGTCATTACTATACACTGCCTTACAGGCAATATGTAAGCAATTTCGAGGTGGTGGAAACAATCCTTCACCTACTCTGTACATGTCCAGCTCTCTTGGAATCCTGCTGTTTAAGAAGGTCGGCCATCGCATTCTGATACATCGCACACTGACTCTGTCAGTATTTTCAGGCCGGTAATCACCTTAACGTACTCGTACGTGAAGTTAAATCGATTTCTTGCTTTCGTAACAATTGCTGGCTAAGAGCTAACGCTTGCTTGAATGGGGGCTTAAGATCTTTCACCAACGAGGTATCTGCCACGCTGCCACTCTTTGAATCAGCATACTTACAGCCACTGAAAGTATGGATACTGCAGACGTTTAGGCACACGTATCTATTTCGACAAGGAATAGTTGAAAAATAAAGATTCTGGAAGCCAAACTTCCACACCAAAATGCAACTCTCCTGTTCTGCTCTAGATAATTAGAGGGTGACCCGAGATCAGCGAAAAGATGTAAGCTAGCTCTTTAGAATTTGAAATATGAGCCACGTTTCGAGAGCAATTTACAAGCATGATATGGTTGTCCAAGTTATGGCGATAGAATATCATTAAACGAGTTTGGTGTGAGCCTCACTTATGCCTCAAAACCTAAGTGGACTGCAAAAACGAAGAAAGTCTTTTGAATAGAAACAAACAGCGTAACCTGGCAGCGCTGTAGCCGCTAACCTTATGACACTTTGTGGTAGTGTTTTTCCTGCTTCCTCCCATCGGATGTAGAGTTCTCATTTTTTTTTTTTCGTTTGTTTGTCCCGTCATTCGTGTATTCATTGCATGATGCTGCACGATGATGATAAACATTTTTTTGCCATCTTTCTTTATCATAATCAAGGCTCCAACATTGAAAATCTTCAGGAAGAAGATTGTTGTTGGGGGTTGAACTTCATCCCCCTTTTTGTAGCACACAACGACGATCCCGTAGCAGGAACTAGGCCTGGAGAAGGGAGTTTTTTTTTTTGTTTTCTTTATTTTTTGTGCCATTAAATCTGACTCAGATGTTATTTGGTTTTAATTTTAATGGCGAATGCCCCAGCCATAAAAGTCATAAATCCTACTAGAGACAGAGGACACAGATACAAATAAAAGAGCTCTCATATGGTATATCTATGGATAGGTAGATACATTCAGATACAAGTATACGAGAAGAGTATCAGTGCCAGTACACCATTCTGTGTTCTTCTTGTTCTTCATCGACTTCTTATGTGTCTAGAGCTAGATTATTTATGCTTTCGTGTATCTTCAATGGTTTGTGTCGTTCTGTGAATTTGTATCTAGATACCGATGGCAAATTGCATCTTGTCTCGGTTGCTAAGGAAGCGAACAACTCAACAAAATGCAACAGCAAACCGACAGAGGAGCATTCAGATCAGGCACCATCAGAACACAAGGCAGGAGGGAGCTGTTGCAGTAGCATCAACAGCAGCAGCAGCACCAGCAGCAGCAGCAGGTTGTCTCCAAGAGAATACGTAATTAAGTCAATAATTCTTCGCCTGATTATTAGTTTCGAAACGTGCCTCTGGCGACATTTATTTTCATGTTGATTCCGACTGACTGTAACTATGTTATGTGACTGCATCTGAATCTGTATGCAGTGCCACAAGTATTGTATCTCTAGTCTTGAGAGCAATACCACTTTTTTTTTTTTTACCTTCTACCTTAATGACGATTTAGAAAAACTAAAACGTTCCGGCACTCTGGGGGTTAAATATTGAAAGGAAAATACAGCAAAGAAAAAACTTCACTAAACAAATTATGGTTGAGTGAACCGTTTTTTAAGCGTTAAAACTCATCTGACAAATAATGCCGGCTCCAGAAGAGGTCCACAATTTTAGCTGAAATTAGCTAGGCTTCGGCAAAAAGTTATCCAGACGGAAACCGTATTCTCCCCTATTCGTATCTAAATGAGGGTTACAAATGAGTTTAATTTTTAATGGCTTTTGTAGGCCTTCCATCAGAGAATGGAGCGATGAAAATAATAAAAAAAAAAAAAATAAATAAATTTCTAGGTGTCGGAGAGGATGTTTTTGAGTGGAAAATTGGAAAAGATACAAAAGTGAATATTGTGTTTCGGGATTAATTAATTATGTTTTTATTTTTATATTTAATTACTTTGTAACAGAGGTCATGACATTTGTCATTTTTGTCAAATATCCTTGCCGTGAAAATGGCATTTCCGTAGTCGCTTGAATGATTTTCGCAAGTGTGGTTTCATTAACAGGGTCAAGTTGGAAAATGTAACCTTAGGATGGCTTAGCTGAAGCACCAGTATCATTTAATTTGTGAGGAAAATCAGCGAAAACTGGTGATGTAATGAAATGTCGGTTTAAATAATTGCTTTTGTAATTGGCCGTCAGTTAAGTTGTCGCAATATTTTGAGCGTAAACCTCATAAAATATTGTCAAGGCATAGTTAAACTTTGTATTTACTTTTTGAGGCGAAGAAGAGGCTTCCAATGACGTAGATTAATAGAAGCTAAGCACCGATATTTTACATTTTTGAGTCAGTACCAGACACTCGAAGATTGTGCTGTAAAAAAAACCCACTTTGCCTTGAACTTGTTTTTGACTTATGAGTCTTTTATAAATCGTGTATAAGGTGGCCATACAGTCCAGGGTGGACCTGGGCCTCAACCAACAAGCGTCTCCAGCCAGCTTCCTCTAGCTTCTCACGCTAAGTTGGCTAATGTCCCGTTCCACTTGAGTGCGCCATCTGGGTCGTGGTCTTTCTCTACTGCGCTGTCCCTCCGGGGTGGATTCGAAGGCTTTTCGGATCGGAGCATTTGCGTCCATCTGCTTTACAGGACTGAGTCATCTCAGTCGTTGGATCTCCACTCTTTTGGCTAAGCCGATGTCGCAGTACAGTTCGTCGTTGAATCTCCTCCTGAATCTATGAAGACGGTCCCGAAAATCACCAAAGTATTTTCCTCTCAAAGCACCCAAGAGCACCCTCATCCATTTTTGATAAAGTCCATGCTTCTGGACCATAGAGCAGGACTGGGATTGTTAAGGTCTTGTACTTATATAGAGTCAAGTTGTTGTTTGAGAGAACGCTTTGCCGTCAATTGCCTTCTTAGTTCAAAGAAGCAGAGATTGGCAAGAGTTATTCTTCATTTGATCGCAGCGCTGGTGTCGAAGTTATATCTGTCGAGGATGGCGTTTCGTCCGAGATGCCGGTATTGGGTGTCCTTTGTCACTTCCGCCTCAATATTCACGAAAGCGCCTCTGACATAACGCTGTTTCCTTCCAATTATGTCAATATCATCGATGTATGCGAGTAATTGGATGGACTTGTGAAGGATTGTGACTCTTGTGTTGGCGGGTGAGTTTTTCACTATTTTTTCAAAAATGATGTTAAAAAAAATCGCCTGACAGCGCATTGTCTAAACCCATTTTTGGAATCAAAGGTTTCAGTGAGTTCTTTACCGATCTTGATGGAGCAAGGTGCATTCACCATCGTAATCCTGCATAAGTGTACGAATTTAGCAGGGATGGAAAACCTAGACATTACCCTGTATAGCTCGTCTCTATAGATGCTGTCATACGCATCCATGAATAGGTGGTGTGTACCGATTTGCAGTTCATGGGTTTTTTCCAAGATCTGCCGCATTGTGAATATTTGGCCGATTTTGAACTCTCCTGACCTGAAGACACACTGAAATAGAGGAATAAGGTTCAAGCATTCATACAATACGGCAGATAGGATCTTGTGGGCGCTGTTAAGAAGACTGATGCCTCTGCAGTTGGAGCAGTTCAAATCTTGAGGATCGGATAAACAGTGTTGAGGTTCCATTCATCGGGCATACTTTCGTCCGACCATATTTTACAGATGAGTTCGTATTTGCTACTTACCGGCTTTGATGAGATCGGCATTGAGGCCGTTCGATCCAGCAGCTTTGTCGGACTTAAACTTAGATATGGCCATCTTCACTTCATCCAGGTCGGGTGGACGGAATTTCTGGTGTCCATGGTCTAGGTTTAAAGATTCATGCTCCTTCGTTTTCTCTTGAGAAGCCGAAGAGCATAAATCTAGTGGAGCTCGTGAGCAACTCTAGTCCATTTACGCAGCGCCGCTTTGTGTGCATCTTGTTCAACTGCAGGTGCTTGCCGGCACTCGTCGTCAAACCATGGGTTTCGTTTTGAAACCCAGCAAATCAGAGGCAGCATCTCTGATGGCTTTTTGTCAATGTAGCCAGTGTTCTTCGATACACGATGCTGGCGGCATAGGACCTCTTGAGAGATTAAGGGAGTCTTCGTTGGAAAAGGATTTGGCGATCTCTTGCGATTGAAGCCGTCCAACGTTAAATTTCTGCACAGTGTTAGCTTGCCTTTGAGATGTTCGGCATATCCGCAACTGTACCTTGGCTACAACGAGGTAATGGTCCGAGTCGATGTTGGCCCCACGGAACGTTCGGACATCCATAATACTGGAGCAGTGCCTTGCGTCGATCGCAATCTGGTGAATCTGGCAAACGGTTGATTAGTCAGGAGTTCTCCAAGTTCCCTTGTGAATATCGAGGTGTGAGAACCGCGTGCTAGTTACATACGACAATGTTTCGCCATCAAGTCGATTAACAATGTCGTGCAGGCTACACTCTCCGGCAGTACTACCAAAGATGAACCCTCTTACTACATTTGCATTAAAATCGGCGAGGACAATTGTAATGCCATAACTAGAGCAGTGTTCGTTGGTCTTGCCCAAGAGCTCGTAAAAGCTATCTTTGGTGTCGTCATCTTTCTTCTCTGTGGGGGTCGTGAGCTTATACTCGTATAAGGCTAATGTTGGCAAATTCAGCTCTAATGCGGATTGTTGCGTTAATATGCCTGAAACTCAAGACTTCTTGCCTAACTCTTTTTACCGTTGGTAAAATCGTCAATCCCTGTTTTTATCCTCTTTTCGTCCGGCCCATCCCGACGCATTTTTTGAATGGCGGTAATATCTGCTTTGCAGCGGTACAGGACCTCCTTTAGTTGTTCGGCTGCTCGTGGCTTATGAATGGACCTAACATTCCATGATCAGATTCGGATTTCGTTGTCCTTGTTTCGTTTGCAGGCGTTGTCATTGGTAGATTTGTCCGTATCCGGACAGTTGTTGTTTCGTTGTTGCTTCCTAACTGAACTCTTTCTTTCCATGGCCGGACAATTACCCCATCGGCACAACCTGGAGTGCCAGTTTCATTACAGACACTCCTAGAATGAGAGTGTCGGTGAACGGCCAGTAACCCGTTCGAAGATGTGAATGCTGCCGTTGATCCAATAAGGGCTCATCCGCCACCATCTCTTTTCCAAGACCCTGACTTAGTCTCGGAAATCCTAACCAGCCTGAGTTCCAAATATGTCGGAGTAACCCGGATAAGAAACTTATTTGGTTTGTTCCGGGATTTTACTTCACCGTTGATGCCATCTGGGGAATTCATCCGTTGTCCCGTTTGTAGTGTGCTATTTTTGTTTGCTGCTCAGCAGTTGCGCTTATATGTTAAGTTTGGCAAGTCGAGTCTGGATGGACATCGACCAGTACGCGTTGGTTACCACTTGGAGATAAAATAAGCACAATTAATGTGTAGAAATAGTTGCAGCACTAGGTATCGCCAGGTCAACACCTCTAAGTGCACACCCTATTTCTGCAGCATTCAACCATCGTATACCTTCATCGAATGCTACATACTCGTATTACTACTGCATCACTTGTGGGGTTTACTAAAATTTCGCCGCTTAGAGTCATCCCAAAGTCAGGATTACCTCATTAGCGGGGTCAATGCTTTGCTGATGCTTTTGTATGTGAGTGATCTATGTAACTACAACTTAAAAGATATCAGGACCCGGCGAAAAGAAGAGAATTTATTTCGGACTCGACAACGTTCTGCTTCAGTATAAAATCTTTCACGACGCTAAAAAGCGACGGACTTTGTACACTGCCTTGGTGTACCCCAACTTTAAGCTCAAATTCTTCGGTTTACATCGCTGTGCATTTAACTTTTCTTTTGATGTCATGTGCATAACGCTTACCATTCTTATATGTATAAACGACATGCATATAAGGTCTTAAGATACTCTACCGAATGGAATAAGGCGATATGCAGATCTCTCGAAGTGTCATGAAGTTTCCCACAAAGCTGCATTGACGCTGATGGAGTTTCATTACATTGCGCTGTCGACTTTTTAGAACTCTCTCGTATATTTTCATATTTGTTTCACTGAACGTAGTTGTTTCAATTTCCGTATCGCTCTTGCCTTTATACAGCATCCGATCAGTGGCCAACATTTTGTTAATCAAAATCGCAAGCCATTTGAACGAAAGATTTCCGATTCTCCTCCATATTTCTCAAGTTATATGATGGAGCAAGACATACTTACTAACTAAACTAATCAGGCTTCCAGGCCGTGAAGAGCTCCTGCCTAACAGTGGCCAGACTTACTGGGAACTGTCTGGCATCCGCGATCGCTTGATTATTAATAAAACGAAAGCTTGGTTCTCCATATTGTCTCGAATCTGGGGGCTGGAGTTCAAAGATCCTCTTCGCTGGTGTATTTTATTTTGAGATGATTGTGAGGATATAGTGTAGATGCTATATTTAGGGTATCATGCCTAAGCTCTCCTTCGTATAACCTCATCGCACATGGGACCAAACACTTTTTTTTTTTTGAAAGCGTGCTTTCCTTCTTGTCCAGCATTAAGCACCCTGGATCAGTCTTTTAAGGTGCATGCATTTCGTCTTTCAAGCAACGAACGGTACTAGTGGTCGATATTCGAATCCGAGGATAGTGTCTCTCGTAGGAAGGTACCTCAAAAAAACAACACGGAATCTTGCAAAAAAAACTCTTCGGATGACAGGTTTTAATTCGCATCAGTAGCCTACGAGTATTTAATGGATACGAGTGCTGCTGTTGGTACAGAAAGGGCACGTCGCCAATATCTTTTTTTTAGGCTCTGGGAAGTATTTTTATGTAAATATCCCAAATCAGGCAGTTATCCTTCACTTCATCTAGGAAATCCCTTGATGTTATGTTCCACTGGTATTTCTGTCACTTGGTCTTAAAAGTTTAGTACATTGAGTCCGGATTGACAGGAAATAGCGTCCGCTGGGATTAATGCACGCAGTGATAAATGTTCATGTTTCTGCCCATCGTGCTATTCACAATTTGACTGTTCAACCAAAAGACGCTGAGAAATGGGCAAAACAAAATCGGAATGTTGGACCCTTAAGTATGATTGGGAAAGCTTAAAATAAGCGGCTGAGTGTAGAATTTTTCGGTATGTCATTTACAAACGCCGAAGAGGAGTCCAGTGTTACCGAATGGCTTACTCAACTCTGGAGCCCCGCGGCTTGGAGCGAATGAATGTCTATGTTTTAGGTAATACAGGTTCAAATCTAAGCTACATGCTTCGAGATGTAAAGTAAGACTGAGTCTCTGATGACTTGCTGCGGCAGACTGGAACCTGAATGACCATTAACCATTTATCTCAGACAAATATTTAAAACAAATCAAGTTTTGGGGCCGAGGCTTAGTGGCTATTAGCAGGCATACAATGCGTATTCTTTTCACCACCACAGTACCAATTTGCCGTGGTACTGTGAGGGTGGAGGTAACAGTCGTCGGATTTTATTTTTGTAGAGAACGAGGGCACATGGCAGTTGGCGACTTCATGACGAAACGCACCCGCTCATTCTTTCCACACGATTCGGAGTTTTTTTTAAGCCTAACTCTCTTGTGGTTCGCAAACCTCCTTATTTCTTCAACCTCGCTTACTGTGACTTCTGGCTTTTCTCTATGCTAAAAATGCCTTACCAGGAGTGACTTCCCAGTGCTCCGTCCAGCAGTGGCAAAACGATTGGGAGAAATGTTGATTTTATGAATAAAAGTTGGATACTTTTTGAACAGACCTCGTACATATGGTCCACTATTATTGCCATTCGATATCGCATTCAC
Source organism: Volucella zonaria (assembly GCA_963966105.1). NCBI lineage: Eukaryota > Metazoa > Arthropoda > Insecta > Diptera > Syrphidae > Volucella > Volucella zonaria. The sequence continues at coordinate 132,723,532 of OZ014531.1, forward strand.
TAGATTCCTGCAGATTTTTACAATCCTTGATCTGATTATCGCGAAGGTTAGAGCCTTCGCAGAATAATAATTGTTGCTTCTACTTGGACCGGTGAGCTTCTCAAGCCAGTTCTTTGATGTTGATGGTCATTTGTCCGTTCCCACTTATAGTAAGAGCTCCGCGGAATACACATTGTGTGTGCTGTCTCGAATGTATCATACTACTTTCAGGCTATGCACCAGACGAACGTTATCGTTTATACGAATGTGCCCCATAGCCACTGTATATAGCAACTATACTATAGACGATTTAAAGCCCCACGCTGCGTTGAACGATTACACCTAGATATCCTGTTGACCTACATAATCATAGCCCAGTTCCGCCAATTCCTATCGATTATCAGTGAAGGTGAAACTTCCACCTTTGAAGAACTGACTCCTTCTCCGCTGTAACAGCATGTCTTGAACAGTAGAACGTGGTTCTATTTTTCACTGAGAACTGAGGAAAAATTGTCCGATACCCGGATGTACACATCGCTTATGTAGGCCAGCGAATCAAATCCTCTTTCTTCATTTCGTCCATCAGCTTTGCTATCCAAGCCAACATTCTGGACGTTGTATTCTCTATACTCATGTTAATGCGATTGTAGATCGTGACAATCCAGTTTACAGAGGCTAGCTAGGCTCCTTGCAGTCTACTTGGAATCGCAACCGTCCTTAAATTGTTGAACGATCCTACCACTTCTTGGAAAGCTTTGATGGCGAATTACTTTAAGTGAAGACATTTTCCGTTGATACTACCCTATGGAGTGTCACGTCTACCGATTTACCTCTCAAGTACATCGGACCTATTACAGGTCTGTGGTCTTTTGGAATCATGTGGTTTGCTTTCACTGCCTTATGGATGAAAACGACACGCGCTTCCCCCAGAATTTGGGTGCAAAATCTAGCTTAAGGCATCCTATGCCTTGGAATCATAATTTCCACAGACTCTTGCTACAACTCCGGTCGAATGTTCTACATTCTTGGTGCCTGTGAAAGTCCGTCTAGTTCTTCGTCTAGTTGCTGTGACCCGGTACACAAAAGAAGAGCAATCACCCCCCGTTGAACTATATAAAGGGAGGTTTGGTAAATTGTTTCACTGTTGCATGTCAGTTGAAATGTGCTAATGTGAGATACGTATCTGGGCTATGTATGGGATTCATTCTACCTTGTGGATAAGTCAATATGTTTTGAAAATTGCAGATGGAAATCGTCAACCTCCCACCAGCTACTTTCTCTTGAGCATGAATTAAAGTTCATTCCTCCTTCATATTTTCGCATTCCCTAACTTTGTGACCATCAATCGCACCACTCCGCCAGTGTTTAGAACGCTAATCTAAAGGAATATGTTCCCGTCCATTATAACACTGATTTATTAAATTTACCAAACATTCCTGAGCCATGTTATGCGAACATACAAACATATCTATTCACCCTCATGTGAAGCCAATGTAATCCCCATCATCATGTTAATATCAAAGTTATTGAACTTGGGGATCTTCGTCGATGGCCTTTCTCATATTCGTAACAACATAACGGTGAACTTATTCCCTGGATTTGCTTAATTAATAAATAACCACTTTGATTGGATTTACCCAGTAAATTGTCGGATTGTTGCCCACCATCATCACCATTATCATCGTCATAGGAGCTTTACACATGGATATTCGTATGGTGGAGCTCGTTAGTCATTATTAACATATTACCCGCTGCTATAAGTTGCGAAACATACATATCATCGTGGGAAGATACTCGTACAAGTAGCATTGGATATGTAGATACTTTCGTATAGAGAAGCACGAATCTTTCGATATGATTTATGGCTAAATAAAAACTTTCTTATCGCATTGAATTTGTTGGGTCAGGAGGTTTCGTTATCTGTATTCGTATTCCTACATATCTAAGTCTATTGACACGACCGCAACACTTGCCCTATGTGATGTATCTTTTACTGATAACACATGTGTCATCGAAAAAATGTTATGTTCAACAGAAAAAAAAAAAAAAAGAAAATGAAAAGGTTGACGACATCATACCTAAATGCTCGGTAAGTATCGTTCCGGAAGTTTTTCTCCCACTTGAAAGACCACCAGGACCGACGAGCCCAGGAGGAGGATGTGTGAGTTCCTGAGACAAAAAAAAAAAAAAAAAAAAAAAAAACAAAACAATTCCCTTCTCACTGATAAAAAACGTTTTTCTTTCGGTCTCCCTCTCATCCTGTCTTCAATTTTATTTATTTAAACGAAAGACATTTTTAATTCCTTGTGTACGGTTCGACTTCGACTTTGGCTGCGGATTGGACCGGCTTCGCCCTTCATCAATCATTTGAAGTTTCCTTAGCCCCTCCGCCCACTAAGGCAAATAACAAACGTATAAGGGACAGTCGTCCGACCAATCGACCGTTCGGTTACCCGATAACCACCGTCGTCGTCGTAGTCGTCGTCTTCTTCGTCGTCGTCGTTTGTTTGCTATCTTTACGGACTCAATTGAGTTGTTTATTGGAATGATACGAGTATTACGAAAACTAGGGCTGATATACTGATACTAACATGAGAAAAGGAAGTTAAATATGGTTCGGCCAGTGAGTTTGGACAATTGGCGCGACTGCCGAATTGACCCAAAATGGGCTGAAAGGTATTTATCGGCTCGATAAACGACCAAAAGGGAAAAGATAATATAATTTGTCGATAAGCCAACTTAAAGTGAGAATAGAAGACAAACGTGATATAGACACAAAACGTGCTACATCAAGTAGAGTATGTGATGCAAGTGGGGTAACAGGTTGCTTCATGACAATGTAGTCGTTTCCTAAATATAATTCGCTTAGCTTAGCAGATGCATGACAATAAATTTGCTATGAAAATTGAAGTGAACATTCAGCATTGACAAAAAAATTGGAAGCTGCTTCCTGAATTAGGATACGTGCAGTCCTTGTTCACAGAGATTTCAACACAAGTAATAAGACAAGTCTCAGTTACTAGACGATCAGATGGTATGGCTTCACGCGGTCATAATATTCTCTAGATCGTTTAAGTTTTGACATCTTTTGTGACAACACCTATTGCTTGGGTCTTTTTGGTGGCAAATCGCAGCACTTGTGTTCGGGCGCAGTTTGATCCTTCTCCGCATATACCACCTTGATCAAAAGGTTCCCGCACTACACCACCGTGTGGCGCTCCCATTGTTCCGATTTGAGTTCTGTTTTTTTTTTTTGTTAAGTTGGTAAATCTGTTGTTGATATTCCCTCTAAATCTTGGCGTCATAGCTTGACATTTGCAAATGTTACGTAGCCAAGAGTACACCTATCTCAGTGTGTGTTGGCGATTTTTTACAATTTTTGAAATGGATTTAAATTTGCAACAACGAACTTGTATGAGTATTAAATTTTGCGTAAAAAACGGATTTAATGGTGCGCGAACCTTGAAAATGATGGAAAAGTGTTTCGGTAACGATTCTCTAAAGAAAATGGTCGTTTACCAGTGACACGAGCGGTTCAAAAGTGGTCGTGAGTCAATCGAAGAGGATGAACGCAGTGGCAGACCATCGACATCGAAAACCGACGAAAACATTGCTGAAGTACTCGTAAAAGAAATGTTGCGGTTGGTCAATAATCGCAAATTAACCATCAGAGAGATAGCGGAGGACTTGAACATTGCCTATTGATCCGTCCAAGACATTTTGGTTAATGATTTGGGTTTCCGTCGTGTAGCAGCAAAGTTGGTGCCAAAAGACCTCAATTTCATGCAAAAAAGAGACCGTGTTGACGTCGCAAAAGAGATGATTTGCGAGGCCGAATCCGATCCCACATTCATCAAAACATCAAAAGGATAATTACTGGAGACGAGACGTGGGTTTATGAGTACGACACGCAATCCAGACATCAGGCAAGTGAATGGCGTTCACCAAATGAGCAGATACCAAAAAAACCACGTCGTTTTCAGTCAAAAAAGAAGGCAATGCTCACGGTTTTCATGGATTGCAACGGTGTAGTGCATCATGAATTTTTGCCAGAAGGCCAGACAGTAAACAAAGAGTATTATTTAGGCGTTACGAGTATGAGACGTTTGTGTGAAGCAATTCGCCGAAAGAGACCAGAATTGTGGGCAGAGAAATGCACCGCCGCATAGTGCCATCATTATTCGTAATTTTTTTTAACGAAAAATGCAACAAATACCATCCAACAACCACCGAATTCACCTGATTTGGCTCCCTGTGACTTCTTTCTGTTCCATCGAGTTACTACTCAGGGAACGCGTTTCAGCAACCGAGTGGAAGTAATGGAAAAATCGCAGGAAGCACTGTAGGACGTACCGAAAACCGAATATAAAAAATGTTTCGAGGATTGGATCAAGCGCTGGCATAAGTGTGTTGCAGTCGATGGGGATTACTTTGAAGGGGACAATATATTGGGCCTATAACTTTATTCATGCGGTTTACTAAGAGATGGCGTGACTTGTATTATTCCATTGGAACATGCGTTGGAAAGCTACTGCCATTGTACGTCATTTCAGTATATGTCATTCATTTGAAGCGTAAACAACAATAATTTTTTTTCACTCAAATATGTCGAACTTTGTGCCTGAAAAAGTGTTTTTGCGGGGAGTTCTTCTTCATTGCTTTAATGTGAAGAAAACTGCTGCCGAAAGTCATCGTATTTTGGTGGAAGTTTATGGTGAACATGCGCTAGCTGAGCGAACGTACCAAAAGTGGTTTGCACGATTTAAAAGTGGTGATTTTGGCTTGAAAGACGATGAACGTCCTGGGCAGCCAAAAAAGTTTGAAGATGAAGTACTGGAAGCATTACTCTATGAAGATTGTTGCCAAATACAAGAAGAGCTCGCAGAATCTTTCCGTGTCACTCAATCAGCCATTTCACATTTCAAAACGTTTAAAAGCAGCTGGATATATTCAAAAGCAAGGAAATTCGGTTCCACATGAAATCAAGCCGAGAGACTTCGAAAGGCGGTTTTGCATGTCTGAAATGCTGCTGGAACGCCACGAAAGGAAGTCATTTTTGCATCGGATTGTTACTGGTGATGAAAAATGGATCCATTACGACAACCCCAAGCGCAAAAAATTATATGTGAAACCCGGCCAACCAGCCAAAGCCGCATATCCATGGCGCGAAGGTAATGCTCTGTATTTGGTGGGATCAGATGGGTGTGCTGTATTATGAGCTGCTAAAACCGGGTGAAACCATCAATGGGGACAACGCTACCGAACACAATTAATCCGTTTGAAGAGAGCAATGGCCGAAAAACGCCCGGAATATGCGACCAGACACGAGGCAATAATTTTCTATCATGACAACGCTCGGCCCCACGTCGCTATTCCGGTTAAGAACTATTTGGAAAACAGTGGATGGGAAGTCTTACCCCACCCGCCTTATAGCTCAGACCTTGCCCCTTCTGACTACCATTTGTTCCGGTCGATGCAGAACGCCCTCACTGAAATACGGTCCACGTCAGAGCAGAATATCAAAAATTGGCTTGATTCATTCTTGGCTGCCAAGCGGGCGCAGTTCTTTTATGATGGGATCCACAAATTGCCAGAAAGATGGGAAAAAGTCATAGCTTCAGATGGGCAATAATTTGAATAATACTATTTTTCTTAAATAAGCGCTCAAATTTTGAAAAAAAACCGCACGAATTAAGTTATATACCCAATACATTCCGGGAACTTTTTGATCGAGCTAGTATATCCCAAAGACAAAAGATAATCAGAACTGTGCAATCGGTTTAGTTCATTCCGTGACTTTCAGTAGACATACGCTCAGATCTCAGATTCCTGATATTACACAAGACCTACAAACCAGTCGAGCAGTACATCAGATATTCACAAGAGAGTGACGGCCGCCGGAATTTCAAAAGGGCAATTTTAACTGAGAAGCCTTCATTGGCAGATTTTTGAACCATGAATCCTAAAATCAAAAAAAACCTGTGTTAATAACTTGCGCGCTCCAGTGATGCATTATGTAGTTCAGATACCATAATGGCAAGCCACTAGAAAACCGGTGTAATCCTCACTATCCAGTTGCAACTAATAAAGAAATTATTTCATTGGGCACAATTCGGCAAGAAAGTGGTCTTTGGGCCAACATATTTGTCCTTATGAACCTTATAAACGATTCATAGTCCTGATTAGACGATTATACGGTACGTAGTCGCATTCTATCTTCGTCACCCTTGATATCAAATAGAAATGCCGGGCTTACGATCTACATCAGGCTTTCCAATCATTTTTGAGAAATAGGGCCAGGCAGAGTAAGATATTGTACTACGACTTCATTTCTGGTGAATGGTTGAACTTCATATGAGCAAAGCTGTTTTGTGAATCTTCCCTCATTCTTATAAGCCACATGTATACCAGGCATGTTTGTCGGATCATGGTATGTACACCAAACCATGGCACAAATTATTTTAACGCCTGTTTGACTTCGTTTTTGTATTAGGCGCGCAACTAAGTTCTCAATGTCAATAGATGGCTCCAGCAGTAAGTGCTGGTCGATTTTGACATAACCAAAACGTCATGAACCAAGCTTAGACATATGGTAAACAAACCGTTTTGACACTAGCGATTTTGATTTGGCGTCATACACTTTTGGTTGTGTGAAAATGCCTGATTTTGTGCCAAATAACCGTCATGTGCGGGAAGTGTTGATTTTCTGAAGCGGCTGAAGCGTATCGAGAGCTCCAAAGAGTGCAAAAACGTACCCGTGATTGGCTCCGTAGCTTCGAAGACGGTGATTTCGATGTTGACGACCGTCCACGTGAAGGCAGGCCAAAATCCTTCGAAACGCAAGAACTGTTTGCTTCAGCATTAGGAGTTACCCGCCAACCCATTTCCAAGTGATTACATGCGTTGGGAATGATTCAAAAACAAGAAACTTAGGTTTGATTTGAAGCCAAGGACATTGAGCGTCGTATTTCCGCCTGTGAACAACTGCTGCAGCGGCAAAAAAGGAAGGGTTTTCTTCATCGCTTCGTGATGGGTGATAAAAAAAAATGAATTCCTTACAGCAACTCAAAGAGAAGAAAGGAGGACTATTCGGACATGCTTCTACGTCATTGGCTCGGCCGAATATTCACGCTACGAAGGATATACTGTTTATTTGATGGGACCAGGTCGGCGTTATTTATTATGAACTGCTGAAACCCAACGAAACCATGACTGGGGAACGGTATCGATTTCAATTGATGTGACTGAGGCGAGAACTGCGCGAAAAACGGCCACAATACGAGCAGAGGCACGAAAAAGTGATTCTAGAGCATGACAACGGTCGGCCTCACGTTGCCAAACTCGTTAAAATCTTCCCTCCACATGCGCCAGATATTGCGCCGTCCGATTAATACTTGCTCTGTTCGATGGCATATGGTCTGGCTGACCAGGAATTCCGCTCACATGAACACATCAAAAAATGGCTGATTCATTTGTAACCATTTTTCCACAATAAAGTGGCATTTTCATAAAAAAAAAACCAGCGATAAGTTAGTTGCGCACCTAATACATACACATGTTGTTGCTTTATTGTGAATTTAATGAAATTTAAATTTTTGCTCTCTGCACATTCGGAACATTGTATCTCCCAAACCGTTCTTCTGATCAACTTCAAATTTTCCCACAATTATTTTAGAAACGTATAGACATGATGAGTGATATAGACTTTCGTCTACATTAATGTTGTCGCCTTCAAAATAGTCCCTATTAGATATTATGCACTTGTGTTAGCGTTTATTTCAATCCTTGAAAAATTTCTCAAACTCGATCGTTGGGATAGCCTTTAGCTCTTTCAGCGATGCGCTTTTAATGCCATCTATGCTTGTAAAACGACGGCCCTTTAAGGCTATCTTTATTTTTGGAAATAGGGAAGTCACATGGAGCCATGTCTTCACGTTTTACAAATTCTGCATCGTCGTTGACTTCATTTAGTGCGTCCTGAGTAACTTCCAGTCGCCGCTGTTTTTGCTCAAAGTTCAACAATTTTGAAACAAATTTTGCTGCCGCGCAATGTTTTGGCAATTCGAACTTTAACTCATTGATTTTGGCCATCGCGATGACGGATAAGTGAACTGGTGCATAGTTTTGATGAAACAAAACTTTTTTCTTCGCTAAATGCGGCCGTTTTTTCTTAGTTTCATCTTTCAAACGCCGCAATAAGTTCGCATAGGACACGTCGTTGATTGCTTTTCCTTTCTGAAGACAATAAAATGAAAATTATCCCACGCGCATCCCAAAAACCTGACGCCATGACCTTGCCTGCAGATGGAACTGTCTTCGCCTTCTTTGGAGCCGATTCTCCCTTGGAGTCCACGGTTTTGACTGTTCCCTCGTATCGGGTGTGAAGTGATGGATCCATGTTTCATCCATGGTTATGAATCCATGAAAAAACTCGGCTTTATTGCTGTGAAACTTCGACAAACACTCGACTGAAACATCCTCACGACGCTGTTTTTGTTCCATTGTGAGGAATCGCGGCGGCACCCATCTTGCGCACAGGCTTCTCATGTCCAATTTTCCAGTCAGCATGCGATGTACAGCGCTTTTTGTAAATGCCTGCCATATCTGCGAATAAATACTAAACGTCGTCAAACTCAAATTTAAGCTTTATACGAGTAATGTTCTACAATTGTCATTTTTTTTAAACAACAACCGCCATCTATATGTCAGGTCGCGTACTTCTGGAACTATCCTCGAACTAAAAGAAAAAAAAAAAACACAATCTTGACAAAATGACCGCACTGATTGGGCTCTATTTAAGCAGTTTCTGGATCAAAATCGCCCTTAAAACTACTGCAGAACTTAGAGATGATGTTTTAAAATTCACCCAACTAATCCAACAAGCGGTCTGGAAGTCTACTCCAGTCCTAGAAAGGGAAGTACCCGTAGTTGGCCAAAACTAAAAGAACTCTTAATAGAATCCCCCAGCATCTTCGCCGTATGATAAAAGAAATAATATGAGCCTATATGTATATAAGTATCTTAAGGATAAACGCACTGACTATTCACCTTGGAAGACCACCAAACACCGAAACAGACCGATAGAGCTAAGGCAACTCATCAGAAAAAATTATGGACAGTGGGCGAAAACGAATGCAGAGAAAGCTGCCTTATCCGTAGCCACCTTCAACCACATTAAAGTAAATTTGATATGACGTGCAATACGCTCAACCAAGAAAACGAGGATATTGCACCAATCTCTGTGTCGGAAGTTAGAACAGAAATGAAGACAAGACTCAAGATGAAGAAAGCCCCAGGTAGAAATACTAAAACAACTTCAACACAAAGGTGTGGTGAAGCTTATCAACTTAATTCAAGCTACAATCAGGCACCATAACATCCCCTGTCACTGGAAAGTTGTTACATAAACCAGTAAATCACCGTATGAAGCAGCGTCTTATAAGCCTACATTCCTGCTCTCAGTCATCTCAAAATTATTCGAAAGCCTACTTCTTAAACGCCTTAAGCCAATAATTGAGCGTAAAAAACTAGTACCAAGCCACCAATTTGGCTTTCGAGAAAGTCATTCAACTATAGACCAAGTACAATACACAGAATTACTGATGTCATAGAATGGTCGCGGGAAAAGAAACAGGTTTATTATGCGTGTATTTGGGTCGTAGCTCCGGCTTTCGACAAAGTCTGGCACGAAGGACTAGTGAACAAATTGAACATTATTGTACCAATACAGTATTCCAAGTTTCTTGAATCATACTTAACGCCTCGTTTCTTTACAATAAAACAAAGAAGATGCATACTCCGAACTAAGGGAAATAAAAGCAGGAGTTCCTCAGGGAAGTATTCTGGGTCCAACACTTTACCTGTTGTACCTACCCCACCAAACAAGATAATCGGTACATTCGCTGATGATACCGCGGTTCTGGCAGTCGGCAAAATAGCAGAAGACGCAGCGAGAAAGCTATAAACAGCGATGAACACCATTCAATATTGGACTAAAAAAAGCCTAAAAATTAAAAACGCAAAGTCTCTGTACGTTGACCTGAATAAGAGAAATTCCTACATCCATCAACAATACCCTCATTCCTTATGCTAACACTGCCAACTGCCTAGGAACGACCTTAGATGCAAAACTTCGTTGGAAAAAGCACGTCAAAAAAACACTAGACGAAATCAAACTAAAGCTAAACAAAATGGACTGGCCAATTGGAAGGCAATCAGCCTTATCTATGCACAACAAACTTTTGCTCTATAACCAGTAATAAAACCAGTATGGACCTACGGCATCCAATTACGGGACATCAATACCATTCAAAGGCTTCAAAACAAAGTATTGCGGCGCATTGTTAATGCACCATGGTACGAGTACATCTGAAACACAGACCTTCATCGTGATCTGAAACTAGAGACGGTATCTACCGACATTCAGAGGTATGCAACAACTCACGCCAAAAAAACTAAGGTAGCTCACAATTGAAGAGCCATCTAAACTCCTTTCTTCGGGCTTGTCCTGATACTATAGGTGGTTCCATTTTCAAAATTTTGGGACTAATGTTTTGAACTCGAAATCCACGGAGCAGAAGAAATGAGAAGCATATTCAGCACATCCTGGTAAGCCTTTATTAATGAAAATTTGCAAGAAAATACCTCCCTATACAGTTTTATGTTCTTGTTTCTTGACTACTGAGCCTCTTCCGATAATTGTCCAATCCAAGAAATGTAAAATCATTTCAGGACCACGAATTAAAACGTATCTACTTTATGAAACAGGCACAGGGTGCTGCAGAAATAGAGCAGGGAGGGGAGGTGTTAACCTGACGGTATTCTGTTTCTACACATCAATTTTGCTTATTTTACCTCCAAGTGGTAAGCATCGGGTACTAGTCGATGTCCATCCGGATTTGACTTGCCAAACTCTTAAATGCGAGCGCTGACTAGCAGAGAAAAATAGCAGCACTACAAATGGATCAACGGATGAATGCCCCAGATGGAACCAACGGTGAAGTAAAATTCCGGAACAAACCAATTAAGTGGCAACTTACGTTGAATTGATCACATATTCGATGTCGACAAAAATGCTGCGAAATGTCTACGTTTCCTCAAGCGATGTAAGAAATATTTTACCCCTCTGATCTGGCCACAATATGCAATTCATCCGCCCAAGATTGGAGTGCAATGCCCACATCTGGTCAGGTGCTCCTAAAACATCTCTGCACCTGATAGATAGGATTCAAAACCGTGCGATAAAACTCATTGGTGATACTAACATCACTCAAACAATGGACACCCTCGAACACCGACCTAATGTCTCGTGTCTCACTCTGTTTCATCGCTATTTCCACCACCAGTGCTCCATAGAAATCGCCAGTAGCATCCGCCCATTTAAACTTTCAACCGTAACACCCGTCTCGATATGAATGCTCATCAGTATACCCTCAAGCCCATTTTCGGACGTACTCTAAAATATCGTGATTCTTTCCTAAGCCGTATAACTCGCTTATGGAATGCCCTGCCGACTTCTGGGTTTCCTGGTCGTTATAACTTGCAAACATTTAAAAACAATGTACATCGGTACCTGTCTTTTCTTCCTCCCTAAATTTCCTTCGCTCGCGCTGTGTACGATCATCTTAAGGATACAAAAACCCCTTGAGCGCGCGCTGATTGTAAAAAACAAAAAAATAAATTTACCGTGTTACTCCGACATAATTGGAGCTCAGGCCGGTTAGAATTTCCGACACTAAGTCAGGGTCTTGGAAAAGAGATGGTGGCGGATGAGCCCTTAATGGACAAATGGCAGGGCTTACGTCCTCGAACGGGTTACTAGCTTCCGTCTAGCCGACCCCTCGTCCTAGGAGTATTTATTGTATAATGGAACTGGCCCTCCAGTTTGGGGGTTGTCCAGATGGGTTAGTTGCCCGGCCATGGAAAAAAAAACGTTAAGTTACGAAGCAACAATAAACCTTGGATACGGACGGATCTACCGTTGGCAACACCTGCAAGGACAATGAACTTTGGATCTGCATTCTGCACATGGAATGTTAGGTTCCTTACTAAGTCAAGTACTGCTCCAAATCAAATGTTACCGCCATCTGATGGGTCGGACGAAAAGAGGATTAAAAACTGCGACATCTACTACGGCGATTGTTATAGACGGCAAAAACAACGCGTATTCAGATGCGGATTTATTGTTGGCAAGAAGTCTAGAGTTTCCAGCGTGTTAACGCAACAATCCGCATTAAGGCTAAATTTGCCAACATTAGCCTTATACGAGTATAAACTTACGACCCCCACAGAGGAGAAAGCTGACGACACCAACGATAGCTTCTACGAGCTCTTGGTCAAGACCTACGAACACTGCTCTAGCTATGGCATTAAAATTGTCGTTGCCGATTTTAATGCAAATGTAGGAAGAGGGGACATCTTTGGTAGTACTGTCGGAAAGTCTGCACAACATTGCTAATCGACTTGGCGGCGGTGTAACTAACACGCGGTTCCCACATCTCGATATTCACAAGGGAACTTGGAGAACTCCTGACCAATCAACCGTTTGCCAGATTGACCAGATTGCGATCGACGCAAGGCACTGCTCCAGTATTATGGAAGTCCGAACGATCCGAGGGACTAACATCGACTCGGATCATTACCTTGTTGTAGCCAAGATATGATTACGGATATGCCGAACATCGCAATGGCAAGTTAACACTGTGCGGAAATTTGACGTTGGACGGCTTCAATCACAAAAGATCGCCAAATCCATTTCCAACGTAGACGCCCTTAATCTCACAAGAGGTCCTATGCCACCAGCATCGTGTATCGAAGAACACTGGCAACATTGACAAAAAGCAATCAGAGATGCTGCCTCTGATGTGCTGGGTTTCAGTCGGCTACCACAACGAAACCCATGGTTTGACGACGAGTACCGGCAAGGATATGCAGGTAAGCAAGATGCATACAAAGCGGCGCTGCATAGATGAACGAGAGCTGCTCACGAGCTCCACGAGCAGAATAGCACATCGGCTTCGCAAGAGAAAAAAGAAGGACCATTAGAAGCGCGCGGTCGAGGAAATTGTGAGATGCTACTCCAGGAAATATTCCATGAGATTCGAAAATTTTACCAAAAAACCATGCCACAGATACAAACCCCGAACCGAAGCCTGTAGAGACGAACAAGGGAACATCGTAGAAGAGTCGCGGACTATGGAAAGAGTATTTCTGTAGACCGTTTAACGGTGATGACGAACCAAATACCGCTGTCAGGCACAATGAACCTTTCAACCTGGACGATGTAGACCAACAATTCCGTCGACCCGACCTGGATGAAGTGTAAAAATAGCCATATCTGGGCTTATGTCCAACAAAGCTGTTGGGGGGGACGGCCTGACTGTCGAGCTCTTCATAGCGGCGGGCCATAGCTTGGTAAAGAGCATACACCAACTCATCTGTAAAATATTGTCGGACGAAAGTATGCCCAATATGGAACCTCAGCATTGTCTGTTCGACCCTCTGAACTGCGCCAACTAGAGCGGCAGCAGTTTTTTTAAAATCACCTACAAGATCCTATCTTAGACAAGGACACGGACGGTTTAGTTTTAGTTTTTTTTTTAGTTTTAAACGCATTTTTATTTTCTAAATCATTAACTCTTACATACTAACAAAAAATGCTTAAATGCTAGCTTAAAATTACTTAACAAACTTATACTAACTTACTGGCCCCACACAGGCACTCTAAGCTACTCTAAACTCTTATATATATGTCTTTCGACTTTGATTACATTTTATTTATTAATACTTATTTTCTATGCTTAAGGCTAAGAAAAAATTTAACAAAAAACTTAGCATATGGACATAATTTTTTATTTCTTATAAAAACTTAATATCTAACTTAAAATAAACCTTAGTCTACTTAACCTATCTACACAATACACACATATAGACATTATACACAATACATACATATACTAGTATATACCTTTATATATACTAATATATATATGTATTCCTTAAATGCTAACCTAAACCTATGCAAGCTGGCCATCGCTATTTACAGAACAAATAGACTGGTCAGCTCTGCCTCATTAGTGAGGCTGGTCTGTAATTGACGGAAACGACGACGAAACATCTTCTCCATCATTCAACCACCAGAAATGCTGGTGCTGCCGAACGACATCCCTCTTATCGCGATTCCCCACCGCCCTACTGAACCTGAGACGATCCACACTGCCGTGTGCGACGTCTCTGTTGTAGTTGAGTCGCCTGTCCCCAGCTTTTCGAGCGACATGGAAGATTAACGGGACCGCTGATCTATCCTGGATCAACCCTATCTGATCTAGGTAGAGGAATGCTTCCGGTGGAACGAAGCCATCAGAGCGCACACTCTCGTGGTAAAGGTAATTGGGGTAGTAAGCCCCAGATATCAGGTTATTCGTCGAGGTCATTGCTCTTGCAATGTGCCTTCGAGTCAGCTTAATTACGAAGTTGTCCACTCGTATTAGGTTCGCTCTGTTGTAAAGGACCTCATTACGATAAAATTTTTTGTACTCCGACTCTGGTGTTCTGTACAAGCGAAGGCAAGCCCTAAGGCAAGCCCTCTCAAACACCCGAATCTTTTCCATTAAGCTTGCTCGCACATTGAACCACACGGGACAACCAAATACCAGCATGGGCCTGATAAGGGCCATGTAGCAGATTACCTTTACCCTCGCATCGAGTTGGCTGCTATAAAACAGTCTCTTTGTAAGGGCAAAAGCTCCTTTGGCTCTGGCCAGAGCAGCATCTACATTTTTGTCAAAATACAGAAACTGATCTAGCCAGATCCCAAGGTCTCTGACTACATTTCGACAGGCAAGAGGCTGTCCGTGTTGTCCAATGATCGAGAACTTTCGCCAATTTTTTCTGGTATCCCTAGAGGCTCCAGACAACGGCGTCCTAAAGAGAATGGTTTCCGACTTCTGAAAGTTGATTTTCAACTTCCAGTCATCGCAAAATCGTCTTATCTTATCGAAGTCACGCTGCAAGAGAGTATTAATGACCTCGATTTTTGGACCTGCTCTGTACGCTATCAAATCGTCTGCGTACGCAATAGTATGGGGAAGTGAACCTATCAAGTCGCTTGTATAAATGTTGAATAGGATCGGCGAATTGACAGCGCCTTGCTGAAGACCATTTTTAATTTGAAATATTCCAACAGAAGTCACATCGCCATTTTTCACGATGAACTGTCTGTTGGTTAGCATATTATAAAGAATGTACAAGAGTGGTTTACTGATCCCTAGCCTAGTCAGCTTATAGAAAAGACCCTCTAACCATACGGTGTCGAAGGCCTTCTCCAAGTCAACAAGGCAGGCACCAGTACATTGGTTTTTGCCTTTATTCCATTGGATATCGGACACCAGTTTAGACGCGGCATGTGAGATATCATGTCCCGCCTTAAAACCGAATTGATTATCCGGAACTATATGTTTGTCCTCAACCCACCTAGACAGAGCTCTATTGATTACCTTTTCAAACACCTTACTGATATTCGGAAGGAGACTTATCGACCGGAGATTCGCTGGATTGGATACATCCTTTCCCTTTTTGGGGATAGGTTGCACCACCGCAGTTTTCCAATGCGCTGGATAATGTGCATTATTCATTGCATTATTAAACACGGTGGTGTAAATGTCCACCGCTTCTAGAGGAAGATGTCGAAGCACGATGTTCGGAATACCATCGGTCCCCACTGATTTCTTAGCTCTGATTGTGTCGAAAATCTCATGGAGCTCTTCCTTCGAAATGAAAGGGGGTAGGCCACCCTCTCTAGTAATGACATTATTTGCCATATTTTCTTCGCTGAACCGAGTAAAACCAGAGCCCTCGGATCGCCAGTTCTCTACTTCATTTCGAATGAAGAAGTCGTGCACCAAGACGCGATTGTCCAGGTCATAATTTGGGCCAATGGTATCAGTGGCCTTGTATATTTCCTGGAAAGTCGCTCCTATGGTCTCAACCTTCTCCTGTGGATCCTCGATCACAAAGAAGTCGTCAACATCAGCGGCCTCATTTGGATCAATACCTGCTATTGTCAGTAACCGTTCGTTGTCTGTTGTCCGGGCTATTTTGAGACACTGAAGGTCGTTTTGATTTTTTCTCCGAAATAGTTTATTTATTTTCGGGAACATATTCGGGTTGCTGGTGTTTACAGCCCGAACCCTGTTGTTCCAATACGAACTTACAGAAATTCTGTAATTCTCTTTTATTAACGTTTGAATATTTTTAATCGACGCCTGCAGTGTTCTAATCTCCGGGTCTTGTCTGTCAGTTAACTGTCTATACAAGTTTTTGAGTCTTGTCAGAAGTCTACTTTTCTGTCGGTGCAGTGCGTCAATAGTAGGATTGCGGAACAGGTCTTCGTTAGTCGTATGTCGATATCGTGGTATTGTAGCGTCCATAGTTTGTTTAATTGTCTCGTGCATTTGTTTTAGGTAATTGTCGATCTCCTCGTTTGACAGATTCCTATTGGCCGGTGGATGGATCGTGTTCGAAGCGAGTGCTCTTGTCAAGGTTGCGGAGAAGCGTGTCCATCGAGTGTTACCGTAGTTGTAAGAATATCTTTGGACAAACTCCTCCAATTCCGCAATTTCGTTGGGAACTGTAATTTCGGTGCTAAAACCGCAATGGTCACTGTCATACACGAATGTGCGCAGACAGTTTAGCGTTTGTAAATTCGTACCTGTCAGTCGTATACGTTCGTCGTACAGCAGTAGATCCAAATAAGACCCGCCTCTGGGAAACGACGGGTTATCCGTCGCTTTAAGACCGAGTCTGTACATGACATCGTGCTGACCCCACCAATCGAGTAGTAGGTTCCCTCTAGTATTTGGCAAATTATTTCCCCAATCTCTGTGTTTAGCGTTGAAATCCCCGCCGATTACAAAATAATTCTCCCCCGATTCCAGCCTCAGAAGTCGAAAAAGCGTATCAAGCTCTGTAATAAATAAAGTGGATTGTGAAGTTTCAGGTGCATAAACAGAGGCCAAGTACAGCCGCTTTCCACTGCGGAGCGGGATGTAAATGACGACTGCCTCCAACACCCGGAACCTACGCAACACTCCCTTGTACACTCTGTGAAATTTTATACCTTGTTTAATGAAGATCGCGACCCCGCCCCCACATTTGGATCGGGGCCGGTTTCTTCTTCTAACAATATAATTATTGTACTCCAGTTTGTGCTTATCGGTTAGCTTGGTTTCGCTAGCGAAAAGCACATCAGGAGTTTGGTCTTGTAGTAATTTAAACATCGCGGCTCTTCGTTCGATCCTAATCAGTGAATTAACATTCACCGCAAGGACCTTCAAAGTTTGCTCCACCATATGCGTACCCATTACGACATGTGTTGCGTTAGGCCCGGCAGCAGCGCGTAGATCTGGTCCACCCGCTTGGCCCACACGGACGGTTTAAGTCTCAAGAGATGGTCGGACCTGTTAACATCTTAATTTTGTCCTTTCAAAACTTGAAATTTCACAGAAAACCTTTGATTTAGACATAAGTCAGCCGACACAAACATAATGGAGGTGAATGTCGTCTTGGAAATCAAAAGCAAGAACACTTAAATACTTCCAAGCTGTCCATCATGTCCTCAAGCTCATGGCTATGGCTCATACTCGTACATTGGTTACGTTTTTAAGCTGTTCTGCATCGAACAGCAAGAGGCCTAAACAAGCGAAAGCTATGAGCAGAACTGTGACATCTGAGGATCTGGCTGATGAAGGTCCGGCAGGTCCAGTTTTGTCTTGAGCAGACATTTCGCGAGGAACATGCCGTCGACATAATTGTCCTTCTGAGCAAGTACTCGTAATTTGAATAACCGTGGATCGCTTTCGCAGATACATTATACAGAGCAGACCAAAGAAGCTGTTGTTGCATGGAGCGGAATATTGACGAGGACACGAATGTGTCGATTCCCAATCGTGCTTTACTTTAATTTTGATGGCATCACACAGACCAGAGGTGCCCTGGGCTTCAATATACATACCTCTCCACTCGATACATAGCTAACTACCTCCAGTTACGCACACCACGTACACAGGTTGAGGTCTCCTTTCAACTGCATGCGCCACTTTAGGTAAGGCCTTCCCATACTGCCTTGCCCAATTGAAGCGGAAACGAAGATCCTTTGGGCTGAAACACTGGTGTAAGGCATACGTCTTCAAATAACAGAAAAGAGATGATGAGGGCTTCACCTATAGAAACAACGGTTGGAAAGAGCTATCCGGTTAGCTAATAATTTCCGTGCTTATGTCATTACTGGAGATAACTGCAGGAGCTAAGTGGACAAATTTCTTTACCACCTCAATAATCGATAACCACAATTTCTCTTAGGCCAGGCTTCCGATGGTCAAAAATGGTTTAAGAAGTTTACATTATACGGCAGCAAGGATCTTGTTGGCGCAGTTCAGTAGGAAGAATGGAGCTTCAAGACTCAGGTGCTCAGATTCCGTTCAGCGGGTATGCGTTCTTCTGACCAAAATTTACATTTGAGATAGTGGACGGTCCATGCCATATTCCTTCAGCTTTAAAGTGCTCGCCGGCTAAACCGTCGCATCTAAGTTTGGATATTGCTATCTTCACTTCGTTTTGGTCAGGTAGAGGGATGTTTTCGCGGTCTTCATCCGGAATAAATGGGGTACACTTGCCTGATAGCAGTATTTCCATGGTATTGGCCGTTTAACAGTTCCCAGCAGTGTTTCTTTAAAATTTTTAGGACGGTCTGTGTTCCAACTACGAAGTTCCCTTGGTCGTCGTTGCAGACTTCAATTCGGGTTTTGTTGCCCTGACATGTACTGTTCTGTAGTCTGTGCATGCCCATAACGCTACCAAACATTTCTGCCTTTCCTATTTTGCTATTGAAGTCAGCGAGTATAATTTTACGTCGTAGGAACTTCTCATAGGTTTTCTCTTGGAGCTTGTAAAAGCCTTCCATGGTAGCGTCGTCTTTTTCCTCCGTTGGGGCAAGCGTGAGTATCAGGCTAATGTTAGTGCGTTTAGCTCAAATACGGATTGTCACCTGTTGCTCCATTATAGTAGATCTAAAGCGCATGACTTTATGCTTTAATCTGCTTCCAATAATAAACATACGTCCAAATATGAGATGCGCGCTATTGCAATCGCCGTAGTAGACATCGCAGTTTTTGATTATCTTCTTGCCCGGTTCGCCCCATCACATTTCTTGGATGGCGGTTATATTGGTCCCATAGGTCTCCACTGTCCTCACTAGGTGTTCAGAGCATCAGGAATGTGGAGAGATCTCACATTCTTGGTACATTACATACCCGAACGTTGCGTCGTTGCATTGTCATGTTTGCATGTGTCTTCAGCAGTTAAGTCGTTATTGTGAGAGCCTGTTGACATTTTCATCTCAATTATTTGTTCTTTGCATGCGTTTAAGGCGACGTATTTTCCATTGATCATGGTAAGGCCCTTTAGTTTTTTCAAAGGGTTACTTGTTAAGACTTCTAAGACGCAGATTACAGCAGATCAGGTCAACAAGATATGTATCTACCCACCTTTTACCATAAGTTTTCATTTACGGTTACGTGCTTGGACACTCTGATGGATTGGTTGTAACATCTCATCCAGTTTGTCACCCCAACGTTGAAGTTCACATAGACGGGCAAGAACAGTTCCGAATGTTCAACTGTAGGGGCTTAGTCAGTTCCGTCCGTCCACTCAATGGAAGCTTACAAGGTTCAGCTCGTGCAAGAATAGAACCCGCTTGACCACGAGATTGCTCCTGATGCTCTTGTTCATCACAAAATTTTTTTCAGCAATGAAGTACATTTTCGGTTGAATGGCTACGTCAACAAATAAAATTTGCCGCATTTGGAGTGAAGGAAATTCCACAAAAAATCTGTGTTCGGTATCCGTTATGGACCGTTGGAGTCGTTGGTCAATATTTCTTCAAAAATGACGCAGGCTAGAAGGTTCAAGTCTATGGAGAGGGCTGTAGATCCATGATGACAGGATTTTTCGTTCACCAATTGGGGCTACGGTTCGCGACAAAATCAGTTGATCCAAGGCAACATTTCATGATCGCGTACTCGTAGCTTCCTTCGCGTAATGGACCTTTCAATCTGCCGCCAAGATGGTGCGATTTAACAGCTTTGGATTATTTCCTATTGGGATATGTGAAGTTGCTAGTCCAGCCACACAACCACAGACGATGGACAGCTTAGATCCGAACTGAACCAGCGGTGGGCGAAAACTGCACTTCCGGATTGCGTTTTATCGAGTCAGCCACGGACCTCATACTTAAGCGCTAATGGCATACGAATCATACCAACATCACAGCCATTACCACGATGTGCACATCTAGAAAGCTGAAATGAGATGAATCACCATTTGACGTTTCTCTGTGTTCTCTGTACCTGTATCTCGAAATCTACAAATCAATTCAAACGTAATTGTGATCCTTCAAATGGTTATAGGCTAACAAACTCCATGATGACTGGGATAGCAGTTAAGCAAAGACACACCAAAATATTGTATTTAAGTCAAATTTTGCCTCCAGTATCTTTTCTTGTCAGTGTCACTGTCAAAGTCAAAGTGTGACCTGATGGCTTTTGGAGAAGGACATCCATCACAAACGACACGACATTTTATTGATTCTTAGCGTTCAGTTGATTGTCGATGTGAGGACGGCATGCGGATGACGATAATGATGATGATGATGGTGGTTTAAATATTTAGCAGCGATTCAGACCAAGTCGCACAGAAGGAAGTGTGGTATACGCTTCCCCTTGGAGGCATTTTATTGTGTCGTGAAAATTTTCGATTGAATGGAATTTACTGTGATAGGTCCGATGTATGAGAAGTTAGTATAGGAACTGCCTTAAAGTAGCACCATCTGTGTATGTGCTCTACTGTGCTCTGACTCTGACTCTGACTCTGACTGTGACTGTGACTACAAGTACGAGTATTGCTCCCATTTCAATGCACTTATCGTATTTTCTACTCCTAATGATTGGCTGTTGCTACTTTCGACTGTTATCGGGCCTTGACTTGGACCCTCTTAACAGGTCTAATAGATGTGTGTACGTTGACGAGCCGTACTCTGCAGTACACATCGCCTTTAATATTTGATGTAGCTCTAGTTTTGTGTTTACTTGGTATTTTGTATCTGGATGCGGACATTCCACTATTTACTCGTTATCGAGTCTGATGATGACGGGAATCCAACTTTGTATTTGCTGTAAATATAAGAACAGTGGGGATATTTAATATTTACAGAGGGCCGGTCGGTCGGTTGGTCGTGCAAGTGAACTGAATTTGCAGTGTGACGACGACGACAAGGCATATGGAACGGGGCACGGTAAGGGTGCCCGCTATCTGTGTGGGGTATGGTCGGTCTACCCCCCTTGGCTTAACAAATTGCTATTTGTTGTTTGATTTCGAGTTGAGGTTTTTTTTATTCTCCCTCGATAAAAAAAATAAAAAAACGGTCGACGTCTATAATATAGCACTATCCGAGCGGTAGAATGAACCATTGGGGACCGATACAATTGTGGAATGTTTCCGCGATGTTGTTGGCTTGGTTGGAATGGGAAATGTTCTTTTTTTTTTTTTTTTGTTTTGTTGAATTTTTATTTATTTGCAATCAGAGATAGATTTAATTAACTGCACTTCAACAGACTTACTCTCTTTGGGGGAAGTACGTACGACAGCTATGGTGTATCTGGTAGTGTACGGGGCATTCTGTTGATTTATCCGCACCTCTCCCATCAGCGGGGCTATAAACTCATTAATACACATATGTAGCCGTTTCAATAGGTTCGTAATTAAGTGCATTTACGGATACGTAGCCATTGAATATGAGCACAACGATTACAGTGGTAAGAGTACGAGTATCTCTCCGCTCAGTAGATGCATACGAATGAATGCCTGGATAGATGGTGGTGGCTGCGGCGTCAAGTGGATACTTGCAATAATTGATTTTTGTTTAAACTATTTCATTTTACAACGTGATTATGGCTCTCTGTGGTGTCCGTATTGATGGGTGGTATTTATGAAGGAATTTATGGCATCTGGCAAGAGTGGAATTGCATTATGATTAACTGGGGTTGCTACGAACTACGGGCAACATTTACTCTCTGTGACAGCAAAAAAACAAAAAAAAAAAACACTGCAACTTTAAGTTGGAAAAGGGTTCGGATTGGAAATCAGCCACACTGTTTGGTTACAAATTTTGCAGTGCACTTCAAATACGATTAGAGAGTGTCTTCCGGTAATGGGGGATATATCTGGTCCTTTAGTCTCTGTTTAATGTGCCTACAGACAGTTGGGGATGAATTTTTGTATGCTCCCTAAGGGGAAAGATACACGAGTATGCTCGTGTATGCTCGTGTGTGTGTAGTCAAATTCGGTCCGCATTTGTCCTTTTTATGACGGAAATTGCTTTGAGGCAATTTTGATAAAAATGATACGGAAATTGCAACAAACGAAATCGTTTTATGTGGTGAATCCGTGGTCAGCAAAAGCCAGAAACTAGTAGTGGTTTTTGCCTAGGGGTTAAGTGAATGAACGAGACAAGGGTGGATGGCAATGGACTCTGAATTATGATTGCGTCAGTGGGTTTTGTTAGTGGAAAATTTAAGAATTGAAGCGGGCAGTCAACTGTTCGATAAATCTCGGGTTGTTAGAGATCCAGTTTTTTCCTCGTCGTCACACAGCGTCTCGCTGCGATCCGGGTATCTATATGCCTCTGAACCCATGAACGAAGTGAGCTTTAGGTACTGGTTTAGATAGATTAAACCGAAGAAGAAAATCGTGGGTTTGGTGACTTGGCAGTACTATGAAGATCATACAATTTTGTCTTCTGAGTCGATATAGATTTCTCGTACTCTGTCAGACTATTGTAGGCTTGCCTGGACGATAGAAGGCTGGTTTATCATCTGACAAACATTTTTTTGCGTGCCTCACTTCCTAAGTAGGATGCAGAAAAGAAGCAAGTTTTAAAGGCTGCAATCGGAGTCCATCTTTTCGCCTTAGGGCGTCGGTTTAGAAGGTTTAACTCCCGGTGAGTCAAGGTACTCTCCAAAGGCTAATATAGTTCCTAGACTAGGTGCCAACTCGGAGCAGACAGCTTCCACTTAGTGACTTAAAACATCAACTCAGATGAGGACAGATTTCAATAGCTCGGACTAAATTACTCTTACTGACAATAATGCATTCATCACCAGCCTTCCCCTATGACGACGAAATGACTTTCTTCACAGAGTAGATTCAACAACTACGACTTCGACATTCCGTATGATATAATATATCCGGAGGACTCGCAAAAAAAATTCAATAGTCACATCAAATGAAACTGCAATTTCAGAGGAGGGAACAGGTTCTAGTATCTTCTCAAAGACCCAGAACTAAGAGGGTCTATAAGATTACCGGACGCAAGCAGTGTCTTCCAATCAGAGGTTTTGGCTGTCCTCAGGGCGACTGAGCTAATGCAGATGAGATATCGCTATCTATATCGATAGCCAGGTCTCAACCAAGACAATGGAATTGACCAACATCAATTCTGATACAGCTCAAGGCACTATGCAGTCAGAACCAGGGTGAAACTGTGCTGGGTGCAGGAAATGAACAAGCGGAGGAGCTAGCAACAAAAAAGGGGCTACTCGACAATAACGAGGTTGCCAACATCAAACCACCCCTTTGTATAGTAAGGAGCACTATCGAGAAAAAAATCACAAAGACTGCCAACAGGGTATCCAGGGCCCTCTGGCCACTCTTTGACGCTGAAAGATTTAGCGAGTTAATAAAAATAAACCTAGGACAGTAAAAGGAATCCTGACAGGACACTGTCTCCTACGGAAACACGCAAATAGACTCAAAATGTCAGATATGGATATTTACAGATTCTACGGTGATCTGCAAGCTGTTGAGGACACAACTGTGTGAATGCGAGGCAATATCGCGTAGTCGAAGAAAATTCTTAGGGAAATAATTTTTCGAAAACATAGAGGAAATAGACACCATGAACTTCAAAGGTCTTCTTGGCTTTTGCAAAGAAATTGGATGTTTCACCAGGTTCCACATGGATCGTGATGGTGCCGCTTTGGTGCCTGGTGTTTGTGTGATGGCTTCTCTATATACCCCTGTTTTAACGTAACCTAACTACCAAATCAGAAGACATGCATCGATAGGCTTTAAGGCTTGTCATCGATCAAAGCATAGGTAGTTTGACTGCCTTAGATGCCGGACCTAGTAGAGATATCTAAGTACTGCCATTTTCCAAAAAAGTAGAGAGGTCATGGAAGCCACAATTATCAAACGAGCGCTAGGTAACCTTAACCTTGGGTTGCATGTTTATGAATTCGAATTCCATATTTTCTTTTCTATCTTTTCTGTGCCTTTTTAGAATTAGCGGGTGTTTCAGAGTTAAGACTCAGGTTGATGTATTTCAACTTGAACTCACGTCTTTCTTATATTGGGTCTACAAGTAAGTTTCCAGCGTTTTTTTCCAAAATTTGAAGTTTTATTATGAAAACATAGTTACAATGCTTTATTCAAAGTATCGTCCATCGGAAGCTACAACTTTCCCCCATCTTTCTGGCAAATTATGAATTCCGGACCAAAAAAATTTCTCGTCTTTCGAGCCCAAGAACGTATCGAGCCAATTTTTGATTTCCTCTACTGAGCTGAAGCGTATTCCCCGTAAGAGCGTTCTGCATCGAACGAAACAAGTGGTAGTCAGATGGTGCCAAGTCTGGACTGTAAGGCGAGTGAGGCAGAATTTCCCATCCACTATTTTCCAAATAGTTTTTCACCGAAATCGCTACATGTGGCCGAGCGTTGTCGTGATGAAAAATGACGAACTCATGCCTGGTCTCATATTCTGGCCGTTTTTCTTTTAATGCCCGCTTCAAACGAATTAGTTGGGTTCGATATAATGGTCCTTTGATGGTTTCACCACTCGGAAGCAGTTCGTAGTATACGACACCCTTTTGATCCCACCATATGCAGAGCATGACCTTATTCACGTGAATATTTCGTTTCGGTGTCGATTGGGCAGGCTCGCCGGGCTTTGTATACGATTTTCTGCATTTAGGATTATCATAATAAATCCGTTTCTCATCACCAGTGACATCAATTCGAACGGCACCCAGTTTCCAACCTTTTGAATGAATCCCAGTGCTTTTAGGCGCAGGGAAACGGCTTGTTGCGTGACGCCCAATGATGCAGCAAGTTCTTCTTGAATCTGACACGGATCCTCATCCAGTAAAACGTCCAATTCCTCGTCTTCAAAACTTTTCGGCTTTCCGGGGCGATCTTTGTCTTCAACTCCAAAATCACCACTTTTGAACCGTTTGAACCACTCGCGGTACGTCGATTCACCAACACATTTCGCCCCATAAGTTTCCGAAAGCAAACGATAGGTCTCAGCCGCACTTTTCTTCATATTAAAGAATAAAAGCAGCGCTTCCCGCAAATGACGTTTATTTGGCTGGAAACTTGCCATGATTTTGCTCGATAAAATGTACGACACCGATAGAACTGCTCAAATATAACGCTGCAAAGTTGTTGACAGATACAAAACCTACAAATAAAACACATGGGGTCTGACATTTCTGCCCGGGATCCACTGGTGGCGCCATCTCTGTCAAACGCTGGAAACTTACTTGTAGACCCAATATTTTAGGTGCGCAACTAAGTTCTCAATGTCAATAGATGGCTTCAGCAGTAAGTGCTGGTCGATTTTGACGTATCCAAAACGTTATGAACCAAGCTTAGACATATGGTAAACAAACCGTTTTGACACTAGCGATTTTGATTTGGCGTCATACACTTTTGGTTGTGTGAAAATGCCTGATTTTGTGCCAAATAATCGTCATTTGCAGGAAGTGTTGATTTTCTTCTTCCATTCGAAGAAAACGCCGGCTGAAGCGCAACGAGAGCTCCAAAACTTTTACGGAGATGCTGCTCTAAGTGAAACAACATGCCGTGATTAGTTCGGTCGCTTCAAAGACGGTGATATCAATGTTGACGACCGTCCGCGTGAAGCAAGGCCAAAATCCTTCGAAGACGCTAAATTGGAGGCATTGCTCGATTAAGATCCGTGCCAAATGCAAGAGGAGCTTACTTCAGCATTAGGAGTTACCCGTCAAGCCATTTCCAAGCGATTGCATGGGTTGGGAATGATTCAAAAACAAGTTGAGCGTCGTTTTTTCGCCTGTGAACAACTGCTCCAGTGGCAAAACCCGTCGCTTCATGACGGGTGATGAAAAAAATGGATTCATTACAGCAACTCAAAGAGAAGAAAATCATGGGACTGCCAGGTCATGATTGCTACGTCGTTGGCTCGGCCGAATATTCACGCTGCGAAGGTTATACTGTGTATTTGATGGGACCAGGTCGGTGTTATTTATTATGAACTGCTGAAACCCAACGAAACCATGACTGGGGAACGGTATCGATTTCAATTGATGTGACTGAGACGAGAACTGCGCGAAAAACGGCCACAATACGAGCAGAGTCACGAAAAAGTGATTCTAGAGCATGACAACGCTCGGCCTCACGTTGCCAAATTCGTTAAAATCTACCTCGAAATGCTCAAAACCTCACCCGCCATATTCGCCAGATATTGCGCTGTCCGAACCTAAGCTTAACAACTGCACCGTGCCGATTACTTCAACAACAAATAGGTGCACAGCAAATAACAGCACTGAAGATTGGCTTTGGCACATATCCAGTCGCGAAACCCAGCAGTTGTAAACCAAAGACAAACACCCGAGTAACTCTTGAAGGCATCTGGATTTTCGCTAGAGTTTATTCAGACCAAACTGTGTGGTATTCGACAGATTACCAAAATGAATTTGTTTAGAATAGGACGGAGGGCGAGCAAGTCGGTAAGCTTCGAGCCCTTCGTTATGCTTCTAAAACACAATGCCTTCCACTACTCATCCCTTCACACATCAGTTGAAGTGTGATCACGATTCTGCTTCTTTGGGCACCTTTTAGCATTACTACGGCCAGGAAAGTGAGCCTTATCAAGCAGTTGCATGTGTAAAGCTTCCATCAGGCTTATGTTGTTCTTCTTTGGGGAAAAGATCTAGAATTTTGGTCAGTCGAACTGAGTATACACTCGTAAGTGAGCTTATGAAACTCGCTCGTGCAGTGTCAAAAAGTTAGTAAAAGATAGCACGTCCTAATGTGTATGTACGTCCTAATACGAAGAATTTGTACAGGTACATCTCTTGGACCAAAGCTGGCAGAGATGGTTGCTCTTAAAAGCAGAAGAGACCAAAAGGAATGAAATCAGGGTGCAGGAAGTCAGAATACGAACACAAATTCAAAGTCGACGAGATATAAGGCCAACAGCCATTAGGAAATAATAGTCTTAAGCCCATTCTGGCAGACCTGGATGCTGTGGACAATTTAACAAAAAAAAAACGAATCCAACAAGGTGGACGCGGTCTTTAAACCGCCCGGGAAAGGCACTAAATTGGCTCGCCTACAAATCGAAGCCCCTTAAAAGACTACACCCAGCTGCATTCGAAATCGACAATCGATCTATAAGAAAATGTGCGATGGCAGCGACTATTACTGCTAACGAGTTCAAAACAGTAGTAACAACCATAAGACACCCAACATTCTGCAGCCCGAATCGACGGTCTTATTTATTGTGGGAGCGGTAAGCTAAACACCTATGGAGAAATGACCACATAAAGTATATTCTCCGGGCGGTGAAATTGACGAGCGTCGATATTTCAAATCAAGTCGAAGCGGTTTGCATGAAGATTGTCAAAAAACGAAGGAACTGACAAACCTGGCCGGTCGATGCCGGTCAACTATCGTACGCTGATCGGCTTCAAAAACTGAAGGCGGCTTCTTACCAATCCCACAACGGTGGCCTATGAAGAAAAACTCACAAAAGAGCTGGGAGAAAAAGGCAACATTTTCTCTATTACGGAAAACGGCTTAAAAAACTAGGCCAGCGTAGTGATCTTGCGTATCTTGAGGATAATCGAAGAAAGGATGAGAACAATGGGATTACAAAAAAAAAACACTCAACCTGAAGTTAGAAAAACATGTATATTCTCGTTGTCGAAGCAAACTAAAAGTGTCAAAAAAATAATAACGAGGTGACAGATGTCATTTGTGGAATTTCTTTGATAGATCCGGGTTATGTTCACAATCTTGTTGCACTCTCCTCTTCTTGAACTGGAGCTACCTTTGTCAAAGCCTGTCCTCCAGTTATCAGGCACTGAGATTGGTCCCTCGTTAAAATGCCAATCTATTGACTGTTATCACACTATATGGATCGTCCCACTTTGGACACGCACGTATTGTAGTTTTCTTTTTGGATTGTAGAGCCAAACAAAGTCTCCCATCTGGAATTTAAGAGGGTTCAAATTCAGATCATACTTGGTTTTCATTCGAAGGGTGCATCGCTGTAATTCATGTCTAGCTCTGTCATGAATTTCTGCTAGATACTCTTGTAATTACCAAGCGAGCCCTGTACTAGGAATGGCTTCCATCGTTGGAAATAGAGTCTCGTTAATGGTTTCATGATACGACGAACGATAGGCAAAAAGGAGTAGAAGGTGAAGAAGACAAATTTGATAGGGTAGTGCAGCACGGTCCGATTCAGACGCTGAACCATACCATCGTACTGTTATAGTGACGTGGGGCGAATTTTTCGTATGCCCATGATATCCGTAACGTTCTGGAATACAGTTGATTCAAATTGTCAGAGTGTAATTCCATTGGCACTCCGCAACGGCAAAAGACTTGATGCACTAATGTCAGTAGTTTGGATTGGTAGTGGAAAGAAACCAGCAAATACTCGTATTTACTCCCTGCATGCCAGCGGTCCTAAAACATCAACATCAACAGCAACACGCTGTAATGGTTCACCGGCTAGATGCACTTTCATGTCCGCCTTCGTTTTGCACGATATCGCACAGACATCGCATTCAATACAATACCGCTCGACGCCCTCCCTTGCTCGGATTCAATAAAACCGGAATCTTAGATTTTCAAGGATCTTATTTGATTTAAAGAGACCTGTGGATTGTGTATCGTGTAAATGTTGTGGTTGTCAACGTACAGAAGGAAACCAATTTTTGCATAACAATTTGTCTTGTCGAACTAAGGCAGGAAACTGTGCCTATTATGCTTTCAAAGCGCCACTCTTCCCTGAGACGTCCTGTCAATTCGGTCTGAGGCCATCCTCGAACCATCGTATTGCCACCGACAGAACATCGTCGTCTTACTGAGTACACTGAAGCTTTTCAACATCTATATCACTGCTCACCAGCTGAATTAGTCCGCAAAGAAACTTTCTTCTGGATGACAACGATTTTTCCTTTACTCACAATGATTGCAGTTCAGATCTACACAAGGGCGGCGTGATAGAGCATCCCCATTTAGAGGTAATTTCCCGGCCCTATATCACACAGAGCAAGTTATCCTTCAGGTTTTTTGAAATGACAGTGGCCAGATTAGCGCCGCATGATCAGTTGGTGCCAGGAACTCCAGGCCGTACAGATAAACATGACAATGTTCGATGACCTTTATTAATGCCAGCAGCTCCTTACGAATGGTACAATAATGGTGCTCTGTCTGGCTCATGGATTTGCTAAAATACCCAATAACGCGCTCTGTCCCGCACTGCATCTGTGACAATACAGCTCCCAAGCCGTAATCGCTTGCGTTAGTATTAAGAACGAATTTTTCATCGGGTTAAACTTGTCACAAGATTGGAGGTCTTCAAAAGCTTTCGCTCGATCCATAAAAATACAGAATTCTCTTTAGTTAACTGGGGATGGCAGCAGCAAACTGGGATAATACTCGTAGGTGTACATTTTGATAAAGCTACGCAGTATGGATATACTCGATGGGGTAGGACATTTACGAATAACATCGATCTTCGTGGGATCCGGCGAAGCATCTTATGTACGGTGACTATGCGGGGCAACGGGAACGAATCTTCGATGGCGACATAATTTAATCGGCGGTAATCCACACAACACCTGGTGGAACCATACTTCTTTTTCATCATGACGATGGGTGAGGACCAAGGCCTTGAAGAAGGCTCAATGATATCTTGCTGCCGCATATCCTCGATTATACTACGTCGGAACTCCTCTTGTTTGGCAAAATGCAATCTGCGCATTGAAAAATGTCGATTCTGCCTAAATGTTCATAACAGTGGATGACTGACGAAAGTCTTCTTTGACATCAAAGGTCTCGGGAAAATTATGACCGACCTTCACGAACTACCGAGCTTTCTCCGTGGTGATCATCCTGCAGAATTGGGGAATTGTTGTAGGAATGCCAAAACCGCATACGGTTTTGTATAATTTTTTCCGATATATGCCACCCATGAGGCCAAAAACCTGGTCTAATAAGGACCAAATAGTGTGTTGACAAAAGACTTTCGGCGATTAGATACATAGTACGGCAGAGAAAATCTTATAAGCGATGTTGAGGGGACTG
Organism: Volucella zonaria; assembly: GCA_963966105.1. Lineage (NCBI taxonomy): Eukaryota > Metazoa > Arthropoda > Insecta > Diptera > Syrphidae > Volucella > Volucella zonaria. The sequence continues at coordinate 132,753,985 of OZ014531.1, forward strand.
ATGCCTATAACATATAGTTGGCGCAGATTAAAGAATGGAGGTGCCATTCGTCTATCCTGCTTTGTAATTTACAAGATCCTCATAAAATCATCTCCGGCAGTCGTGAATAGCTTGGGAGTTGGGCCGTAAGCAGCCTTGTTGGACTGGAGTTTGAATATGCCTATCCTTACCTTATTCGGGTCGGGAATTGTTTCGCGTCGCCGTGCAGATTAAATGCTTATTTCTGCCTGACTACAAAATGTCATCGCCATTAAGCAATCTGCAGAAATGATTTTTGCATATCCTCAGCACTGACTTGTTCATCCTTGCAAGCCTTTTGACCTGGGCTGTTCTACTGACTTTCCGGTGAAACTTCCCAACGAGTTTCCTGTTGCGACATCTCTCAATTGTGAGAATCCCGTATACGTGTGCCTTTTTTTTGGTGGAGTTCACGAGTGGAGCGTCGCGTAATATGCTTGTTTTGTCATTGCATGTGTCAGCCGGCATTCATCGTTAAATCACAGGTTTCACAGGGCACTTGATCGGCAATGCCCCTGTAATGGGAGCCTAACGACTTCCAAGACCTTCTAGTTTAGCTTTGCTTAAATGAGTTAGGGATATTCAGACCAAGATAGTGGTCCGAGTCAATGTTGGGTCCACGAACCGTTCATACGGTCCGACATCCAAAATACTGAAAGCGGCCCTTACATCGATATCAATGTAATCAATCTGGTTAGTGGTAGATTAAACAAGAGACAGTGGGGACTTCTAATGAATGTCGAGATCTGGAAACCGCGTGCATGCCGCGATGGCATTACACCCCGAAGCGAAGTTGTAAGGCCTGAATCCGTTGCAGGAGGTGGTGCGGTGCTGGCTATCTTCTATATCTTCCGACTGTGCTATCAATGATGTTCTACTTTCCGTCTTGGACAATGCATATGTCTTGTCGAAGTGGTCATAAGAACAGTGCTCGGTGCCATCGTCTTTCTCCTCTGTTGGAGCAGGCGCGCATCCTCGACTGATGTCGAATTTACCCACAATGCGGATTGACATGAGGCACTCGATCACATGCCTGAAATTCAAGACCTCTTGGACAAATCTGTCAGGGGGCAATGGGGCCTTTTTGGATGGAGTTTCAAAAAGAGCCTTAAAATTCGCTATCAAAATATGAGCAGAATTGTTTAGCAAATTAGCATGTGTTTGTATGAGCTCGGAGCTAGCAACAGAAAGAGGACCTGCGGGTCACCAAAATAGCGTATAAGGAGTGATTTACGCTTATCTCAGAGACCTGATGAAATACGTTGCGAACGGAGCCATGCGCAGCCATTCCGATGAGGGAATTGCAGCGTACAAAGTTACCTGCGATATATCACATGGCTCGGTGCTAAGACATTATGAGTAACGATCATAAGAGACTATGCGCGTGCGGTAAGTCATCGAAAAACACTTCGAGGGTCTGAAAAGAAAAAATGTCTCTGGTAGGTGTTGCTAGTTTTATAGACAGGAGGAGTTGCTAGTTCGCAGAAATATTAAGTCTTACGTGCGGGGAGTCAAAACAGTCTATCACTTTAGCGCTCTTGGGGGGGTCGCTGATGGATTTCGAACTGCTTCAAAAAATGCTACACTCACCGTATCTTCAACGATACCAATCGATGCGTTCATTTAAAAAACGGAAGAACTTGAAGTGCGAAATGTCCTGCAAAGCTTTCTTTACTTAGGCCCCCTTAAAGTCCTTGCCCAGCATTGGCTGTTGGAGTTTCAAAAGTTCACATTGAATATGGTGGAAAACTCGAGCTCTCAGGATAATGGTGGTTAGTATCAGAGGATGTGAGAATACTTAAGGTATCACGAGTGAATTGGCAATAAAAGTGATCGTATCATAGAATCCAGGGTGCAAGTCGGTTTTGGGCTGTTCTTTTCCAAAGCATTTTCGACAAGGCAGTCGGAATCTCAGTTCACAATGTAGGGAGGTCCAACGAGGGAAGGTGCCACAACGTTTTAACTAAAGACAAACGGTAAATCCAACTGACTATGGAAATGGAAAAAACCTGGAACGCTCTAAATCAACCCATAGCAATATCTCTACTAGTCACACTCGTTCTTCATACATCACGAACTGAGTCATACCCCAAATGGAGTTCAATTTATGTCTACATATGATTCACTGACATTCAACGTTTCCCTTTCTATTTGTTATCTTATCCAGATCACTCCAAGTATGGCTACCAGCTACCAACTACTTATTACATGTCAATCCGTTATCTTGTCCAGCTACGTCCACGAATTCAACGGTCTGTCTCAATGTATGCATGTAATCCGAGTTGCACGTTGTACCCCATTAGTTCCTATTCCAGTCTCCTTCTAGCTCTCATTTATCTGCGTCTATAAACTATTAGCATTCCTCGTGCTCTGATAGTAATGACACCAATAGACCACTCAAATGACAAGTGCGTGCTATTCGTATGTGACTCATCCAGAGGGACAGGCACAGATACACGCGTCTTCTTTCACTTTAGAGTTCATTTCCTTTAAAACTATAAATTCGACTTTGAAGGTCTCTGAGATAAGCGTAAATCACTCCAGCTACTTCATCATCCAATTTAGCTGCGTCTCTCTAATCTCCATTTTCATTGGACGTAATTAAGATGAATTAAAGTAAATGAAAAATACTATCACGACTGATAACCTCGTTCAAGTAGTGATCCGGCAAACCCCAAAAGTAGATCACCCCCACCATCGCTATTCCTCATCCAAGCGGGATACGAATACGCGTAGATTGCCATCATCCATTTGAGAGGAAAAAAAAAAGCAACCTAGAACCACTCTAGCCTGAGTTCCTGCTGCTCTTGGAACAAATCGCTTCGAATCCGATTTGTTAATTGCTTAATGTGTTCGGAGTATGGAGTATGGCGATGATAGATAGATAGATAGTACGGTTAGATACAGAAGAGTAGAAGAGAAGGACTAAAGTATCTAGTTACGCACCACTTAGGAGGAACACGACTTTTCTGACAACGACATTCGACATTCGATTTCGGTAGAATAGTCTATTTGGTTTTCTAAATGTATCTGACCCACCACTGGGCAAGTGTCTGGCACAACATTAAATTGATATACGATCTGCATGGTGTATTAAACCAGTGGCAATTAACATTGTTACGGATACCCGATACGCTACTGTAATACATTTTGTACAGATTGTACCGAAGCGGGGTTACTAACTAGTTGGTCGACAATATCGCGTACAGTGTTGGGTACATGCCGCCACTGCTGGCACTACGACTGAAATTCAATTTACAACTAGTTCGTGTTCATTATGCGCTACATTACTCACTCGGATGCAGATGCAGATACTAACTCAGTGTAACATACTCGTACAGTGGTAGGCAGACATCATTACTCGCATCCACGGTTCGATGGATAAAATGAAGAATTTCATCTGGATTGTTGGTTCTCTATCACAGAGTTGGGGAGTGTTGTCGTGGCTATAGACTGAAGTATACGAGTACAGCACTATTCTAAGGAGCTACATTTTTATTGAACACAAAGGTATCCGCAATGAAATTTTGTGTCCCCATCTGTACCCGGAGATACAGGTTACTGTCCAGATGTGCATTTCTTAGAGAATGACAGTTACATACCATGTCGAGAGCATGGGAAGAGCCACCCCACTACATGTTACATCGATGTCTATATCTTACAGTCCAAAAAAATAGTAATATGGTGGGAGCTCGACTGATTCTTAAGCTTCTTCCTGCATTCGTTCATACGTTTTTGTAGGTACGAGCATTCAACAAACACACACAACAAAATAACGATTGCGCAACCTTTGCTTGGAGCACCAGAAGGTTAGACTCTAGGGCCGACATTGTAAAATATTTCCTCAGATAGTATCCATTGGACAGAAATGCTCGAAAGCACCTTGCTGAAGAAGAGCTGGGTGGTAGCTATCGCAGTAAGGTAGACCTCAAAATTTCTCAATACTTTGAATGTAAAGCCTTCGTTGAGTAAGGGATCCTGAAATAAGCCCTCATATTATAGAACATAGAGATTGTCCACTGGGTGACTCACTTTTCTGTAAACACTTCAGCACTTCAAGTACACCTCGAAGAGATCTGTTTCTCCCTCAACTCTGGTTCTGCTGTGGAAGTCGATGCGTAGTACCTTGGGTTGATTTCTGAGGGCTCATAATACTATGAGGATATGGAGGCTTTCCTAAAGTCCAGCCGATAAAAATTTGAGAAATTCAACTCGATCGGACAATGGCAAATCAAAATTATCGAGTGGAATACAAAGAAAAAGAAACTATTGTAGGTTACCATAGCGCTCTGTGTAGCCCTGTAAAATAGTTCTAGATCGTAGGTGGCAACTTTTATGGCTTCAATGGCCCTAGTCCTAATATAGAGAAGATGGGTTTACTATTAGTCTTCCTAGCAGGAAAAGGAGCAGCACAACCCAACTAGCATAGTTATTGTCTTTAAAGGAATTCAACAACTTTGTATCACGAACAGTGGAAGTATAGACAAGTATAATGAAGTAAAAGTTTGTCTTTCAATTAGCAAGCGACATCCGTGACTTGAGATAGTTCGTGACACCCGTCTCACTTTGAATGCTCATCAGTACACAGCCATCTTCGAGCTCTTTATTTCTTAGTCACTATAACTTGCAAACACTTAAACCTTTTTTCGCTCCCTAACTTCCCTTCGTCGACGTAATGTGCGAATACCTTATGCGCGCGCCTATTATAAAAAAAAGAAGAATAGTTCGGATGGAGTTAAAAGACAACACAAAGCGAGCTAGGACACTCCATTCTAAATCGCATCGGTTCTCCTTAGGCTCAAATCGCATTGGTTCGACGAAATATTCACACATTGCCATTTTTTATGATAAAATGATGAGAGGAGGCTTCTGAACATCTGTATAAAGGCAAAAACGTCACAGGAAACTGTAACAATATTAAAATTTGAGATTTGGTTCCGCACAATCGACGGGAAAGGATTCCATGTCAGTTAATGCATCTACGGTGCAATCCAAAGGTTACAGATAACAATGGAGAAACGTATTAAAGTGACGAAAGAGCTGCGTATCATATTAATCAATTTAAAGACAGGGTTTCCACAATGGGAGTTACTGGAAACCTCAAAGTGAAAGTCTTTCAAGTGAAGGAACATACATTTATGTGAATCTGAAACTTTGAAGGCAAAAATGTTCCCAAAGAACCAACGGCAAAGGTCATACCTTCTTAGTCCTCTTGTTATACTTGATGAAACGACAAATAGCCATTGTGCAACTAGGAGGATTTGCACAGAAACGGACATCATTTTCATTCAAAAAAATTAGTGAGATTGAATGAGTAAAGGATGTAAAGCCGTAATATCTACTATGGCGATTGTAATAGAGAGAACTACTAGTGACTTCATGAAAAGAATTTATCGTCATGTGGATAATTACAATTAGGCATACAGTCTCTCACCCTAGGCACAATAGGGACCAGACTTTTTTCAAGGATTATGTTTAGTTAACATGAAGCTTCTTCGAACTTCTTAACGAGGCAAACCCCTAAGCATATCATCGTGAATATCGTTCATGGTGATTTCCATGAGCCAAAATATCGATTGCTCCAAAGAAACAGTACTGACTCGGACCTTTTTACAACCAAATGTTGATATATTGGGCGTCAAAATGGTTAAAGATGGAAGAATTGCCGATCAAGTATCGCAAAACCTTTCGAGAGATCAGATGCGAACATTATTCTACACCTCAAGGCTTTCGGCAGCAGACATGTCAATGAATGACTTTAGAGAGATTTGCGGCCAGGCATATCGAAAAAATTTCCAATCATCAGATTTAAGCAATCACTGGGCCAACTACGAACATGACTGACAAATACGAGTACGCTAAAGAGATAAATAAATCATTGTGATCGGAGCACAAGCCTGTATTAAAAAGGATGAGAACGTAGAAGTTGAGCCTCTGGTGATACTAAGAATTTGGGAGGCTGAATTGCCAACATTTTGCCTTCGGTCGGACTAAAAATCTCAACGGGAATAACCGCCGACAACGATTCCGTTCATCAGATCAACAAGAAATTTGACTACCGACATCGAAACTAAGGAGTAGACGATTTCGTTGTCGGGCTTTTTAAAGGTGTAGATCCCGCACAAGATCCTATCCACCGCACCTGTACCGATACCTGACACACTTCGAATAAGAGGGTTGTCTGAAAAGTTTCCAACCGAACAATGATACAAGACATTTTTTCTCAAAACTTTTTTTTATGTTTCTACATAGTCTCCTTGTAACTCTGCACACTTCTCCCAGCGATGCTCCCATCTCTCTAACCCGTCCAAATAGTACTTGGCGTTTTTCTCTGCAAAATAATTGTTCACGAAGGTGATTGCCTCCTCATTTGCGAAAATCTCTGTCCTCCGAGGGCAGTTTTTAGATGAGGGAACAAAAAGAAGTCACTTGGGGCTAGATCTGGTGAATAAGGCGGATGGTCAAGCAGTTCAAACCGTAATTCATGGATTTTCGCCATGACAACCGCTGAGGTGTGAGACGGAGCGTTGTCCTGGTGAAACAGGATTTTCTTTTTCTGCAAATGTGGCCGTTCTTCAGCAATTTCTGCCTTCAGCTTGGCAAGTAATGATGCGTAGTATGCTCCTGTAATGGTTTTTCCTTTCTGAAGACAATCGATTAAGATAATTCCTTTACTATCCCAAAAAAAAACAGCCGCCATCCATTTTCCAGCCGAAAAAACAGTTTTTGCTTTTTTTTGGAACCGGCTCGCCCTTAGCTGTCCACTGTTTTGACAGAATTTTTGTTTCGGGCGCATAATGGTGTATCCACGTTTCATCTACAGTAATTAATCGGCGCCAAAACTCGGATTTATTTCGCTTAAACTACGCCAACAGAGTGTTGGAAATGTTCATCCGAACACGTTTTTGGTCTAATGTAAGCAAACGCGGCACCCAACGCGTGGAAAGCTTTCTCGTGCCTAAATCTTGATTTAATATGTAACAAACACGTTCTTTGGACATTTTCAAAACCTCTACTATCCCCCTCACTTTAATTCGGCGGTCGTCTAAGACCATTTGGTGAACTTTAGCAATGTTATCGTCAGTGGTTGCAGTTTTTGGACGTTTGGACGTCCCGAACGTTCATCATCCGTCCCAAGCTCTTACGGCCACGTTTAAACTCAGCTGCTCAAAATTTCACTGTGGTAAATGATGGTGCAGAGTCCCCATACACAGAGTCCAACTCATTTTTGATTTGCGTGGGCTTTCACAAAAAAAAAAACTCACATCGACTCACTCAAACGACTGTCAACTAAAAACTGCGCGTCCAAAATGACTGAAACTTCGGTAAGTAACTGACAAAAGATGCACAACTAGCATTCACTAGCTTTTATTGACGAGTGCCGCTATCTTTACTTTTCAGACAACCCTCGTACACCCTGATATCTTCGTAAGTCCACGATCGGCTAAAAATGCATCTAATGGCAGAATTCAGAGAAAATCCAAGACCTCCTAATGGATACTGAGCACCCGCGCGTTAACTTGAAATTCATATTCATAGGGACGAGCTACACAGACCTATGATTGGTTTAGGCTGTCAGTTTTCCAGGATGACATAGGGAGAATGCTCGATGCTTCAGAAACACCGAGACCTTAGATGTGAAGAAAAAGTTAATCGTCAAGAGTATCAGTGTTCATGGCTGGAAAATGTCCATATGAACGTACCAGTCTCTAACCAGAATCAGACCTGATGCAGTGAAGTAAAACGACGCCTTAGGTGACGCACTAAACAAACGGACCTTCATCAGCTTGGCGTGTACGGTGGTTAGTCCCAGCTCGTGTTTAACGGAGAAAGCTGTACCTGTAGCTATAACTTAGAGCCACCAAAAGTTAAATTCCATATATTTCCCCCGCGATTTCGGCCTGAAAATACTTTTTTTTCATTCTGCACATGTGCGCCTTTTAAAATTTCAATCAAAGGGCGGTCCGATATTAAAAGAGAAGTAAGACAAGGCTGCATAATACGCATGCTACTATTCTGACTGAAGGTTGCTGGTGGGATGTAAACGATTGTCATCTAGAATCAAGCTAGCACCCAACGCCCACTGTCGGCATCCTCCATTATCTCTGATGATCAAGAATTGCTGTTGCAATGCTGTCTGTCAGCAGATGGATTCTGACACACTCCGATCTAAAGTACCCTTCAACCAATGCTACTATACTCGTACAAACGACAACTCTGGCATCGATGTCAGACTAGAATGTAATCCAAATGTACACGCAACCGACTGCATATCCGAATTCACGTATCCACAACTCGAGGAATCCACAAATGTGCGAATCCCTGAATCTGACTCCCAAACTAAATCTAAAGCCTCGGTGTCGAGTTAAATCATTTTATGAATTAAATTTTGTTTTCACGACGAGACCGTTGTGTTTGTTTTGCATCTGGCGGTTGAAGAGTACGAGTATCCGCGTAAATGGAAACCACATTCTGATTCTGACGAATGTTTAACGTACGAGCATTTCGCCTCGTGTGAACGTCGGATTTCCATCTGCCAGATAGTGTAGTGGGCTTGGTGGCGCGTGAAAATGTTGCTAAATGAGTGAAATTAGATGCGAGCGTATGTTATCAGTCTCCGCCGCATTCAAGCTAAACGTTAACGTAAATGCTAACGTACGAGTTAAATCCAAAATGCAAATGAGTAAAATGTTTTAATTGAAAATTAATTTAATGCCAGGACATGGCATTCTCTAGGTGAATAGCTGCCTATCTGACTGTTTAGCTGCCTGCTTGACAGTGCCTGGCCGGAGATTTATTATGCCAACGTCAATTGTACATTAAGTAAAGCAATAAATAATAGATAACTGCAATCATATTTTCGATAAGTAAATTTGCACACCGACAGGGGTTAATTAATAATCGTTTAGGTTGGAGGTACTCGTAGATATTACTCGTGGCCTGACTTATTGGGATGTTGTATCTATGTAGGAATATCTGCATAAATGGTGAATTACTTGGTCGAAGATTAACTCATAATTGACACTGAGAAGTGGCAATCAACATGGAAATGCAATTAAATATGGAGATTCTACTGAAGATTAAATAAACATTGGTCCAGGGTTGAAGCTCTGCAGATGTAGGTTATCCGGACAGATGGATATGCCAAGTTGGTTACTTCTAATTGGATTCGAATTTACATGGAAGAATAGCTTACGCGATAATTTGCATTGAAAAACACTTGGAACTTGTAATTTGGGACCGATGCAGCGATGATGTAATTTGTGAGAGGTGCACCTGTTCTCTTCATTCAGTTGTGCAGGAAAGAATCTTCAATGAGCTCATCACTCGCCATTGAGTTGTTGGTTTTCAGAAGACTGCCAGTTCCCTGGTCCTTGGTTGGGTGTATGTTAATTATTGTTCTCTAGAAAATGGGTGCCTTCCCTTTAGCCTCATCCATCTCGGTATGCTGGCATAAATGTGGTCTTACAAGTATTTTTTGCCATCAAGACGGTCCGGAGATCTCCTTAAAAATGGCATTCTCTAGATAGAATACGCCTGTAAGAAGGAATCGTCGGAGAAACGACTATTCATGACCAGAGTTTTAAACCGGCGTATCCTTTCATTAGTGTCAAAATGCGACACTAGTCTCACACCATCATCTTCTACTACTCACCTCCATGTGGTGACTGCTGGGTGTCTAGTACCTCGACTGGAGTGCCATCTCACTAAGACACTTTCTCCTGTTTCCAGGCGGCAGCGGAGGAATGCTAAGGATGGAATCAACGGTGGCGCCCAAAGTTCCAGTTAGGTCGAATTAGTGTTATCTCTATATGCGCTGCTTCAGGGTATTTCAATACCAGGTGTATAGGGAGCTCCAACACTAAGTTAGGGTGTTGGAAAAGAATTGGTGGCGGATGAGCCCTTAATCACATCACTGCGGCGGCCCCTTTTGTCCTAGGTGACCCTCCCCTCCAGGTTGGGGGTTGTGCGTGGAGTTAACTGCCCAACCACGTAAAAAAATTAATTGTTACGAAGCGACCAATAGCCTTGGATAAGGACGGATTCACTGTTGACGACTCTGCAAAACGAACAAAGGACAACGACTTTCGGATCTGCACGTGGAATGTTCAGACCTTGAACAGGCCGCATGCAACCGAACAATTAGCGGATGCCCTAGACTGCTATAAAACAGGAAGTGCGGTGGGATGAGCCGTGCAAAAGAAAAATGGAAATCTGTGATGTTTACTACGGTGATTGCTATAGGGAACGGATTTATTGTAAGAGGCAGACTTAGGCAAGAAGTCTTGAGCTTTCGACACGTCAGTTAATGCCTTACTGTTGTAATCTGTATCAAAGGTAAATTCGCCTTATATGCGCTCACCCCCAACAGAGAAAAAGGGCGATGTTACCAAAGAAAGTTTCTACGAGCTCTTCGAAGAAACCTACGAGCAATCCCCGATGTACTCTATTCTTATGACTTTAAAATCGTCCTAGGCGACTTTAATGCCAGAATTAAGGAGGACATCATTCGTAGCACAATCGAACAACATAGCCTACAGGCTAATCGATTTCGCTGCGGGACGCGACGTTACTATGGCAACCACACGGTTTCCTCACCTCAATATTCACAAGGAAAGATGGCAGACAGCAGATTAGCAAACTTTCAACCAGATTGACCATGTTGCGATCGACGTAAGGTACTCCGAGCGGCCAACATAGACTCAGACCACTACCTAGTCGCAACCAAGGTACGTCTACGCATATCTCACACTCCACAACAATGGGGAAATGCTATGAGCAGATTTAGCATTGAACGGTTGCAATCGCAACAAGCCGCTAGTACCTTTGCCGAACGCGTATCCCTCAACCTCTCGAGAAGTCCTTTGCAGCTAGCATCAAGTGTTGAAAACCAGTGGCTTAGATGCCGAGAAGCCATCAGAAATGTCGCAACTGACGTGCTGGGTTTCACTCCCCCAACAAACCAGCGCTGCACAAAGAGGAGGGAAGAGCATCGGCATCTTTCCAGAAAAAAGAGAGAGCATGAGAAGCGCAGGATCGAGGAAATAGAGAGGTGCTACTCCAGGAATAATGTTCAGAAGTTTTACCAAAAGTAAAAAAGAACGTGTCAAGGTAATAAGACCCGAACGGAAACCTACAGAACTAAATAAGGAAACCTTGTAGGTGAGTCACAGTCGGTGCTGAGGATATGGAAAAACCATTTCTGCAAACTGCTAAACGGCGAAGACGACAAAAATTCCGCTGTCAGGTAGAGCGAACCATTCAATATTGACGATGCAAGTCAAGAATTCCGTCCTCCCGAACAAAATGAAGTGAGGATGGCAATATCTAAACTGAAGTCGAACAAGGCTGCCGGGCCGAACGGCTTACACGTCGAACTATTTAAGGCAGCAGCAGATGACTTGGTAGAGAGCATACACCAACTTATTTCCAAGATTTGGTCGGACGAATGTGTGCCTGATGAATGGAACTCCAGCCCGGTTCACAAGAAAGGAGACCCTCTAAACTGCTCCAACTATAGATGTATCCGTCTCCTAAACATCGCATATAAGATCTTGGGTGCCGTATTGTACGAGCGCCTGAAACTATTTGTCGACGATCTGATTGGACCCAATCAGTGTGGTTTTAGGCCCGGTAAGTCCACAATTGATCAAATATTCACACTACTCTAGATCCCTGAGAAAACCCAAAAAGTTCAGATCGATACTCATCACCTTTTTATCGACTTTAAAGCCGCATATAACAGCATCTACACAGACGAGCTATACAGTGCAATGTCGAGTTTTGACATCCCTGCTAAAGTCGTCCGCTTGTGCAGGATGACAATGGAGAATACACGTTGCTCCATCAGGGCCGGTAAAGAACTCACCGATACCTTTGATGTCAGCAAAAGAGTTAGACAAGCCGAGGCGCAGTCAAGCGATTTCCTTAACACGATTCTTGAAAGAATAGTGCAAAACTTGCGCGCCAACACAAGATACACAATCTTTCAAAAGTCTGTCCAATTACTCGGATACGCCGATGATATAGACATAGGAAAGCAGCGTGATGTCAGTGGCGCTTTTGCGAAGCCTTCTCTTCAACAACAAATGTGACCCTATATACGAGTAAGTCCTTAATAATTCCAGTCCTGCTCTATGGCGCAGAGGTATGGACTTTATTAAAAATAGATGGGGGTGCTATTATCTATTTTCATAGGAAACCTGCAGAGACGGTGAATAGAGGAGGAGATACAACGACGAACTGTATCGGCTATACAGCGACATCGGCTTAGACAGAAGAGGGAACTTGCAGCAGCTGGCTCATGTAGAGCGGATGGACACCAATGGTTCGGTTCGGAAAATCTTCCAATCCACCCCCGAGGGACAACGCAATAAAGGAAGACCCCGACTCAGGTAGCGCACGTATGTGGCAGAGCACCTCAATCAACTTAGTGTGCGAAACCGGAGGCACCTAGCTAACGATCGAGCTGGCTGGAGACACTTTTTGGTTGAGGCCCAGGTCCACCCCAGACTATAGCACCATCTTAAGTAAGCCGGATTGTCGAAATAGATATTGTAACGCAGGAGTGTCTTGCAAACAAATGGAAGCGCTCATATCGTCATAGTGGTTTACTGGCACTTCAGAGGTTGGATTAACTGCTCGACCATCTAAAATCGACAATAACTTCCGGCTGTGAACGTGATATATTCAGAAACTTATCAGTCGGCATGCAGTCGACCAATGAGGCCTTAGACTACTACAAAGTAAATGTAACTGGCATCAAAAAATTGCGAAAAGATAGGCTGGGCCAAAGAAAAATGAAAAACTGTGAGACCAACTACGCTGACTGCTATAAAAAGCAGGAGCAGCTTATTTTGAATATGGAAGAAGTCTTGATTGCATTCACCAATATAACCCTGATATGCAAATACGGTCTTACAGAGGAAACGAGTGACTTTGCCAGATCTACCAGATGGACCTATAAGCAATGTTCTAAGCACCATGTTAAGATTACGATTATAATCGCGAGAGATTTCTAGAGCATTTTCTGATCGAATCTCCAAAGATCAGTGACGATATTGTCAGGATGCCTTTAGAGGCATCATATCTGATGTGTTAGGTTTCATTCGACATCTGAACGAAAGCCCTGCTTTGATGAAAATTTATCCAAAAAGCGCATGGCGTACAATCCGACCTGAAAATAAGAACGAGAGCTACAACGTTTGCAAAACCCTAAGACGGGACGAGCATCGTCTTCTTAGAAAGAAAAAAAAAAACGAAGCAGAGAGGCGCTCTATTGAGACCTTGCAAGTCATCATGTATGTATCTTTTATGACCGATTTTATACAGAAGGGGTATAGTTTGAAATTGCACAGACATCCGTATATATAAGATGACAATGGCGATCGGTTGATACTTCATAAAAGTCGGTAATGTCACAACTGAGGCAATTGATGTCAAAAAGGATTTCGACAAAGTGATTTCTTCAACATCATGAAGGCACAATATTTCAAAAGGCTGTACAGCTGCAGACATACATTGATGGCATTGATATTATAGGACAGAACGTCACAACAGGAGACCACTCGTAAAATGTTGAAGTACTAAAAGACTTTGTCTACTTCGGCTTTGCTCTGGATTCAAACAACGATGCAGCGATAGAGTTCAGTTCAGGATCACTTTTGCTGTTTTTTTGGACAAAGAAGCCAACTTAGTAACAATTTGCAGTCTATATGTTGGTTCCCCTACATACTACCTTGAATTGGTGCGATGTCTGAGTGAATCGCAAATTGCTCTGGCAGATTCAGTTTGACTGGGGAATCAGAGAAAAAGAAGCGGATGCATTGAGAGGTTTCATCTTGCTCAATATCTTTAAAGAACTGGAGTAGATCATTAATTCGATTGCTCTACTAGTACACCAAAAGTTATAAGTTAGATTCTCGGGCCACACTCCGGAAGAGGTAAAAATATTTTCTGACATCACCAACCGTTCGGCATGCAATGGCAAGCCCCTGAAAGTCAAGGTTTCTTGCATGAAAATGTCTCCCATTATGTCTTAGTCCGGAGCTGCCAAAAAATCGTAGATCCGTTACTATGTGCACAAAATTATAAGACAAACAACATCATAAGTGCGGAGGTAGGCTATGCTATTGGAAGTCAGTCCCTCCCAGATTATGGAGGTCTGGTGAAGGAATTTTTGATTTCCTACTTCAAGATTGCGCGGGAAATGTTTTCCAAATATTGTGAACCTCATCATCCAGGAATTATTAATTCTCTGAGCATGACAAAGCCTACGCTAAGCTTAAATCAATGCTCTGTCTTTGGTTTATGGTTGGTTTTAAGCACTTTACCAAAGTTACACCAACTTATATTTGACCATCGGAGAGCATTTTTAACATCAGTTAGATGGTCAGTTTTTAGAAATTTAAAAGTTACTATAGTTTCTGGGATGGGCAATTGATATCTTGTTGACTAGTGTGATATACAAAGGACAACTCAGCGACGGCGGGGATCACCAACTGAGGAAAATCGAAAAAAGTTCAAACGAGCCAGAAATGACTGCAACACCTTTCTTAAACGGACAAGGCCAATCTGCTTACTGCACACTTTGCGGATAGCTCAACACTACCAGATTGTGCTTTGTCTCCTCCGCCTACACTTGAGTGCGTCGAATCTTCAATGGAACAAATTCACTTTCGCACTCGTATAGTAGCAAGAGTTCTTAAAGATCTTAACATCCACAAATCCGCTGGTCCAGATGGTATATCTGACTTTCTTCTGGAAAAACCACTGCGTAAGCTTTTTCGTCAGTTCTACTCTTTCGAGAAGATGGCAAACAGCATTTGTCCAGCCTGTCCCTAAAAAAGGTGAATCTGTCTCTCTCTCCTCCCACAGGCCCATTGCACTTACGTCCCTTCTTCCCAAGGTCATGGAAACGCTGATAAACCGTCAGCTCATGAAATATCTCGAAACACGAAAACTTCTTAACTACCGGCAGTACGGTTTTCGTAGGAACAGGTCCACTGGTGATCTGATGGCATGTCTGACCGAAAAGTGGAACCAAAGCGTACATCAATCTGGCGAAAGCAAGATAGTTGCACTTGATATTCCAAAGGCATTTGACAGAGTTTGGCATCAGGCTCTTTTGTCAAAAATGCGTGCCTTTGGGATAGATGACTCTCTTCTTCAATGGATTAGAAATTACCTTTCGGAACCTTTAATTCAAGTTGTCTTGGATGGTTTCAAGTCTGACATTCACAAAATAAATGCTGGTATGCCCCAGGGCTCCGTTCTGTCTCCGACACTCCTTTTAATTTTCATCAACGATCTCTTGTCTGCTACCTCTACTCCTTTGCTGATGAGAGTACTCTCTGCTTTTCATATTCGTTCCCGGACTCACGTCTCTGCTCTTCGGCTGTAGAACGAGAACGTCAGCGTATGTTAAGCTCATTAAATTCCGATATTACCAGCATAACTAATTGGGGAACCACTAACAGAGTAGAATTTAATGCTTCCGAAACACAATGCTGTCTGCTGTCGTTAAAGCGAAATTTAAACACCCACCCATTATCCATGAATGGCACTTGCATCGTCGAAACCGATAAACTTTCCATTCTCGGTATGTGTATCAGTAACAACTTACGTTCTAATGACCACATACTCGGTGTCGTCAAAAATGCTGCGAAATGTCTAAGTTTTCTCAACGGATGTAAGAAATATTTCACTCGATCTGATCTGGCCTTAATATACATATAAGGAGTTTATCCGCCCGAAATTGGAGTACAATTCCCACATCTGGTCGGGTCCGCCCAAAATATCTCTGCACGTGCTAGATAGGATTCAAAACCGTGCGATAAAACTCATTGGTGATACTAATATCACTCAAACAATGGACACCCTCGAACACCGACGTAATGTCTCGTGTCTCACACTGTTTTATCGCTATTTCCACCGCCAGTGCTCCATAGATATCGCCCCTTCAAACTTTTAACCGTAACACCCGTCTCGCTATGAATGCTCATCAGTATATCCTCAAGCCCACTTTCGGACGTACTCTAAAATATCGTGATTCGTTCCTAAGCCGTACAACTCACTGCCCTACTGGAATGCCCTGCCCAGCTCTTTGTTTCCTAGTCATTATAACCTTCAAACATTTAAAACCAACGTTCACCGGTACCTCTCTTCCCATCCTCCCTGAGTTTCCTTCGCCCGCGCTGTGTGCAAACATTTTAAGGGTACTTAATGCCTTGAGCGTGCAAATTATAAAAAAAAAAGTATGAGATAATAGTGACAAAGCGATCGACTTTACCCGTCCCTCTTGACAGCGGCCGAACGATAACTGTAGACAACGATGACGCATGACTTTCAGTTCCCCGAAAACGGATCCTACTAAGGGTAAGTGCCATAGAATAGGCCTAGTGTTTGTTGAGGAGGCTGTTAACTGTCGGTTAGATATGTATATGAAAATGATATGTATGGCTTCAAAATATCAACGACGTTCTATGAGTATAACTAACCTCCCAAATGGGTGGGAAATCTAATAAAAATATGTACTCCATCAATGTCTCCGCAGACCGAAATGCTTAATAGAAGTAGGTGTTACCTACTTGAAACTTGAACTTGTTAGATACATAAATCCTGGCTTCAGTGTGTCAGACCGGACGCTGGACATGAACATGAAGAAGGACACACGAGTTTTCATGTTCTGAGGGGACCTCACTGGGTGTGGAGCTAATGACATACAAAGGTGTGCTAAGATGGAATGGTGACCCTGAAACAAAATTTGGTGTAAGGATTCCTTGTGATATCGTCGTGTGGTAAACGGATATTCTATAGTCCTTGTGTATTTGAAAGAGCTTCACCTGTCAACATCGGGCGTTGTTCTAATTGTTGCTTCATAATAAAAACTCTTCCTTGCAAAAATCCAAGTCAAGGACGGTGGTGTATGATAGGAGATGTCCCACGCATATAGTGAACCCCGATGATTTAATGCGATTGAGCACCTTTTGAGTACACAAAATTCGCTGATAACAAACTTGAAATTATCTTCTCTGTTCCCCTATAATAGTATTGAATTATTTGTAGTAGTGTCATTTAGTACACCCTCCTTCTCAAGTCTCGGTCACATTATTAGAGTCCAACGTCGATTTGTATCTACATAATCAAAGCTATCCCAAAATAACAAAACTTCTTGCAAGGTCAATATCCCTTAAAGAGCCAGATAGACCTTATATAAGCTCTTAGAAACTCACTTTCCCTAACAGGGAAATCTAGAGTCTTTCTCTACTTTGATCATCTGAGATATGACAATTGTTCAAACCAATCGAAACGAAGAAACAACATAACCCCACGTTGGGCGCCAAACATTAAGGAATTAGCAATTCCACTCCATGTTGTTTCCAAAACATGTACATATTCACATAAAATGTTCATTTCCATTTAGCTTAACGATGGCAATCGACCCAAAGGAGACCTTCACATCTCACAGACTCATAGTTTCCATACGACAAAGCTACTAAAGCTACACCATAGTACTTCCGCAAACAACACAAGATTAAGTGAAATCTCCTTCGAAATCCTTGCCCTAGGTCCATCCTTTGTTCTGCCAATTGAATTGTCCAACCACTGTCATTTGAATTCGTCATATAACTGAAGGTCACACCATGTCCATAAAACAACACATTCCGAGGTCTATGACTGTACTAAAGATTGCGTTTGCTCGTGTACAACATGACATTGACATGTTCCATCAGTCAGTCAATAAAGGCGGGTGATTTTTATCAGTAAAATCTAAATGAGATACTCTTATCATGTGAGATCACAGCAATTTGAAGAAAAAAAAAAAAAAACTCAAATAACCTTCTCTCCCAAACCAGAGCGGATACCACAACAAAATGGGTTGGGCACAGCAAAATTGCTTAACGCTTAAAAAATTGCAATTTCTCACATGGTGCCAAAAATGTCACCTCCGTCAACTATGAACAAGTGTCAAAACAGCTAACAAAAACAAAAAAAAAACAAAAAAAGCGGAAAACACGAACAAAAACATTAACAAGGAAAATATTTTCATTTGGCCCACACCTTCAACTTTTGGGGGAAACACATATCGAAAAGAGAAAATTAAAAGCTAAACACCCTACCCAAAAACAATACGGATACACGGGACAACCAGAATCGACGATAACGAGTGAAAATATTTCACTCATGCTCCGGCTTTGACTCCTGCTGTTATTGTCATCGTCAACGGTCGTTGGTCGATGGTTGTTGGTCGTCGCCGTCGGTCCTTTCAGCAATTGAACACACATGGTAGCCACAAGGTGGCAAGTGTACACGAATATGAGTAGAGGGACACGCCAGAAACAAAAACAGGACAAAGGACATAGACGAAACGTATTTTTATCTTGTGCGCTGCCCGAAAATATATATTTTCGTTGTTTTTCTGGCACCCTGGTGAAAAAACCCCAAACTCCATCCACTCCTGACTGAGATTAATAGCCCGGGTATTAACGGCAAAACAGGATAAAACACACTCCCAATCATACTATGCTCACCCGAGCACAGCATGTTCTCTTCCTACTCCTAGGCTATCTGCTCTTACCATTGTGTCATTCAAGCAACCATCCCAATGGCGAAGGGTGAGAAAACGAAACATTTCATTGTCACATAAGCACAGAGTCAGAAGTGAATGGTGTGGATAGACCACCAAACGGAGATAAAGACACAAAACCACCAACAGATACAACACCAGAGGGTGGCATTCAAAAACACCCAAAACCCCAAGATCGACCCCGACCCAAAAGCCAGGATTCATCTCCCAGAAAATAGACACAATGGGAACCCTTGTTTCGGAGATAATTTTTTTAGTTTTGTTTTTCTTGTTGTTGTTGTTGTGGAGAGATGAAGGCAGGTGTGAGATTTCAAATAAAAACAAATATCTGCCTATGTGGGCACATTTTAAGGACTCACAAGCCGGATTCAACCACAGAAACGGATATGACGGGTGTCGTCGGGTATCCTGTTGCCGCCCTCTACTAAACTTTTGAACGTTTCTTCCTTGCATCCCAAGTTGCTAGGGATGTGGGAGTTGAGTGTAAATTCAAACGACACTTATTCACTTCGCATGCACAGTCACGAATCGAGTGTATGAAAATGAGGATAACACAACAGCATCCTGTCCGAATGGAAAATCGTTCTCTGGTTATAGGGATTTCTAGATTTAGGAGACACAAATTCCCGAGCAAGAGAATTTCAAATCCCGAATCTCGTATTCGTATTCGTATTTGTATATCGCCATCCGCAATACATATTCCCCCCCCCCCCCGCCCCCCTAACCGAAATGAATTTTGTACATTCTGTGGTCCTATACATTGGGCAAGTAGCATTCGAAAGTACGGATACCCTTTGGTACCGTCAGAGTCGTGAGATCTTTTGCATTGGTTAGATGTTCGGTAAATAGATACATTTCGGCTGCTATCCGAATGTGTGTGAATTCCTTATTTCGGCTGATACTGACAGGTTTTCGAAATTTAGGTGATTTCCACATCTACATACCTATATATCGGCATCCAGTAAATGTGACTCCTTTTTCGGGACAAAATCGAATTTTGTATCTTTTATGGTGGGGGGGGGGTCATACTCGTATGCGAGTATAAAGTGCTTGCGTGTTCGAATATAGAAATGTTTGCAGTCGTGCTCGTTGCGTTATTTGGCTTTGTGGTGATGGGTTGCCCTTGTTGTTGTTTAGGTTGCTGTTGTTGGATGACATGATAAATGTGGCCATGGTTTGCATTACTCCCGATGGCTCAATTAATTGAAGAAATTCCTGTCAGCACAGGAATATGGACACCTCCTCGGGCTCTCATAAAAGAGATACAAATTTGTAACTGAAGCCATCGGGTGGGTTTCAGGTTTTACGAGTATGTTGGAAATTTGCTTAAGCAAATCACAACCTTTGACCTGTTCATCGGAATTGGTATTGGTATTGGAATTGGAATTCTGTTGGTTTACTTGCGGTTTCGTGTTAGACACAATTTAAGTTGAGTGCTAGGGTTGGCTATAACTTTGATAACTTCGTTTTGATTGCTTTATATCGTGTTAAGTTTATTTAAGGGTTAGATAGATAACCATGGACAGTAATGACCGCAACCTAAATGATACCGATACAAGGTAGAGGACCCTGTGACCGGTACATGTGTAATTTTCAAAGCAATGGCAGATTTGGCATTCTCAAGTTTTTGAAATTTGCAAAACAATTCGTTTGAAAACTTTAGTCCAAGAACTGAACTATTCTGAACTATTCACTGCACATATACGAGTAACAATCTGTTTCTAGATTACAGGTAGAAACATCACCATAATACATAGTCAGGATGATGAAAAGGACAGAATCGTATACGGTCCACTAGATACAGCTTTATAGACATTTCGATATCAAATTCATAAGCGGTACGGTGTAGCATATTCTGGAAAATCGCATTGACCATGGAGAGGCATCTGAAAGACCTGTCAGAGATACCATATAAATGTACATGTGATGAATTCCTTACCCAATTTTGAGTGAGATTACCAGTTTAATTATATTTGGAAGCCGACTACCTGACAGCAACCAATTCATAGGGGTGTTAGGTTCACAATTACACTGGCACTGCACTTTACATTGTAAAAGTAAATGCAAAGTTGCGTTTTTTTTTTCTTAAAAATTGTGGTGCCGTGGAAATGACAAGTGATGAAAATCTAGTTAGCAGTTGGCAGTGATCTTTGCACATTTCTTTGTATTGACTTGTAAAAACTTTTTTTTTGTTTCGTGCTGCAGAAATGGCAAGCGGTCTGGACTCTTCGAGGCTTAAAAGAAGGAACATTACAAGACTATCTGACAAGACTATCCTCGCATTCTTCTGCCGGACAGATGAACCATCAGCAGGAGGATCTACATACATCCTCGTGGACAGCTTCGTGCGGAATTCAGAGAATGAGTTCTATGGAAATCCCGGGATAACTCCAATTGATTATTTCAATTTTTTTTTTTTTTTCTTATGAAGAACAACTTCTGACAATGATATGCGCAAAAACAAACGTAGAAGCTAGAAAACTAGTTTTGCAGCATGCAGTGACCGAAGGAAGGACCTCCATGAATTGCTTTTTCATACAAGTACAATTGAACTTGATCAACTTCAGGATTATTGGAAAGCAGACACGCTGCTTTGTATCCATGTTTTCGGTGAACAAATGGCCCGGAATAGATTTCTGCTCAAAATGCGATGTTTTCATTTCAGTGGAGAGGAGCAGGATAGTAACAAGCCTTCATATAAAATCCGCAGTGTAATTGATTATTTCAATAACAAAATGACCAACCTTCGAAAGAGTTGCCTTTGGACGAGAGCATGATATCGCGGAGAGGTCGGTTGAATTTTAGCCAATTTATAAAAAACAAACGTCACAAGTATGGTACCAAGTTGTACATGCTTACTGAGCCCGATGGTTTAATTCTGAAGCTTCGTGTATACCACCTTGATCAAAAAGTTCAAGGGGAATACCATCGTGTGGCGCTCCCATTGTCCCGATTTGAGTTCTGTTTTTTTGGTTAAGTTGGTAAATCTATTGTTGGCATTCCCTTTAAATCTTAGCATCATAGCTTGACATTTGCAAAAGTTACGTAGCCAAGAGTACATCTAACTTTGTGTGTGTTGGCGATTTTTTACACTTTTAGAAATGGATTTAAATTTGCAACAACGAACTTGTACGAGTATTAAATTTTGCGTAAACAACGGATTTAATGGTGCGCGAACGTTGAAAATGTTGGAAAAGTGTTTCTACAACGAACGGGTCAAAAGTGGTCGTGAGTCAATCGAAGATGATGAACGCAGTAGCAGACCATCGACATCGAAAACCGACGAAAACATTGCTGAAGTACTCGTAAAAGAAATGTTGCGGTTGGTCAATAACCGCAAATTAACCATCAGAGAGATAGCGGAGGACTTGAACATTGCCTATGGATCCGTCCATGACATTTTGGTTAATGATTTGGGTTTCCGTCGTGTAGTAGCAAAGTTGGTGCCAAAAGACCTCAATTTCATGCAAAAAAGAGACCGTGTTGACGTCGCTAAAGAGATGATTTGCGAGGCTGAATCCGATCTCACATTCTTCAAAAGGAGACAAGACGTGGGTTTATGAGTACGACATGCAATCGAGACATCAGGCAAGTGATGGGCGTTCGCCGAGACCAAAAAAAACCACGTCGTTTTCAGTCAAAAAAGAAGGCAATGCTCACGGTTTTCATGGATTACAATGGTGTAAGTAGTGCATCATGAATTTTTGCCAAAAGGCCAGACAGTAAACAAAGAGTATTACTCGTATTTGGGGCATTATGAGACGTTTGCGTGAAGCAATTCGCCGAAAGAGACCAGAATTATGGGCAGAAAACTCGGGGATTTTGCACGATGCTAACGCACCGTCGCACAGTGCCATCATTGTTCTTAATTTTTTGTCGAAAAATCCTATAAATACCATCCAACAGCCACCGAATTCACCTGATTTGGCTCCCTGTGACTTCTTTCTGTTCAATCGAGTTAAAAAACCACTACGGGGAACGCGCTTCAGCAGCCGAGAGGATGTAATGGAAAAATCGCAGGAAGCACTAATGGGCATACCGAAAACCGAATATAAAAAATGTTTCGAGGATTGGATCAGGCGCTGGCATAAGTGTGTTGCAGTCGATGAGGATTACTCTGAAGGGGACAATATAGATTTAGATGAATAAATTTGTATTTCCAATTTTCTGAATACATTCCGGGAACTTGTATGTATGAACTTGTATAGTATGCATGCAGTCAATAAGAACAGTGAATTTTCAGGAAAGAGACATGCTGGAAAAGTTGTTCTGCTACTGCATGTGCGACTACAGGGTGGCTTACCCTATGTATCTTTTAATTTACAGAAAACAAATTGCTGTCTTAGACATTGTCGGCATGTGACACAAAAATTATGATGACTACTTGAACTAAAAATGAGCTCATACTTTAGCTGTGAGCAGATGTCACGAATTTCTTAGGATCGACAATGATTGTGACGTTCTCCTCACGCATGATAGCAGGCGTATTTCACGAATTCACCATTGGACAACACTCGTATGATCATCAGGATGTGAGCACCTGAAAATGTTATTATCTCAATTTGCAACAGAAACAAAGTGATCACGACCATCGTCAAACTGCCAAGCTGATTTCTTGAAACACCATTACCCATCAGGTTTTCTGTCATAATCAAACTCAATTAGCTTTTGAGTACACAAATACGGGTATTCAATCGGCTTCCAGAACGATTGTATGTGCTCAAGTGCCTCCCAAATCGAATCAGATCACATCCATCATCAAAATGCTTTCACTACTCAGTTTCCATTCCCATTACGCCGCCGTCTGTCAAGCCAATGAAATCTGAAGTCGTAATTTCCTTTACGAATTTATCGACTTCTCTAATATGTCACTCATCTGTTTTGTTGGAAAAATATTTTCTCTTCTTAAATTGAAAATCGAAATCAAAATAAGGAAAACACAAAAGTCTCACCAACCATCCGATAAGACAACCGAAACTGGGTGTGTACAGATCCGTACAAGAAAAACAATCATCTCCTACTAATTGGGCATGACACACTTTAGATACGCAACAAGAATACGAGTATACTGAATGCCGGAATGCCGGTTGGGGCGATCAAGTAGTAGTGGTACCTACTACTGCCGCAGCACTATGAAACTATGGAATACGCCTGGACGACACCAACAAAAGCGTGAAATATGGAACACCACTGCTCGTCATCGCCGTCGTCGTTAGATGTATTGTATGTAGTTGTTGTGTTGGTTTCTCTAAACGAGAAGGCACACACACCGGTCTTCCAATGGTCCGAAATGATTCTTTGCAGCAGCCATGCCGCGTTGCTTGTCCTCAACTTTTCCTGCAGCGCCCTACATATGTAGTTTTGAAATATATTTCGAATGCATTTCTTGGGAAATCGCAGTTGCTGCGGTCTAGATACGTACAAGCGAGTACGGTGCGATTTTACTTTCGTATCGCTCTCCATATTGATTGCTTTTCTTCCACGGTTTATTGTTGTTTCCTTTTTTTGTTTTTTTTTTTTTTTCTTTGAAATCCATTCGTTCCAGGTTTCACGATCTAGAAAAATTTGGAGGAACACAAACAAATTGTCAAGAGGGGGATAATGCTAAGAACGAAAACAAAGGCGTCTTTCGAAAATGAAAACAAAAAGTTCTTTGGTTTTGTTCAGTCTTGTTTGTGGTGGTACTTAAACGGGACCACGGGATAAGCAGTGAAGTGGCTGCTACAAGAACTTTAAAAGAATTAAAATAAAATAAAAAGTCCAAACAATGTGCTGGTTTGCTTTTGAAAAGCATTCGTCAAGACGCAGTTTTGACAAACCAAACCAACTATACGAATACTTTGTCGCGCTGTCAAAGTAAATGCATTTCCAAACGGACGGTCGACCGCGGGACGGCGGGAAACAGTGATGCTTGTGAAGTGCACCTTAAAGGGTGTTTGTGCTCCAGATCTGGCAGTAACTTTAAGAAACCCTAAAGGAGACTGCCGATTGCATACAATCTTGATACCCTTTTAGAGGAAAAGTAAAAGAGTGAAAGATGAATTCCAGGAAAAGACCGCAGGACTGCCAGGTATGTGTAGAAAAATCATACCAAGGACAGTCATTAGAACGTTTCTAAATGTCAGTAGTCAAAATGGTCAGGGTTGCAGAAAGTTTCGCGCATGTATGTAGTAGCAATTGACATTGACATTTTGGAGGAAGGAAAAATCAAAGACATGATTTCGTCATCAGAATTTCCAAATTTGGAAGTCCTTGCTCCTGGTAAACTGCTGAACACCAGATCTACATGTTGTCATTGCCGACAAGTGCTAGAGGTTTTCCATGTCTTGCCAAGGGAGTCTCCAGTGTTCCCGCTAAGTTCAGGACAAAACAAAAGCTAGAGGAAGCTGACTGACACTGAGTCGATAGTAGAGACTCTTGGTCTCACGCTTGAGGCTCACTTCCGAGGTAACCAAATCGGAACCAGATCACAACCAGCTCCTACTAACGAAGCTGCTAGTGAGCTGAATAACACAACACGCCATAGATGAGGCCATTAAATAGGGTGCTGTTTCCTTTGATGGTCTCAAGTCGCCTAGCACCGATGGCATATACCCAGTTATGTTATGTTAGATATAGATCAGCTGCTCGTAACTCTGAAGAAAATCTTTACTGCTAGCCTGGCATTGGCATAGACACCGGAACCCTGGCGAACAGTAGGAGAAGCCTTTATACCAAAAATCAGAAAGGAGGACTATATGCTCGCCAAAAGCTTCAGACCTATAAGTCTTACTACGTTCCCTTGCGAATGCTTCAGAATATGGTAGGCAGAATTGAAGGCGAACTCGGCAGGAAAGAATACGCCTTGTGCATTTTCATGGGCGTTGAGGTTGCTTTCGGCTTAGACGAATCACTAGTTTTGTGGACAAAAGCAATGCTGGTGAATAGAACATTGATTGCTGGTGCTGACTGTGCCAATATGGGACGCCGGGGGTAAACAGAGGTTGCTCACAAGTCGGCATTCTGTCTCCACTGCTATGATGCATGTTAGCCAACTTACTGCTCAACGCGCTGAATAGTTCTGACGTTCATGCACAAGCATACCCGGATGTTGTAGCTGCATTGTCTGTTGGATCGTGTCTAGCGACTGTCTGGTCTAAAGGGTAGGCAGCCCTAGACGTGACCAAAGATTGGTCCACTAGTAATGGGTTTTCAGCCAATCCTCTCAAAGCTGAGGTTTTTCTCTTTGCGAGAAGAGGGAAGCTGTCTTTTCTAACTCATCTAGTGCTTAAAAGCGTAACCATTCAATACTCTAAAGAAGCTAAGTATTTGGGTGTCATCCTGGATAACAAACTTTTATGGATTAAACATGTTACGTCGAAAGCCTTCTGGCAATGCAAAGAAGCAATCGGCAAGACTTGGGGAGTGTCATTGAGAAGGGTTCTCTAGATATATGTACACAGCTATGATAAGGTCAATTATATAAAATGCATCGGATGTCCGGGGAAATAAGCTGCCAGACTCCAAAGAACGGTCTGTCTCGGCGACATGGGGCTTTCCCCCGCATGCCTTGCTCCGCTCTAAAAGCATTAACAAATCGCCCTCCCCTTGATATTCCTATCGGAAGCTAGGCTCTAAGGCCTTCTAAAAATAAGTGATCTTTGGTAAAACACGCACGGGAGCTTTGATGACCTTGCGCGACGGATGTCTTATGACTCTGGTCTTATGCTATCCGATGCAATGACACCAGCACTGCTGCTGCGGAAATAAATCGAAATCGACTTTACCTGTGCCCAGGACTGATTTGGATCAGTATCTGAGCCAGGAAAAGAATGAAGTCGGGTCTTGTCAAAGGCTTGCTAGACATCAAGAAAAAAGCCTGCCCTAATCATTCTTTCCCAGGTTTGTTTTGGTCAGTTTATTATGTCTCACTCCATGTTGGGTAACGATTTTGGGTGAGGAGCTGGCTTTTCGTTCCAGCAATATCCAGTCAGTTTCACAACTTTGTCCGTTACGTATTTAAGTTGCATAATATCGTTCTTGGCTTTAAGTTTTGTTCCTCGTAAAGCATTTCCATTTTAGTCAACCTGGTCCGAGGTAGAAATTTTTCCGATATTTTCGGCGCCATTGGATTTCTTATTTCTAGTCGAGAACTTGAAACCCTGGAGTCCTTATCAAAAGGGTTAGACAAAAGCACTCCCCAGAATCCACAGAGCCGACCTACGAAGAAGGTGGATTTTCCAGCAAAGTTTGCTTTGTATACTCTACGACGTTTAATATACAAAAAGGGTGGATTTTAGTCGCCTCTTAGGACATGCATGGCTACCTCGAGTACATTCTTAAACCTAAAAAAAAGGCAATTGATCTACACATAAGCTCATTAGATGACCAGGATTACGGTTCGGCCAATATGTGGTCTCGCAGTCTAGTAGTTTAACTATGAGTTCAGTGTTTGACAAACGTATGTAAGGGTAGCCCGCTAAGAAGCAGCTTATGAAACTCAGATTGACAAGGTACTGCCTGCATATGCGAGGCCATTTCCGCAGTTTTCTACAAGACTTGCAAGGAAGTTATTTTCAATGTCTAAGTATTGGTCTGATATTGAGCAAATAGAACTGCTCCACTCCTTTTCTGCAGTAGTCCACCTACAAAGACATATTAACTTTTTGAAGGACTCTCAATATACGACAAAGATAAAACAAGATCTCAAATACAGCCCTTTGTAGGCAGTGCTGGCAAGACTCGGCTCAGTGATGGGGGTTTCCTAGAAACAGTAGATACCTTACCTATCTAGCTAAACTTAAAAATTGCGAAGTTTACCTATTCAGTTAAAGTTGCTTACAGCACAGCGACGTAATATATTAGGTATTTATTACGTGACTTACATATCCTGCCAAAAGTAAAAGAGCTTTAGTGAATCCTCGATAGCCTCGATATTGACATGGACTTGCTGGACAAGTCTTACGAATGATTGTTCAGTCTGTGACAATTTCTTGTATACAGCAAGGATTCTCTTAAAGGCATCGCAAATAACGCATAACTGTCCATGTTATATAAACAAACATTTGAAGTATGACAAAGGACATTATCTACGGTCATCTGGTACCTTAAAAGCCGAAGCCTGTATGCAATTGCATGCAACCTAAACGACATGTACGCGCTGACGTTTTAAGTTAAATTATTCCTCGAACTGCATCTGAGACTTAACAACTAATCAAATGTGTGGGCGACTTGACAGATGTAGTTCACTGGTGTTTGAAATAAATTTGTCAAGATTTACATACGAATGTTGCATATGTTACGGTTAGGAATTCTAAAGCGGAACTACTTGAAACTCATTGTTCTTACTACGACTAATATGCATATCGTGGTGTTACATATCGCTATCTTATTAGATACGCCACAGCCGTGCAATTATACCGGATCTTGATAAAATATTCACTTTACGTATCTACAGCAAATGTCAACGAATTTCAACGTTCAGTCATAGATAGTGGAATGTTATAGAATGTGTTGTGAAACATCTAGAAGGTGATAAAATAGAAATTCCTATTGATTGTATAGACAAGTAAAATGATGAATTGATGTGGATACGTTCTAACAACCCATACTTACGATTGATGGTGAAAATCACAAAAGTATTTTACGCCAAACAATTTACCTAGAAAAGACAAAAAAAAAATTTATTTAAATTTAAAACAGCAAAGATAATTATATAAAAGGCTATACTTGAGTATATGTATTTTAATTAATTTATTTACAAAGAAAAGGAGGCAGTGGTCTCTGCGTAAAGGAGTACGTTCTTCAGTGGGAATGTTAGGTTCCCATTTGGACTCATGAGGCCACAAATAGGACACTCCTGAAGTTCCGTCGATGACAGGAGAATCTAAGGCAAAATTCTACGAGTCATTTCCGGAGACTGCTCTACATAATATTTACTGAGCCACGCACTAAAACACTTAAATACAATGAAGAACATGAAGGACATTAGCGATGCCATTGATATACCATTAAAAGCATTTGATAGATACTCGTATCGGATTAATCACAATAACTCTCCCGGATGGCTAAATCGAAAGCCTGAATGGGGGAGCGAAGGAACTTGAACTCAAAGTGGAAGACCTATCTCAGCTTTAACCTGACCTATTGGAGCACTCCAAGAGATTTTAATTTTTATAAAATGTATAAGAATAAACCTATATGGTATACGCCCACGTTCCCGCCACCATCCCAACCACTTCTTTTTCCCCTGGGCTGCATCAAGGTGTCCTGCGACCCGGATCAACCTGGCCCAGCATCTGCAACAATAGCTCAGTCGCAAACGGAGTATCTGGATACCTTGCAACCTCCGGATTAGCTAGCCTTATCTGTATACAGCGGATCTCTACACAGATGGACCATCTTTTCTCTGCTACTCGTGGGATCTAATAATGGGTAAAATGTCAAAAAAAAAAAAAACCCGAGACCGATACTCCTTTAATGCCGGGCGGTAGAACAGTGACTGCACCGACCACCGGTAAAGCTCCTGCATTGTCGAGCGGAGGTAAAACTGTGGCAGGCCATGGTGCACCATCCTCTAAAAGCAAACGCAATGAGCTTCAAACTAAATATCCAAGGAGTGATAAGACTGCGGCAAGCCATGGTCCCATCACTTCCTCCACCTGTAGCAGCAGCAAGTTTGTGGCAGGCCACGGCTGCTACTAAAAATCCTCCCCCTAAGGAGGAATCAGGGGCTCAGCCGTATCGGCAAACTCCATCTAAGGCGCTCTACTTAAGACGCCGAAATGCGTAAGTGCGGACAAAAAGGACAAAATAGAGTGGGCTAACAACATCCTAAAAGACGGACTACCCACTGCTCCCAAAACGCTAAAAGACTCCTCAAAGGGCTAGAGGCCAAGAGGCCCCAGAAGTCTAAAACCTATAACACCAAAACCCTTCCACCAAGAATTTAGCCTCCCCATTAAGTGTTGGATGCCACCCATGGAGCGAAATAACCACTGAGCCCAAATATCTTTCCTTCTCTCCCTATCCCATTTTCCAAAAGTCTTAACACATGCTGCGGTATTATAAGTGTATTCATACCCACTTGAGTGTTAAGTTCTTTTTTAAAAAAAAAATCTCTGAGGTTTTTTAGCGAAGTCCTAAAAGACGCAATAACGATCGCGATAATCGACAGAAACGACACCGACGAATTGATAACACCTGAACGGTGGCAGTTGATCAAGTTAAAGTTTTCGGACACCTTCTTCGCCATCATGCGGGAAAACCCCGGACCACCTCCCATCACAAGCGACGCTGGCTGGCACAAAGGCCATGTCAAGCTTAACGCTTGTGCCAATCAAAGACCTCTTGATCTTTTCACAAAACCCATAGGTGGATTAGAAGAGATTTGGCCATGTGCAAAACTCGAAGTCGTACCAAGGGAGCATATCCCTAGCAGACCTAGAACCCACATCTGGATCCCAGCCGAACTCTTCTCCCCAGAAATCAATCTAGAGATTATCAGCCTTAGTAGCCCGACCCTGCCGACTCATGACTGGAAAGTCCCGAAACTTGAAGAACTAAGGGGTTCTTATAGATGCGCGTTGATCGTGATCAATAAGGAATCCCTTAACCATCCAGCGCAGACTAAAGGCATGATTCGGTTCGGTTTCGAGTCAATTCACCTAAAAGCATGCTGATAAGCGACCTCCTCTTCCTTTAACTGAAACTTCAAACTCAACCTTAGATCTTGGAGCGTCGATATCCAATCTAGAAATGGATAGCGATGACTACAATTTATCCGAGGCGACTATCAAGCCGCCGGTCTCCTCTTCTGACACTCTGTCGGAAATGAGGAATTAAAAGGAGATCCTATACGATCAGAGGAAGAAGATGAGGACAAGTCAATCAACTTTTACACAGATGGATTTAAAACCGATACGCGGGGTTGGTAGCTGTGTTTTCTCAGATAAGCTAAATCAAAGCCTCTCCTTACGTCTTCCAAATCACTGTAGCGTATTCCAGGCGGAAATTCTGGCGATTAAAGAAACTCTGTCCTGGCTGAAGGAAAACGTGATATCTGCATACGAGTAGGATATCCGCATCTTTTCGGATAGTCAGGCCGCTATCATCTAATTAGGGACATGGCAGAGTGGTTCAACCGTCACCTATGTTGGGTGCCGGGCGACAGAGACATTCCAGGCCAACGAACTCGCCATAATTGGAACCACTCTACCTATTCTACCGGCAAAGGTACCTATCGCTACGTGCGAATCAATATTAATAAAAGAACAGACCTTAGATAGAATGTTCGACTCTCATGTCCAGCGAACAAACAGAACCAGCCAAAGTTGGATTTAAATCTTTCTAAATAGGCAACATCTCAGCGTAATCGTAGGTGTCATCACTGGACACTGCCTTATAGGCAAGCATGCAAGAAGTCTTGGCGTCTTTACAAATGACTTCTGCAGAAGCTGCATGGACGAGGGGGAAGAGGAGACACAATCCTCTACCCTTTACTAAGAATAAATTCACATTTATTGTGAAATGATGTAGAATTTTATTAATTTAAAAAGTTCGGTCTATGACTCGTACAACTCGCTTATGGAACGCCCTGTCTAGCTCTTTATTTCCTAGTCATTATAACCTTCAAACATTTAAAACCAACGTTCACCGGTACCTCTGTTTCCATCCTCACTGATTTTCCTTCGCCCGCGCTGTGTGCAAACATTTTAAGGATACTTAATCCCTTGAGCGCGCACAAATTATAATATAAAAAAGAAAAAACAAAAAAGAAAAGAGGGCCCAGTGCATAAACTTGCGTGTCCACATTGCGAAAAGTACCTCCAAGCGCTGAACATCTTTTCCATCGTACCAATTTGGCCCCCATAATTAATTCGCTTGGTGGTACACCTATTTGGCTTAATCTGCCCACTTACTGAAAAGATAAGAGAGAATCTAAACGGAATACAAATTTGCAAGAACCGTCCTCACATACTTTTCATTCATCTCGTATTTTTCGTAATGATTTTCGTTCATCTAACAGATGCAGAGCAATTCGCAAGAAATTTAAAATGGATTCCAAAAATAATGCCTTTTGTACAAAAGATAAGAAGTGACAACCAAAACAAATTATTCAAGGGGGGGCTGTCTTCAAAGATTTCAAACAAATTGGTTTTCTTTCCTTGGGAGCAAACCATTTTATAATGAAATTCATCTCTGGGTTCGAGTTCCTTTTTGCCGGAAGACCCACTAAATTTTCCCAACTCCCGAATTGATGACAACATTTTCAACCACTCCTTCTCCAAATATGACGAAATTGATAAACGAATTGAAGCTTCAAAATATACTGGAAACGCCGAACATCGCAGGCCCAAGTTTCCTGTTCAAAAAAGCGACGAAAGCCTTCGTCCAGTATTCGACCTTCGAGGTCTGAATCCTTTCCCATGCATTAGTCCCACAGTTTCTCCAAATACACGACTGGATGGTAAGAATCGATCTATCCCAAGCATACTTTCACGTTCCCATATCGATGAGCAATCGTTGTTTTTTAAGGCTAGTTTACAGCGAGGAGTTACTCGAAATGACAGCTGTACCATTCGGCCTATTTCCAGGTCCTCAAATATTTGCTGCCTTAATAAATTGGATCGCGGAGACCCTTCGAAACCGTGGCATTCGTGTCTTAGTCTATCTAGACGAATTTTTGGTTGCCCATCAGGACGAGAACAAATTAATTTCACAAACCGCGGAGGTTGTAAGTACTTTCGAATTTCTGGGATGGCAGATCAACTATCCAGCGATACTGGATCCAATGCAGCAACTCAAATATCTCGGAGTAACATGGGACACCAAGGCCAATACAATTTTTCTCTCAAAAAAGAAAACAGAAAAATCGGTTCCCACTAGATCACCGAAATCAAGCAGTGTTGGGTGCGGTAAGTACGTAGGCGGATGACCACATGGGAACTCAGTACTCCGAGTGCTGTTGACAAAACGCGCCACATGGGCATAGTACCCCGGAGTTAAATCCAGGACCCTACAAATTAATTTGTATCGTTCCCTTGAAATAATAATAATAAAAAAAAAAAAGATATTACATGCAATCGACAACTTTTTGACCAAACAGCTCTACAGCCAGAAACAAGTTCAAAGACTGTTAGGCCGTAGTCTCTGGTTTTTAACGTAAACCACCTGTTGTGTAGACTTATGTTTACGGGATGCCCATACATCCATGAGAGCAAGGATACGCCTTGTCATCGCTTACCTACATAATAGAATAATACCAAAGCAGAACTTGTGTTGGAGGCACAAAGTCCACCCTTGGTATGGGTCGAGGCCGATCTAAAACCTCTTGCTGCTCTTAAGGTCACAGCAGCCAGTATTTATTT
Source organism: Volucella zonaria (assembly GCA_963966105.1). Classification (NCBI taxonomy): domain Eukaryota; kingdom Metazoa; phylum Arthropoda; class Insecta; order Diptera; family Syrphidae; genus Volucella; species Volucella zonaria. The sequence goes on from OZ014531.1 coordinate 132,786,940, forward strand.
GCTATTCTACCCCACCCGCGATTTGGGTTTAAACCACAGCCACCATGACGCTCCCACAAGGGGGCCTACCTCAACAAGTCAGGCCCGGACCGAAATCCGGGGGGCTCCTGACTCCCATGGTACTGTGATTTATGTCCTGGTATGGACTACCGGTGGTCCAGCCGCCAACAAAACCTATGACCGGCAACTTGTTACTGATCAAATCGAAGCAACCTTCAGAGGCGTTATCTGAAGATGTTTACGATAAGACCAGTAATATGCTCTGCCCCCGCTTTTTATTAGACAACGTCATTAATAGTATTTGGTCTCGGGGCTAAATACGAGCCAATAACCTCGATAGGAAATGATATCTGGCACAATATTGCATACAGGATCTTGTACGAAATGTAGAAACACCTAAAACAATGTTGTGGCAGTTCTCTTTTTTTGTAGATCGTGGGAACAATGCTAAAACCTTCGAAATAAGTTGGTGAATGCTCTCTATCAAATCGTATCCCAATGTTTTAGTTAGCTCGGCAGGAAGACCATCTTATCCGATAGTCTTGTTTTCGCGGGTTTTATGTCTCAGGTTTAAGGGGTCGTTCTAGCTGACACCTGAATTTGGTCGTTTTTACCGTTCAACAGTCTGCAGAAGTGTGCTTGTGCTAGACGAAGTCCTTAAATTTCTATCCAATTCGTTGATGTTTTGTGTCCCTCCTTGCTGACAGCATATTAAGGGTGTTTTTTTTTTTATAGAGTTATACGAATTCAATATGAAATTAAACACTTGAATCTAATGTTAATGTCTATGATATTTATTTAATAGATAATTTTATGCAATTATTATTTAAATATGACATCGAGCATATGCGCACCAAGGCTAGCTCAAATGAAGCGTAGTCGTGAAGTCAAATTTTCGACAACTTTATCGAGCAACTAGGGCCGTATATCAGCAATAACACGGCGAATGTTGACTTCCAAATCGTCCAAAGTCACTGGTTTATCGGCATAGACTAGTGACTTCACATCTAAAGGTGTGAGATCACAGGATCATGGAGGCCAGTTCATAGGTCCATTACGTGAAATTATGCTCTCAGCAAATGTTTTCCGCAATAAATTAATGGTGTCGCGTGCCGTGTGGCATTTTGCGCCATCTTATTGAAACCAAAACTCTGTCACGTCAATGCCATTCAACTGAGGAATGAAGAATCTAGAAATCATGTTTCTATAGCGCTCTATAAGGGCATCTCGAAAAAGGCTTCTGCTTGTTTACCTATCCATTTAACCGAAAACGGGCCTCATCGGAGAACCAAATTTTGGGTTGAAAATGAGGATCAAGCTGAATCATATTTTCGGCCCTTACACCGAATCTACGATGCGTATAATAGTCACGCGGTTTCCACTCTTCAACAGCTGGTTATCATAAGCTTTTAAGCCAAGATCTTCCGTAAAATTTTCCACAAAGTGGATGGGCATAGCTCCAATTACTGTGCACGGTGGCGAATCGACTCATTCAGATTCTCCTCAACACTGCGCTCTACGACGGCAATAACTTCTTCTGTTCGCACTGCTTGTCATCTTTGGGGATGCGTATTATCCGCTAGAGTGTATGTGGTGTGAAAACGATTCATCGTGTTGCGAATAACTGGCTCAGATGGACGATTATGTCGACCGTAAAATGGACGTAGCGGACGTTAAGTTTGGCGAACCGAACCATGGTTTTCAAAAAAAATTTGCAGGATTTGCACGCGTTATTCTGACGTTAATCTATTTATCGTCAAATGGCATAACGTACTAACCACAAATAAATTTTCGTCTGTCAAATTGACAATATGTAGAAACAGTGTTGCCAGTTTAAAAACTAAAGCTCTAAAAAAACCACCCTTTAGTTTTGCACTCATTTACCACTAAACCCATTTTGGCAGCTTCCGTTTCAATACTAGCGAACGTACCGGAGATAGACCGCTAAGTTTACCCAATTATGTCGATATCATCGGCATACGCTTGTAGTTGTACAGACTTTTGACAGATTATGCCTCCAAAGTCCGTTTGTGTGTTCCGCACAATTCTTTCTTGTCTAAAACCTTTTTTGACATCAATGGTCCCGGTTACGGTCATCACCGACCTTTACGAAGCAGGGAGCGTTCTCAATTCTCATTCTGCACAAACGGACGAGGCTGGTAGGAATGCCAAAACTACATTAGCTGTATATAGCTCATCTCTACAAATGTTGTCATATGCGGCCTTAAAATCGATGAAAAGGTTGTGGGTATCGATTTCGGCCTCTCGAGTTTTTTCCAGGATCTGCCGGAGTTTGAAGAGTTGATCGATAGAGGACTTTCCTGGTCTGAGACTGCACTGATAGGGACCAATCAGGTTGTTGGTGAAGGGTTTCAGACGTTCACACAATAAGGCCGATAAGATATTGTATTCGATGTTGGGGAGACTTATACCTTTAGAGCTGGCGCAGTTGAGGGGGTTTGCTTTTTTGTCGATCGGGTATACGGTGCTGAAATTCAATTCATCAGAAATACACCCTTTTGATCAGATCTGAGAAATGAGTTGGTGCATCTTCTCCACAAAGTCATTTTCAGCAAGTGCTCATCTTGTTCCTCTGATCGTATAGGATCTATTTTTACTTCGTCATGGGTTTTCATTTCCGAAAGAATGTCAGAAGAGCAGACCGACGGCTTAATAGTCGTCTCAAAGATCTAACGTTGTATTTGAAGTTTCAGTTAAAGGAGGGGGAGGTTGCTTATTAGCATCCAGCTCATCCTTTTTGTAGACCCTTAGGTGAATTGACTCGAAACCGAACCGAATCTGCGCTAGAGGGTTAAAGATTCCTTTTTGATCGCAGTTATACTGTCTGTAGAAAAAGTTTATCCGTATTCTCAGCATTGACTGTGACTATACTAGGTTTCCTTCTTCATCTTAACACGTTCTCTTTACGTGTTAGTAAAACTTCCATACGTTCTTCCTGGAGCACAACCTCTCAACATCTTCGATCGGGCGCTTCTCGTGCTCTTTTTTCTTCTTCTGGAGAAGCCGATGTTCTGCCCGTCTCTTTTGCTGGTAGAATTCACGAGCAGCTCTCGTCCTTCGTCGCAGCGCCGTTTTGTAGGTTTCTCGTTTAGCTGCATGAATTTGCCGGCATTCTTCATCAAACAAAGGACTTCTTGGAGGTGGTCGGATGAAACCCAGCACATCAATTGCGGCGTCTCTGATGGGACGTTGGCAGCGCTGCCACTGGTTTTCGGTACTTAATTCTGGCGACATAGGAGTTTTTGAGAGATTTCGAGATACGCTTTCGGCGTACGTTATATCTTCTACGTTATATCTTCTAACAGTGATACTTCTTTTTTGTGGCGCTTGGAAAATCCACATTCGCACGTTGAAGGCGAAATATTGACCTCATCCATCTCTCTCCTGGTAGAGGCATTGGAAGAGGTGGAGCTTTTAGCTTTCGAGAGTGAGTGGGCTGCCACTCACACCGGTGATGCACAGGGCAGGACCTCGGTCGAAGGGGTATCCAATGCAGCTGGAATATCCGCCGCCGAAGCTATCTTCGAGAATAAAAGAAATAAGGGCAAGGCAGCGATGATGGAAAGAGTGGAAACAGCTGGCTCAGCCGCTGTGCCTGCAGCATCCATCATCGCTGCTAAGAGTGCAAAGAACGCACACCAAAGGACATAGCCTCTGATTTTTAACGTAAACCACCTGTCATGTAGACTTATGTCATCCATGGGACATAAGTACCATGATACCAATTCGGAACTGTGTTGGAGGCACAAGTTCCACCCTTGGTATGAGTCGAGGCCGATCTAAAACCTCTTACTGCTCTTAGGGTCACTGCACCCAGTACTTATTTGCAACTCTACAATGGGTCAACCAACAGGAAGACCCCACCCGCGATTTGGGCTTAAACCACAGCCACCATGACGCTCCCACAAGGGGGCCTACCTCAACAAGTCAGGTCCGGACCGAAATCCGGGGGGCTCCTGACTCCCATGGTACTGTGATTTAAGTTCTGGTAGGGACTACCGGTGGTTTTGCCGCCAACAAGACTTATGACCGGCAACTGGTAACTGTTCAAATCGTAGCAACATTCGGTGGCGTCATCTGAAGATGTTTACGATAAGACCAGTAACATGCTTTGCCCCCGCTGTTTATTAGACAACGTCATTGATGGGCGAAGCCTTGGTAATTGGGCGGGGACCCAGATTGTCAGGCCAGTTGAATTTCGCAACGTTCGTAGTTCCAAGGAGTCGCCTGTACTGCCGCCATTTGCAAATATATTGTCGCGGCTTCAATTGAAAGCCGACAAAGAAGCAAAAGGCTTCTTCTCAAGTAATTTTCGACTTAAGGTGGTGGCGCGAGCCATTCACATAAAGTTAGATTTGCATCCAAAGCCCTACACCAATTTCTTAACGACAGATGCAGCGGATACAGGTTGAGGAGTGCAGGTAGAGGAAAAACTGTTGTCCGACCTCTGGACCAAAGAACAAAAAAAAGTTGCATTCAAACCGAAAAGAATTGTATGCGGTTTCTGCGGCCTTGAGTGCAGAAAAACATCATCTGAGCAATGCTCACATTCTTGTTCAGTCAGACAACAAGACATTAGTAGCATACCATATATTCGAAAAGAAGGCGGAACACACTCTTTAAGTCTACTGGCAATAAGTCGATTCTGGCAGACCGTTTGAAAATTCGGCTGTCAGCACAATACCTTCCGTGGAGGTACAATTGGATTGCGGACCATTTGTCTTGGTGACGTTGTCCGCCAGAGTGCCACCTGTTGTCTCCGGCAACAAGCGAAATCTTCAATCATTGGAGCACTCCAGACGTCGATTTATTCGCGTCTGCAGAAACAGCCGTCCTCAACAGTTACGTCTCTGTTAGACTGTAGAAATCAGTTTGCTTTTTTCTCAAACGGCTTCCCACAGGGTTGGATATTTCCACCACCCAATGTAATGCCCTGGGTATTAGACCACCTGAATTCGGGAAAAGGATTAGATGGCAGAAAATTGAGGTCAAAAGCCGTAACAAATCCGATGGAGATAGTAAATCTACAAGAAATCCTAGTGGATGTGTCAACCAACTTTCCGCCAGCTCAAGTAGACCGTCTGGCCCTTCAAGCCTGTTTAGTTGGAGATGGGGCAAACTAATGGAAAAATGGTCTACTCCTGAAAAACAACTTTTCAATGAGAGCTGGAGGCTTTCCACATTAAATCCACATACTATCCGGCAATTAAACGGTGGCTAGTCTGGTGCGAAAAAAATTTAGTAAACCCGAACTCACCACAATCTCAACACATTGCGAGGTTTTTAGCGCATTTGTTTTTAGACGAGAATCATTGTATAGCACAATTTTAGTTCACAAGTCAGCCATAGCTACTTTCCGTGTCCAGTTACCAGAAGAATCATCTGAAAATATTTTGGTTAAACAAGTACTTAAAGCAATTGCATCCGCTCAGCTGAGGAAAGCACAATTGTCGATTTGGGACCCCCAGATTGTTTTCGATTGGATGGTTTCGTCGAATGCTAAGATTACATTGTTTGAGGCATCTAGACGAACGGCTTCTTGTTACGAGTAGCATCAGGTCGCAGAGTGCATGATCTAAAGCTACTGCGGATTTCAAAAAATAATATGTCTTCAGCGGGTGGGGATGTTATATTTTGGATCAAAAACGGATTCTTCTACTCACAGGCAATCTGGATGGCTTTTATCCAAGCATCCTAATCAAAACGTCTGGCCAGTATATTGTATTAATACGCTCATAGCTATTTCGAACAAAAGAAGAGCAAAGGTAAACGGATTAACAAATCTTTTTATAACCTTAACAGGTGATCCAAAACCAGCATCTAGGACCGGTTTCCTACCACGCACCATGCGGGGAGACGGAAGTCGCGGTGATATACGTCGCGGTGGAGAATTGCGTCGTGGAGACATTCGAAGCGGCGATGGACGTCGCCTTTCGGTTGTAGGCGAAATTTGTCGGTCTCTTGATGATCGAATCATTGGAGAACGACGTTCACGGGATCTTCTCTGTAGAGGCGAAGGCGAGGAACGCCGTATTGGTGGTGACAATTTCCCATCTCGGAATGGCGACATTCTTTGATCTCGCATTGGTGAGAATTTTCGATCGCGTGATTGTCGTCTTGGTGGAGATCGCCGTTCATATGGAGAACGTCGATCGCGTGGAGACTGATTACGATGCATACGGTGGTCTCGGCTCATACTACGTCTGCGATTTCCACCGCCACGATCGCGACCGCCTCCACGACCACGGTTGTTTGGCGTACGACGATGATTGAACCTTCGTGGAGACCTAGAACGTCTCATTGGCGATCTGGTTTCTTGATCTTGATCTAATAAGGGACATATAACGACTTCGCGATCACGAACGTTCTCGCATAATGGATCGCGAACGATTTCGACCACCACCACCACCTCTGGATCGGCTACGACCACGTGGTGGACGACGGCCTTGATCAAAACGTTTCATTTCCTGTCGCCTTGGTGGAGCTTTATCCAGTGAACTGCTTGATGATGACTCTCGATTATTTCTACACTGACGCTTTTTCTGAACGGCATTTTGATTTTTGCGAATCTCAAAGTCGTCTCGCCCATTTTGGTGTGTTTGCCCAGTTGGTGTTGGACGACCGGGAAAACTGCGAAGAAATTCATGCTGCGCCAACACAACCGACGAATGCTTTCGTATCAATTATTCCGCGTTCTCGTTGACATATATTTTCTATCTGTTTACTTCACAAATGTCAAAATAGAATTGACATTTGCCGCCATTTGCAAAAATTATAGCATCTTCCGATAGGCTGATTACTTTTGCGCCACCAAATTATAGTTATGTTACAAAAAGGTATAGATAAGCTAGCTACGAACAGCTCTGAAGAGAATCTTCACTACAAGCCTGGTACTGGCATACATACCGGAGCCCTGGCGAACAGTGATAGTGGATTTTATACCGAAAATCGGAAAGTAGGACTACTCGCTCGCCAAGAGTTTCAGACTGACTTCTTTCATGCTGGAAACCATCGAGAGAATGGTCGAGACCCATGTGCGCAAAACCGCCTTGCGGATGCTTCCTCTGTCGGCGTTGGAACACGCCTACCAACGCGGAAGATCCTGGGAGAGTGCGCTCTAGAATATGGTAGGCAGACTTGAACGCAAACTCGGCAAGACGGTATACGCCTTGGGCATTTTCATCGATGTTGAGGGTGCTTTCGACAACGCAGATTTTGACCGCATATGTAACTCGGTCAGAAAACATGGAGGAGATGGATCACTAGTTTTCTGGATAAAAGCAATATTAGTTGCGGATGCTGGCCAATATGTGGTGGCGGGGGTAAGCAGGGGTTTCCCGCAAGGCGGCGTTCTGTCTCCACTGTTGTTGTTCGAATCACTGCTCAACGCGGTCAATAGTTCTAAAGTCTATGCACAGGCATACGCGGATGATGTAGCTTTACTCTCTGTTGGATCGTGGCTAGCGACTGTCTGCTCTAAAGCGCAGGCAGCCCTAGACGTAATTGACGACTGGTGCAATGGGCTTTCAGTCCTCTCAATACTGCGCTTGTTCTTTTTATGAGATGGAGGAAGCTGTCTGGTTTGACTCATCTAGTGCTTAGAGGCATCATTATCCAATTCCCCAAAGAAGCTAAGTATTTAGGTGTCATCCTGGATAACAAACTTCTCTGGACCAAATATGTTACGTCGAAAGACGCTAAGGCGCCGTCGGCCTTCTGGAACTGCAGAAGAACTATCGCCTGGGGGCCTGTCACCGAGAAGGGTCCTTTGGATCTGCACGGCTTTGTAAGGCCAATTATGTCCTATGGGTCGGTGGTCTGGTGGAATAAGCTTTCGCGAAAATACGTGATTGCTGCTTTTACCAGGCTCTAAAGAACGATTTATCTCGGATGCATGGGAGCTTTTCCCAGCACTCCTGGCTCTGTTCTAGACGCATTGATGAATCTCCTTCCCCTTGCTATTCATATGATGGGCTGCACTCTCAAAGCCATCTTCCGTTTAAAAAAGAAGTGGTTTTTGTTACAACAAGCACTGGAGCTTTGATGACCTTATGACTCTGATCTTATGGACATGCCGTCCGATGCCACTGACACTAGAACTCCTGTTGCGGAAAAAATACGAAATCGACTGTCCCTGTGCCCAGAACTGGTTTCGACCAGAATCTGAGCGAGGAAAGGAATGCAGTCGGATTTTCACGGACGGCTCTAAAACCAATATAGGATGTGGCGCTGGTGTAGGACGACAACGTTAGATTTCACTTCACGTTAGGAAAGGTTGCATCTGTCTTCCAAGAGGAGATTTACGCAGTTCTGGTGGCAGTGAACTATGTATATTGAGGAGAACCGGTGGAGGGAGCGAAGCTTTTGCATCTGTAGCGACAGTCAAGCTGCGTTTAGGGCCTTGCTGGATCTCTTACGACTTCCAAGCTAGTTCAAGAATGCAAGAGATCACTGACCACAGTCCGAAGGCTAAATTCAGTGTCCATTGTCTGAGTCCCAGGTTAAAATGGAAGCATCGGAAATGAAATAGCCGATCAACTTGCTAGACAAGATTCAGAGCAGAGTTGTGTCCTCAGTTAAGGCTTCCATTGACATTTGGGTCTCATATGAGCACAACTGCAGATAACAGACATAACTCCTCCCCAGGTTGCAGGCAGACCAAATGAATGCCTCTCGACGTCTCTAGGACGTCAGCGGCCTCTGTCTTGTACCTCAGCAGGAAAGACTGCAGGATCCTTACTGGCGTCCTGACAGGGCTCTACGCTTTTGCTAAACACAATGGTTCGCTTCTATTTTAAGGAAACGACCAAATATATGGTCAAGACAAGTGCTAGGTCTAGTAACGCAATTTACAAATGAATCGAAGCCATTTACATCCAATATGGATTCGTATGTTTCTACTCAAGCGTTAGAGCTCCTAATATCGATGCTAAAGTCCCCAATTACGATAAGGTTAGCTGATTTTTCGTTGCTTAAACAGACAGAAAATTGGAGTGGCATATTCCGCAGTCTTTACACACATTCTATGGTAAAACTTACATTAGAAATAGAACAGGTGATTTTCAAAACACAAATGTTTCACGAATACTGTCATTCCCCCGCTGAATATGTATCATTATGGACACGTCAGTTCAAAGCATATGGTGAGGGCACCGCTCCGATTTAAACTGCGTCCTCTACTTCCTTTCTCGTTCTGAGTTTAAGTGGGGTATTTACGGGTTAAGTCCGTTTTTCGCGGATTTCTCCTCTTCAACAAGGTCAAGACTTGAATCCAATTTTTAGTTGAATGCACATGGAAGCCTCCCATAGTACTTTCTAGTCTGTCTGTTGGATAAAGTTAAGTCGAATACTTTCTCTCTCACTTTCATAACCAGGTCGGAAGATACTACAAAATCCAGGAGACGATTGACTATCACTCTTCTCTCCCAAAAAGGGTTCTGAGCATCTGCATCGCAGCATATGATAAAGCCCATCTTACTGGAATCACAGTATTTAATGAGTCGGGGTATTGCCCTTAAGGGAATCTCGCTGACGCAACGACGAACTGGTGTTATTCTTCGTTCGATTCATAACTTTTGTCGGCAGCAACTAAATCTTGGTTCAAGTTTAGATGCTAAGAGTGGATTCGGCACTCCGATCTCTCCGATTGTTCGGAAAGTGGTGTTACACCTCTGGTGAATTCACCTAACATATACTAATTTCTAAAAAAGACCTCACCTTCAATGAGTCCCATCCGCAAATATTCCTCACTATTACTCACACTCTGATTATGATTCATACAACATTCCGCAGATCCGGAAATTCAAATATTTTTCTGATACTCAGGCAAATTATCCAAAAAAAAAAAAAGGAGAAACACATTTCAATAAATTCCATATCCTTAAGCCACCGTCGACCTTTCATGAGAATTTTCTCACTCAATGTGAACAACCCTCTCAATCATTTGCTCCGAGTTGTGACCGCATCTCATACGCGTATCGGAAATAAAATGACACATCCAAAAATTCATTCAAACCATCGAATACATCGAATAAATCTTTTGCAAAGCCCACAAATTGGTGAAAAATTAATTAAAACAGCATATATCTGCTGTAGCTTCACTCCAATTAAGTGCTCAGGACTTTTTTTTTTTTTTTTTTTTTGTATAATATCCCTGTCAGCCCTGAGAGCAAAATAGCCTTTTACGAGTACCACTAAAGCACCATCACTGTACGAGTATCCCGTACTCGTACTTATATTTTTATTCCACATAAGCTGGCGATTGTGGTATCGATTTATCGAAAGCCGATAAATGGCAAAAATAAAAATTTAAATTGAATTTACTCATATGAGCTTCCATCGTAAGCACGAATTTATGTAAACCCGAACCTTTAGACCATGTAGAGTTCATCGATACGGCTGGAGGTTCCCCAGCAATAAAAACCACCCCATGCATGGATGTTGAAAGCGAAGACACAAATATTGGCCCAATTATGAAACTGTCACGCTGGATTTTGTAACCTAAGCAAATAAGCATCGAACACAGAAAACAATACAGCGATCGTGCTAAGCCCGTAGATACGGATACTTGTTTTTATTTTTGTGGGTCGTCTTAATTGGCTCATGGATACAGAGTCAGATGTAGTCACCGTACCACCGGGCTTTAGCGAGGACCGTAGCGAAGATGCTATACCTATTTGATACTCTGGAAGCCTTTCACTTTTAATCCATACGATGCATGCAAACTGATTATGTCTGTTGCCCTCCAGAACCATTATCTGTTGAAAATTATGAATTTGTGAAGATTCTTGCACAATTCCAGTTTGGATTTACCGGTGTTCATGGGAAAGGAAAGGGTTTCCTCGATAAGGGCAACCGCAACTAACCCAACAATCACAATTTAAAGGAAGTTGCTGATTGACATTTCCACTTGGAGAGTACTATGTATTCATACTCTCGTATACTCATACTGGAATGTACTCGTATCCATAGCTAACGAATATGCACATTGTTCGGCTAAAGTTCTGTATCAGCGCAACACCCATTCGTGTGAATATGCCACTAAGCTCTAGCTATCTTAAAGGAAGGAAGGAAGTATCTATAGTACTACACAAGTGCAAAAAATTCATATACTCGTACATACGAGTACATTCACGTTGTCGTGTAAAAATTCTAATGTCAGCACCAGTACTCAGAAGCGACTTATGGTGCCAAAGTGCCCCGTAAAAGGAAGTTGTTCTCGTCTGGATAAAGCGCACGACGAAGTGCCAAGTGCAGTGTACTCGAAGCTGCTGTACTCTCCACAGCTGACAGAGTGATTAATTGCTTTGTTAACATTGAAAAATGAAGACATTCGCCAATATGTACGATAAGAGGGTACAAATATACAAATCCGCTCGTATCCAGTACGGCCACGCAAATGCTTACTGAATTCTAATTTTGTAAGCAGCTTCATTAGGCACTAGTGACGATGGGCGCATTCAGTAAGTTTGGAGGAGTCCGATTACTTAGGCCTTACGAATGGTTCCCTTAGTTGGCGGTGACTTAAATGAACATAACGCGTTAATGGTTTTTTTTGTTAAGGAAATTGGAATGCAACAGTCGAACAATGGTATGGCAATGATTAACGAGGGCCACCTTTATGGGACGTTGTCTGCGTACGCGTTCAGTCCTAAGAATGGGGTGCAGCTAATATTGGATCAAGTTGGGTGCGTTTTTGTAGTCCTCGTATTGTAGAATTGTTGAAAATTATTCATTTTGAATGGTCTTACTAGAACTTGTACCGGATACCAATGAATTATTGCTTCAATGATGGAGGGGAACAAAAAAATATTTACGCAACTAAAGCTGTCAACGTAAGTGTTAATGTGTTGCGGTATGATTTAGGTGCGATACCAAGTTTTATGGGAACCCCGATGTCCTATATATTTTGCTGTCATTTCTAGTTGATTCTACGGTTAACTGCTGCGTCTTTGTCGGTTGAAGTTTTCTGTTTACTGCATGTTTGAAGGGGTAGATGGTAGATGGAAGAACATTACTCGTATCTATGACTTGTATTCTTTTCAAGGAATGGCTTTATTAGGCAGTACCCTTGCTCTCTTGGAAAAGGTTGGCGCAGATACGTCCTTTTCTCCAGTATTCTTGTGGCACTTCCCTATAAAGATTTGTGAAGAATCTGTCTACAGATAAGTTTGAGACCAACAGTTGTCTGTCAATGTTGACACAAGACGCCACTTTTTCCAGCAGAAACAGGTTATCCACAAGGCGAATAATCTCTGCCAAATAAAGTTTTGTCAGACTGTTGTCAGAATACCGATAATAGAAGTACTATTTCACATCGTTCGGGGGGAAACCGCTGCCTTTAACCGACCCCAAGAGAGCGAAGTCCCTTGGTCTGTTACGAGTGCAATCCGACATATGCATTAGAAGACCAAGGGTGATCTCGAGCTAAACAAATGGCAAAAAGGGCAACATTAACTTCTTAAAAAGGATATACAAAAGTGCAATATTGAGCAAATATAGAGAGAGACTATCCCAGATAATCTAAACGGGGACCTGGAGATACAAATAAACATAGAAACTTGGAATAAGATTCGAAGGCATTGCTGAGAAAACAGGAGGAAACTAATTTTAAAGATTTTACAAGGAACATTTCCAGACATTACAGGCAGCCAGCCTAGCGAACACTTTAATTAAATAAAGCAAGAATTGAGGTCTCACTTATGTATATAAATAATTATCCTCCTACTAAAGTTAAGGAGGTTATTTATTAACACTCCCTAACGAAGTGTTATTTCATTTAACAAGTAGTCCTTCGGGCCAAATATAAACCAGCAACCTATTTCCGACTCCATCACAAAAAACCGAGAATTACAGTCCTCAAACCACAAAGGCAAATACAGAGGAAACACACCAATAATGGTTCCGAGTTTGGGATGACGCAGAATCAACAGGAGAGTGAAGCACAGCTATTAACTACCCAGAATTTCAGATTGTCAGCCCAACCCACATATACATGGAAGGAGTTGGGTTCGATTTAAATAATTCCGGGGAAGGGTTCACCATTCATCTACCACAACAGCCACAGCTATTCCAGATAACCGAATCTCTCTTGCACGATATAGCGAGGCTGACAAGAGTCCATCAAAATCTGGGAAGTAGGTTTACGTGAGTATTGTGGAGACATCTCGAAGTATCGTGAATTCAAGGAGCAGTGCGATTCACTGGTGATAAGAAGTCATATTTGGTTTCGCTTTAACAAAATTCAAGCTGACTGGAAAAGCATTAGGAGGCATTGATGACTCTACCGCAAGACTCCCGAGATACTGGGGGATGCCGAATCAACCATAACCTGCATACACTACACTAAAGGGTGGGTTTCCAATCTAGAAAAAAAAATAAAGTAAATGGAGAACAGATCTTGGCTTATCTTATCCTTCGAGGCTTAGACCCTAGCACATCTGAAAAGCTAGAAAATGTTGGTAATGCCAAACGCAGATTTCCCACCTTGGACGAAATAGAAGATTTCTTGTTGAGCGAATACCAGCTGTAAAATTATGCAACCACATCCAAGAAAGACAAGACTCCTGTGTTCCGCATTTTTTTTTTTTTTTTATAATGGGTACGCGCGCAAGGGATTTAATGTACCCTTCCGCATAGCGCTGGCATAGGGAAGCTAGGGAGGGAAAAGCGAGAGATACGAATGTGCGTTGGTTTTGAATGTTTGTAAGTTATAATGCCTAGGAAATAAAGAACTCAGCAGGGCATTCCATCACGATATTTCAGGGTGCGCCCGAAGGTGGGCTTGAGGGTATAATGATGAGCGTTCATAGCAAGACGTGTGTTGCGGCTAAAAGTTTGAAGGGGCAAAATCCTACTGGCAATTTTGGAGGAGCCCTGATGGTGAAAATAGCGATACAACAGGTTGAGGCAGGAGACATTACGTCTCTGTTCGAGAGGGTCGAATGACTGTGTCTTATTCAGAGCTCGCAAATAATAATTGACCGTTCTTCGTTGTCCGTAAATAAGTCTCATTTACAGACTCTTTGAGCAAAAAGTCATAGATGAACCGTTCACTTCGTCTCTGAAGTAAAACGGTCTGCATTCAACGAATAACCGAAATTGTTGTTTGTCTTTTGTTCGGGGAATTCGCTGACCGTTTGGACGCGAGCGAAGAAAATAAAAGTCTTTTGCGTTTGTATGCGTGTGTGCGAGTGGGGCGTCTTTTTAAGCTTGTCACTTTGCTTTGTGAATTAAGTGCATTCGGTAATTCGGGAAACATTGGCCGTGAACAAAATAAAAATGTGATCAATTTTTTAAATTCGATGCACAAGCAAATAAATCGAAGTGCAACGTATGCGGTATAAAATTGTCTGGCTCGCACACAACAAATTTAAAGCGCCATTTGATAGCTAAACATGCCGGGATTTTTAACGAATTAGACAGCAACGACAATATCGAAGTGCATTAAAATATTAAAAAAAAAAGAAAAATATCTTATGAAGCAAGTGAAGAAGGACTCGATTCCTCAATTATAAAAATTGTGACGACGGATGGAAAGCCTTTCTTATTTCTGGAGAGCGAAGGGTTTCGATAAATATTAAACCCAATATACAGCGCTATTTCTATGGCACCCATAACGTCACGAAATATTATGCATTTTGTGACCATTAGAGAGCAGAATATTAAAGACAGGATAAGAGCTTTTGTAAAGGGAAAACTTGTATCCCTCAAAATGGATGTCGCCACTAGAATGGATAAAGCTATTCTAGGTGTAAATTTACAGGTAATCCACTCAAAAGTATGTCCAAAGCTAAGATCGTTGTGAAGACTTTGGGCATGATACAGCTCCGTCATTCACACACTGGAATGTACTCGTATATTAAGGAAAAAGTTATAGAGATCCTACAAGATTACGGCTTAGCGCTTAATCAAATTTTCAGGTAAAAATTTAATTACAGTCATTATTTAATATGTTTGTTATAAAAGATTTAAACTTTTAAACACAGCATTACATCTGATAATGGTAAAAATATGGTAAAGGCCACTAAAATTTTAAATGATGCTACGGAAGAGTCACTTTTCGACGATGAACAAAATGAGGACAATTTGATGGAGTAGCTAGACTCTTTGTAATTGGCCAATATTCACATTGTAAGATGTGCTGCTCACACGCTTCAATTGTGTGTTTATGATATCAACAAGCTGAGCGAGATCAGCGAAAAAGTTAACACCTGTCGCAAATTATGTAAATTATTACGTACAGAAACTTATAGGTAAGTTAAATTTTACTTCTATTGTTTTAGTAAATTATTTTATTGGGTATATATTGGGTCTGCAAGTAAGTTTCCAGCGTTTGTCAGAGATGGCGCCACCAGTGGATCCCGGGCAGAAATGTCAGACCCCCTTGTTTTATTTGTAGGTTTTGTATCTGTCAACAACTTTGCCGCGTTATATTTGAGCAGTTCTATCGGTGTCGTACATTTTATCGAGCAAAATCATGGCAAGTTTGAAGCCAAATAAACGTCATTTGCGGGAAGCGCTGCTTTTATTCTTTAATATGAAGAAAAGTGCGGCTGAAGCCTATCGTTTGCTTTCGGAAACTTATGGGGCGGAATGTATTGGTGAATCGACGTGCCGCGAGTGGTCCAAACGGTTCAAAAGTGGTGATTTTGGAGTTGAAGACAAAGATCGCCCCGGAAAGCCGAAATGTTTTGAAGACGAGGAATTGGATGCTTTACTGGATGAGGATCCGTGTCAGATTCAAGAAGAACTTGCTGCATCATTGGGCGTCACGCAACAAGCCGTTTCCCTGCGCCTAAAAGCACTGGGATTCATTCAAAATGTTGGAAACTGGGTGCCGTACGAATTGAAGCCAAGAGACGTCGAACGGCGATTTTGCATGTCCGAAATGTTACTGCAGCGGTATAAAAATAAATCATTTTTGCATCGTATTGTCACTGGTGATGAGAAATGGATTTATTATGATAATCCTAACAGAAAATCGTATACAAAGCCCGGCGAGCCCGCCCAATCGACGCCGAAACGAAATATTCACGTGAATAAGGTCATGCTCTGCATATGGTGGGATCAAAAGGCCGTCGTATACTACGAACTGCTTCCGAGTGGTGAAACCATCAAAGGACCATTATATCGAACCCAACTAATTTGTTTGAAGCGGGCATTAAAAGAAAAACGGCCAGAATATGAGACCAGGCATGAGTCCGTCATTTTTCATCACGACAACGCTCGGCCACATGTTGCAGTTTCGGTGAAAAACTATTTGGAAAATAGTGGATGGGAAATTCTGCCTCACCCGCTTTACAGTCCAGACTTGGCACCATCTGACTACCACTTTTTTCGTTAGATGCAGAACGCTCTTACGGGAATACGCTTCAGCACAATAGAGGAAATCAAAAATTGGCTCGATACGTTCTTGGGTTCAAAAGGCGAGAAATTTTTTTGGTCCGGAATTCATAAATTGCCAGAAAGATGGGGGAAAGTTGTAGCTTTCGATGGATGATACTTTGAATAAAGCATTATAACTATGTTTTCATAATAAAACTTCAAATTTTGGAAAAAAAACGCTGGAAACTTACTTGTAGACCCAATAACTTAATTCGTGGGTTTTTTTTTTTCAAAATTTGAATGTTTATTTAAGAAAAACATATACAATAGTATTATTCAAAGTATTGCCCATCTGAAGCTATGACTTTTTCCCATCTTTCTGGTAATTTGTGGATCCCATCCCAAAAGAACTGCGCCGGCTTGGCAGCCAAGAATGAATCAAGCCAATTTTTGATATTCTGCTCTGATGTGGACCGTATTTCAGTGAGGGCGTTCTGCATCGACCGGAACAAATGGTAGTCAGAAGGGACAAGGTCTGGGCTATAAGGCGGGTGGGGTAAGACTTGCCATCCACTGTTTTCCAAATAGTTCTTAACCGGAATAGCAACGTGGGGCCGAGCGTTGTCATGATGGAAAATTATTGCCTCGTGTCTGGTCGCATATTCCGGGTGTTTTTCTGCCACTTCTCTCTTCAAACGGATTAATTGTGTTCGGTAGCGTTGTCCATTGATGGTTTCACCCGGTTTTAGTAGCTCATAATACAGCACACCCATCTGATCCCACCAAATACAGAGCATTACCTTCGCGCCATGGATATTCGGCTTTGCCGTTGATTTGGCTGGTTGGCCGGGTTTCACATATGATTTTTTGCACTTGGGGTTGTCGTAATGGATCCATTAGTCATCACCAGTAACAATCCGATGCAAAAATGACTTCCTTTTGTGGCGTTCCAGCAGCATTTCGGACATGCAAAACCGCCGTTCGACGTCTCTCAGCTTGAGTTCATGTGGAACCCAATTTCCTTGCTTTTGAATATATCCAGCTGCTTTTAAACGTTTTGAAATGGCTGCTTGAGTGACACCCAAAGATTCTGCGTGCTCTTCTTGTGTTTGGCAACAATCTTCATAGAGTAATGCTTCCAGTTCTTCATCTTCAAACTTTTTTGGCTGCCCAGGACGTTCATCGTCTTCCAAGCCAAAATCACCATTTTTAAATCGTGCAAACCACTTTTGGCACGTTCGCTCAGCTAGCGCATGTTCACCATAAACTTCCACCAAAATACGATGACTTTCGGCAGCAGTTTTCTTCACATTAAAGCAATGAAGAAGAACTTCCCGCAAAAACACTTTTTCAGGCACAAAGTTCGACATATTTGAGTGAAAAAAATTATTGTTGTTTACGCTTCAAATGAATGAATATACTGAAATAACGTACAATAACAGTAGCTTTCCAACGCATGTTCCAATGGAATAATAAGAACGGAATAATACAAGTTACGCCATCTCTTAGCAAACCGCACGAATTAAGTTATAGACCCAATATTATATACAAAACATTGACATTGCGCAGACGTTTTTTAATCGAGCACAAAAAAAAACATACCATCGCTCGATGTTATCACTAGATGGAGTTCCACATATTTAATGGTGGAAAAATTATTGGAATTAAAAGAGTTCCCTGCTCTACAGTCTAATGTTAAAATTGACTTGATTGGGATTGGATGGAGACGTATATTGACGCGTTCAAGGATACATACGAGGCGATCTTAAAGCTGCAAGAGAAGAAATTAATCTACAGCGAATTGTATATAAGGACTGAAACGAATAAAATCTGTAAATTTTAATACAGGCTATACTTCCAATGCGTAAAAATTGTAATCCCATTTTGTACGCAAATTAGCCTGTATATTCGCTAGTTTCAGTTTGTTATTGATTTTAGTTCGGTGCGGTTTAAAATATTTATAAAATATGAGTCAAGAGAAACACCGTAAAAAGATCATCGACAAATGGCTCCAAATATTGTACTTCGCGTCCAAACCATTTCATCGCAAAAAATTTCAACATAGCACGCAGGACAGTGGATTCTGTTATTAAACGATATTTGGAGACTTTGACAGTTAAGCGAAAACAGAAAATTGCAGCTAAAAGTGGAGCACATGATACAAATTTGGACAGTAAAATAGTGGGAAGCATCGTAAAAAACCGGACTATGTCCTCCAGAGATGATGCTCGGAAATGTAATACCAACCAAACAATGGTACAAAGATCTAAAAAACGTAACGGTCTAAAAACACGAAAAAAATACCAAAAGTTACTGAAAAGCAAAAAAACGTCATAAAAAGCTATACGAGTTGATCGGCAACAAAAAAGCGTGCTTGGTTTCTTATGACGAAACTTATGTCAAAGCCGACTTTACGTACTCTTCCAGTTGCGCAGTTTTACAACTCGTTTGAAGCTGAGATTCTTCCGCAATCAACAACATCGATTGGGATGGAAAAATTCGGGTGAAAATATCTCGTTTGGCAGGCCATTTGCCAATGTGGACACAGAAGTTCATCGTTTATTACAACGGGAACAATTAACGGAGAAGTGTACATTAACGAGTGCCTAAAAAAACGGTTGATTCCTTTCTTAAACAAACACGAGAGTTCAACATTATTTTGGCCAGATTTAGCTTCAGCACACTATGCTCATGCGACGTTGAGCTTTCTTGTTGCTTAAAATGTCGACTTTGTCCCAAAAGACATGAATCCACACAGTGCCGTCCCATTGAAAGGTATTGGCCTTTGATCAAACCTAAATTGAGGAAAAGTGAGCAGTGTGCAAAGGACGTAAAAGATTTTAGTGCTAAATGGAAAAGAGCGTCCAAAAAGATCACGGAAGTAACTGTCACCAGCTTTATGAAGGACATTCGAAAGAAGTTGAGGAAAGAATGGGAACCCAAATAATTTTTTTTATTTTTTCTAATTGTGAATGAATTTAATAAAAACAGAGTTTTAAAGCAAATAAAAAAAAATTTACATGAATTATGAAAATATTTTTTTTTTTTACTTTGAAGTTTCCAAATTTTCTTCGTTTCAGTCCTTAATTTGGATGGAACTTAAATTGAAATGCGAGAAAAGCCAAAATTACATAAAAAAGAAATTATTGGCACAAATAAAAGTTCGAGAATGTAAGTTACTCGAAAATGATGCTTTGTTAGCTGCAATTTATATGGACCCCCGTGTAAATTGTATTTTAACTGGCCAACAA
Organism: Volucella zonaria; assembly: GCA_963966105.1. NCBI lineage: Eukaryota > Metazoa > Arthropoda > Insecta > Diptera > Syrphidae > Volucella > Volucella zonaria. Next base: position 132,806,538 of record OZ014531.1, read on the forward strand.
AAATGTTTGGGAAAACAAAATTTAAAGAAAATTGCTTTACGTTTATTCGAGCTAAAACAAGTAAGGCTAAGTGCGTTTGAAGTTCAGGTCCTGTTTTATTTTTGTTTGTAGTTTTTAGTTTTTAGTAATTGTTTCTAACAAATTGTCCTTGTCAAAAACTTACATTAGTACTAAACTAAATTTGCAAAATAAACAATAACATTTTGTGGCGCATGCCACAATACAAAATGTGTCATATAGCGAAATTGACATCCCTGATGACGATGAGAATAACGAGAACTCATCCGACAGTGAAATACTCGTATCTGCCAACGATGAAAATGAAAACGAAAACTTTCTGTTTTCCGCGTACTTGGATGGCGTGCAGACACTATCTGAAGCCAAAGAGCCTGTTTCGGAAAAACTCGTCAAAATTTATGCACACGTAGAAAACTTTAATCTAATGTATGGTCGTTTACCATTAAATGCAAATATTTTAGAGTTTTTTAATGAAATTAGGCCTCAGTCGCCACACTTGAGCGCACTCGCACAGGTTGCGCTGGCTACACCGGCGACTCAAGTGTCCGTGGAAAATCTTAAGTCACAAACGTAGTTCTTTAAGTGCAGAACATTTGAATTCGTTATTAATTCTTAAGTTAAATGCAGAATGAATAAATAAATAAATATATATATATTAGGTCCACAAGTAAGTTTCCAGCGTTTGTCGGAGGTGGCGCCACCACTGGATCCCGGGCAGAAATGTCAGACCCCATGTGTTTTATTTGTAGGTTTTGTATCTGTCAACAACTTTGCAGCGTTATATTTGAGCAGTTCTATCGGTGTCGTACATTTTATCGAGCAAAATCATGGCAAGTTTCCAGCCAAATAAACGTCATTTGCGGGAAGCGCTGCTTTTATTTTTTAATATGAAGAAAAGTGCGGCTGAGGCCTATCGTTTGCTTTCGGAAACTTATGGGGCGGAATGTATTGGTGAATCGACGTGCCGCGAGTGGTTCAAACGGTTCGAAAGTGGTGATTTTGGAGTTGAAGACAAAGATCGCCCCGGAAAGCCGAAAAGTTTTGAAGACGAGGAATTGGATGCTTTACTGGATGAGGATCCGTGTCAGATTCAAGAAGAACTTGCTGCATCATTGGGCGTCACGCAACAAGCCGTTTCCCTGCGCCTAAAAGCACTGGGATTCATTCAAATGGTTGGAAACTGAGTGCCGTACGAATTGAGGCCAAGAGACGTCGAACGGTGATTTTGCATGTCCGAAATGTTACTGCAGCGGTATAAAAATAAATCATTTTTGCATCGTATTGTCACTGGTGATGAGAAATGGATTTATTATGATAATCCTAAACACAGAGAATCGTATACAAAGCCCGGCGAGCCCGCCCAATCGACGCCGAAACGAAAATTCACGTGAATAAGGTCATCAAGGGACCATTATATCGAACCCAACTAATTCGTTTGAAGCGGGCATTAAAAGAAAAACGGCCAGAATATGAGACCAGGCATGAGTCCGTCATTTTTCATCACGACAACGATCGGCCAAATGTTGCGGTTTCGGTGAAAAACTATTTGGAAAATAGTGGATGGGAAATTCTGCCTCACCCGCCTTACAGTCCAGACTTGGCACCATCTGACTACCACTTGTTTCGTTCGATGCAGAACGCTCCTACGGGAATGCGCTTCAGCTCAGTAGAGGAAATCAAAAATTGGCTCGATACGTTCTTGGGCTCGAAAGACGAGAAATTTTTTTGGTCCGGAATTCATAAATTGCCAGAAAGATGGGGGAAAGTTGTAGCTTTCGATGGATGATACTTTGAATAAAGCATTGTAACTATGTTTTCATAATAAAACTTCAAAATTTGGAAAAAAAACGCTGGAAACTTACTTGTAGACCTAATATATATACATAATTAAAGTATTGAGAAATTATGTTTCTACTTATTATTAAAATAATTTTCAAGTTACAGATTTTTCCCAAGAATTTTACGCAAACGAGAGGGCATTGTTTGCGTAAAACTCTTGGAAAAAATCATTGTAAACAAGGCAAAGTGAAAAAAAAAAAAAAAAAAAACAAAAAGACCGCTTGCGCTGAGCATTTAATTTTTTCGGTCATCTGCTGACTCTCAATGTGCGAGCGATCAATCGAATCGCTCTCTCTAAGTTGTTATTGAAAGAGCGTAACACGCATAGCTCACCCGAGAACACTCAACCGAAAACCAAAACGAAGACAAACGAAGTGTTCTGCAGAGAGCGAGAGCGTGTGTGCATGAATTTTTCATGTTAGTGCACAGACGACAAAGAGAAAAACGGTCAACTCTTATTTGCGAGCTCTGGTCTTATTGGCATCACCTATGTTTATCGCACGATTTTGGATCCTATCTAGCAAGTACAAAGAGGTTTTAGGAGCACCTGACCAGATGTGAGAATTGCACTCTAATTTCGGGGGGATAAATGCCTTATACAATATATTGAGGCCAGATCAGAGGGTGTGAGATATTTTTTACATCGCTTGAGGGGATCTAGACATTTCGCAGCATTTTTGGCGACATCGTTTAAGTGGTCATTTCAACGTAAGTTGTCATTGACACACGTGCCGAAAATGGAAAGTTCTTCGGTTTCAACGATGAAAGTGCCATTCATGGATAGTAGCTGAGTACTATGAGTACTCTGTTGAAAGTTCCGCGATTGGTTATGCTGTTAATATCGGAATTTAATGTGCTTAACATACGCTGCCGTTCCCGAACAACATCTCCGAAGAGCAGGGATGTTAGTCCGGGAAAGAATATGAAAAGCAGAGAGTACTGTCGTCAGCAAAGGAATATATTGGATTAGAAGTAGCAGACAAGAGATCATTGATCAAAACTAAAAAGAGTGTAGGAGACAGAACGAAGCCCTGGGGCACACCAGTATTTATTTTGTGAATATCAGACTTGAAACCATCCAAGACAACTTGAATTCAACGTTCCGAAAGGTAATTTCTAATCCATTGAAGAAGAGAGTCACCGATCCCAAAAGCAAACATTCTCGACAAAACAGCCTGAGGCCGAACTCTGCCAAATGCCATAGAAATATCAAGTGCAACTATCTTGCTTTCGCCAGATTGATGTTTGATTTGGTTCCACTTTTCGGTGAGACATGCCATCAAATCACCAGTGGACCTGTTGCTATGAAAGCCGTACTGCCGGTCATTAAGAAGTTTTCGTGTTTCGACATATTTCATGAGCTGACGGTGTATCAGCGTTTCCATGACCTTAGAAAGAAGGGTCTGTAAGAGGAGAGAGAAGAGAAGATTCGGCTTTTATAGGGACGGGCTGGACGAATACTGTTTTCCATCTGCCCGGAAAAAGTCCTCGCATGGTTTTGAGTCCTATCTAGCGGGTGCAGAGATGTTTTAGGTGCACCTGACTAGATGTGAGCATTGTACTCGAATTTTGGGCGGAAGTTATAGAGCGACAAATAGCTTTGAACGTTGATGATTTGCTATGCAACTAGTAAAACAATGTGAAGTGTTTCGAAAACAATGTTCATTCCACATGTAGCCGAAACAACCTAAGAATTGGTATACGATGAGCCACACAAAAGAGCCCCGAATAACGCCTATTTTTATCATGAAGGCTCCTACATATAGAGAGCACAAATTGCATGTATTGGAAAAGGCAGAAATCTTGCGGCTGTGTAATTAATGCCACAGTGAAGCAAGACGACTTTATAAAAAGTGCGGACTCTATGAGCTACTCGAGAAAATTAACAATCAACTAAAAGCAAAGTGGTAAGAATGCCGTTCATGATTTCGTGTAATAACAGAAAAGGGATGCTTGACAGCGCCGAAGGATACGACATCCGCTTTTAAAAAGATCGTCAACCAAATTGACAACATTGTGCGAGATACAACTCCAATACTCTAGAGATTCAAACGTTCCGGAAAGCCTATAGACTACAAGGATATACCGCGGAAGCACTTAAAATAAGTTCGACGTCGAAGGCTGCAATTGCGGGAGACCGATTGAGTCTTTCCTGGGTCGTGCATGCCGACCTTTTTGTTACTGGAAAAACGTGAAATTCCTGCAAAGGAGCTGTAAGTAATGTTGCATTTAATACACGACCACCAAAACGTTATTCCTGGTTTGATGAAGAAGTATCGAAAAGTACATGCAGTGAAATAGAAGCCATATGTAGAAAGGAACTCTGCATAGAAAAACAAGAAGTGCTCGGCAAGAACGGAAGTCTGCAGGTGTAAAACACATTCGGTGCTGCAATACTCTGTTGTCTGGCTGATTCACCCTCTCACGTTAATTTCGTTCATCAGATCAAGAAGAGGTTTGTATGGCGATATCCAATTTAAAGATAAATCGTTAGGCTCCCTGACGAACTATTTAACCCAGCGGCAGCTAGGAGTAGATAGAAGTCAGGCAAGAGAGGAATATTGGTTGAGCCCAAGGACCGCTCTGGTCTAAAAAAGTGCATTCAAAGTGAAGTATGTAGGTTGGTTTTTTAAGGAGCATACGCCAACTCACCACGTATGGAATCTTAGCATGATTTGTGCGGTCCTTCATAAAGAAGAACCAATTGCGCTAAATACAGGGACATCTGCTTAGCATCGGTCTCATAGGCCTTTCGCACTGTGTTCCCATCAGGGTGATATTATGCGAGGTCAGCGCACCAACTTAAAGCAGATTTTGGAAGCATCTCATCGATTTTTTATTTATAGAGACAGGATGACAGTGGAGAATGATCGCATACCTTGATGACATTGACATCATTGGAAGGAAGTTAAACGTAAAGGTAGATGGGAGCCCTGTGACTAATCAGTTACTGCTCAGATCTCTAAGATTATCGGTTTAGAAAGCGATGCTTTCTGAGCGACAAAGCCGCTTGCTCTAGGTAGATCAGGACTTTGACTAAATAGGTAAACACGGCTGCAAAGCAACCGTAAATGTTGCTTGGAAACAGCAACACGGGACTCGGATATGTAGGGATATTTTGTTTACGACAATAGATTGACAACCACTAATTGACAACTACTGGATTCTGGAACTTCAAGACCAAAATTCCAGATTCTTACTACTAGAACGGAAGATTTAAGCGCTGTAAATCGGACATGACAATGATAATTTCTACTGCGTACTGAGCGCACCTATCAGCTCGGAGATATCGTGATTGTGACAGCAGTTTTTGCAATGAAGCTAGAAAACGACAACCGCACGTTCAAACATGTGATGGGACCACAAAGCATTGCAGGGAATGGTTTGCTAATTTTTCAACATCAAACAACTGGCCCTCGGAGGTACATTGTTTGACTACAAAGACTGCCACTGTTCCCAATTAGGCTCACGGCGAGTGCGTCGCCTTAGGCAGACATGCAGAAAAATAGTCGAAGAGAAATTCAGATCTTTCGTGAAATAATGCCAAGTGAAACAAAGCCAAATTCAAAGGATGACTTTGGGGGAATTTCCTCAAGAGCGTGGCAGAGTTCTGAAATGATGGCATGCAGGCGAAGTTCTATCGACAAGAACCAAATTAGATACGTAAAAATTTCTTATTATCGCGGGCCTGCTTAACACTCGTATGGAGAGCATTACATTAAAAGAATTTAGAAAAAAAATCTCAGCAACGTACTTTGGCACGCCTATGTGGATAGAAATCTCGGACAATCTGGAGGACTGAGTCAAATATTGACTGGGATAACTGAAGAGACTTGTAAACTTATGTGCAGTTGGCCTTAAAACCCCACTTCAATAATGTTAGCGCATCATCATTCATTATGAGGTTAAATAATGTTAGAATTCAGGACTGACCATCTGACCCAAACCATCTGACCCACACCATCTTACCCTATGACTGTTGAATGACTTGGGATACAATCTTCACTCTGAGAGTGCTTAATTATTCAAGGAATATGCCTATACGCATACAATACATACCAAATTGCCAGAGAAGATGCAGGCAAGTTGCTTTCTTTACTTTCCGCACCATCAAGAAATACTGGTCTAATTACGCAACTCTGTGGTTGCTCACTTTTTCATCCCCAGAGCCCAAATTAAACTTGATTTAATGGCAATAACTGCCTTCATATCAAAGCCATTATCAAGGTTAAAAATAACCCACCCACAGGTACAAACCAGTTCCTTCAATCTTGACTCCTTGGTTGTACCAATTTTCCTCTTATTAACTCCTGTTCCTAAGGCATTTGGGCAACACCAATTTTCATCCACAACTTACACCACAACCAGCCACCACCGCCAATTGATTGACGTCAATTTGATCGTTAAATTGTGTGCTCCTTGGTGCAGACGTCTCCCATGGTGCAGCAATTTGAAGTGTGAACCTAAACGACCAGAAATTCCATCCGACTATTGCCATTGCCATGGAATGGACTTTGTGCACGCCATCGACTACGAGTACAAGTTCGATGACGACTAGAGAAACAGGCAACAGCAATGATATTGACAACGACAACGACAACGACAACAACGACATAATTGCGATTAGCATCGTGTCAGTGTTTAGACATTGGCGACATTGAATCAATCAATCCAATCAAAGTTACGAGACCTGTTTTGAAGCCTCGAAACAATTGTATCTACCCCTCCAAAGCCGCTGTTATCTCACAAACGGATGCTGCTATTCGGAGAGGCCGTGCTTACATCCAAACAATGCAAAGATAAATCCTCCAATCGGGTCAGTGTCGAAGTACACTTAGTACCTATTTAAGTTACACAGTCGATAAGATCGGCTTTAAGTCAAGACCGATCGAAACCGTGTATGAGCGTGTGCGCGTGCGCGCGCGCATTCAACTCGGATTATCCCCGACTCTGACATGTAAAATTACAAATTACCTGACGGTTTCACTGGGAGAAGAAGGAAAGCCACGCCACAATGGAATAGAATGGAGTGGAGTCGCCGTAGCGACGACGGCAAGGAAGAAGGAAATCACGATGGCTAGGTATAGTAAACAACACCAACAAAAGGCAGAAGCAGCAACAAATAAGCTCACGGTTATAATCGCATTTGTGCGGAGCATTCAACGGCACCCAAGGTGCTGTCTTTATATTGTACGTTGCACAAACGATGGTGATTACAAAATGAGGAGCATGGATAAGACATTCGCATGTATGACCAGATCCCAAAGACCCAACCCGACCAGACCCGACCAGGCGAGACCATGTGTAGGTACTTGTATATTGCAGGAGGCGACAGACGACACGCAAAAGAACGACGATGACGATGACGACAAAGACGACGACGGCGGCAATGGTTTAGGCGATCTATAGACAACTCTGCCGATGACAACACCCATGTGCTGCAGGCCAATAAAGGGCTGGTGCTGCTGCTGCTGTTGGTACTGGCACCGGTACAGATACTGATGGTAACAGTACAGATACACTCCCGACTGCAACAGCTTTCCGCGGTTCACTTGGATAGTATCTATCTGGTTCGGTCGACCGTGCACGAATAAGGCGACATTCTCAATTAATGATGATGCGTTTGGGAAGATAAGCTTCAGCAGTCACTACAAGAACAAAATCACCGCCATCGCCCCACCAACGATACAACGCCACAACAAATCCAACATCTCCCCCAACGACAGTCTTGAGATCTTGGATACCTTATACGTGGATACATAGGAGTACACCGAATGTGTCGCCTAAGAGAGCGTGCAACAACTTCAGGGTCTTTAGGGAGATTATTCCATTAGTCGGAACACTGTTGTTTGCAGCGATACATAGATACGAGTACTTGTGGTGCCACCAAAACTCCCGTGTCCATGCCCGTCTCAGACACCGTTCATATCTCCAAGTCCTCGACCATCTTAAGGTATCCATTCAACACCCGTGTTGAAGTAAGAAATACGAATGGATTTGTGTTTGGGTAACGATTAGGTTCACAGTTATTAGATTGCAGCTGTAATAATTTAGTTTGGGTAATTGAGTTCTAAAATGGATTTTCCCAACTGACGTTGAGGCGAGCGGATAGATGGAGGGAGCATACGTACAGATTCGAATGAATGGTGGGCGAGGAGTTACTACTGTTTGCCCAGAGAAGACATAAACTCGGATTGTTGCTGGTAGGCTTGTCCAATTCAGTTCAAATTGGTCGAGTGTTTTGGGTTAAATTGTAGGGACATGGACAGTACTTTTAGAAGTGATTGATTACCTGGATAGGGACGATTGAGTAATGTAAATTCGATAGAAATGAGGTTATGGTAAGGAAATTCCGGAAGTGTTGCATTTGAAAGGACGAATTACGAGTATAGACGTCTGCTTTCATTGTGAAGGATTTGTTTGTTTGATAAAATGACGAAAATTCGGATTGGATTGGAATGGCTAATGGTTGCCTTGAACTTTGCAGATCATTGGCACTTACTGCCGAGAGCGATGGAATGGTATTGAAATCTGAGTACAGATTGTTGAAATTTATGATAGATAAGTTAGGAGTTCTTCTCATGAGGGCTTACTGAGGTGGCACTTGTCAATTGACGTCTGCTACGTAAATTAATTCCCTCCAACTAGTCCTCTGAGATGACGAATTATTCTTAACTTTCTAGATAGTATTTCAGCTCTCAAAAAAGTATCTTTGCTGCTCAGAATACAAATTTGAGGAGAACCTATAAAAGTAGCGGTGCCAATATCCAGCCCCGAGGCATTCCATTTGAAATCTAAAGACCAGCGGCACACTCACCGTTTGGGACGTAGATTAAGTGAACTTAGTATGTAGCTTTGAAGAAAACTACAAGTGTCTTTGTAATGCTTCTCCTTGACAATTTACGATATGTTGCATTGCAACATCTACACCCTGCCTGACTCGAACTGCAACCGACTTCAGACTGTTATAATTTCCAAACCGTTCATGACAGGGGGCTTAAATTTTGACACATGACAGATAATTTTATTATTTACAAGCCTTTTAAACGATTTGCGTCTCAGTTGTGTTGAAAAATTTTTATCCGCTATGGAATTCAAACGTGATAGTGTGATTGCTTTATATTTGGCTGGAAAACCGCAAGTAGCTATCGTTAGAGCCCTCCAGCACCTCAACGTGAATAAATCATTTGTGTCCCGAACCATAGCTCGTTCGAGACACCGTGATACTGGCAGCGTTGCAAAACGCCATGGAGGTGGTCATAAAAAAACAGCAACATCGGCAGAAATGGTTCGCAAAGTGAAGGCTCGAATTGAACGAAATCCGCGTCGAAGTGGAAGAAAAATGGCTCGTGAGCTCAACATATCGTTGGAACGGATGCAACACACTCAAAAATGAGCTTGGCCTCAAGCCATTGAAGTTCCAAAAACCACACGATCTTACACCGTAACAGAAAAAAGTTAGAGTCGAAAAAGCGAAGGAATTGCTACGCTTGCACGAAAGTGGTGAGTTGCCGAATTTGGTTTTTTCCGATGAGTCGCCATTTGTTATCGCGCAATATGTCAACAAACAAAATGACCGAGTTTACTTGCCAGAGAGGTCCTTTGAAAATTTACACCTTCGGACGCCAACAGAAAGCAGGCAGCACCAATGGTGATGGTTTGGGCCGCCATAACCGCCGATGGTCGCTCTCCGCTAGTATTTTTGGACCGTGGCGTCAAAATTAATGCGATCGTACACCGTGAAACTGTCTTAAAGGCAGTATTGAAGCCTTGGGCAAACAATCATTTAGGTCGGAGACCGTGGACATTTCAACAAGACTCGGCACCGTCTCACAAAGCGCGCGTCAACCAAGATTTGTTAAAAAACAATGTTCCACACTTCATTTCTTCGACACAATGGAGTGCAAATTCTCCGGATGCAAATCCGTTGGATTTCTCTGTCTGGGGTATTTTGAAGGCGAAGGTTAGCACTAAAAAATACCAAAGTTTGGACCACCTCAAACAAGCACTTCGCTGGGAATGGGCCAAAATACCGCAGAGCCATTTGCGTGCAGCGTGCGATGCTTTCTTCGGCCGTCTCAAGGCCATTATTCACGCCATTGGTGGACATATTGAAAACCACTGATACAATTTGAACGTTGATGTATTTTCCAACATTTCTTGCTTTGGCACAATAAAATTTATCAAAAAATAAAAAAATTATAGCATTTTAAAATGTTGGAGTTCGAGTCAGGCACCCTGTATGACCGACAGATGGAGCTGGACTTATCAGCAAGAAGTTAAAATTGTATAAGGAGGCGGTTTCCGACCGAAAGCTGACCGATTAAGATCAACCGATATATTATAGATCCTGTTCTGTTGGACTGGATACTCAGTATATGTTACCAGCTCCGAGATTGCTTATTTTCAAGAATATTATCGAAGCAATCAGTTAGTGACAGCAGACGTACCAGAAATGTGGGTAAAAATTACTTACAAATTCTTGAGTGGACTGAACTACAGGGTCTTCGGCGACATTTGGAATAAATCATTATGCACGAGGAGATGGGCAGGCCTTTCCTTTAGCTGAGGAAATGAATTTCAAAGGCAGCCAGAAACTGAACACCTGAGCAAGGGCAGAGAGTTAAGCTCTCTTTTGTTACGAAAAATTCTGAACATTTGTAATCGACTTTCGGGAGGTTATTGAGAAATATAAGTCTTCATCAAAGAGTATCGGCGTATCTTTCAGTCAATATCTACCATAACTTTGACGACCGCTTTCAGAAAAATATTCGAGAGTGGCTATTCTCTGTGAACTACTTACATCATACGCATAAATAGTTTAATTGAAATTTGACAGAAGTTAAACCAACATTTAAGCAAGAAAAAAGCCAGTTAAAGTTCGAAATTAACTGAGGTCCCTGCAAGGCCGCAGCGAATAGTGCAACAATAGGTCCATCATCATAACCATTTCGGAGATTCGAAGGCACTTTGAATATTGTAAAGACCGAAGCCATAACCAACGCTTTAGATCTCATGTAAATATGTTTTCCTATCGACGTAAAAGACCTGAAGTCAACCAGGACTCACCAGGAATTTCTCGGGGGAGACCCAATCAAAACTAAACTCTTGTTGTTTACGATATTAAACCACATAAGACGCCACACGTAGGTCGACTAAAAATTCTTGAATTGATAGAAAGTCGCTGATATTTGGAAACCATATATATCCTTAAGACTATGGATAAGCTGGCACCTTGGGTTTAAAACCGACTCCCTTACTTACATGCCTCTTTGTGGCACTTCCAACCGCCAAATTTGATAGAGATACAACCTAAATAAAAATAAATCAAAAATTATTTACAAATCTTCTTCCGGCGAGCTGGAAGGGACCCGAATATCGCATTTTTCTTCTCCATCAACAAAAAAAAAAAAACAAAAAAAAGCGAAAAACTTTGCAAAACATCTTTCACGTACGATAATAAGGGACGAATAATACAATTGTCTAGTAGTCGACCCTTTGAACAAATCGTTTTCTCTAAACCAAAACAAAAAACAATTTCAAATCCTGTCTACTTTTCAAACCAATTGTAGATGTCATTGGCAGATAAGATATCAAGTCTACTCCTTGTACTCCTTGCTTTTTGAAAATGAATGAGAATTTGAAAATGATAAATGGCTTTGTGCGCACAAAATAAAAGCCACTCCATTCATGAGCTCGATGAAATAATATTGTCACAACCTCGTATCTATCCGTACAATTGCTATGAAAAGTTGCGGTCACGTACAAAGGATATTTCACAGAAGAAAAGGAGAAAAAATAGTGGTTACCTCGGTCTAAAAATCGCTAATGAACACAGAAATCCGAACGCCAATTAGGGAAAGGACACAAGACTAACGAATCGCAATGTGTACTCAACCATGCTTCAATGGTCACTACCATCAGCTTTGGTCATTTCAAATCACTATTCCAAGCCCAGTCGCCCACCAATCATCAGTTCACCCACCACTGATGGTTCCCACTGTCCTGTGCGTGAGGTGATTATTTACAGATACGATGCCCAGTCGGACAAGGTGAAACGCATTAAATCCATAATCTACTACCCATTCGACGCATATGCGATACAATACCGGACAGTGGACATCATAGTGCAGTGCACTGCATTTCATTGCTTACACCGCCTAATAAATCATCGCCAAGACCGTCATCTTTTCCCAGGCGCATGCAGAACATAAGAACATGAACTGCCCGTTCCGTCCCCGGTGTGTATCTGTACGTGACTACCAAAAATTAACCAAACCTTGTGCATTCTTTGGGACACGTACTCGTTATAAATTAAAACTTCGTTCTGTGTGAACAGTCATTCCTCTTCCGCTGTTTCTTCTTCTTCTTTTATATTTCTTTCTTAAAAAGAACAAAAACAAAAAAAAAAAATACAAAATACAAAAAATTCCGAAGCAAGGAGACGAAAACTTTTTGACTCGAATCAGTAGAGCCACGCACCAGAATAAGCCCATTCCAGTATTCAAGGCGACAACGACACAATGATAACGCGACAACGGTATCTCCGTACTTGGCACAAAGCCAAAAGAATGGTAAAAACTTTTAAAAAAAAAAAAAAAAAAAAAAAAAAACAAACCATTCTTCTAACCATTCTTCGCCAGTGTGGCGATGGTGATGGTGGGTGTTGTGTCCCTTGTCCTGGAGGCCGATTTTCATCCCAACACCCAACTTAGCTCTTGCATTCGGCTTATTTCACTTCGGAGGAGACACAAAGTGAATGAGATGCAATCCTTCAGATAAGTGCTTACTGTCTGTTTCCACTTGACAAGGCAACCATTCAGGACCAAATAGTTGTTTAAGTGGCAACACGCTTACAAACAAAAAATGCAAACCTACGACGACTATGGTATATCCTGTAACAAGGTTCTGTGCAAAACTTGCAAGAAAAAATGGAAATAAGGCAGGCATGAGCCAGTGGGTATACCTGAAGGAAAGCGTATCTTTCTTCATGCTCCACCCACTGTTCGAAGAAACTTTTAGGGTTTCTCTTGAACATCGCCTGCAGGGCTGAGATACGAGTACCACCATTCAGATACAAATTTTCAAAAGATGCGTGTTTCCCGGTACACTGTGTCAAATCAGCCCGACTCGTCGAATCTTTTATGAGACAGAACAACTTGTGTTTTCTTTTGGTATCTACTTTTAGAATTTTCATAATCATCACCACGAACTAGTTGTCGAAAGAGAACAGCACCAAAGACGATGCGACGTAGAGAGCAACAGCGCGTCTTATCCCGGGAGAGCATCAGTGACAGTAGTTTGGATAGCGGTCCCGTCTAGCTACTCATAGTTACCCAGATACTCGTACTTAGATACTTATCGTCAAGTCGCAGTTCTACTTGGGTTAGTGCTCGAGACTCTGGAAAAAGATAGACATAACGATGATTAGATGAAAAGTGATGATAATGGAAAATGGTTGGTTGCCTTGTTATACCAGTTTATTGGCAGAGTTTGCCTCTTCCTTTCCTTTTGCAGTAAAACTTAATTTTAATTGGTACACACGTATCTACAGAATAGAAAAGAAGACACAGAGAAGGTGGTGAGGGTTTGGGGGGAAAGTATAAAGACGTGAATGCATTTTATGGACGGATTATGAAAAAGTTTGTTTGTAGTTTTATGGCAAAGATAAAGTAGATAAGTATCTCTCGGTACTTGGGATACGAGTTTGATACAATGTCAAAATGGAAGACGGCTTCCACAATGGCATGCCGGAATGCAGGAGTTTATCCGGGTATATAGGGTATTTAGGAGGGAGAAATTGATGCCAATTTAATGACAGCAGAATAAAGTTTAAATTGTTCAAAAAGAGGTTTGTTGCTATACAAGCACATATAGGTAGTACAATGTGTTTTAGAAGGTGCATAACTAATGACGACCATGTCTATACTTTGTACCTTATTTGTGGTAGCGGACTGTGTGTCTCTGTTCTCTGCGGTCGGGGTTATAATCATCGTTATCATCATCAACGATATCACACCCGGTGAGATCATAAAGTTTTCAGTCATAAAAAACTTGCATGCGCCACTGAAGATGCCAATAGTTTTGGAATAATTCGAAAGATAATCTATCTTCAAAGGTTTCCTTCCGTCATGTGCTCCACACTCTGAGCCAGGTTCGACTTGGTTGGCTAAGTGTGGTGGAGCTAAGGGTGGAGCTAAGGGTGGAACAGCCAGGTCAGTAATATCGATATAAACTATGTACAGGATTCTAATGAAAATCTAATCAACCTGGTTCTCTTTGATGTACAAGCAAAGCCGATACGACCCTTAAAGCAAAGCATAGTCCCAAAACGATGCAATTAAGAACATTTTCAAAACTGAGATTCTCTGATGGGTAGCATTGCATTATTATGATTCTGTGTCCAACCAATTAAAACTACTCCCAGACTTGAAACTAGTAACTGGTTGCTAGAGTAGTAACACAACAACCCACCTAAAGTAAAAGCGCAGTGGCTTTTGGGGTTGGTCAATCTTGACGAGGTGAACCTTCTTCTTTTACCATTTGCAAAATTAGGACTTTTGAAGTGTGTGATCCGGATCCATTCCGAACCATTTGTCGTTACCCCGGAACCAATGAACCAATAACTCAAAAGAAGTTTTCACTGTTCGTTGCAATTCTGAAGCGCATTGGGCAAAATATCTGGTTACTCTGTTTCTAAATTAAATGAACAACCATTATCACTCTATAACAGAGTCAAAAATCTTGGCATATCCCTTGACTCAAGGCTCAGCTGGAAGTCAATGGAAAAAAATTTAAGACATCAGATAAACATAATCCAAAAGCAGAATCAAAGCGTTCCATTCATAAAAAAAATTACAGTCAAAGAACATCGGGTGACAACTTTTGCGCCACCTTGTTTTTGTATACATGCAAGGAGTAAATGGACAAGTTCTTTGGCTGAGTAGACTTTATCTTCACTTCTAAATATACTCGTACGTTCCTAAAGAGATGCATATTGCGCTGTTTGGATGGCTACTATGAGTGCTTGCACTTTTAAAACGAACACACATGCATAGATCAAGGTTGACCCTTACGATATCATTGTTTGCCGGTTCTATCATCGGCCCTTTAGCACTGTTGTGTACGAATATTTTATATTTCTCGTATCCTTCTATGCGTGGAGGATTCTGCCTTCGTACGAGGACGCAATTTGACTTAGAGACGACTTGAGAATGAGTCAATCTTGCATCTTCTGGCGCAACAATTGCATATACCCGGTTAAGATTGACTTAATTTCCGTCGGTCTTTTGGGAAGCACCTATCGACAAATTGGTGCATCTTCGTATAGGCTTTAGAATATGCTCATATTCCACTTTGAGTCTTCCTGATGTGAAGAAGATGATGATAGATCCCTTCTTACTTCGGGAAAGTCAAGCTTTGTCACATATTTTACAAATTAGTTCCTCTGCTTTAATTCATCACGGTGATAATGCACATATTTCAGCAGTCACAATGGTAGCTAACAGAATGATGGTAGGTGTAAAAATGGGTTGTGCTCCTATCTCCGCAGATATGGTGAAACTTGGTTGATTCTCTGCTCTCACCAGATCACACATCTTCCGAAAGAAGGAATATCTGAGACGCCATATGATGCCTAATACGAAAGAGCTTCATCTGTTCTCTTGTATAAATGTAAAAAGCGTCACGAAAAACTGTAACCGTGAAGCTATCTTTGCAGACAATAAAAATATACGAGTCCCTTCCAGCCAGTCGACCGCACAATATGTATAATCAAACTTCATAGCTTCAATGACATGACAGATTTACATACGATGTAGTGTGAAGTTCACAGATGACGATGGAGCAACACTGCAACGTACAATGTTACTTCTAGAGAGAGCATTCCACAAAGTTCCGAAAAATCCCAAATGGACGGCATAAATAACTCAAAATGTATCAGAGACGTTTGTAAGAATAGTAGGCGTACGATGACGACAAGTGAATGTGAACGTAGTGAATGCAAAGGCAAGTTTGGAGTACATATACAAGGTGGGGCAAAACTAATGTCATAATGTGAATTGGGCCCTGTTTTCACGAAATGTTTACTTGAAAAAATGATATTGATCAATTGACCATCTCCTGAGTTGATGCACATTTGTGCTGATTTTACGGCATTTTGAGTTGTTGCTCGCAAAACATCTGACTCCAAATTGGTGATTTCTTCTTCAATGTTGGCTTTCAAGGCTTGCAAGGTTTATGGTTTGTTGTGGAAAACGTGAGGTTTCAAAAAGCTGGCGATGGCCAGTTCAATTCGCCAAAAACAGGATTTCACACGACCTGGAAATGGGTGATTCAAAATCTCCATCTTTGCCAGAGCTGTGCGGGCGATAGCTCCGTCCTGCTGGAACCAACAATTCTCGAGACCCATTTTAGCAACTTACAGCAAAAAGAACTCGCTTAATACCTGTCTGTTGCGCTTACCGTCGGCATCCTCAAGAAAGAAAGGGCCATTCACTCCAAATGCCGCACCAAATAGTCATTTTAAGGGGATGCAATGGTTTTTCGTGCATTTCATGTGGATTCTCCCTGCCCCGGAAGCGCAAATTTTGTTTATTCACATAACCACTTACATGGAAACGGGCTTCGTGGCTCATTATGATTTTGGATACGAAATCATCCTCTTCTTGCACCAGGCTTGACAGAGCATGGGAGTAAGTTAACTCACTTGACGGACAGCAGGCAGCAATTGTTGAATAGTTTGCACTATATAAGGGAACATCTTCAGGTTTTTCACCAAAACTTGACGCAACGAACGTCTGTGATGTCAAATTGTGTCCATCGTAATCTCGTCGATGTTTTTGGACTCTCCCGAACGCCGTCGGCCACAGCAGTGATATTCTCGGTCGAACGAACAATACGGGCCGGCCACTTCTTACGACATCTTTAGTGGACTCAGTTTGCACAGGACGCTGAGTGAAACACTTAATTGTTCGCGCGACGAAATTCACGCTGCGTTAAAACAACAGAACGGAAATTGGTCAAATAAGTAGTAACAATAATTCCGCGTTCTTCAGGTGTGTATCGCTTCGTTGCTTGCTGCCCACTAATTCTCTATCTGTCTACAGCGTAACTGTCAAAGCACAATGACACTTGAGGCCGTTTGCATAAATTATGGCTCATGCACATTATGCCATTACTTTTGACCCACCTTGTACCTAAACAGTGTCCGAAGTCTGTTTCTGTTCAATCCCGTGCAGGATTTTCTTCGGAAGAATCACATCGATGAGTCCAGAACGAAAGGGTTAAAAAAGGAAGTTTCCATGTTGGTTTTAACTTTAGTCTTTTGGACAAGCCATCCGATGGAAAACTTTTGATAAGAATTCTGTCCACAAAAATTTACGAAATCTTTGTGCAAAACCTGAGCCATAATAGCAGGATCAAGGATCCTGTTCGATAAGGCTCAGAAGAGTCAGCCAGGATCATCGCGGGGGTTGCCATTAAATGTTGTGTTTTGATCGCAGTTCTAAGATGGTGATCCTCGAAGATGTAAGCCAACCAAATATGTAGACGATTTCCACATCTTTTAAGCATTACAATAGACTGCTGCAAGGATCGTTGAGAGAAGTGAGAAAGTCAACAGATGCAGCTACTGATGAAAACGGGGAAAAAATCATCGAAATGTGCGAAACTATAGGCCTCTCGTTACTTAATGGACGAACCAATAGTGATCAACAAGGAAATTTAACTTTCGTAAGAGGTACCGCGTGCTCAACAATTGGTTGCTGTCTGTTGCAGGGGAACTGGCTTAAGTATGCAACAGACCTTGAAGTTTCCGAATCAACATACTCAGACCACCTACCAATATCCGTCAAAGTAGAGTTAAATTTGCGACAAACCAATACCGAAGTTCAGCAAAATTGCTTTTTTCCAAAACTACGCTGCAAAGACATAATCTTAGAAAGATACAAAGCGAATCTTACTCTGGAAATCAATAATACAGAAAATAACGAACTTCTATCTGCTAGAGGTACGGAAATCCTCACGAACTGCATCTTGAACGCAGCTAAATCCTTGCAAACAAAAACAAAAAGGTAGCCCTGGTATGGTTGGGAATGTGAAAAAGCCAGGAAAAAATCATTCGCCCACCTTTATCTGCTAAGACGCATAGGCGGCACCGACCACATAAAACATATATACCAGCAAGCACACAGAAGCTTTAAAATCAAGCCAAGCCAAGAAAAACAAGAACTCTACATAAATAATTTGTGGCTAAAACTTGCGCACACCAAAAAGAGCAAGTTCTTTTGGAAATTGGCTAAAGCATTATTTGCCCAAGGAATCAAGGTTGAAGCGACTACTCTGGCGGAATACTTCGAAAAATTGCTGAATCCATCAGTGGACCGGAATGAAATACAATTTGCACTGCCGTATTCCGAAGTAAACTCCTTAGACCCCCCCATAACCCTACAGGAAGTTGAAAAAGTTATAGATAGGTGCAGCCTGAATAAGGCTCCACGGGAAGATCGTATTGCTTATGAGTTCTTCAAAATGAAACTGACCACTTCCTGCAGAAGCTCACGGAAACATACAATTATACATATATTTACAACCTGCGAAGTTCCAGAAGTTTCCAAAAAAGTATAATTTTTCCGATTCTCAAGAAAGCAGATCCAAATGATCCACCCAACTATAGAGGGATTTCGTTTCTAAATGCTGTTACCAAAATTTTGACAGGAGTCATCTTGGAGCACTTAACAACCTGGATATGTGAAAACGACCTGCTAAGCGAGGTTTCAGCCGGGTTCCGTAAGGAGTACTCCACGATTGACAACATATTTACTCTCACAAACACCGCTCGGATTTACTTGGACCGTGGAAAAAAACTATACGCTATCTCTGTAGACTTTAAGGCGGCTTTTGACTCCATCGATAGAAGATCACTATTTCTTAAACTCAGCAACATAGGAGTCTCAACAAAAGTTCTAAAGGTTCGGCAACAATCTTACGAAGGAAATACAGCGGCGGTGTGGAACGGGAATATCTTGGCTAATCGGTTCCAAACAAACTCTGGAGTAAAGCAAGGATGTCTTTTGAGTCCTCTTCTGTTTTCAATATTTTTGGATGATCTAGTTGAATTTCGAACCAGGCGGGTTGCCTCTTGAGGGATTTCCTTAAAAACTCTTACTCTAAGCCGACGACATCGTAATTTTCGCAGAAACCCCAAGCATGCTCCAAATTATGATTAACAAGCTGCAACAGTATTGCCGTATGTGGAACCTGCAAGTTAATACCAGCAAATCAAAAGTCTTGATTTTTCGAAATGGTTGGGAGCGTCACGCAAGGAATGAAAAATGGACCTGGCAGAACGTGGAACTGGATATAGTCAAGGAATACAAATACCTCGGAGTTCTGGTCACCTCACAGGCATCCTTAAAAAAACACCTGCTAGAGAAACTGGAAAGAATCTAAATGTGCGATTAATTGCAACTGGAAAGGAATTCTGGGCAAAAGGAATGTTGCACCAAGTGTGAAGTACAAGATTTTCGAGGCGGCAATGAAGTCAATAATGTGGTATGCAGCACAAGTGTGAGGGGCTTGGCATTTTGAAGAGGTAGAAAAACTCCAAAGATACTTCCTTAAGAAACTGTTTAGGCTGCTTGAAAATACACCAATTTACTTACATGTTACATGTGGAAACTGGACTACCAACGCTACATATCTTCACGCTTAGACTGCACTTCCTCTATATCAGAAAAGTTTTTGCTCAACCAAGGTTGCTGCTATGTATCTTAAAAGCCGAAACCTTAATTTCTTTGCGGAATGGTCAAGACTCCGCTAAGAACAAAATGTGCCCTTGCACAAACTAATCGGAAATGAAACAAACTGGGAGAGTACACTGAACGAAATGCTTAAAAAAATCCACTACTCAACATGGGAGCTTTTCGAGACGCCAGACGAAGTCAACAAAGCCAATCAAGATCCACGTACAGAATACCCCACCATGAACTTGGGGGAAAACAGCTACTTTAATGACCGGAACAGCGTAGAGTCCAACTCAACAATATTCAAAGCCAGAGGCGAACTTTTGCACCTGAACTATACCACCCTGATCAAAAAGCTCCCGATTTGAGTTCTGTTTTTTTTTTTTTTGTTAAGTTGGTAAATCTGTTGCTGACATTCCCTCTAAATCTTAGCATCGTAGCTTGACATTTGCAAAAGTTACGTAGCCAAGAGTACATCTAATACTGTGTGTGTTGGCGATTTTTATTTGCAACAACGAACTTGTACGAGTATTAAATTTTGCGTAAAAAACGGATTTAATGGTGCGCGAACGTTGGAAATGTTGGAAAAGTGTTTCGGCAACGATTCTCTAAAGAAAACTGTCGTTTACCAGTGGCACTAGCGGTTCAAAAGTCGACGTGAGTCAATCGAAGATGATGAACGCAGTGGCAGACCATCGACATCGAAAACCGACGAAAACATTGATGAAGTACTCGTAAAAGAAATGTTGGTCAATAACCGCAAATTAACCATCTGAGCAATAGCGGAGGACTTGAACATTGCCTATGGATCCGTCCATGACATTTTGGTTAATGATTTGGGTTTCCGTCGAGTAGCAGCAAAGTTGGTGCCAAAAGATCTCAATTTCATGCAAAAAAGAGACCGCGTTGACGTCGCAAAAGAGATGATTTGCGAGCCTTAATCCGATCCCACATTCATCAAAACATCAAAAGGATCATTACTGGAGACGAAAAGTGGGTTTATGAGCACGACACGCAATCCAGACATCAGGCAAGTGAATGGCGTTCACCAAATGAGCCGAAACCAAAAAAACTACTTCGTTTTCAGTCGAAAAAGAAGGCAATGCTCACGGTTTTCATGGATTACAACGGTGTAGTGCATCATGAATTTTTGCCAGAAGGCCAGACAGTAAACAAAGAGTATTACGAGTATTTGGGCATTATGAGACGTTTGTGTGAAGCAATTGTGGGCAGAAAACTCGTGGATTTTGCACCATGATAACGCACCGTCGCGTCGCATAGTGCCATCATTATTCGTAATTTTTTGACGAAAAATTCAACAAATACCATCCAACAGCCACCGAATTCCAATAATTTGGCTCCCTGTGACTTCTTTCTGTTCAATCGAGTTAAAAAACCACTACGGGGAACGCGCTTCAGCAGCCGAGAGGATGTAATGGAAAAATCGCAGGAAGCACTAATGGACATACCGAAAACCGAATATAAAAAATGTTTCGAGGATTGGATCAAGCGCTGGCATAAGTGTGTTGCAGTCGGTGGGGATTACTCTGAAGGGGACAATATAGATTTCGATGAATAAACTTGTATTTCCAATGCTCTGAATACATTCCGGGAACTTTTTGATCAATGTAGTATAGGTTTACCTTCCATGTGGAGATATGTGGAATCTCAATGACCAAGAACGGGTGGAACAGGTAATGTGTTAATGTAATTGACCATTACCAAACCAGCTCGAGAACCAACGACATTCTTGATCACTGAATTGACTGAGTTTCACGTCATAAGATCGTCAAGATCCTGTACGCTAAGGCTCAGAAGAGTCAGCCAGGATCATCGCGGTGGTTTCCATTGAATGTTGTGTTTTGATCGCAATTCTAAACTGGTGATTCTCTAAGATGTATGCCAACCAAATAGACGATTTCCACGTCTTTTAAGTGTTACAATAGACTGTTTACTGGTCTAACTCAGGAGCGTCAAGCGAAAGTTTTCGCCATTGATACGAATTCTATTCCAATGATAGACACATAGAGACATTAGCTGGCCACAAATGAATTGGAGTCTATAGAACACCTCAAAATAAGTGCACCTTATTCTCACCGTTCAAAGTCGTCACACAACCATACGAGTATTGAGGCAAACAATAGTACAAGAAATCTCGGCATTTGTACAACAAAATCTGCCATCAGTTAAGGAGACAATCTGCATCGTAACTGATTGTCGTCCATATCCTTCTTAACTGAGTTATTGTGAGCTTAGTCCTTGTGAAATGTTTATGAATTTTTTTTTTTTTTCTATTCTGACAATAACTCTTCGTGCCTCGTGCCCTGTGCAGTTCCTCCAGATCCTAACGTTCACCTTTGACTATATAAATTACGAGTCCTCGTACTCTCCCTGCATGGTTGACATGAATCCAACATTGCCAAACAAAAAGTTTCTCCCGAACTTCTGTTTTCTTACACAACGAATTTGTAATTTGTAAAGAACATTATCCCTGCTCAGGGAAGCGTATAAAAGCAAACTCATCACGCGAACTTATGCCAAAGTTATCCCTAACAGGGAATTGCTAAAGCGATTACAACAATTCGGTACCATCGTTCTTCTTTTGGAAATTAGCTTCCGAAAGTTTGTCTAAGATCCGACTGTCGTCGAATACCTACTGCCATTGCCGTGGTGGGGCTTTGTTAATAAATTTTCACTTTATCTACCGTTATTTCCTTAATCATTGTGTTAATTCAAGTTACGGCATTCTGTGGTCCCGATAATGGTTCCCCGTTATGACACTAAAATAGATTTATTAATTTTTTTTTGGTTCCACTGTTGTGCTGGTTTTGATGCCAAAAATGGTCCTCCCACTGTAATATCCAGGAAGACTTGTTGTTTTCCTAAATCAACGCATAATTCACTTTTTTTTCCCCGTTATTTATTGTTATGGTCGTCCTCCATGTAATCATAGTCAGAGTCATAGTGGGTAGGTAGTCAAAGCCTAGGGAAAAAGACGTTATCCCTGCCTTGGAAATTCGAATACAAATAATAAATGGCCTCCTACAAGTGGTGGCGGTGAAGAAAAATGTTCCAAATTAATTCTCCATCTGGGCACTCAGAGTACCTACACAGCAGCTCCATGAAGATTGAGAAGGGCAAAACTTTAATCTCTCCTAGATGACAGGCTTTAGGCCGGCAACATGCCTAAGCAGATCAACAGCCTGAGCATTGAATACAGTACGAAAGATTGAACACAGAACACTAAACAGAACATTGGAACAGCACGCCGCGCTGTCAAGATGTCGTCTTAGAAGAAGACAAAGAGTCTCGATGGTTGACCAGGGCTTGCCCTTCAAATTTAATCCCTAGTTCCTTAGGCTACCGAAACAACAACGAAAAAACAAATCATACTGTCCACACCCATTTTTTCAGTGCGGATAAACGAATTCCCGACTGTATCCGTTGAGGAAGAGGAAGGTCGGCTGAGTCAGTTTGTTGGATTGTCAGTGGCATGGCCAAATGTTCATAATTCAAACTGGCGAGGCATGTAAAAATGTGTTACTCTGACGGAGTACAGTACAGATACGACTATTGCCGCATCTTCAACCCCTTTTAAAGCTACTTCACAAGCGTATCGGTTCTCGTGCTGACTACTGAGTTCATCTCATCTGATGCCTGCCTTCCTTGTATCTGTATACCCCGTATCTGTTGGGTATGACGTGGTTCGCATCTACACTGGGAACGCCATGGGTAAATAAACAAAAATCGATTTCCGTTTTGAGTTTTGAAACACAAGGTACTCATTCCATGGAATAGGGAGAGGGTGGTGTGGTGGCTACGGCGGATGGCGACACGACGAGAAAACACTGACGAAACAGAGAAAAAGAAAATAATCTCTGAATACGAATACACGAAATTGTGCAGATGGGGGAGTAGAAACAGAAACAGAAACAGCAACAGCAAAAGCAGCCAAATGTAAACGCAATAGAAGTCGAAACGCGGGGCCACTACACCATGGCCTTTGACGGTTTTCTGTTTGTTTTGATTTTTCTATTTTCTTTTCCTCAGATAAGCACTGAGTCTGTTTTACCGCCAGACAGACAGAAGGACAGACAAACTGTCTATTGATCTAAACTGTTGCCGTGGTAGTTACCATTTCCAAATAAAAGTCCAAATGCGCATTTTTCAGTGCTCCATCCAACTCTTTCCAGTTGTTTTGCCCACAGCGGGACACTGAGTTTGTGATTTGGAATAGACTTTGATAAGGACACACCATGCCATATACACCTGGGGCCGTTAACGCACCCTTCCAATCGTTCATCCCATGCGAAAACGGGAGTCAGAAATGCAATTAGCAACATGAGTCCGATGTGGCACTTCTAAAACGAAACCAGAAAGGCGAATACAAAAGCCAAAGCGGTTGTCGGTGAGAAGTCAGCTCGAATAAAAACGGTTTCGGATCCCCCCGGATGTAAGGGTTCCACCAAAGGGAAAGCGTTCCTTCCTCTGGCTTTTAATTTGCTTTTGATTGCGAAGAGAGTTCAAATTGCAGTTCGTTTTGAACACATGCGAATACGAGTATCTACGACTCGCACTTGGACATATAGACAGGCATGGTATGGTTAGAAGGCAAGCAATCAAAGTTCCGTTTAATATTTTTGCTCAAGTCAAGTTACCGGAGCTGGCATGAGGTTGTATCTAAAGTTTTGCGTTTTTTTTTTTTTTTGTAATTTCGTTGAAAGGTTGATAAAAAGTTTGACAGTTTTGATGAAGTATTTTTTAAAAATATCGGATGCTGCTTTCGGATTTCTTTGCTTCTAGATTGAACGATTAATTGGAAAGGAGGAGATGGTGGTAAACATTTTGCCAGAAATTTTGTGAAAAGAAATGAAATTCGAGTGAGCTACTCCATAGGGAATACGGAAGCTCTTCAATTCACTTTGGGAATAAAGTGCTGAAAGTTAAGTTACTTTTGATGTTCTATGTCAATTGAGGATGTCGTCCTGCTTTATACGAGTATATTAGCATGTGGGCTTGTAAACATATTTTCACAGACCCATTTCTGAGTTTGAGAAAATATTTTTAACTTTAACTGAAAACTATGACCTCCGAATCGAACCAATTACACGTAGTCGAATACACTGAAGGAAGTCGTTAGTTGGGATAGCAACCGACTAGTAGTTGGCCTCGTAGAAGTAGCATTGGTCAGTGCATACTAGCTCTGCAGACGAATAGCTATAGCACTGCTAAGTAAGTCCTACTTCAACTGCCCCTTGGGAGGTTCTTCGCGAATTACAAAGTTTGAAGGGGGGCAAACGGCGAGTCTCCTGTGACATTATAAAACGAGACAAGTATTGGCTACCCTGAAGCATAAAGAGCTGCAACCATAAGATATTTCATTGCTCGGAAGTGACAACATGCCCTTTGGATAGGAATGGATACTTTGTTGACGACCATAACAATTCGATTCCGAAATATCAAGACCCTCTTTGACAATGGAATAACGTGTCCTCAAAATTATAGACTCCTACAATAAGAGCGCAAATGCATGCGCTCTTAATGGAGATATCGTGCTCATGATGGAAGATCGCGGATACAACAAATAGCAACGGCAAAAGGTTTGTGGTCTTTTCCAACGTCAGTCGCAGTCGTTGGAGGCACACTATTTAGTCACAAGGATTGCCAAAAAACTAGCTAGGATTCGGAATCCGATCCAGTAGAAACTGGACAAAACTCGACAACTATCTAACATCAAAATGGATAGGGACAACCATCTAATTGTATCTACTATACATCTTTGGACCTAGTAACAGCAACCGACACAATTTGCTAATAATAAGACAGATAGCCTCCGTTGATCCCAAATGCACCAACAGATAAGGCACTACCTTGCCACAAATGTAGAAACAAAACTTACTCTGCAGATCATCGACCACTACTAAAACGCTGTCTAAAAAGTAGAAGAAGCCAAAGCACATGGCTGCCAGACGAACCTTTTGAACTCAATGCACTAATTGCAGAGCCAGCATCGCATGAAGTGATTACCATTATACATCGCCGAACTAGTTACTAAGGTTTGAGAAGCAGCAATTAGATGCGACAGTCTATAGGATTATTTTAAGGAACTCGCTCGTGGTCAAAGTTCCAAACATCATCTATTGCAGTAAAAGGACTAGACCCAAATCAGTTTACTACGGATGAAGAAAAGCTTGCCTGATGCTCCGAACATTTCCATCAGTGCTTAACCCCTGAGAAAACATCGATCTGAACCCAACCAGGAACGCTGAAATAACATCGGCGATAAGGGCCCTGCAGAAAAACAAGACAATTGACATAGATGGCCCAACATATCTGCGAAATTACTACAGCTACTAAGTAGGAAAGCATAGTAAACCGAAGTATTCCCACTTTGTTAAGCTGGCCAAGGGAGGAAACCTGACAGGTGACTGGATGGAGTGAAGGAACACCTTGATTCAACGCCCGACATTAGAGAGACTTTTCGAACTGGATCCTCCTATGTCTACAAGATCAATACCTTGTGGTTCAAGGTGTCAGATGATTTTGAAGTTTGCCATGGAGCTTGAGAAGGTTGCATTCCTTTGTAACTGCTATTTCTAGTTGCATTTAGTGATGTTGCAGTTCTGTCTGGAGTGAATATGGGGCTTGGATGGACTAAGACATCATATTTTCAGCATCTTAACTACGCTGATGAAGTTTCGATATTGGACCTGCACCAGATGTTTCACAGCTTGGCTGCGTTCGGCATCCTACCTAAAATCTGGAGAAGCAATGCTTGGGGCACAAGGACCTAAAGTCGAATACTTTATGGGTGTAAGACCTGTAAAGGGACCAACATCATCACAATGAAGCAGTAAGACCTTTGTAAAATTTTAGAGATCTTCTAGACAAACCGTACACCGTACAACCAACTACGGATATCGAGCCAAGGAACCAATTAAAGTCAAAAAGAGTGGGAGAAAGTAGTATTGAACTGGTCACACCTTATAGCGCTAAGACAGTTTCATCCCGAACTACACCATACAATAGAAATGAATTTACCAATTCATCTGGACTGCAATTTCTAGCAGTACTTTCCTGAATTTATTGTTTCAACACCTGCTCCATACCACCAAACCGCAGTGGTCCTCAGCCAACATTTGTTACGAATGCTAGAAAGAAAGCGACTAAACGCTATTCAACAGCTCGAAAGCATTTATGTAAGACTTTGGGTACATCAAATGAACAATCGAATGCGAAGTCTTGACCTTGTTGAAGAGGAGGAATAAAAAAAAAAGTCAACTAGAGGTGCTTCAAAGAGGAGCTCGATAAATCCGGCAATGACCGGCCTTAACTCAAAACAAGCGAATGCTAGTAGAGGCTGTTCAAAAAATGCACAGCGTCTCTTCTAAACAGCTCACTTAAGACCTTTTTAACGGAAGATTGTAGTCTTTACAGCTCGAAGCAATTTAAAAAGCTGATTCAGACTATATAGACTTTTGCGAAAAGATCAAAACCCTTGGTGACACAAGCAGACCGGTTAGAGATAAATTAGACAGACTGGAAACACTCGGAAGATCTACAGGTACACTGAGTCGAAAGCAGAGGCTCTTTGTCTCATGCCTGAGAATCACCACCAAACCAGCGTCCATCGTCTAAGTAACAAAAGTCGCCGTTGCTTGTATTCGTCAACCATTGAATTGATAGATAGGCCATTAAATACTTTATTGCACCCTTTGGTGGCCTTAATCCATCTGACACATAGATTCAGCCTTGGGAACAGCCTTTATACCGACACACGTTCGTCAAGAGCCTCAGACCTTTTAAGTAGTGTGTTCATGTTGAACAGGGAAAGAATGGTTGAGCTTCGAGTGTGCAAAACTACATATGGTATTTTGCGAATGCATCCTCTGTCCAAGATACAATATGCCGACGCTTCAAAATCTGATAAGCAGAACCGAAGACGCACTCTACAAAATTAAGTACGCCCTGAGCATATTCATTGACATTAAGTTGACATTAGACGAAGCACTAATTTTGTGCCACGCTAAAAACGAGTAAAACCCCTATTGCGGATGCTGACTTCCGCCAATATGTGATAGGGGTAAACAGAGCATGTTCACAGAACGGCATCCTATCTCTATTGCTCTGGTTCATCGTACTTGGATCTTTACTAACGCTCAGAACAGCTACGAGTATAATGATAAACGCTTTGTCATTTGCCAATGGTGTGGTCTGTACTCTCTATTGGATTACTACTTGCGACAGGATTTAACGAAAGAAGCCATAGACGTGACCGGCGAATGATGCCGCAGAAATGGGCTTTAAGACAATCTTCTCAAAACACTGTTGGTTGTTGGTAATCTAAATGAGCTTTCAGAGCAAACTTTCATGTAAATTTGTCACTACTGCTTTGACCAGACTCCACAGAGAACGGTCTGTTTGGGCTGCATGAGGGCTTCACTATCATATTTGTCTGACGCACTGATTAGCCACCTTTCTCTTGATACTGATATCATGGCCTGCACTCTTACAGCCATCTTCGATTTAAGAAGAAGTAGGCTTTTGCACAACACGCATTAGAATTTCGATGACCTTGCTCCCTGACTGTCCTTTGAGTGGGCCCCCGCCCAATTATCAAAGCTTCGCCCATCAATGACGTTGTCTAATAAAAAGCGGGTGCAGAGCATATTACTGGTCTTATCCTAAACATCTTCAGATGACGCCTCTGAAGGTTGCTACAATTTGATCAGTTACAAGTTGCCGGTCATAGGCCTTGTTGGCGGCAGGACCACCCGGACTTAAATCACGGTACCATGGGAGTCAGGAGTCCCCCGGATTTCGGTCCGGGCCTGACTTGTTGAGGTAGCCCCCTTTGTGGGAGCGTCACTATGGGTGTGGTTTAAACCTAAAATGCAGGAAACGTCTTTGAGTTAGTTCTGAAACGATGTAGAGTTGCAACAAATACTGGGTGCCGTGACCCTAAGAGGTTTTAGGTCGGCCTCAACTCATACGAATGGTGGAGCTTGTGCACTCAAAATTGGTTCTGCACTACTAATGTGGATAAGTGCTGGCCAAGAGTATCCTGGCATGTTGTATTACCATCTTACCATTCCATGAACTTAAGTCATTTATTGTCAGTCGTTCTGTAGCGCTACCTAGGTAGGTACGAGTAGGTCTATGGAAAAGTGGATCTCTGTCGTTTCGAGAAAGTAGAGAAGAGCAAACTTCCAATCCAACGTGAAATCATTTATACAGCTTTTTCACTTTACCAGTTGCATTCAAATGACGAGTAACTGTTGAGTATTGGACGGGGTTGTTCCACATTTTCAATGTGGTAACTATTTGTGTTATCGTTGTGATCGTAACAGTAGACCCCATCAAAAAAAAGTATTGATCATTCTGAGCTGCCAATGGTGCACACTTTAGTACTAGAAAACGTTGGAGTTGAAATTAAATTAAGTAATAATACTTGCCTAAAAATTTTTTCCGTCTATTTTCCTGGAGGAATTCGTAATGTATATAAAATTCGGTGCTTGAAAAGTGACCTTAGAAGATTGTTAAGTTTTGGGAATGTTGTCACAGGAGGCGATCTTAATTGTAGACATCGTAGCTGGGGTTTTTTAAGGGCAAATGTTTGGGGAAACACATTATATGACTTATGCTTAAGACATAACTTTACAATAATGCACCCATCTAGTCCTACCTATCTCCCATCGACACTAGATTCATTTCTTACAATCACTCCTAATTCGCTTACCACTCCTGTTGTGCACAATGCGCTTAGTTCTGATCATTTTCCTGTCAGCTGTGATATTTTACTTAGTCCTAATATAAATAATGTGCAATACTTAGATTATAGAAACGCGAACTGGGACGTGTTTAGATACCATCTCACTCACCTTTCTGCTGTGAATAGCAGTCAAGATATTGACAATCATATAGAAACATTTCAAAGCAAAATATCCGAAAGCATTCGTGCTTCTGTTCCATTAAAAAAAAGTCTCCTAAAAGAGCATTTACGCTACCTCGAGATATACTCAATTTAATAAAGATTAAAAATCGTTACAGAAGGCTCTGGCAGAGGTACAGATCTCCTAACGATTTCTATGAAATGAATGTATTCATTCGCTTAATTAAAATTCGAATAAATGAGTACAGAAATTCTTTATGGAACAATAAATTAAGTTTACTCGACTCCAACTCTAGACCTTTCTGGAATGTTACTAAGATACTGCGCAAGATAAACTATTACTGTCCTAACTTCGAAGTTAAGTAGTATCAACTAAGGAAGACAAAGTGAAAATCCTAGTAAATACATTCCTTAAAAACCATACGACGACAAATACTCGTAGTTTGTTATCTCCTCTTGAACCGGAGGTTGAAAACGAGATAACTGTTTTGAACAACTCCACTATTTCCCTACCCTCTAATGAATTCACAACTATTGAGAACATAAAATTCATAGTTTCGGACCTAAAAGATCGTAAGTCTCCTGGTCTTGACAGCATAAATAATCAAAATTTTTGAAAAAGTAATCAAAATTAAAATTGATGCCTTTTTGAGTGCTACTAACATTCTACTTCCTGAGCAATTTGGATTCAGAAAGAATTACAGTACTACGCATCAAATACTAAGAATTTGTAAGACTGTTAAGCAACAGCTTAATCTTAAAAAGTCGACTGGCCTTGTCCTCCTAGACATTGAAAAAGCTTTTCATTCAGTCTGGCACAATGGCTTTCTATACAAACTGATAAAATTAAATTTTCCTAAGTATCTTATAAAAATACTACAAAGCTATTTGTTCAATCGAGTCTTTAAAGTATATCTTTTTTGGAACCTCCTCCTCAACAAATCCTGTTCCAGCCGGAGTTCCACAAGGCTCAGTTTTGGCCCCAGTTCTCTTCAATGTTTTTCTTGCTGATTTATCCAGAGTTCCCAACTGTGATATTGCACTCTATGCAGACGATCTGGCTGTATACTCTTCCCACGAATATGGGCCAATGATAGAAAATTATCTTCAACTTGGAATCCAAACATTTTTCGATTACTATAAATGCTGGAAAATAAAAATAAATGTCGATAAGTGCACAGCTATGTTCTTCACTAGAAGAAGGCTTAGTTGCTTCTTGCCTACTGGAAGTCTCAACTTAGACAACTCCAATATACCGTGGGTCAGTACTGTAAAATACCTAGGGGTGTATTTAGACCAGAAATTGACCTTCGGATATCATATACGAGAAACTTTAGCCAAGATAGATGTTTTAATAAAAATTCTTTACCCTCTTATTAATCGTAAATCACTTCTTAATAAAAAGAACAAAATAATAATTTTTAAGGTCGTTTTTCAAGCACTGATGACTTACGGGTCTCCTGTATGGGGTAATTGCGCGAAAACTCATATTAAGCGCCTTCAAGTGGCACAAAATAAGGTGTTAAAAATGATGCTCCACCTACCGCGAGACTTCTCAACTCTTATTCTGCACGAAAGAGCAGGTGCTATCCAGATTGGTAGAAGGATTGAAATTCTCAATGAAAAGTTCATGTCCAGATTAATTGACGTTGATAATCAAGTTATTAGAGACTTACAGCTGTTATAACCTTTTATTTATGTTTTCACCTTAAAGCTTTATTGTTTGCCTATTATTATTATTTATTTATTTATCTATTTACTATTTAATTTCTATTTATTATTTATTATTACTCGTATTTATCTTTTTTATAACATTATTTATTGTTCACTGATCTATTTGTTTGTTATTTATTTATATTATTTATTTATTTATTTTTCTTTTTTTAACCTAAATGGAGGTTTTTTCATAGTTTTCCTCCGATCGTGCATTTAATTACTGTACTACATATCGTCACTCATTAAACAATAATATTTTCAGCAGTAAGGTTCTATATAGACTGTTTCTCTGTGCAAGCTAGAGCAAATTGTACAAATATTGTTAAACCATTGTTACACTATGTAAGAAATAAAATATATATATATCTATCTATCTAGTTAGTTTAGTTTAGTTTTAAATGCATTTTATTTTCTAGATCATTAACTCTTACATACTAACAAAAAATGCTTAAATGCTAGCGTAAAATTACTTAACAAACTTATATTAACTTATTGGCCCCACACAGGCACTCTAAGCTACTCTAAATTCTTATATCTATGTCTTTCGACTTTGTTTACATTTTGTTTAGGAATATACTTATTTTCTATGCTTAAGGCTAAGAAAAGAATTTAACAAAAAACTTAGCATATGGACATAATTTTTTATTTTTTATAAAAACTTAATATCTAACTTAACATAAACCTTAGTCTACTTAACCTACGTACACAATACACACATACATACATATACTAGTATATACCTATATATATACTAATATATACATGTATTTCTTAGATGCTAACTTAAACCTATGCAAGCTGACCATCGCTATTCACAGAGCAAATAGATTGGTCAGCTTTACCTCATTAGTGAGGCTGGTCCGTAATTAACGGAAACGACGACGAAACATCTTCTCCATCATTCAACCACCAGAAATGCTGGTGCTGCCGAACGACATCCCTCTTATCGCGATTCCCCACCGCCCTACTGAACCTGAGACGATCCACACTGCCGTGTGCGACGTCTCTGTTGTAGTTGAGTCGCCTGTCCCCAGCTCTCCGAGCGACATGGAAGATTAACGGGACCGCTGATCTATCCTGGATCAACCCTATCTGATCTAGGTAGAGGAATGCTTCCGGTGGAATGAAGCCGTCAGAGCGCACATTCTCGTGGTAAAGGTAATTGGGGTAGTAAGCCCCAGATATCAGGTTATTCTTCGAGGTCATTGCTCTTGCAATGTGCCTTCGAATCAGCTTAATTACGAAATTGTCCACTCGTATTAGGTTCGCCCTGTTGTAAAGGACCTCATTACGATAAAATTTTTTGTACTCCGACTCTGGTGTTCTGTACAAGCGAAGGCAAGCCCTTAGGCAAGCCCTCTCAAACACCCGAATCTTTTCCATTAAACTTGCTCGCACATTGAACCACACGGGACAACCAAATACCAGCATGGGCCTGATAAGGGCCATGTAGCAGATTACCTTTACCCTCGCATCGAGTTGGCTGCTATAAAACAGTCTCTTTGTAAGGGCAAAAGCGCCTTTAGCTCTGGCCAGAGCAGCATCTACATTTTTGTCAAAATACAGAAACTGATCTAGCCAGATCCCAAGGTATCTGACTACATTTCGACAGGCAAGAGGCTGTCCGTGTTGTCCAATGATCGAGAACATTCGCCAATTTTTTCTGGTATCCCTAGAGGCTCCAGACAACGGCGTCCTAAAGAGAATGGTTTCCGACTTCCGAAAGTTGATTTTCAACTTCCAGTCATCGCAAAATCGTCTTATCTTATCGAAGTCACGCTGCAAGAGAGTATTAATGACCTCGATTTTTGGACCTGTCCTGTACGCTATCAAATCGTCTGCGTACGCAATAGTATGGGAACCTATCAGATCGCTTGTATAAATGTTGAATAGGATCGGCGAATTGACCGCGCCTTGCTGAAGACCATTTTTAATTTGAAATATTCCAACAGAAGTCACATCGCCATTTTTCACGATGAACTGTCTGTTGGTTAGCATATTATAAAGAATGTACAAGAGTGGTTTACTTATCCCCAGCCTAGTCAGCTTATAGAAAAGACCCTCTAACCATACGGTGTCGAAGGCCTTCTCCAAGTCAACAAGGCAGGCACCAGTACATTGGTTTTTGCCTTTATTCCATTGGATATCGGACACCAGTTTAGACGCGGCATGTGAGATATCATGTCCCGCCTTAAAACCGAATTGATTATCCGGAACTATATTTTTGTCCTCAACCCACCTAGACAGAGCTCTATTGATTGCTTTTTCAAACACCTTACTGATATTCGGAAGGAGGCTTATCGACCGGAGATTCGCCGGATTGGATATATCCTTTCCCTTTTTGGGGATAGGTTGCACCACCGCAGTTTTCCAATGCGCTGGATAATGTGCATTATTCATTGCATTATTAAACAGGGTGGTGTAAATGTCCACCGCTTCTAGAGGAAGATGTCGAAGCACGATGTTCGGAATACCATCGGTCCCCACTGATTTCTTAGCCCTGATTGTGTCAAAGATCTCATGGAGCTCTTCCTTCGAAATGAACGGGGGTAGGTCACCCTCTCTGGTGATGACATTATTTGCCATATTTCTTTCGCTGAACCGGGTGAAACCAGAGCCCTCGGATCGCCAGTTCTCTACTTCATTTCGAATGAAGAAGTCGTGCACCAAGACGCGATTGTCCAGGTCATAATTAGGTCCAATGGTATCAGTGGCCTTGTATATTTCCTGGAAAGTCGCCCCTATGGTTTCAACCTTCTCCTGTGGATCCTCGATCACAAAGAAGTCGTCATCATCAGCGGCATCATTTGGATCAATACCTGCTATTGTCCGATCTATCTATCTATCTTAGCTCGTCATTGTCTATTGCCACTTTAAGGTGATCACGAAGACTAAGGCTTAAATCTCCTGGACGAAATCTACGAGTTTTAAACCACGTTGGCGTTCCAGGGTTTCTCTGCAGCATTGTGTCGATCTTAACGATCACAAGAGAGTTGACAGTGATAATAATATGTATAAAGGGTGTTTTTTTTTTAGCTGGCAACACTGTTTTTACAGATTGTCAATTTGACAGTTGAAAGTTGATTTGTGGTTAGTGAATAGATTAACGCCAGAACAACGCCTGCAAATTGTGCAACCGTGGTTCGGTTCGCTAAACTTATCGTGCGCTACGTCCATTTTACGGTCGACATAATCGTCTATCTGAGCAAGTTATTCGGAACACAATGAATCGTTTTCGCACCACGTACACTCTAGTGGATAACACGCGTCCCAAAGATGGCAAACAGTGCGAACAGAAGAAGTTATTGCCGTTGTGGAGCGTAGTGATGAGGAGAATCCGAATGAGTCGATTCACCATCGTGCACAGCAATTGGAGCTATGCCCATCCACCGAAAATATGACTCAGCTTGATCCTAATTTTCAACGTAAAATTTTGTTCTCCGATGAGGCCCATTATTGATAAAATGGACATGTAAACAAGCAAAATTGCCGAATTTGGAGTGCAGAAAACCCAGAAGCCTTTTTCGAGACGCCCTTACAACCATTACAACTCACTGTTTGATGTGCTTTATGTGCTGGTGGAATCATCGGCCCATATTTCTTTAAGGACGATGCCGGCCAGAATGTTACCGTCAATGGAAAGCGCTATAGAAACATGATTTCTGACTTCTTCATTCCTCAGTTGAATAGCATTGACGTCACAGAGCTTTGGTTTCAACAAGAACGCGCAATATGCCACACGACGCGCGACACCATCAATTTATTGCAGGAAACATTTGCTGAGAGCAGAATTTCGCGTGTTGGACCTGTGAATTGGCCTCCACGATCCTGTAATCTCACACCTTCAGATTGCTTTCTTTGGGGGTATGTGAAGTCGTTAGTCTATGCCGATAAACCAGAGACGTTGGACGATTTGGAAGTCAACATTTGCCATGCTATTGCTGATATACCGCCCAAGTTGCTCGATAAAGTTGTCGAAAATTGGACTTTACGATTACGCATCATTCGAGCTAGCCGTGGTGCGCATATGCCCGATATCATATTTAAACACTAATGGCATAAAATTATCTATTAAATAAAGCTAATATCGTAGACATTAACATTAGCTTCAAGTGTTTTATTTCATATTGAATTTGTATACCTCGAAAAAAAACACCCTTTGTTAATAAAACCAATGAAGCCAATAAGACCCATTTTGAAGATCAGGGTTCCCATTTCAATTTGACGTATGATAACTTACCGACCTGCAAAAGGGTTAATCTCATGTGGAACAGCAATAATGTCGGAAAATACGAAAATAGGTATTCTTTCGAAAGATACCCGTCGTGATAAAAGTGAGTAAGTACAATAGAATGCCTTACTGCTCACTTTAAACGTTGTTTTGTATAACAAATCTTTATAAAATATTTATCAGAAAATAAATACGAACCCCTTCTTGCGCTTCTCTCCTCAAAACGACAACTCACCTGTGAAAGAAGGAATAAGAATTGATTATTTTACAATGCAAATGCTATATGCATGAGTATAAGAGAAAAAAAAAAAAAAAGGAAAACATAAATATTGAAACCGATACTGAACCGAAACAAAACAAAAAGAAGAAATCCAAGAGGAAATATATCGAACAGACCCCTCGATGATTTACATTTCGTTTTTAGCCGCTTGCGGGTTTTCCCCATCTCCATCCATCTCGCATATAAAATCCATTCGAATTGCCCTTCAAAATTAAGATTCGAATTTCATTACAATTTTCCATTTATTTATTTTATTTTTGAATCCTACTCCTTGAGGGTGGAATAATTTCCAACAAAATCCCGAGTGTCAAGAACATGCATTATTACCTGCGGCACCCCTGACATTAAATACTTTAAATCTCTGCCTCCGTAAAAGATATGGAACCATGCCTGCGGCTATTCCTGATTGACAGGAGTATAGGACAAAAGGAGGAACACGAGGGCAGCCCATGTTAGCTTTTGAGCAGCTCATCTATCGTCTCTATAAAATTTTCCAATATTCCTCATATTACGAAAATATGCGACAAGATATTTTCCTTACAGAATTCCGAAACAATATTGTATAACAAAATTACGTCAAATATTTTTGAGTAAAAGTACAAATTAAAGGATACCCACTCGTACGAGTACCTGAGGTACGACTCGGTTTGGTTATAACTTTTCGAATTTCGTTAGGAATTTCCTTTCCGAAGAGGGTGCAAAGGGTATAACCCCAAATTCCAGGTTAGTATTGATTTTCTGGCCGTGAGGAATGTTCACCTTTTGTGTTGTATGTATCCTCTCTTGCCTATTAAAGACCGACCATAACTTTTGGATTATCAAATTGGATAGGTGAATGGAAAAGGTGGCTTTACTACAAAAAGGACACATCTTTGGCACTTCCAAATCAAAGGTGTGGAGACAGATTTTCACCCTTCAAGGGTTAGTATCCACAATCTGGATAATTTGAGTTCAGTTACCTTTTAACGGCTTAGCACCATACGAATATGTTCTCACCCTTATCGAAGTGAAAGGCACTCCCTCTGAAGAAGACGCCCTTACTTGCATTCCTGGATGGATATTATGCAAATGGCTGACTACATATTTCCTGCAGAAAACTTTAACCACTTTTAGTTGACTTTTAGACTTTTAGACAAACGGTCATATGAAGAAGAAATATTGCGCGCCTTCTGGTTTGGGAAGTTGGAAGAGTTATGACCATCATTACTTGCCAATGGGTTTATGTGTCATTAGGCCGGTGAGTAATTAACAACGCTCCTACGAGTAACATGCAACACTTGCATTGCGGAGACAGAGTACACGCATCATGTCGTGAAGTGGCCTCATTACGTTGGTCAAAAAAAAAAAAAAAAGCAATACTATCCATCTTCTCGGGTTATCCACGACAGCGTTTCGTGGCTAGAATTTGTCATAAGGAATGTCTGCGGCGAAGCATGTTCTTTTTTTTCCAATCTCTGGAAGGCTATGTCTAGTGTCTAGCCAGAAAAAAAGAAAGCGTAAGTTAAGGTCTCGGATTTCAGATTAGAGATGTCAGATTTCAGATTTCCACTGAGATAATTATTTGACTAATGTGCCTCATGGGGGCAGGTAAGACCACCTGTTGGTGTGGGGTCGGCTTCGGAACAACAAAAAAAAAAAAAAAACCGAAAGTGCATGACAATGTCCGACGAATGGGTTTGGTGTTGTTTAGGTTTGACGTTGGTAATTTGTTTTCCACTGCAACAATTTATATGAACACAAGAAGAAAGTGTGAAGAGTTTTTTAATGAGATGACAAGATGATGGTGACACTGGTTATTGATTCTTATGGGTGGCATAGCACTCATCGTTGTTATTTCACCTTGTTAGGGTTTCACTTTGATTGTTAGAATGTCTTTGGATAATCATAGATACATTTCGAGAATAGAAGCTTAAAGACGTGTTCATATCTCAGTTCTACAGATTTATTGCACTACAAAGCCAAAGACCATTCAGACTATCATTTAGATGTAACCTTAGGAGAACGCTAGTTATTTTGGAAAGATAAAAACGTAGTGTCTTCGCATCAGTTCCCCTTTCCTGTGAATCTGACATTAATTGTGATGTTGGAGCAGATAGAAACGGGCCATTTGTCGATTAGTATGACCTCTTTACCATAGATTATGACGTCCGATATCTGGACTAACTTTCTTTACTTGAGAAGTTTTGTCGTCAATACGCTGGCAATATAACATCAATGATTTCGCATATGATTTGCTGAATTTCGCTTCATCGCCAGTTCGAGGACAAGCAAGAATGCCCATGTAACAGGATGTACGAGCAGAGAAAGCTGTTAGAGGCACAATTTTAGAAAGAAATTTTACGATAGAACCATATGCAGTCAAAAAAGAAAACCTCGAAGTTCCTATAGCCGAAGAATTGGCAATTTGAACAACTCAATTTGGGTCACGACAGCTGGTGATCATGTTCCTCAGACCAACACGGACTGAGGGTAACAGCCTTAACCCTTTCGACCCGCAATTCGAACAAATAGGTTAGAGACACTTTGAGTGGCCTTATATGTCGGTAAGAACCCACTTAAGCTTAATATGATAAAAAAAAATGGCCTCGGGGGCGGGGATAGGGCGGGGCAGACTGGTACAAAAACGTACCAGTCGGGATGTTATCTGGTACGTTTGTGTACCACTCGTCCTTTCTGACATACCAACAAATGAAACAATTTTTTTTGAAAACTTCAAAGATTCTATTTATTTACGGAACAGTGATTTTCAGAATCAAGTATGGTAAGGGGTGAAACATTTTTTACACAATGGTACCTCGCATTCCTTGCAGATTATTTTGGTGCGTGACTGTTTCTTGACCAGGCTGCAGCTATAACATCGACGTCTGGTAGATACTTCGATTGGTAAATGTTTTATTGCCGATTCTTTTTTTGGTCGACGACCTCGATGAAATGATCTGCGAATAGACGTTTTTTTCGAACCTTGACAAATCAAATCCTCCGACAAATCCACCAAAAAGGTTTTGAATGGCACTTTTTTTCTATTCAAGTCACAGTGAATAACCCATGCGTTGACGGCTGCCATCATAATCAAACGGTAAAACACCTTTTTCCACCATTTATCCGATTTTCGATCGTATTCGTAGAGCCCACTCATTTGGTCCGCCAAATCAACGCCTCCCATTATTTCACGATAGAATTTGATCATATCTGGACATGGCACTATGACTTTTTCTCCAGTCTTCAAAGTTTTTGTGACGTTTTTCATATCATTAGTGTGACAATTACTCAGCACTAAGACTTCTTTTGTGTCTTGCCATTTCACACATAAGAGACCGGAGGACGTACCTTTGAACTCTGCCTCACCTCTTTGTAATTTTTTCTCGAATTTGGGTACATTTTTCCGATTGGCCATTAGAGTACCAACCGCTGGATAGGCAAT
The DNA here is from genome assembly GCA_963966105.1 of Volucella zonaria. NCBI lineage: Eukaryota > Metazoa > Arthropoda > Insecta > Diptera > Syrphidae > Volucella > Volucella zonaria. Next base: position 132,845,679 of record OZ014531.1, read on the forward strand.
TGAGTTCAGTAAATTTACAGATGTGAAGAAACGGTCAAAGCACAAGTTTACATCCGGTTCTGTTATTGTACTGGCTAATTTATTCACAACTCGCTCTCCAAGTGTTCCTTCGACTGATTGAAGTTCTTTCCCGCTGTATATATTGAAATCATATGTATAGCCGGTTTTAGCGTCACAACGTAGCCACATTTTTATACCCCTTTTGACAGGCTTTAGAGGCATGTATTGCTTCAATGTACTGCGCCCTTTGAATTTCGTCATTGATTCATCGATACTTTGGTATATACTGTCCTGTCTGCAATTTTGAAAGGTTTTTTTCAAACATTCAACCAAATCACTGACATAATATGTTTTCGAACTATTTGAAGGCTTCTTGGGATCAGTGAAATACATCTTCGACGTTATCATTGTAAAGCGATCACGAGTTATTGCATTGATGATAGACTGGTTTCCTAATGATTTATGCATTGACCAATAATCTTTTAGGCATGGAAGGCGATTATAGCACATAATGAACATGCACCCAATGATTACCTCAACTTCTCCAGCGTCCGTAGGTTGCATGTTTTTGCATCGATTATTTTTTGTCAATCTTCGGTAGATTTCCAGGCGCTCATTGGTACACTGTGCAATGTAAATGTACAGAGATCGTGGCAGAAGCTTATGAAAAATATCAAGATTTGACGAAGATTTATGTATTCTCTCTGCTACTCTGCACCCTCGTGAAGGAGTTATATTCTTTTTAGGAACGAATGTTTCATTTACCGTAGTCCAGATATAACCTTCACGGTTTGCCTCTCCTGAAGAGTTGGGCAGATTTAATTCGTCAGCAGCAGTCTCCTCGTCATCTAATTCGTTCTCAGAGTCGGAATATTCATCATCATCGTCGGAATCTGCGTCGGGCTCATCTCTAGCTGGTGGTTTATAAGAATCACCGCTATCAGATGAAAAGTCTTCGCCGCTCGAAATACTAGGCTCTTTTTCCAAGAACATTCTGATTTCGTCTTCATCCATTGCAATCTTAGAGTAAAAAAAAAAAATATGGCTGCTGAATTCATGCCATAGGAGACGAGTGGTACATATTTGTACCACCATAGAAGACGCATGGTACATTTGAGTACCACCTACTAAATATTGTTCACAAAAATGAACATTTCAATTCGAAACACTTACCTTGTCTAATTATATCACAACTTCAATTATATCCACTGAATTATCAATTTGTAATAGACTTGTCTATGCCCAATCGTCAGAAAACTCCAAAAAAAATTAAAGAACACCACGTTTTTGCATGAATCACAAGAGAACAATGACAGACAAACCCACACAGCTGAAACCAAAATAAAATGTACCGCTAGTTTTCACTTCCGGAATACTCAAGCACGATCTGGTACAAATTTGAACCATATTAAATAGTAATCAGAGATTCTAGGGATGTTTGAACTTTTGCTGGTACATTAATGTACCATGCGGGGCGAAAGGGTTAAATAACAAGTGCGATCTCTCGCCGTCTGAAACGCTGTTCCTTGGGATTAGACAGAAAGGCTGTTATGGCAGGAGCTTTAGCGTCTATTTGCTTAAAATGGTCCAGTCATTCAAGCCTTGCACTCATAGACGCCTAGACCGATGTCGCTGTAAAGTTCGTGGTTGAATTTCCTTCTCCATTTCTCGTCAATACAAACGAAACCAAAAATCGTGCTTCTTCATCTGCTTTCGACTTATTTACTTACTCAAGGTGCCGCTACAGTCCGTGGTGGAACTGGGCCTCCACCAACAAGCGTTTCCGACCTCACACGCTCGATTGACAGAAACTTGCTTGCGCCACCAGAATCGGGGTCTTCCTGCGCATTGGAGTCTATCCGTTCGACATAACCTGACCATCTCATTCGTTGGGCCTTCAATCTTTTGTCGCTTTGCAGCCCGTACAGTTCGCCATTGTATCTCCTCCTCCACTCATCGTCACCGAAAAATTGTTCTCTCAAGGCAGCCAAGAGCACACCCATCCATTTATGAGTCCATGTCTCTGCACCATAGAACAGCCCTGGGATTATTAAGGACATATGGTATATAGGGTCACTTTTGTTGTACGAAAGAGGGCTTTGCTAGTCAATTGCCTTCTTAGGTCAACGAATCAGCGATTGGGAAGAGTTATTTTTCGTGTGATCTCAACGCTGGTGTCGTTGACTGAATTGATAGCGGGGCCTAGGTAGACAAAGTCCTTAACGACTTCAAAGTTATATCTGTCGGGGCTGACGTTCCGTCCCAGACGACGGAGTTGGTGTCCTTCCTGGTTGACAATATATACTCGTACTTGGTCTTGCCCTCAACTTCGCCGTTTCCGTTTCAATAATCACGAAAGCGCCACTGACATAACGCTGGTTTCTTCCGATTAGGTCAAAATCATCGGCGTATGCGAGTAATTGGGTGGACTTTTGAAAGATAGCGCCTCTTATGTTGGCGCGTGAGTCTTGCACTATTCTTTCAAGAATGGTGTTAAAGAAATCGCATGACAACGTATTGCCTTGTCTAAATCGTTTTTTGACATCAAAGGTCCCGTTGAATTCGTTACGGAACTTGATGTAACAGCATGCATTCTCCACCGTCATCCTGCACTAGCGGACGAGCTTCGCAGGTATGCCGAAACTAGACATAGCTCTGTATAGTCTCTATAGATACTATCATACGTGGCCTTAAAATTGATGGATAGGTGGTGTGTATCCATTTGGAGCTAATAGGTTTTTCTTCGATTTGGGCCTTAACCCACACTGATATGGTGGCAATCAGGTTGTTGACGAACGGCTTCAGGCGATGTTAAGAAGACTGATGCCTCTGTAGTTGGCGCAGTTTAGAGGGTCTCCGTTTTTGAGGATAGGACAAACAATGTTGAAGTTCCATTCATCAGGCATACTTTCGTCTGATCGTCATCGGACGCCGTTTTCAAGAGCTCGGCTGTCAGCCCGTCCACTCCAACAGCTTTATTAGACTAAGCTATGTATCTTCACTTCATCCAGGCTGGATGGACGGAATTGTAAATTTACATCGTCGAGGTTGAAAGGTTCATTCTGGCTGAGAACGGTATTTAGTTCGTTATCGCCGTTATTTAGTCTACAGAATTGCTCTTTCCAAATCCCAGTATCGACTGTGACTCTGCTACTATGTTCCTTTGTTCGTCTCTATAGACTTCGGTTCGGAGTTTGTATCCGTGGAATCGTTTTTTTACCTTTTGGTAAAACTTCCGAATCTCATTCCTGGAATAGCATCTCTCAATTTCTTCGAGCGCGCGCTTCTCATGCTCCTTCTTTTTCCTCCTGAGAAGACGATGTTCGTCTCTCCTCTTCTGTTCATAGAGTTCATGAGCAGCTCTAGTCCCTCTATGGAGCGCCGCTTTGTATGCGTCTTGCTTAATTGCATATGCTTGCCAGCACTCGTCGTCAAACCAGGGTTTTCGTTGTGATGACCGAGTGAAACCGGCATTTCTGATGGCTTTTCGACAATGTTACCACTGGTGTTCGATACCAGAACCTGGCGGCATAGGACCTTTTGGGAGATTAAGAGGCACTCGATAGGAAAAGAAATTAGCAATTTCTTATAATTGTAGCCGTCCGACGTCAAACTTTCTCACAATATTAGCTTGCCTTTGCGATGTTTGGGATATCCACAAGCGTACTTTGGCTACAACAAGGTAATACTCTGAACGTTCAGACATCTGTAATACTGGAGGAGTGCCTTGCATCGAACGCAATGTGGTCAGTCTGGTTGATTAGGAATTGTCCAAGTCCTCTTGTGAATATCGAGCTGTGGGAACGGCGTGCTAACTACGACAATGTTACGCCCCGCGACGAAGTCGATTAGCCTAAATCCGTTATACAACGTGATGCCGTGTAGACTATACCTTCCCACAGTACTACCAAAGATACTCTCTCTTCCTACCTTTGCATTAAATTCGCGGAGGACAATTTTAATGTCATAGCTACGGCACTGCTCATAGGTCTTGCCCAAGAGGCCATCTTTGACGTCGTCATCTATCTTCTCTGCGGGAGCGTGCACGCCTATAAGGCTAATGTTGGCAAATGTAGCTTTAATACAGATTGTTACGAGGCCCTCGTTCACATGCCAATAACTCAAGGCTTCTTTTCTAAGTCTGCCTCTAACAACGAATCTGCATCGAAATAACCGCTGCTTTTGCCATCGATAACAATCGCCGTAGTAGAAGCCGAAGTTTTTCATTCACTTGTTGTCCGGCCCATCCCGTCGTATTTCTTGGATGGCGGTAATATCTGATTTGCAGTAGTCCCGAACCTCCGCTAATTGTTCGTCTGCGCGTAGTCTATTAAGAGACTTAGCATTCCACGTGCAGATCCGAAGTTCTTTGTCCTTGTTTCGTTTGCACGTGTTGTCAACAGTAGATCCATCCGTATCCGATGCCAGTCGTTGTTACCCAGACAAAGTTACAAAATCTGCGTTATAGAGCAGGACCGGTATGATAAGGGTTATGTAAGTATAAAGCCAGTTTGGTCTTACTTGCCTTGCGATTGGCAAGAGTAATTGTGCGACTGATTTTTGCGCTTGCGACTGGCGTTGCTGCTTGTAACTGCGGGGAGCCAAGATAGACGAAGTCCTTATCTACCTCGAAGTTATAACTGCTCACGGTGACGTCCTGGCCTAGCCGTCGCTAGTGGGCATCTTTTTCTCAAGACAGCATGCGTTTTGTTTTGCCTCGTTTCCCGATAGACCTACTTTGTTTGCGTTTGCGTATGTCATCCGCGTACACAAGTAAATGTACGAAATTAAGAAAGATCATGCGTCTTGCATTGGCCAGTGAATTAGATGGCGATTATAAAAACGTCACATGACTGCGCGTCGCCTTGTCAAAAACCTTTCTCGACAATGAAGATTATTTCATTGCCGACCTTCGAAGTGCAGGCGAGGGTTCTACATAGGCATCCTGCACAACCTGGCAGGGATATCAAAACTGGGCATGGTGTTGTATAAATCGTTCCTATGCACGTTGTAATGTGCGACTTTTAAATTGACAAATACCAGGTGTTGAAAAATCCCGAGATTGACACGTAGATGGCGACTCTACTAACATATCCGTACGACTTTTAGTTAGTGGCAACCTTCAAACGACGCATGTCAAAATTTAATGATAGTTTGACCGCTATAACTGAAGCGTGTTTGTAAGGATTGGACAAATCGTTCTATAATGAAGACATAGATATGTTAGAGCGGCGCTGGAATGATTGTATCACTCTAGGAGTAGACTATGTTGATTAATAAAATGGAATTTTGCCAAAAAAAAAATTGCGTTTCTACAGGTTAGTCTCAGGACTTTTCGAGCCAACTGTTAGATGGTGAGCGTCGATCTGAAATTCCCGGGTCTTTTTCCAGATCTGCCATTTGGTCGATGAATATTTGGTCGATGACCAGTGGAATGTCCTGGCCTGAAACCGCACTGGTACGGACCAGCTAGGTTTTTCGTGAATGCTTACAGACGTTCATATAAAGACTTTATTAGGCGATATGTAGTAGGTTTATTCCTCCATAGTTGGCATAGTTAAAAGGATCTTCTTTCTTGTGGATTGAAAATAAAGATGCTCATATTCTATGCATCGGACATTTTTAACATTTTACTTTGGCTATCGCCGTCACCCAGAGAAGAGAAAGAAATTTGCAATAAATAAGTTTGCTAGCTCAAGCCTAAGATTCAAAGTGAACCTTATTGTAAAACTCTTCACCAATGATTTGCGTACGTTACTTATAAGCAGCTTTAATATAACATATTGTAGCTGACTAGTACGGACCAATTCTGGCCATTCAGTATACCTTGCATTTCACTAAGCGATAAACAGTCTTTTCCCCCAATGAGCATAAGAGTTGGACATAATCCTAGGAAATGCGAAGTATCCTGCCTGGTTCTTTAGTTGCAAAGCGTACATTTCTCATTATAATGGGTTCGGTGTGGCATGCTGCTTCCAAAGAGGCAGCAACAACTTTTTTGAAGAAGAATGGTTCGATGAAAAGATGCATACAATTTAAAGTGTAGTGCCGTTCATACCGGATGGTTCGTTCAGCCTAATCTGAGTCACATTAAAATTCCAGATAAGCCATAACGCTTCATATAACATCTTCGATGTGAAGCATAATTTAGGATGACGAGAATGGCTAATGCAAACTAGTGTCTGCAGATCATTTGCGAGATCTCTGGAGATATGGTTACAATATCTAACAAATTCGGATAAATCTTAAAGCTGTAGAACTGAGTCTTCTCATATATTAAATTTAAGTCCATTTTTAAATAGAACACCGAGTTGATGTGACAAAACCTCTTGTCAGATAGCATTTGTCATTTCTAAGTTGCATAGACCACCTTGTATACGTTTTCTATCCCAGGCGGCAACCACCCTCTTTAACTTATGCATGCCATAAAAAATGATATCTTTCGGATGCATTTGTCTCATTCATTTTGTTCCTACATAATAACGACACACTCAAGTGCTGACAAATTTCAAAATGTAGAGCAAAGCTTTACCACTATCTCTAAACGAACAAATGAAAGCACTTCATCTGGATGCAGAGTCTGAAACCATCCCAAAATCTTCAAACTTTCCAATACAACCCAGAGACATGTTTATAGCTGGTGTTAAAAAAAAAGAAAACCATGTTTGACTTCCCACTCAGCCCACAGTACTCCTTGTTTTCTCTGATATATTTTTTTCTGTGATGCCCACTACCCGTTCGCCTACTAAATTTCCAAGCAAAAGACATCTCTCAATGCAAATCTCCTCTTGACTTTTAATTTTTCGATCAACTTCAATTCTATAATCCACGACACGACCCATAATCCACCAAGTCACTTTACGAATACCACAAGAAGACGTTTCAAGCGATGAGATACTTTAGAAAAAAAAATAAAAAAAAATAAAACTCAACTTATTCGAACAACTACTACAAAAATGCATTATGGATGAGGGCATCGGCACAGGCACAGGCACTGGCACAGGCACAGAAACTGTGTAATGTGATACCCACCTCTCATCTCGACCTTCCTCGTACACAGCAAAACACTGGATAGCATGGCCTAAGCGATTTGGAGTAGTTGGCCCCGGCGCGGTGCTGGGTACTTTAATCCATACCACCATAGAGTGTTGCGTCTGCCAGTAGTTAAAATTGACGCAGTTTTGAATACCAGCAGCTCGAAACCTAGATTACCTTACTCTACCAACCTACAAGAACTCCCTCTCAATCTCAATTTCAATTTCAATCCATGCTGGCTATTCGTATCTACAATAGTATCTATGTATGTCGAAGGTTCTATACTTTTACAATGAGGCTTATTCAGTTCAGATACCAAACCAACTTTGCTGTTGTGTGGATTAAATTTCATTGTACAGATATCGGAGATTTCTTCTCAGTGCGTATCCCAAAGGCGTCACTCGAAGGTTTAGTTCACGAGTTTCACAGAGTTCTTATGTGTACATCGAAGGCGCGAGAGGTTCGCACTACGACCATGTACCATTTAACAGCCCAACCGATGCACACCTACTCTCACTCTTGGGACACAGTAAGTATCTTAAAGATATGCTGCAGAACAGTGTGACCATATGAATTCAGAAAAAAAGTATTTTCGCAAAAGGTGCAATGATTTTAGCAGTAGCCTCATGCTAACTTATATACGAGTACTTATTTCGGTGCCGTTAAGGTCTTGGGCGGTTGAGTCAATAATAAAGATGTCTGTCCAGCCAGCCGTGTTGTTTCCTAATTGCCTCTAATTTGTTAAAGATCTTCTTCTGCTGCGTTTCTTCTCGGAGATGGATTTGAAGAACCTCGGAGCTCAAGGGCTGGAGTAATATCCCACCAAGGTCACAGCTAGGCCGTTAACATTGAAAGGCTTATTAGGAATTCTTGTCCATCATTGTCCGGCATATTGATCCTTATCGACGTTAAACAGTCTTATCACTGACTGCGAATCTACCACTAGGTTTCCTCGTGCGCCCTTCCAAGCTCCGAACGCCTTTTCTGCTATAATATCTCTAAATTTACTTGATCTCGCGATTGTGGTAGATTAAGGGACCTGACATCCCACATGGTACAATACTGCAAATTGCTTGAGTCGTCAATAGTTCCATCGTTCGCATTAGAAGCTTTCGGTTGTTTCGTAACTTACTCTCTAGATAGGCCGATTACACCGGTTTTAGTAGCCGCCCCGCGAGTTAATTATTACCGCCGTTACCCCTATTTGAGTTCTTCCGCCACCATATCCTATATATGAGGAGGTAAGGCAAATACTCGATACGAACTTTAAACGCGGCGCTATTGCCATGTTTTAGGCAATGGGTTTGATTATCCAATGAGTCCTTATACTCCTTTCTTATTTCACAAATGAGTGAGTGACTCCATGTATTCTTGTCGTGGCTATCTGGACGGACCGCCAGCCCTCAATAATTCACTAGTTTTTCAACCTGATGACGAATGTTTAATCCACTGTCACTTCCACGATATAATATGGATGTCCCTATTATCCTGTGTTGGTCTCAACTGCCACTGTCGAAAGTCATGACCTTATGATGATCCGCAGGGTTGACAACGGCACTTCCAAGACATGAACAAGAACCATAACATCTCGAAGTTAATTCTACAGAGTGGGCCAAAGTGTATGATCCTTTAGACCCTTTGCTTTAGAATGCCGGTTATGGCTCCTGCAGTTTGCACCGTTGCTATGTCCTGCTGGAACCACAAGTCCTACAACCTCAATTCATCCAATTAAGGAGTGAAAAATTCATTGATCATGGCTATATAGCGCCGTTCTAAAAAAAAAAAAAAATCCTCCAGTGTAAACAGCACACCACGCAGGACGTTAAGTGGATGTAATACTCGCGGATTTTCATTGCCCAGAACCCCACATACATACCACACATAGGTGGACATGATCCTCGTCAATGCGCCAAAATCATTGGCGAACTGTTCATCGAAAACATCATAACGATCATTCCGCGTTCTTCAGGACTATAGCATGCCATTCACACAAATTCTATTTCTGTTTGTTGACATCCGACGCCATTTGTAAAATCAATGGCACTTTCCGATGGTCCAGCCTGTAGTATTCTTTTTACCGAAAGCTCACCAGGAATCAGCTGGAATTTGTTATTCAGCGACTCAATTTGCTAGAGTTATTGCAGTCGATTTACACAGTGGTTAATTCCGTCGACTCCGCGCCAAGAGTGCTGGGTTCGGTTCCCAGGCTATACTCAGAAAAATATAAAAGCAAATATTTTTCCACATCGCGATGCTTCCGGAAGGCAAGAAAGAGTCTCTTATTCTCATTCGAAAACGGCAAAAACAACGGTGGGTTCTATGGCAAATATGACAAGCCGAACAACATAGTGTAGAGTCTTGATTTACACCGGACTATAGCTTTGTCAATTAATTCTTAGTTTTTAGAAAACCGTGTCAGCTCCTGCGGCAAACTTGTCATTGTTTAGCGGCTTAAGTTGGTAATCTCAGAGCGAAATTGAACCGTCACTCATAATACTTTTTAGACTGCTTATCAGGGCTGTGATCTTAGGTCTGTGGAGCCTAATGACATATCCTTAAAACATGCCAGTCTTTTGTAGAAGATGATAGGGACTCTAAGGGGCAAGATGGAGCCGTAGCAACCAGGGTCAATGAAATTGAAACCCAATGAATAAAAGAGGTAGCTCGTAGCTCGCGATAAAAAAATTTAATTCAGGCAAATGCTGTTGAGGCAAACAAATACGAAAGTTAAAAGGAATAAGGGTTGATTACTAAAAAGGCTCATTACCACGAAGGCCGATCACCCCAGAAGGGCTGTGTTACGATTCAATCAACATAGACTTGTAGCAGGAATCCTAAGATTGTTAAACAGCTTGTTTGTAGAAAAGTTATTACAGATTTTCGCAATGACGAATGGGTCAAGCAGTTCAAACCGTAATTCATGGATTTTCGCCAGTGCAACCGCTGAGGTGTGAGACGGCGCGTTGTCTAGCTGAAACAGGATTTTCTTTTTCTGCAAATGCGGCCATTTTTCCGCAATTTCTGCCTTCAGCTTGGCAAGTAATGATGCGTTAACTCCTTTACTATCCCAAAAAAAAACAGTCGCCATCACTTCCCCAGCCGAAAAAACAATTTTTGCTTTTTTTGGAGCCGGCTCGCCCTTTGCAGTCTACTGTTTTGACTCAATTTTTGTTTCGGGCGTATCCAAGTTCCATCTACAGTAATTATTCGGCGCCAAAACTCGGATTTATTGCGCCTAAACTGCGCCAATAGAGCGTTGGAAATGTTCATTCGAACACGTTTTTAGTCTAACGTAAGCAAACGCGGCACCCAACTCGCGGACAGCTTTCTCAAGCCTAAAATCTTCATTTAATATGTAACAAACACGTTCTTTGGATATTTTCATAATCTCTACTATCTTTCTCACTTGAATTCGGCGGTCGTCTAACACCATTTGGTGAACTTTAGCAATGTTATCGTCAGTGGTTGCAGTTTTTGGACGTCCCGGACGTTCATCATCTCCCAAGCTCTTACGGCCACCTTTAAATTCAGCTGCCCAAAATTTCACTGTAGTAAATGATGGTGCAGAGTCCCCATACACAGAGTCCAACTCATTTTTGATTTGCGTAGACGTATTGCCTTTCAAAAACAAAAATTTAATAGTAGCTCGATACTCATTTCTTTCCATTTTCACAAAAAACACTCACATCGACTCATTCAAACGACTGTCAACCAAAAACTGCGCGTCCAAAATGACTGAAACTTCGGTAGGTAACTGTCGAAAGATGCACAACTAGCATTCACTAACTTTTATTGACGAGTGCCGCTATCTTTACGTTGCGGTCGGAAACTTTTCAGACAACCCTCGTACCTTATCCGCATGGATTCCGATGTTCAAATAACAGCTCACCTCCCACCATCATGTACATAGATTCAGGATGTGCATACGAGAAGAACTTAACGATAAAGAAGAAGTGGCTCCAGTAATGCATCAGATGATCGTAGAATTTTCCGGACAGGATAGCGAATAAAATAACCTCCTCCATCGATCGAATTTCGAACTGTGCAACTTTGGTAAGCATTACCTCACTCGATAAATAAAAATACATAGCTCTGGTCACACTCATACCTGCTATGCTCAGTCGATGTTTATGTTTGTTTTGTTGTGTGGTTGTTACACCACATTCAGGGCTACATTGACCTCCTACACACATGCATACCTACTCTATAAGAGCAACAAAGTTTATATTTATGCGTTTAGTGGTAGATAAGATGCAAGATTCCAGATCCACAGATACAAGATATGAGTTGAAAGATACTTTCTCGAGATGCTGGTTAGGTGCGACTGTTGCTGCTGTTGTGTTCTACTTTTCAAAAAATGAAACCTCCAAGTGGGTGTGTTGGGTTTTTACTCCTAAGTTGTGTTGCATTTTTTTTTTGTTTTATATCTCACCTCATGTATCCCATTGCTTGGTGGAGAGTATCTTTTAAATGTAAACAATCATTAACAAAACGAGAGATAATCTATTCACAAGTAATTTTCAAAGGAAACACGATGGAATAGGGGAAGATACTCGTACATGTTTGAATTACTTGACCAACTTGAACGGATTGTTGTGTGCTGGGTGGAATGCATAATGATCCCGGTTTTCTTTCGCTAGAATCGTGGAACATTGAAATCACCACTTTGTAACGATTTGCAAGTTATCGTTAGATGATGGATGCGGCATGATGTGGTAGTGTGATGTTGTGATGCTGAGATGGTTACTTGAAGGAGAACAACAACGAAACGACACGAAATAAACAAAGAGAAAGGGCTATTCGTTAGTCAATTATCGGTTAATGGCTAACTTGATATCGTGATTCAAAGTACCTGGAGTATCTGTGAGTGGTTTAGTGATGCATATCTACCCGTACAAGTGTTAAATGGTAGTGTGAATGTATAATAGAAATTTCGAAATAATCGGATCAGTTTTTTTTTTCTATCTCTCCCGAAGATGAATTCAACAAGTCTTGCCTCGAATTTTCTAGATAAAGGAATTTATAGCGAAATCGAGTCTTGAAAGCCCTTTATCTGATTTTTCTTTTCCAAAAATGTATTCGGTTCCCATGTTCCTTTGATTTAGTTGAGAGAATTCGAATTTTGATCACACTTTACTCCAGGGAATTCAAACAGAATACCAAGGTGCAAATGAGTTGTTTTCAGATAGAGTAATCCCATCACAAGTGCTAGGTATTTTTTTTTTCCCCCAAATTAGTTCAATTGGATGCATTTTTCATGTAGGAGATTGGCTACGAAAATTGCTTTTTAATACGGAATGAAAGAACACCCACTCTTAAGGGTAGATTCAGTCTCAGAAAGTCCAGCAAATTTTTTTCTCTCGGTAAGATGTTAACATCTGACACACAGTCTTGTCGTACAATGAAATTGCTGTCTATTGCAGTATTCCCTTACTCGTTTTATTGTGTCCTTAAGAAATAGGAATCAATTGGCTGCCCAGACAGGAGCAATTTATCACCATTAGACTGTTGTCTTTAAGATACGTGACAACAGAGTCGGTACCATTAATTCTAAAAAGCTATTTTATAGCTGAGAGAGAAGAACAATTCTTTTGGGGGTTGTTTTCTTTTTTTTTTTTTTTTTTTTTTTATAAAATAAGTTCAGACAGAACACGAGTGTAAGTTTATCTTTAAGGGTAGGAGCTTGCCATATTGGAACCTTAATATGTATTCATATGTGCAAATTGATGTAGCTTCTTTAATTTTTTTTTAGTCCTTTGAGGGGGATCTTACAACCTTTCAATACTGCTGCTATCCGTCTAAAGACTTATTTTCTGAGGAGACAAATAAAGTGCTTGTGGTACAATTTAGTGAGAGTTCGATACGAACGCCACACCTACGATTGTCAATGAAAAATAAATGATATGGACTTTTAGCGCAATTTAAAAAATCTACATTCTACAGACTTTTCGAAGCAATTTCCCTTCTTAGTTAGCCTTTCCGTAGTTTCTGCAGAAAGTTCTTCTTGACCAATACATTCAAATCAAAATTTTTCTTCAAAAGTTTCAGTCGCATCCTGGCAGGAAGTAACTGAAATGCCGGTCCCAATCTGCTCTCACCAAACTTTGATTTCAATAAATCGCTGTCACGTTGATTTGGAAACAAATTTTCGTTGACCATCTTTCTGTATTAGTCACCACTGACTGTGAGCTTCTGCCACATTTTTAAAGAAATAAGAGTACCACAGAGTACATTTTTTGTGGTTGTGATGATGTCTGAAGATCGTTGTCATTCCAAATACAGCAATTTTGCTTATTGACGTATCTATTGAGCTGAAAATAAAGATTTAGCGAAGCTCCGGTTGAATCTTATAAGGGTAACGCAAAGGTCCTGTAGCAAAATGTTCCATGTTGTGAATGAACAAATTCCTAGCTCTGTGTAAGCCTGTGAACTGTCCTCAAATGCGGCGATATTTTCTTCAAAACACACCGGTGCCATTCATGTTATTGGCCCAATGTCATGCAGTGTTTATTTTAGTGCGGACTCCAGATGAGCGATTTTTCGGTAGCGGCGTTCAGTGTGTGCATCCTAGAACGTGTAAAGGTAAAGAGCATCTTCTTTGCTAGGATGGATTAGCAATAGTAGGTGTGTTTTCGTTAAGGATACCAAAACCAGTATATCCATGCTTGTATAGGGTTTTCCAATAGAGACTTGACAACTTTGAATTTAATTTGTGAACGCTCTCTTTCACTAATCATCAAACTGTCACTGTCAATTTATTCAGTAAACTCAACATTTTCATCATGGTAAAGTACACTAACGAGCAACGTCTGCAAATTATAAAAATTTTCTACAGATATTCGGAGTCGGTGACTGCAATTTTAAGAGCGTTAACTCCAATTTTCGGTCGTAATTCTCGCCCTAGTAGACAGGCAACAACAAGTTTAGTGCAAAAATTTGAGTCTACATATTCGTTGTGTGATGTTGCCGTGTCAGTGAGACAACGGGTTGGTTGAAGTGTCGAAAATATCGCTGCCGTTCAGACGTCCATAGCAAACGATCCAAATCAGTCAATTCCACGGCGTTCTCAAGAATTGGGCATCGCTCAGACCACATTATGGCGTATTTTGCGTAAGGATCTTGGTTTACACACATACAAGATCAAGCTGACTCAAGAATTGAAGCCGATGGACCATTTGAAGCGACGTACGTTCTCCGATTGGGTTCTGGAGAAGATGCGCCAAGATGATGAATTTCATCGCAAAATCATCTTCAGTGACAAAGCTCATTTTTGGCTCAATGGGTTGGTCAATAAGCAAAATATGCTTATTGTGAAAATGTGGGTGAAAACCCACATGTGCTTCATGAATCACCACTTCATCCACAAAAAAATAACTGTTTGGTGCGGTTTGCATGCCGGCGGCGTTATTGGGCCATATTTTTTCGTCGACGATAATGATCGTCACGTTACTGTGAATGGTCAGCGTTATCGCGCCATGATCACCGATTATTTTTGGCTCGAATTGGAAGATATGGACTTGGACGACATGTGGTTTCAACAGGATGGTGTCACAAGCCACACAGCACACGCTACAATCGATTTATTGAAGAGTAAGTATGGTGAGCGTGTCATGGGCCAGTCAATTAGCCGCCTCGTTCGTGCGATTTAACGCCGCTTGACTATTTTCTGTGGGGCTACGTTAAGTCATTGGTTTATGCCAACACGCCGACGACGTTGGAAGAGCTCAGAGCCAACATTGAACGCGAAATAGCGGCCGTTTCGGCCGAAATGTGTGGCCGAGTCGTTGAAAATTGGGTCCAACGAATCGACCGCTGCAAACGTGCCCGCGGTGGCCATATGAACGAAGTCGAGTTCCATTCATAAATGTTTTGATTGTACTTCAAGCCAATAATAAAGTTTTTGAAATATCTCAAATGGTTTGCCTTTTATTTAAAAAAAAAGTTTAATCCAAATGAGATGAGAAGGTGACCTAAAGATCCTTGGCTGAATTGAAGCCTTGGTTCTTCCCATACTATAGCACTATTCCAAACTTCACCTTGAAGTGAAGGAACTAGACTAGTAGCTCATACACGATGGTTTAACAAGTCTTCCAATAGGGACTTCCGAACGTTGACAGTTGATAGCGGACATATTGTTGAAGCTACATCTGTTAAATTGGCTGTCATTTATTCAGCCTGTTTTGCCAAATCACCATGGACGGACATAGAGTTCAGCAACACGTGCAAATGATAAAATTGTTTTATCAAAATGAGTGTTCTGTTCGGGCAACGTTCCACGCGCTTCCCCCATTTTACGATCGCCATAATCGTCTTACCGAGAGGACTATTCGCAGTGTGGTGGATAAATTTGAGTCCACTGGTTCAGTAAGCGATAAACCAACACCCGTACGTCGATGAAACGCAAGATCTACCGAAAACACTCATCCATATGAGTGTGCAGGAGAATCCGAGGCAGTCGATATCGCGTCGCTCACAAGAACTCGGCCTTTCGCAGACCACAGCTTGGCGATTTTTGCGTCGTGACTTGGGCCTGCATCCGTACAAAATTCAACTGACCCAGGAGCTGAAGGTAAACGACCATAGACAACGACGTGTGTCCGCTGAATGGATTCTCGAGCAGTTGGGAACAGACCCTAATTTTCATCGAAAAATCATCTTCAGCGATAAGGCCCATTTCTGGATGAATGGGTACGTCAACAAATAAATTTGTCGAATTTGGGACGATACCAATCCACATGAGATCCAAGAGCGTCCAATGCATCCCGAAAAAGTCACTGTTTGGCGTGGATTTTAAGCTGGCGGCGTATCGGTCCATATTTCTTTGAGAATATTATGGCCCACCCTGTATAGACAGACTTAAAGGCATATGGGTTCGAAAATTCAGCAAACAGTTGAAGAGGTATCTAGAGCCGAGTCCATTCTTTACCTCATCACACCTAGGTCTGTGTAGACCCATTATGATGTCCTGGTGGGGGGAATTTGATTGAGGTTGCTAATTCGAGTTTCTGCTTTCCATCTCGAATTGGTTGTCGTTTTGACTATCAGCCATCTTGTTGCAGCCGCGAATCTGAAAAGAGATGTAAGTGAAGAAGCAGACAGACCACGATAGTGAGCGGTCGTGGAAGTATCGTGTTTGCCTCAAATTACTGAGGCCTGGAAAGTGGCACACAAAGTGAAGGGTCTCATTACGTGAACCTATGCCCCCACAGCCTAGATGATTATGACCTGTGAGCAATCCAACAAGCTTAGATAGTTCAGCTCTGCTTTTCTAGAGAATCTTTCTTGTTCTGGATTATCTGAGTTCCGACCACAGTTGTCTTGAGGTCTCACAGATTGGAAGATTTTTCCACATTTCATTGGCTTTTATTTGTATCGTTCGCTCCACTTGCAGTGGAGATTTGGTTTTCATATTCGTCTCAAGCCAGAGGTCTATATCTTGGGTTACATTGACATCTTTTTACGCTTCATAGAATTAGCTTTTATGCCTTACTCGCCATGTCGTTCTTTCGAAGGACACCAATATCAGCTGCACAATTTTGCTTAGCGTTTAAAACTTGGGAATCCTAGCCTAGAACTAATAGAACCAGAGTTTCCATCGGCTTGTTGGGTTGAGAGATCTAAATCCAGGTTTTTCGGGAAATCAAAGTTAGACCAGTGGTCGAAGAGGCACAATGATTCAGTTCGCCGTACTAACAGCAGAGGCTCTAGGTTCGATTCACACACAATACATCAAAAAACCAAAAATTATTTCGGACGCCACTACACCTCAGCAGGCAATGGTACGAAAAAGTTTCTGATTTCATTGGGAATCGGCGAAGAACTATAGGTCCTTCTCCCTGCGTAGGGTTGAACCATCCTTCCCTGTTCAACAATTTGTTACGATTCACTGTCGACGGATCTCAGTTTGACTATTCTTTAACTGCCACAAATGCGCCCTAAATCGCATGTTGGATGCATTTGAAGATATCGAAATTGTCTGAGTAACCCAATATCTGAACGGGTTGGCTCAAATTAATGCCTCTCATATTAACACCTGCTCCTGCACCTAAGTGAAGAAGCCACATGCTGGAAATAGTTTCAAGCTGCACTGCATTCCGGGGGTTTTCGCCTTGTACAGCTAAAGATGTCAATGCTAACATACTGCGTGTTTTAAACTGAAACTCGTCGCTTTTTCCTAAGACTTACCCAAATGTGGAAACTGCTTTAAAGTCTATAAGGCGAAGAGTGTCTGCGATGACTGTGACGAAAAAGGGGCTTAGGATGTTCACACAGAACGCAGAAGAGAATTGTTAACTCATCTTTCCAAGTCGCTTCAAGATGTAGAGACGTTGTTGTTGTAGACAAGGTATGTAGCGCTGAAATTTTAGACATCGGTTGATAGTTTGGCATACTTGCCCCACCTCACCAAGTCAACGTATGTTGTCGCTCCACATTGTAGATAAGGGTGGTGACTGATGCACTTCAATCTTTATGAGCATAGTCCCTCCGTGGGCCTAAGCCATCAAGGCAGGTTCCCACGTAAAACACTAGAGACGCCCTGGATGTTGTCGCTTTGTAGCCTTTTAATAGCGGCGTTCACCGCTTTTGGCTGGGTGAAAGAACCACTGATCAATGGGCTCGCCACCATGATCGTCAAAATGAAGCAGTGATGTATTACCATAATTAATAGCGGTAAGTACTTAGATGTGGGATCGCATTGGAATCGGTTACCATTCTGGGTTCTGTGATATGAGTTCAAAAATAAGACCAACCGGAGGGCTGAGTACTGTACCTTTACCTTTTCATTTGCTTTCTTTTACAATCTTAGAATGTTGTTACTATCTTCTGACTGTCCGATTTCTTTCAGCTCGGACACTACGTGGGATTTTTGCGTGGTGCGGTACACTTACCAAGCGTGCAGGTAAGTGAAGTTGTCTCGGCTACTTCCTTGATGATTGTTCGGAACTGGATTTACTGATCTTCGACGTGTATGAAAGGCGGTAGATATCGTAGGAACTTTTCGTTGAATAATCAATAATCGAACTCAAAAGCGGATCGGCGACCAGAAAGTGATTAGCTTCAACAATCGCAAGACAGTAAGTGTTCTTTCAGTATATTAGACTCATGTCCTTCGCTGTAGAGTACGAGTGCTCGGTCTTTGTAAAACTACGTGGATTGAGCAAGTGCTGTACTGTACTAGGCTCCGTGAGCTCCGTCTAAGAGTTGGCAAACGTCTTCCATAATATGGTTGACCCAAACGCATATTTAAGACCAACGGGGATAAGTTTCCAGACAGTTTCCAATAACCAGTAAGCGCTACCACCGACCATTAACATTCATCCGTTATCAGCTGTATTGAAAACACAAAGTCTTGAAACTACATACAAACCTGACCTTCAAATAAAGTGGTGCCTCATCTATCTAATGTGGACGGAAGCTCATTCTGCTGAAATACACCATCGAATATTTTAGTCACTATTGCATTGAAGACTTTACCAAATATTTCATAGTTAGATTAGTGTGCCGCAGAATTTTTGTAAGACGCACTCTTTCACCGACATTGAGGGTGCTTTCAACAACACAGCTTCTGATCGCATGTGTAACTCGGCCACAAAAAGTGACATAAACGAATCACTAGTTTTGTGTGTCAGAAAAATGCTTTTATAGTATAGAACCCTGATTGCGAATGCTGACTGGTGCCGATATGTGATAGCGGGTGTTAGCAGAGTATGATAATGGGGTGGCGGGGTTCTATTTTCAGTTCTCTGATGCGTGTGACTCGCATTTCTAGTTAACACTCACAATGGTCCCATTGACTACACTTACGCATATGCAAATGATTTTGCTGTACTTTCTGTTGGGTCAGCTTAGCGGCTTTCTACTCTGCAACGAAGGTAGCTCTAGACGTGGAATGAGCCTTCAACCAATCCTCTTAAAACTAGGGTTGATTTCGTTACGATTGGTCGGAGTCATCTAGTGCTAAATGCTACTCGTATGTACTCGCATTTAGGCCCCATCCTGGATAACAGACTTCTTTTGGACTAAATATGTCGCTTCGAAAGACTTTAAGGCGCTGTCGGCTTTCTGCTAATGTTAAGGAGCTTTAAGAGGGTCCTTTGGTAGATTCAAAGTGGCTAGTTTTCACGGAAATACGCCACTGTTGATTTTAGCAGACTACAAAGAGCGATCTGCGTCGGCTGTTTGGGAACTATCCCAAAGTGTGCTCTATGCACACTAATGAAACTGACTCCCCTTAATAATCATATCATGGGCTGATGTCCTAAAGCCATTTCCCATTTAAAAGGTGGGTCTATTGTACACCACGTAGTGGGATTTCTACTGTATTTATACTTAGATGCTATGGATATGCAAGGACAATATAACTCCTGTTACTTCGAAGCTACAAAATCGCATTTTCTTCTGCAATGGATGCGGTGAAAACCTAAGTAACCAAAATAATTTGGTTTTTGTACATATAATTAAAGAGCGCTCAAGGGGTTTTCGTTCGGAGGTAAAAAAGAGAGGTACCGATGTAGGTTGGTCTTAAATGTTTGGAAGCTACAATGACTGGAAAATAAAGAGTTCGACAGGGCATTCGATAAGCGAGTTGTACAGCTTAGGAACGAATCACGATATTTCAGAATATGTCCGAAAGTGGGCTTGAGGATATACCGGTAAGCATTCATAGCGAAACGGGTATGAATGCTACAGGCAATTTAAAATGGAGCACTGGTCGTGAAAATAGCGATAGAACAAGGTCAGGCCAGAGGCGTTACGTCGGTGTTCAAGCGTATCAATTCCATGTGCAATATTGCGCTTCACCTATGAGTTTTATTGCACGGTTTTGAATTTTTTCTGGCAAGTGTAAAGAGGTCTTGAGAGCACTTGAGTAGATGTGGGCATTGTACTTAAATTTTAAGCGGATAATTGTCTTAAATATTGAGACCACATCAAAAGGGGGTAAGGTATTTTCTGATTCGCATGAGAAAAGCTAGGCATTTCGTAGCAGATCTTCGGTGTCGATGATGCAAGTGCCACTCATGGATAATGGCTGGGTGTTTAAATTCCGCTTTAACGGCAGCAGACAGTAATTGTGTTTTGGAAGCATTAAGTTCCACTCTGTTGAAAGCTCCCGAATTGGTTATGCTGTTAATATCAGAATTTAATGAGCTTATCATACGTTGCCGTCCCCGTTCTACAGCCAAAGAACATGGACGTGAGTCCGGGATCGAATATGAAAAGCAGACAGTACTGTTGTCAGCAAAGGGACATATTGGATTCGAACTAGCAGAGAAGATTTAGTTGATGAAAATTATAAAGAGTGTCGGAGATAGAACGGAGCCCTGGGGCACACCAGCATTTATTTTGTGGATATCAGACTTGAAACCGTACAAGACAACTTGAACTGAACGTTCCGAAAGGTAATTTGTAATCCATTGAAGAAGAGAGTCGTCGATCCCAAAAGCACACATTTTCGACAAAAGGGCCTGATGCCAAACTCTGTCAAATGCCTTAGAAATATCAAGTGCAACTGTCATGCTTTCGCCAGATTGATGTACACCTTGGTTCCACTTTTCGATGAGACGTGTCATCAAATCACCAGTGGAGATGTTGCTACGAAAACCGTACTGTCGGCCGTTGAGAAGTATTCGTGTTTCGAGACATTTCATGAGCTGACAGTTTATCAGCATTTCTACGACCTTGAAAAGAAGGCACGTGAGTGCAAAAGGTTCATGTTTTTTTGAGGACGGTCTGGACAAATGCTGTGTTCCATCTGCTCGGAAAGAGTCCTAAGAAGTATTGGATTGACGAAAAAACTTACAAAGTGGTTTTGTCAGCGTGGAAGAACACTTCTTCATAAGAAGAGTGTACGTTAAGATCTTTAAGAATTCATACTACTACACGAGTGCGTACGTGGATTTTTCCCATGGAAAATTCAACGCACTCAAGTGTAGGTGGAAAGAAAGCACAATCTGGAAGCGCTGAGCTGGCCGCAATGTGTGTAGCAAGCAGATTGGCCTTATCTAGAGAGCTGACACTTGGAATGTCATTGTAAATGAGCGTTGGGATGGAGAATGAGGCAGAATTCTGATGTTCTGCTTTGGGACATTATAGTATTTTTTGCCTCAGTTTTAGGTCGTATTACAATTTCACACGCTTAAGAAAGACGTTGCTGTCATTTCTGCCTAGTTTGAACTCGGGTTGGTCTTAAAGGACCGAAAGCACATTTCTCTCACCCTGACAGCCTCTTTACAGCTCGAGTCGTACCATGATTTTCCTTTTGGCTTGATACTCTTCATCTGATGAGGGATAAAGGATCTCATTCCAAAGAAAATGGTATCTGCGAGGAAACATAACGACCAGTTAAAATTCCTAAAGAAGGTGTTAAGTCCGCCCCAATTGGCTTTCTTGTATTGCAATATGGTTCTTTTAAGACTTTCAGCTGTAACTGTGTGGTCAGCATACGAGAAATTAGCTGATATAACACAATGGTCCGAGGAGTCTAGAGGGGAGATCACGTCAACGGTGTACCTATCAGGGTGAGACGGTTAAAAACAAACCCAGATCAAAGTTTGGTAGTAGCGTGGGCTCATCTACAAGCTGAGTCAAGATGTTTTCCGCAGCAGAGAACATCTTTCGGGTGTTGACTCTCCAGAATGTCGAACCCGCCCAGAATTTTATATATTGAAGTTGCGCGTAATAACGATTTCAGTATGGGGATAGAAGGATACAATTCTTTGAATGGAGTCAGACAGCGCATCAAACTCGTTACAGCCCGAATTAATGTCCAGTTTGGGGCTTCTATCAATAAAGCAGCAGTGGAAAATTCGCTTAAATAAAATTAAATACTGCTTATGGAGATGGTATTCCGGATTGGAGCATGGATCAAATTGTGGTTGGGTGTAAATGGCGTGGCCGAGGTGAGAGTAGATCGATGGCACTCGTTCCTAGCCAGGTAGCGTCAGATTGAGTGATCTGAGCGGTGTGGGCAGAGATCTACTTGTGTTTCACTAACTCTCAAAACAGCTGATCTGTATTTACGGACGTGGATGTAGGCAGAAAAGTGATTATTTCTTAGCCTCCATGTATTTGCGACATCCACTCTGAATTTCCGAGTCATAATCACAAACAAACATGAAAACCGCAAACACCGCCGATGCTTAGCAAGGCTGCGAAGTGAAAATCCTGACGTCGGTTTACCGAATCAAATTGCTGTAGGTGTTGTTATGCCCTTACAACAATGGGAAACAGCAATATATAAATATTGCTCTTTGAGAAAACTTGCGTCTGTTTTCCGAGCTGAAATATGAAGACGTAATCCTGATGGCACTGAAGTATATTTTAAATAATCGGTGAAGGGAATGAAGTTAATGCTACGCTGCGCTTAAGGCCCTACTGAAGACTCTCACAAATTCTAAACTACTTAGAGAAGGCTGGGTATTTGCAAACGTAATCAGGTTAAATTCACTAAGTCTACCCTGCGTTCGAAGTTACAATGGGATTGCTGGCTCAAAGGAGAGTTTCTCAGGACCCAGAGATTCCAGGGTATGCTGGCTTCCTCTGCTAGGGGTTCCATTTGTAGTTGGTTTTCATATGAGTAGATGGCATGAATCTCTAGGATGCCGGCAAACCAAGCGAGTGCTTCTCTCGACGTCTATTATGTAACGCGATATTACGCTTTTGCTAAGCACCTAAGTGTGATAGGCACAAGTAATACAACATGCTACAATATTTGCTTTGAGAATGATGACGACACCGGGTAGCACAATATCTTTGAGTGACCGGCCTACACTCGCCTCAGGCTGCTGGTTATTTGGGGCTGTGTTCCTGGGTAACTGGTACTATACATAGACACTCTAATACTGAAATATTAACTAATTTTTCTAAGCCTGAGAAAGGAACCTACAAGGAATACAATGGTTGGCATTAACAACTCTTTCTTAGTTGGCTTATCGAATAGCTCCTTTTCCGTGGCATTTATCGTAGCCCATTTAGGCAAGGTCTTATATCTAAAAACACCGGTAAATGGATAAGTTCATTATCCTCCTGATGACTTTTGAAGGCGCCTCCCCTTTAAGCAAAAAAGCACATCAGCAGACACAATACTGTATATTCATCCTTTTCAATAAAAAGCCCAAACGATAGAAACCAGAGCTCGAGGAGCGGAGAAAGGAAATTCTGTAATTTTGCTTATTTACATCGACTTAAGTTCAACTGTTTAGTCTTCATTTTTTTTTTGTTGTTGTTGTTCGTTTTATGACCAGTTTTTAGCATCATTTTTGCCACTCCTGTTTCATTTTGCAATTCATGCGCTATTAGGACTTCTTTCATGCTTCCATCATGCCACGGATAATGTTCTTCAAAAAGCGATAAAAAATAACTTCTTTTTGTATACGAGTATCATACAAACATCATTGTTGTTTGTGCGTCTCGTCTCTTTCGTATTTGCCACTTTCATTTTCGGTTTATTTTTTGTCGTTTTTTTTTTTTTTTTTTTTGTATTTTTTTAAATTGTTGTGCACATTATATGGCCTTGACTGTGTCTTCAGTGTTCTCAGTGTTTAGCAGAGAAAAATGTATCTCGGTGGAAGTACTTAGTAAACTGGCTAAACTGAGGGTGAAAAAATAGTACTTTCGGGATATTGACGGTGAAAAATAGGCGTGTACATGATTTATATGGCCTGTGGGTGTTTTTTCTCTTTTTCTTTTCACCATCACAATTTATTTTGCACCCATCGTCATCGTCGTTGTCGCCGTCGTCGTTGGTCGCTTGTGTTCACTGCTTCTTTTTTTTTTCGATAGAGAGGGTGAAAAATGTTGCTTTTCAAAAACACCGAAAAAGATGATGATACATAAAACTGTTACAAGCGCCGCCATCACATCACACTGTCGAGTACAAATAAGTTGTGCTTTGTTTTTGTTGGAAATTAGAGGATGGGTTGTGAAGGTCTATAGTCCTAGTTACCGTTCTACAAACCTACGGATACAGAAAGATAAATACATCCGTACGTTCTTAAGGGTGCGACTTTTATGCTTCAATATTTTTTGGTTAAAATGGTGATCTAATAAGATAATTGTATTCCTAAGCTGGAGATTATTACTTATGTGAAAGGACATGGAACATGACATGTGTGGCAGGAAATGTCCATCTATAAACTGCGGAAGACAGACCACCCACATCAATGGAATGAGAGTAAAAGCTGCGAATTACTTTCACATTTCCATTACCACAAACGAAGATAGGGATGGGCGATTTGGGATTAAATTAAAAGGATACATTCGCCGAATATAACTACATATGTAGGTCATTTATTAAGGGAACAACCTATCCCTACCTAATTGATAGTGACAAGCGTAATGAGGAAATCGTAAGTAAGTCGCAAATGAATACCTGATATGTCAACATTAATTCAAATTTTGACTGCGAACATAAAGAGTGATTAATTTCAGATTTCCATGCGAAATATTTTCGCCTTCTGATTAACTATTTATCAGCGCTATTTTTTGACTAAGAATGTGCTCTTCAATAAAATGTGATGATAAGTTCCGGGGCTGTGCCACTCAAATTGCCAATGCTAGACCTATTCCAAGAAATAATTAAGTAATTGGGAATGGCAATGCTATCAAACCGTTAGATTTGACATTTGACATTTTACGTTTTAGGGAAATCCCCGATATTGAAGATTTGAAGATTTCAAATGCGGTCATACTTTTAAGAGATTCATTAGTCAACGTTGGGTGTATCTTCAACTCCATTTGTCTGTGACCCCCTTCGAAGGTTACTTACTACGTAGTTATTGCGCCTCCGAAAGTCTTGCTGGCGCTATAACTCTGCTGCTGATGAAGTATTTCCTTGCGCAACTAAATAACAGACATAGCCCTTGCTTTATGGTGTTTTGATGTTTCCAAAGACTTTTTTCGTATATCGTATACTCACTCTTCTTCAGACTGTGTCTGATATCGTCAGCAGCTGTGGTCTCGATATATATCTCCGCCGCTCAGAGCTTATCTTTACCTTGGCCAATGAAGCGGTTGCGTTTTTTTCCTTTGGACTTACATATCTAATCCGGCTGCAGTACTTCCGGTCTATACCAAGGCTAAGTCTCTCCATTCATCGTGTTATTTCTCTTGTCCTTTTCTGCTCACTTTTGCTACGAGTTGGCGACTCCAATTAGAATGCTTCTTTTTTTATAAGTAGAGGCTTACTATTGCCGAGAAAAGACAGGAGGTGGCTTCAGAAATAAGTTTTCCTGGTTTTCCATGTATAGACCGAGAATTGAACCCAGAGGTCCGGTGTAGCAGTTGACGAACTTAACCCAAAAAAAATTGATAATTTTGAATACCTTTTCGTCCTTGAGTTACTTTCTTTTCTATCAAAGCAGAGCACTCAGACAAAAACTAGTCCAATGTATTACTTTGATGATCGTTTTAACAGAATTTCGCACTCTCAGGGACATAATTTAGCTCTTCAGTGAAAAAATGCCTCCAGAACTGGCGGTCATCACATCAGCGCCAAATATCTACAGCTTAATGCGATAATAGACCGGAAACTCATAGAGAAAATGCCCTACGGTGTCATCATCACTCTCGCAGCAAGCGTGGCAGGATGTTGCGTGAATTAAGACTATCATAAGCAGTCTACAATTTTCCCTACTAAGGGGCTCCACGAACGTTGTAAGTTCTTGAAAATCTCTTGAAGCACTTGTTTGGTTTCCCGACATCCTGAAGAGTTATGACATCTGCAGTTATGCTACCCATCCCATGCAGAAGGGCTTTCAGGGCTGCTACCGACTTTTCAGCAACTATAGTAAGTTGTCGCTGTTTTTTTTTTGATGAGAATGCAACTTTATTGTGAAAAAATGGTTACAAATGTGTCATTCAAAGTATTGGCCGTCGTTAGATACAACTTTTTCCCATCTTTCCGGCAGAGCTCGAATACCATTACGGTAAAAGTGTTCATCTTTTGAGGCCATCCACGAATCAAGCCATTTTTTGGCGTCTTCATATGAGCAGAACTGCTGATCAGCCAGACCATGTGCCATCGAACGGAACAATTAATAATCGGACGGCGCATCTAGAGAATATTGCGGCTGGGGTAGGACTTCCCATTTGAGCGTTTCCAGGTAGGTTTTAACGGGTTTGGCAACATGATGTCGAGCGTTGTCATGCTGTAGAATCACTTTTTCGTGCCTCTGCTCGTATTGTGGCCGTGGTCGCATGCAATAGCATGGAAATGGCTTCGCGGTTAACTTCTAGTGCTGAAGTAAACTCTCCTTGCATTTGGCACGGATTACGGTCGTCAACATCGAAATCACCGCATTTGAAGCGACATATGTCTAAGCTTGGTTCATCACGTTTTGGTTATGTCAAAATCGACCAGCACTTACTGCTGGAGCCGTCTATTGACAACTTTGTTGCGCATCTGATATTAAAGATTCTTGCCATCAAGATTGCTTATATCTCTGTCGCCAACACAGACATAACTTTTCTTAACTAAAAGAGTGAAATCAATTTAACGTTGTCGTCCTTCAAAAAGACTCCAGCACCGCATCTTAGATTGGTTTCGATGCTATCAGTGGACGGAACTATCACTGAGCACAAGGAAAGGTGAATTTATACTTTCGCAGCAATAGGAGTTCTGGTGACATTCCAACGGCGTAATAAGGCCAAAGTCAAGGGATAAAAACTGCAGTGCGTAAAGTATGTGATGGAGGCGAGGGAGACTCATAAGTGCGTCTAAAACAAGATAAGCTGTCCAGAGCCCGTTTCAGGCTTATACCAGAACTAGATGCATCAGAGCAGTCAGCTGTCTCCTTCTAGTGATGAAACCAACCTCAGTTTTGAGAGGATTGACTTAGAGCCCGTTTCTAACAAATCAATCGTCGAAAATGATTAGAATCTTAGGGCAATCCGTAGCCAGATAAGCGCTGGGCATATATACGAGGTTAACTGTGAAGAATCTCCTCAGCTGGTATATAAATTTTTGTAGCATAATTTCGAGCCGTGTTTTTCAGTTCGAGCGATATGTAGAAGTGCGTCCCAAGTATAAGATACGAAGTTGACAAGCTTGTTTGCAGTACAGAGTGTATCTTTTCACCAAAGTCATGTTGAAAACGATCTCGTACCTCTTTGCATCTTTAACGAACGTATCTGCGACAAGTTAGCTGATTTTACAACATAGCGCACTTACAATGGAGCAACTAGTAAAGTGTAACCAATCATAGGGATCAATCGTTGAAAAAGTGACTCAAGGAATAGTGAAGAACCCCTAAGAACTACGATACCTACGTATTGCATTCCTGTTAGAGTGCTACTTGGTTTAAATGTTGAAAGCATTGCTCTACTAAATCGTACTCATATAAGGCATCCCCAACGCTACTTACAACCGCTTGTTTTTCAACGCCTTACAGAGATTACCTTAGATGGAAATGACTGGTATTAGCGCTCGTAAAGTAATGAAGTGTAGGGACCCACTCTTCTCGCGTAATGAAACCCCTTGGAGCACCAGATTCCAACAGCTTAAGAGAAGTATAGTTCATTTGGAGCAAAATCGATATCTTAGATCTGAGCGAAATAAGATAGGCAGACGTCAGTAAGTAGACCCGCGCCAACATGCTTCTTATATCTAGGTAGGCTTCGGTACTTAACAGTGCGGAAAGAAAGCAGAGATCCCCTTAGCTTGTGAGCGGAAAGAATCAGCGAATTTGACCACGCGACTGTAAACTACACAGCAGATCAATTAGATATGAACGTTGGTAAGTCTCAAAAAAAAAAAAAAACAATACAAGGGTACAACCAGATGGATCCAGGGGATGAATCAAGAAGCGCCTTTCATTCAAAGTTCAAATTGCAGCAACCCAGCAATAGAGAGATCTGGACTTAAAGCCTAGTTCCGTGTGAAAAGATATTAAGTACAGTGTGGTGCAAAATGTGACGTATACGCAATTACATCAACGAATTAGGTGCACATTGCGAAGAACGTCATGTAACGGAAAATGCTTATATAGCCAGACGCCACGGCAGATGTGGGGTTCAAAAGGAATCGATGATACTCGGGATGAGAAGAAAAAAAAACGAACAAGGTGACGCGCAGTAGTCTATTGTACACGCTATACGGCCCGCACGAAGTCACACGAATCAACTCATCGGATGAAGAGTATCAAACCAAAAGGAAAGACGTGATACGATTCGAGGTGTAAAGTGGCTATCAGGGTTTAGAGAAATGATTTTTCGGTCCTTCAAGACCAACCCAACAGAGGAAAACCGAAAAAAGTTCAAACGAGCCAGAAATGAAAGCAAGGTCTTACTGAAGCGTATTGAATTTCAATATCACTAAAAGCTGAAGCAAAAAATACTATAATACAAAGGTAGTCATTTACAATGACATTCCAGCTGTCGGCTCTTCGGACAAGGACAATCTGGACGAATCCACTTTCGCCCTCATGTACTAGCAACAGTACTTAAAGGGTCCTAACATTCAAATAAGAAATCCGCGGGGCCAGATGGTATAACTTCCCTTCTTCTGAAGAGGTGTTCTTCCATGCTGACAAAAGCACCGTGTAAGTTTTTTCATCAATCCTACACTTCTTAGGACTCTTTCCAAGCAGATGGAAAACAGCATTTTTCTAGACCGTCCTCAAAAAATTATGAACCTTCTTGCCACTCCTTCTACAGACCCATTTCACTTACGTGCCTTCTTTCCGAGGTCGTGGAAATGCTGATAAAACGTCAGCACATGAAATATCTCGAAACATGAAAATTTCTCAACGGCCGACAGTACGGTTTTCGTAGCAATAGGTCCACTGGTGAATTGATGACACGCCTCATCGAAAAGTGGAACCAAGGTGTACATCAATCTGGCGAAAGCATGATAGTTGCACTTGATATTTCTAAGGCATTTGACAGAGTTTGGCATCAGGCTCTTTTGTCGAAAATGCGTGTATTTAGGATTGACGAGTCTCTTCTTCAATGGATTAGAAATTACCTTTCGGAACGTTCAATTCAAGGTGTCTGAGATGGTTTTAAGTCTAATATTCACAAGTTAAATGCTGGTGTGCCCCAAGGCTCCATTCTGCCTCCGATACTCTTTTTAATTTTTATCTGCTTTTCAAATTCGTTCCCGGATTCAAGTCCATGTTCTTCGGCTGTAGAACGAGTACGGCCGCGTATGCTAAGCTCCTTAATCATCAGAGTGGAATTTAATGCTTCCAAAACACAATGCTGTCTGCTGTCGATTCTCGGAATGCGTGTCATTGGCATGTTAGCTTAGAATGACCGCATATTTGATGTCGCTAAAAATGCTGCGAAATGCCTAGGTTTTCTCAATAGATAAGGCATTTATCCGCTCGAAATTGGAGTATAATGGCCACATCTGGTCAGGTGGGCCTAAAACATCCCTTTACCTGATAGGTAGGATCCAAAACCGTGCAATAAAACTCATAGGTGATGCTAATATGACTCAATCAATGGAGACCCTCGAACACCGATGAAATGTTTCGTGTCTCACTTTGTTCTATTGCTGCTTCCACCACCAGTACTCCATTGAAATTGCCAGCAGCACTCCGTCCCTTCAAACTTCTAACCATAACACTCGTCTAGCTATGAATGCTCAACAGTAAGTATACCTACCCTCAAGGCTACTTTCGGACGTACTCTAAAATATCGTGATTCGTTCCTAAGCCGAACAACTCGCTTGTAGAATGCCCTGCCGAGCTTACTATTTATTAGTAATTGTAACATTCAGACATTTAAAACCAACGTACATGAGTACCCCATTTTCTCCGTCCTAATTTTCCTTTGCCCGCGCTGTGTGCAAACATTTTAAGGGTACCTTAACCTCTTAAGCATAAATAAAATATGTAGTGCGTTAAATGGTCTCGAACACCATCGGTATTGCATCAGGTGGCAGATCTTATGCCGAATTTGCTTCAGACATTTGTGGTGCAGTTCAGTTTTGAAGCGTCGGTTTATTGCAGAAGATCAACCTGTCCGCCTGTCAAATGAAATCAAGGCGGAATTGCTTGCACAAATTTCACTGCTGCCCGTGGTCATTTCGACCTTTGAGTTCACTCAGTTAACGCCGTTATTTCAAAAGTTTCAAAGCTGCGTCGCTAACAGGCCTTCCTACAGAAACATCATGACACTAAAATAGAAGGCTGTCGGATCTTACCTCAAATTTCGCTTCGTTTCTATGTTACGAAGGCGGACACGAGTATAAATTTGTCAGATCTCAGTGATATTACAACCGCTAGACATGCTTTCATCCGACTCTATCCTGTCTAGGAGCATGTGCAGGCCTTATAAAGAGTGTTTTTTTTTTTGTAAAGGTTTGGCTTTTAAACTGGCAACACTACAGATAGTCAACTTGCCATTTTACGATGAATAGATTAACGCCAGAACAACGCGTGCAAATTGTGCAAAAATATTTTGAAAACCATGGTCCGGTTCGCCAAACTTATCGTACGCTACGTCCATTTTACGGTCGATCTGAGCAAGTCATTCCGAACACGATGAATCGTTTTCACACCACATATACTCTAGTGGATAATACGTATCCCCAAAGACGACAAACAGTGCGAACAGAAGAAGTTATTGCCGTTGTGGAGCGCAGTGTTCAGGAGAATACGAATGAGTGGATTTGCCATCGTGCATAGCAATTGGAGCTATGCCCATCCACTTTTTGGAAGATTTTACGGAAAGATCTTGGCCTCAAAGCCTATATGATCCAGTTTGTTCAAGAGTTGAAACCGCGTGACCATTATACGCGTCATAGGTTCGGTGAGTGGGCCGAAAATATGATTCAGCTTGAACTTCATTTTTAACGCAAAATTTTGTTCTCCGATGAGGCCCATTATTGGTAAAATGGACATGTAAACAAGCAAAATTGCCGAATTTTGAGTGGAGAAAACCCAGAAACCTTTTTCGAGACGCCCTTACAACCATTAAATCTCACTGTTTGGTATGGTTGATGTCTTGGTGGAATCACCGGCCCATATATCTTTAAGGACAATGTCGGCCGCAATGTTACCGTCAATGGCAAGCGTCATAGAAACATGATTTCTGACTTCTTCGTTCCTCAGTTATGGCATTGGCATTGACGTGACAGAGCTTTGGTTTCAACAATATGGCGCAATATGCCACACGGCGCGCCACACCATCAATTTATTGCAGAAAACATTTGCTGAGCGCATATTTCGGTCTGTGAACTGGCCTCCACGATCCTGTGATCTCACACCTTCAGATTACTTTCTTTGGGGGTATGTAAAGGCACTAGTCTATGCCGATAAACCAAGGATGTTGGACGATTTGGAAGTCAACATTCGCCGTGTTATTGCTGATATACGGCCCCAGTTGTTCGATTAAGTTGTCGAAAATTGGACTTTACGATTGCGCTTCATTCGAGCTGGCCGTGGAGCGCATCTGCCCGATATCGTATTTAAACACTAATGGCATAAAATTATCTATTAAATAAAGCTAATATCGTAAACATACACATTAGTTTCAAGTATTTTATTTCATATTGAATTTGTATACCTCTAAAAAAAAAACACCCTTTATAAGCTTTGGGCTGGGAGAAAATCTGTACAAGAGATTTGTTTAGTCAGGCAATGTCTCAGAAGACTTCATCACAATCGAGCAGTGTTACATCTATGACGATTCCTGTGATCGTTAAGGGCAGACTTGATACCGTTCAATAGTTTCAGAAAGTTTATGTAGATACGAGTGCATATGTATAGATACTATTGCCGCCATGATTTTAACATGTGTCCCCAGGTTTGTAGGTTGTTCTTTTTAACATTTGTATACTAAGGTTTACATACATAGTACATATAATGTAATTATTTGTAATGTTATTGAGCAACTAGAGTTGTAAGCAGAAAAAGCGCCGCTCCGGTCAAATGAAGCTGTTGGACGCAGGTGTTTCTTTTCTCGTAGGGTCGTCACATTATGACCCTACTCCACTATTAGTTTGGGAACTACGATACTTTTTCGGCCGCTATAACGCACCTACTTAACGCGACTGCTGTCGCCAATAGTAAACCCATCTTCTACGCAGGATTTAACCATGGTGAACCACTCACTGCAATAGTCTTCTGCGATCAAAGAGGTGATATAGCCCCTTAAAGGCTGTACATCTGTTAAGTTGTTGCGCATATGATGAACCCGTTGATTGTAGCCTGAGTTTTGTGAGAGCATTTCGGGGGAAACTTACTCGAGATTTAGGGTCATAAATTAGATGACTTCAGAGATTTTCTATAGAAATGAGTTCAATCTTCTTACAGTTTAGTGATACCAATTCCACACACTCGCTCTTATTCATGATTATTCTGTGCAGAAATATTCCTTTCAAAATCCGATTCCGAATAACCGAGATTTTTTCTCTAATTTTCGTCCTCAACATTGTTGCTTTGAAATTAAATTTAGACAAATCCAAGTCATCCATAACAAAGACTTCCTAAGGCACATGGTTAACCGTAATTCTAATGAAGCCCTCACAAACTTCAGTCGACATAAACACAATCCTCAGATAAACAACTACATCCTGTGGAATTCCTGTAAAACAGAGAATTCCTCCTCTAGATTTGCAACTCGAAAATCTACACAAACTCCTGGCATTTCGAGTTTTGTTTTTTTGCTTTCCTCCAAGAAGAAAATCAGTTTGGAATTCATATGATCCCTTCTGCTACACCGCTCTCATATCTTAAGTTAAACAAAAATTCTAAAGCTGTCTCCAAATAGTGCACTTGTCAACATCACTATTCCGGGATATTGTTCCCCAATCGGCTGGAGTGGTGTTATCCACACACACAATGGAATAATACACCAGGTCCCCACATGCTTCAGCACTCAGCATAAACTTCATTTTCCTCATCGTCATGGCTACTATTGCCACTGCTTATGCTATTGCTACTGCTTCTGACAATGCTACTGCTACTGGTTACGTCTGGCATTCCCTGGAAGCATTCAATCTCTCCCCAATGTTTTGCGTGCAAACCTCACTAGCGCGTTTATTGACGTGTGGTTACGGTTACCGCTGACGACTTTTCTATTCAATTCCCTAACGCTAACGACTCCTGGGAGTATACTCGTATGTTAGACTTTTCTTTGCTTTGGCTCCTGCACCGGCATACGAGTACGAGTACAATTCGTAGTAGACCATCTCGCCTCCATCTGCCCGGTGTTATGACAATTATTATTGTTTTCCTGCAGCGCGCGCATAGTTATACAGACATACTGACACAGGCATACGAATGCGAATGGATACACCCGGCGACCGCAACGGGTGGGAGAAAAAGGGTGGTCACGACAACGGCAACGGCAACGACAAACGACAACGACAACGCCAACGATGACGACACGAATTCCGACATCCTAGTCTCGGTTTAGGTTGCCTTGGATGTATGGATGCGCCTGGGTTTACTACTTCAAGCCACGCTGCACGGAATGCCATTGAATTGTCGAATGACGTGTAAACATCGCGACTCATATTAAAAATATATAAAAATAAATTTTATTTATTTTCTTTTTTTTTTAGGTTTTGTATTTTTGTCCCTTCTTGCGCCGTGCCTTGGCTGTTTGTTCCCTCTGTGTCCACCCTTTTTTTTTATCGGTCCCTTTTTGGTGTTTCCAAGCACGCCACTGGTGTAGAATAAATGTCTTGTAGCTAGTATGGCTTTGGTGGATATAAACCCGGTGAGATGAGAAAGGATGAAGAAAGACGGGGTGGCGGGGTGGCGGGGTGATTGTGGGGTGGTAGCAAAAACTTTTCCTACGGACCTTTGTTCGTGTTTGTTTTGTGAGGGGAGTGAGAAGGGATTTTCGAACGAGAAACGTTTAAAACGGAAATTGATGTTAGACGTGTGCATTAAAAAGTTTTGTGCGAGATGGTATTTACAGTGGTGGCCAGAAGAGTTGTGCAAATTGCTGGCAATTTTCACAGGAAACATGTGGCCATTGGACTCTTTTTAAACACTTCTCTTAATCGCTCGGTATTTTCTGTCGATCGATCAAAATCGAGTGCCTGCTATGGAAATCAGGTGACCTACCGCGGAGCTGTCGCTTCTTTTCGATCATCACTTCCGATTCTCAAGATGAACGACTTTTGAACACCATCGCTGCCAAAACATACACCGGATGATGGAAGATCTCTGATATCCACTTTTGCCAATGTAGAGACATACTTGAAGTCGATCTAAATCGGTTTGATATTCGACTTTTAGTGTCCCGCAGCGTAATCCCAAATGAAGATCTACTAAGTTAGGTTAGGCGAGTTTAAAAGTGATTGCTCTCTATTAAAAGAGCAGACATGGATCACATTTAATCTTGTCTTACCACCTGTTTTACTCCAATATCTTTGGAACGTTTGCGGCAGAACGGCTTATACATATATACTAGGTGGCGCAAAACTAATCACCCTATCGGAAGATGGTATAATTTTTGCAAATGGCATCGAACATCAATCATACCACCTTGATCAAAAAGTTCACGATCACACCACCGTGTGGCGCTCCCATTGTTCCGATCTGAGTTCTGTGTTTTTTGTTAAGTTGGTAAATCTGTTGTTGACATTCCCTCTAAATCTTAGCATCGTAGCTTGACATTTGCAAAAGTTACGTAGCCAAGAGTACATCTAATACTGTGTGTGTTGGCGATTTTTATTTGCAACAACGAACTTGTACGAGTATTAAATTTTGCGTAAAAAATGGATTTAATGGTGCGCGAACGTTGGAAATGTTGGAAAAGTGTTTCGGCAACGATTCCCTAAAGAAAACGGTCGTTTTCCAGTGCCACGAGCGGTTCAAAAGTGCTCGTGAGTCAATCGAAGATGATGAACGCAGTGGCAGACCATCGACATCGAAAACCGACGAAAACATTGATGAAGTACTCGTAAAAGAAATGTTGCGGTTGGTCAATAACCGCAAATTAACCATCAGAGAGATAGCGGAGGACTTGAACATTGCCTATGGATCCGTCCAAGACATTTTGGTTAATGATTTGGGTTTCCGTCGTGTAGCAGCAAAGTTGGTGCCAAAAGACCTCAATTCCAAGCAAAAAAAGGGACCGTGTTGACATCGCAAAAGAGATGATTTGCGAGCCTGAATCCGATCCCACATTCATCAAAAGGAACATTACTGGAGACGAGACGTGAGTTTATGAGTACGACACGCAATCCAGACATCATGCAAGTGAATGGCGTTCACCAAATGAGCGAAGACCAAAAAAAAACACGTCGTTTTTAGTCGAAAAAGAAGGCAATGCTCACGGTTTTCATGGATTACAACGGTGTAGTGCATCATGAATTTTTGCCAGAAGGCCAGACAGTAAACAAAGAGTATTACGAGTATTTGGGCGTTATGAGAAGTTTGTGTGAAGCAATTGTGGGCAGAAAACTCTCGTCGCACAGTGCCATCATTATTCGTAATTTTTTGACGAAAAATGCCACAAATACCATCCAACAGCCACCGGATTCACCTGATTTGGCTCCCTGTGACTTCTTTCTGTTCAGTCGAGTTAAAAAACGACTACGGGGAACGCGTTTCAGCAGCCGAGAGGAAGTAATGGAAAAATCGCAGGAAGCACTATTCGAAAACCGAATATAAAAAATGTTTCGAGGATTGGATCAAGCGCTGGCATAAGTGTGTTGCAGTCAATGGGGATTACTTTGAAGGGGACAATATAGATTTAGATGAATAAATTTGTATTCCAAATTTTCTGAATAAATTCTGGAGTATAAATTTGTCAGAACTCAGGTGGTATTTGACATTAGTGAACTAGACAGCTGGAGACAAGCAATGGAGCGCTATACTCCGCAAGAGCATGGAACAATTGTGTCGATGTTTTTCACCAACACTCGGTCGGTGGTGTTAGCGCGGCGTGAATTTCAACATCGATTTCCTAATCATGTCGCGCCAACTCACAGTGGGATGACCGATAGCAAAAAATAAAAAAAACAACTATTTTAGCTGTGCTTTTGAGTGATTGCTAAGTCATCTTTAATATACTATTGTAGATGGAGTGAAAAGTAACCTCCTTGGGAATGAAAAAAATTTAGTGCCCTTTTGGTCTGATACACTATTCCAGCGATTTTCCAACTTCTTGATTCCGTCCGAAAAGTAATTTCCCGGAAGGTCTGCAAAATACTCCTCCGTGGCGTCGATGATTTCCTCGCGTGAGCTGAATTTTTTATTGATCTTTTGATTTTTGGGAAGAGATAATAGTCCGAGGGATCCAAATCCAGTTACCAATCGATGCCAAAAGTCCGTCCGATTCCGCATCAGCAAGTCCAAACACTCTTTCGAAGTGCTCTCGCGTTCGTGTTTTTGGTCATTCGCGGCACCCAGCGGCAGGATAACTTTTTCATATGCAGAATATTGCCCAAAATATGGCGTGTGCGCTCAGAACTAATCTTTGTGGTATCTGCTAGCTCGTGCACCCTCACTTTCCGGTTAGCCAACACCATTCCATGTCCTCTGTAGCCGCATCGGAGGGCCTGGCGCTGCGGACTTGATCGGTAGTGGAGTTGCGGCCACCACGAAACTCTCGAAACCAATATTTGACGGTGTAATCTGACGGAGCATTAGCCCCATAATATTTATCCAATTTTTCTTTTGTTTCCTTCGCCGTTTTGCCTCTCAAAAAATAATGTTTTACGAGAGAACGAAAATCGTTTTTGTCCATACTCAACATGATGCCAAACACGTCAACAACAATCAGCTGTCAAAACAAAACTAAAGACAGTATCGCACTGAAATTTGGCATGTCTGCCTAAATATGAACGGACTTCAAGGTACCATAACCTTTTTTGCAGTAGCAGCGCAAGGAGGTAACTTTTCACTCCACCTAGTATATTTGTTTTAAATGCATTACAATTGTTTGGAATTATAAACTGGTGTAACAGTTACAGGGCCGCAAACAGTGACAACTGCACATATTTTCGCAGAAAGTTTTAAAACGCGTTTTTGTTACATAATTTTAATTTGGTGCTTTCTGAAATTGTGCGCATAAAGTACTATTAAACCATGGCTAATAATATTGATTAAGGTATGGGAAATCATTTATTGCTGTAAAAAATTGTGTTTATTTCGTGATTTTTTTTAATATGAAATGAGAAGTGCAAGTCTAATTAGAATTAAAAAAAAATGGAAATTTCTGG
This sequence comes from Volucella zonaria, assembly GCA_963966105.1. Classification (NCBI taxonomy): domain Eukaryota; kingdom Metazoa; phylum Arthropoda; class Insecta; order Diptera; family Syrphidae; genus Volucella; species Volucella zonaria. The sequence continues at coordinate 132,882,847 of OZ014531.1, forward strand.
TTTAAGTAAGGTTTTCTAAAATACCCCAAATACCCCCCCTTGAGATCTCTCTTGTTTTGTGATGATCTGTATATCTGTTAACTTAATAATGAAAGAAATTTTGCGCGAATGTGCGCTTTTTTAATTATTGACATTTTTGTAGGCTCAACTCCATCAATCAAAAATGGTGAACTGCTGCAAACTTGCCTTGAAAGTGAGAAGTCAGTGAAACTACTAGCTGCAACTGCAAAAATTAATGATCTGCTGGGCCTGGAAGAGTTGACTGGAGATGTTGAACTTCAAATTCAAAAATCTTCTAAGTATTTTTGTCTTAAACTGAGGCAAAAATGGGAAAGCTGTCAAAGGGAAAGGGACAAATCCATGTCAGTTAATGTGCTTGGTCGTGTAAATGAATTTAATAATCCAAGTCAACCAGGGACAAGCAGAGGAAGACCATCAAAAAGCTTTGAAGAGTGTAGCGAAAGTACGAAAAACGTCGGGTTCAGGAACTAACTTCGAAATACAGTACAGAGAAGCTTAACTATGCTGCAAAAATGGGTAGTCGTTTATCGAATTCGCCGCAAAAATCTTATAAGGCTTAAACTTTGCAGCAAAGTCTAGCATTGTACTTTGAATTTGTCAAAGAGAAAGTACGCTCATCTACGTTCTGTTATCCAAGTTACTACAAACTTCAAAAATATAAGACAGAACTTTTACCCGAAATTGTTCTTGTGTCAGAAGAAACCATTGCTGAAATCAACCTTCAATCCCTATTGAACAAAACAGCAAAAAGCATTGTTGAAATTTTCAAGGAAAATCTGTCATCTTTACGAATACCAGCTCTTCGTTCGATCTTGTGTGCAAATGGGGGCTTTGATGGCAGTTCCGGACACAGCAACTACAAACAAACATTCGAAAATAGTGACAATACGGATAGATTCCTATCTGTTACTGCTTTTGTACCATTGAAATTAGTGGATACCATCAACCATAAAGAAGTTTGGATAAATTCCCGACCAGGCTCTATTTATTTCTGTAGGCGCCTATAAAATAAATTTTCCAAAAGGAAAATAGTGCTCTTATTGCTTCCGAGCAGAGCCACATGGAGGAAATTATCGAACATCTTCAACATTTTAAAATAAATATTGATGGCAGAAACATTAATATCAAATATACTATGCTAATGACGATGCTTGATGATAGTGCAATAAATACATTGAGCGGGACAAATGCAGCTCAAAACTGTTATATCTGTGGAGCTAAACCTTCGCAAATGAACCTTCCATCTGTAGAAGATCGGGGACACCAAACACCGACAATTACAGATTTGGCCTTTCATCTCTTCATTCATGGATCAGATGTTTCGAGTGCTTGCGGCACATCTCCTACAGATTGCCTTTTAAAACTTGGCAAATACGCGACCAAAATAAAACAGAATTTAACCCTTAAATACTAACCATTTGTAAATTCTACGACTGTAAAATTACTCTATGCCGTTACTCTTATTGAAAGTCAGTGTAGCTTCAATTTTCGTGGTGAGAGGTTGTTTCCTGCGCGATTTCGGTTACTTAGCGGTACGCGTATATGCGAAATTGCGGTTACTTTGTAAATTTTACGTATAGTTAGTATTACTGTAAGTTTTTATTCGATTTGTATTTGAAATAAGATCGACAAGAGTACCATCATGGGCTATAGATTCAGTGGTTTTATTTTATTAGAATCATGGTAACACGTAGAGAATATAGTCGACCACTAAATTTGAAGAAGGTTGAAGCTACACTAGCAGAAGAACTCGACGAAATACAAGGAAGTGGCTCAGAAACTGAAAACAATATTGGATATAATTTCAGTGATTCCGGTTCGGTATACGTGCCTGACGATGGAGAAAGCACTGACTCTGAAAGACCTTCTTCTTCGAAAAGAGCAAGACCCAGCACCAATATTGCAAAAAGTAATAGCCCGAATATATGCATACTCCAACCATTAACACCAGAGGTATTGGAGGAAGAATCTTGGCGACATCAAAAGGAAAGAGGCAAAAACGGTCATCACAGTCGCTAACAATCGTAAAAGAACTGCAAAACGAAATTTCGAGCACATTATACAAGGTCCCATAGGACTCGCTCGTGATGCATCTACGCCACTAACTGCTTTCAATTGTTTCTTAAGAGCGGAGATCATGACCAAAATTTTGATTCACACAAATTCTGAAATAACTATCAAATCCCAAAACTATTCTTCTGAAAAAGCCACAGTTTCCAAAACAACCAGAGAAGAATTACACAGCCACTTATTGGATTGTTCATTTTTGCAGCAGCACAAAAAGATAATCCAAATTATCTGGATCGATTTATAAGGCAACTATTAGTCGCGAGCGTTTTGAATTTCTGTTGGACTGTTTACGATTTGATGATGAAACTAATCGGGCTGAGACACGCAAAAACGATCGTTTTGCTCCAATACGTGAAATTTGGGATGAGCTTATATTAAATTGCAATGAATCATATAAACCTGGCAGCTATATAACTATTGACGCACAATTATTAACATTAAGAGGTCGATGTCCGTTTAAAATGTACATACCCAACAAGCCTGCCAAGTATGGAATAAAAATAGTTATGACCTGTGATGTTGGCACAAAATATATGTTGGATGGAAGTCCCTATCTCGGAAAAAATACAAACTGTAATGGATTACTGTTAGCTGAGCATTACGTTAAAGATTTAACCAAAACTATTCATGGTTCCAACAGAAATGTGACTATGGATAATTGGTTCACGCCCGTAAGATTGGCTGATAAGCTTTTAGAAAAGCCTTTCAATTTGATTTTGGTTGGAACTTTACGCCAAAATCTTCAGGTTTATTGAAATGCTTAAGGTCAAAGGCCGTGAAGTAGGTAGTTCCCTCTTCTGTTTTGATCAGGAAAAAAACGCTCATTTCATATAAAGCAAAAAAATATATATAAAAATGTGATTCTACTGTCCACAATGCATGAAGGAGCCTCAATTAGTCCACGAACTCAGAAGCCGAAGATTTTATTTATTTATTTATTTATTTATATATTTCCAAAGAATCTTTTACATTGGGCTTAAAAGCCTATAATTAATAGTAAAATTTATAAAAAGTATAGTTAGACATAAATTCAAATCAATTTTAATTATTATTTATACATTCAGTTATTATTGATTTAAAATGACAAACTAAATTCATATTCGTAATGACAAAACAAAATTCTTTATTACACTAAATATTAAATTTAATTATTTACTAAGTATCTGAATAAAACCGTCTCAAATTGTGTGGTGCCGCGAAGCCTTGTAATGAAAGAGGGTAAGCTATTCCACTGCTTTATGGCATAAACGAAAAACTGACGCTCCGAGTTTCTGCAAGTGAACCTTGGTTGCAGTATCATAAAAGAACGAGATGAGTTACTAAACTGTATTTTTTGAATTATTGGGTCTACAAGTAAGTTTCCAGCGTTTTTTTTTCAAATTTTGAAGTTTTGTTATGAAAACATAGTTACAATGCTTTATTCAAAGTATCGTCCATCGGAAGCTACAACTTTCCCCCATCTTTCTGGCAATTTATGAATTCCGGACCAAACAAATTTCTCGTCTTTCGAGCCTAAGAACGTATCGAGCCAATTTTTGATTTCCTCTACGGAGCTGAAGCGTATTCCCGTAAGAGCGTTCTGCATCGAACGAAACAAGTGGTAGTCAGATGGTGCCAAGTCTGGACTGTAAGACGGGTGAGGCAGAATTTCCCATCCACTATTTTCCAAATACTTTTTCACCGAAACCGCAACATGTGGCCGAGCGTTGTCGTGATGAAAAATGACGGACTCATGCCTGGTCTCATATTGTGGCCGTTTTTCTTTTAATGCCCGCTTCAAACGAATTAGTTGGGTTCGATATAATGGTCCTTTGATGGTTTCACCACTCGGAAGCAGTTCGTAGTATACGACACCCTTTTGATCCCACCATATGCAGAGCATGACCTTAGTCACGTGAATATTTCGTTTCGGCGTCGATTGGGCGGGCTCGCCGGGCTTTGTATACGATTTTCTGCATTTAGGATTATCATAATAAATCCATTTCTCATCACCAGTGACAATACGATGCAAAAATGATTTATTTTTATACCGCTGCAGTAACATTTCGAACATGCAAAATCGCTGTTCGACGTCTCTTGGCTTCAATTCGAACGGCACCCAGTTTGCAACCTTTTGAATGAATCCCAGTGCTTTTAGGCGCAGGGAAATGGCTTGTTGCGTGACGCCCAATGATGCAGCAAGTTTTTCTTGAATCTGACACGGATCCTCATCCAGTAAAGCGTCCAATTCTTCGTCTTCAAAACTTTTCGGCTTTCCGGGGCGATCTTTGTCTTCAACTCCAAAATCACCACTTTTGAACCGTTTGAACCACTCGCAGCACGCCGATTCACCAATACATTCCGCCCCATAAGTTTCCGAAAGCAAACGATAGGAGTCAGCCGCACTTTTCTTCATATTAAAGAATAAAAGCAGCGCTTCCCGCAAATGACGTTTATTTGGCTGGAAACTTGCCATGATTTTGCTCGATAAAATGTACGACACCGATAGAACTGCTCAAATATAACGCTGCAAAGTTGTTGACAGATACAAAACCTACAAATAAAACACATGGGGTCTGACATTTCTGCCCGGGATCCACTGGTGGCGCCATCTCTGACAAACGCTGGAAACTTACTTGTAGACCCAATAGATATGAAGGTTCTTTGTTTAAGATGATTTTGTTCAATGTTTTAAGGGAAAAATATTTGAAATACGTGTAAAGATTACAGCCTAGTATGTTACTTGTGTAGTTTGAAATATGGTCATATCGTCGGAGATTGTAGACATATCGAGTTATATTATTGAACGCCACAGTTAGATTTCTTTTCGTTTCTGAGTTGTGACTAGTAAACAATTGGCACCCATATGTTATCATATGAAGGATCAGAGTTTTTGCCAACCTAAGTCGAACGTGTTGAGGAGTAAATTGCTTCGAAAGTGAAAGACTCCGTAAGGATCCATATATTTTTCCAACAACAGTTTGAATATGGTCATCCCAGGTAAGGGTAGAATTAAATAGAATGCCTAAGTTCATAGCTTTATTGACATATTCAATTTGTTCGTTTCCGAGATATACTGCAGGAAAGTAGCTGTTATCAAGTTTATTTTTATAAATAATTAAGCATTTGGACTTTTGTGGATTGAGGTGAAGACTGTTTGTATTGGACCAGCGAAGTATTCTTTTTAAATCAGAGTTCAATTTCACAACACCATCTTCAATCATGCCTGCAACTTGCAGCTTATACGAACTTGAGCATCGTCAGCATACAAATCGATTGAAGAGTATTCTGATTGGAGTGGAAGATCATTAATAAAAATCGTAAATAAAAGTAGACCAAGTATGGATCCCTGAGGAACCCCACAGAAAAGATTTAGAGGATGGGACATTTTATTACCAATAACAACAGCTTGGCTTTTTCCACTAATGTATGACAAAATCAGTTTTGCAGCTGTGTGTGAAAACCGAAACTGTTGTATTTTTTTTTTTTTTTTTTTTATAATCGGCGCGCGCTCAAGGGATTTTGTACCCTTAAAATGTTCGTACACAGCGCGGGCGAAGGAAATTTAGGCAGGAATAAAAGACAGGTACCGATGTATATTGTTTTTAAATGTTTGCAAGTTATAACGACCAGGAAACACAGAGGTCGGCAGGGCATTCCATAAGCGAGTTGTACGGCTTAGGAAAGAATCACGATATTTAAGAGTACGTCCGAAAATGGGCTTGAGGGTATACTAATGAGCATTCCTAGCGAGACGGGTGTTACGGTTGAAAGTTTGAATGGGCGGAATGCTACTGGCAATTTCAATGGAGCACTGGTGGTGGAAATAGCGATAAAACAAAGTGAGACAGGAGACTTTACGTCGGTGTTCGAGGGTGTCAATTGATTGACTGATATTAGTATCACCAATTAGTTTTATCGCACGGTTTTGAATCCTATCTAGCAGGTGCAGAGATGTTTTAGGAGCACCTGACCAGATGTGGGCATTGTACTCCAGTTTTGGGCGGATAAATGCCTTATATATTGTGGCCAGATCAGAGGGGGTAAAATATTTCTTACATCGCTTGAGAAAACCTAGACATTTCGCAGCATTTTTGGCGACATCGAATATGTGGTCATTCCAACGTAAGTTGTTACTGATACACATACCGAGAATGGAAAGTTTATCGGTTTCGACGATGCAAGTGCCATTCATGGATTATGGTTTGGTGTTTAAATTTCGCTTTTACGACAGCAGACAGCATTGTGGGTCTGAAGCATTAAATTCTACTCTGTTAATGGTTCCCCAATTAGTTATGCCCTTAATATCAGAATTTAATGAGCTTAACATACGCCGGCGTTCCCGTTCTACAGCCGAAAAGCAGCGACGTGAGTCCGGGAACCAATATGAGAACCAGAGAGTACTGTCGTCAGCGAAGGAATATATTAGATTAGAAGTAGCAGACAAGAGATCATTGATGAAAACTAAAAAGAGTGTCGGAGACAGAACGGAGCCCTGGGGCACACTAGCATTTATTTTGTGAATATCAGACTTGAAACCGTCCAAGACAACTTGAATTGAACGTTCCGAAAGGTAATTTCTAATCCATTGAAGAAGAGAGTGATCGATCCCAAGAGCACGCATTTTCGACAAAAGAGCCTGATGCCAAACTCTGTCAAATGCCTTAGAAATATCAAGTGCAACTAACTTGCTTTCGCCAGATTGATGTACGCTTTGGTTCCACTTTTCGGTGAGACATGCCATCAAATCACCAGTGGATCTGTTGCTACGGAAACCATATTGCCGGTCATTGAGAAGTTTTCGTGTTTCGAGATATTTCATGAGCTGACGATTTATCAGCGTTTCCATGACCTTGGAAAGAAGGGACGTAAGTGCAATGGGTCTGTAGGAGGATAGAGAAGAAGATTCGCCTTTTTTAGGGACTGGCTGGACAAATGCTGTTTTCCATCTGCTCGGAAAGAGTCCTAATGAGTAGGACTGATGAAAAAGCTTACGCAGTGGTTTTGCCAGCGTAGAAGAACACCTCTTCAGAAGAAGGGGAGATATACCATCTGGACCAGCGGATTTATGCATGTTGAGATCTTTGAGTACTCTTGCTACTACACGAGTGCGAAAGTGGATTCGTCCCATTGTAGATTCGACGCACTCGAGTGTAGGGGGGAGTGTTGAGCTAGCCGCAAAGTGTGCAGCAAGCAGATTGGCCTTGTCCAAAGAGCTGACAGCTGGAATGTCATTGTAAATGAGCGTTGGAATGGAGGATGAGGCAGAATTTCTAATGTTTTTGACGAATGACCAAAAATGTTTACTGCCTTTGGGACATTGTAGTATTTTTTGCCTCAGGTTTTGGTCATATTGGAATTTCACACGCTTAAGAAAGGCGTTGCAGTCATTTCTGGCTCGTTTAAACTTTTTTCGGTTTTCCTCTGTCGGGTTGGTCTTGTAGGACCGAAAAAACAGTTCTCTAACCCTGACAGCCTCTTTACAGCTCGAATCATACCATTCCTTTTCTTTTGGTTTGATACTCTTCATCCGATGTGGGATAAAGCATCTCATTCCAAAGAGAATAGTTTCTGTGATCATGTCAGCAGCGGCATCCACGTCGTTATCGAGGAAACATAACGACCAGTTAAAATTCCTAAAGAAGTTGTTAAGTCCGCTCCAATTGGCTTTCTCGTATTGCCATACGGTTCTTTTAGGAATCTTTTCTCTAACTGTGTGGTGGGTGTACGAGAATTTAGCTGATATGACACAATGGTCCGACGAGCCTAGAGGGGAGAGTACATCAACGCAGTACTTGTCAGGGTGAGAGGTTAAAAACAAGTCCAGGGTGTTGGCGGTATGACTATCAACGTCTGGTATGCGTGTGGGCTCATTTACAAGCTGGGTTAAGTTATTTTCCGCAGCGAAGATCTCAACACACCGTCCTTCGGGTGTTGTCTGTCCAGAATGTCGAAGCCAACCAGAATTGTGTATATTGAAATCGCCCGTAATCACGATTTCAGTATGAGGATACAGGGATACAATTCTTTGAATGGAATCAGACAGCGCATCAAACTCGTGGAAGGTCGAGTTGCTGTCCAGTTTGGGGCAGTAGTGGATAATTTGCTTACGGAGATGGAATTTTAACCACATGAAATTGAATTCCGGATTGGAACAGGGACTACATTGTGGTGGAATTTGGTAAGCTACATCACTACGCACATAAATGGCGAGACCGCGACGGGGAAAGAATAGTGGCACTAGTTCGTAGCCAGGTAGCTTCAGATCATTGTGGTCTGAGAGGTGTGGGCGGGGATCTACCTGTGTTTCGCTAAGTGCCAAAACAGCTGGTCGGTACTTACAGACGTGGACGTACGCAGAAAAGTGATTGCTTTTTAGCCCGCGTATATTGGCTACGTCCACCCTGTTGTATGAGTTTTTTAATAAGTATTTTATGATTAATTTTGTCGAATGCCTTCGAAAAATCTAAGAGAACTAAAAATGAAACCAAGTCAATATCCATAGCATTTCTAATATCGTCTGAAATCTTAAGAGTAGCGGATACACAACTGTGGTTTGGTCTAAAACCGGATTGATTCTCACTTAAGAGTTTGAATGTCTTTAAAAAGGTTGCAATTTGATTGTGTAAAATTTTTTCCAGAATCTTTGACAGAAATGACAAAATTGAGATTGGTCTGAACTCTTCTTGAGATAATCGAGTGGCTGGTCTTTTTAAGACTGGTATAACTTTAGCCACTTTCCAAAGAGATGGAAAAGAAGACGTTGTTATTAAAGTATTAAAAACATGTGTTAGCACAGGAAGAATGTGAGGTAGGATCATTTTGATGAAGTGTGGATGTATTTCATCAAAGCCAGTAGCTGATGATTTTATTTTAAGTACAGCACTTAACACATCCGTATCATCCACCCTTTGAAATTGGAAGAAATGTCCACTACCGGGGTTAACAACCCTGTAGGTTTCATTTACTTCACCAGTGCTTTGTACGGGGTCAACAACCGGCAAAATCCCATTCAGCGATCCACTAAAAGTTTGAGAATCATCATTTTCAGGCTCAACATCCTGAAAAGTTTCATCTACAAGTGAAGTATTTTGATTGCTCCTGCTTTGAACTTTGGAGAAATGTTCATTTAAATAGTTGGGACATACATCCAGGGAACAATGTTCTCTTTGTCGACCAACACCAAGCTCTCGAATATTTTTCCATAAGGTTTTTGATGGTATGTTTTTGTTTAAGCGTTTTGAATACAGTCTACATTTTGCTTCTTTTTTTCCTTTTTTACACACATTTTTTTCGTAAGGCTCGAAAGGTAGAGAGCAATTCAGGAACGCGAAAGCGCTTCCATCGCATGTACGCTTGATCCCTTTGTTTAATAGAAATAAGTATGTCAGCCGTAAACCAAGATTTTCTTTCCATACCAGAAAATTTTGTTTTCAGCGGTACATGCATATTAAAAAGTTGCTTTACTGAAGTTTGAATAAAATCAACTTGATCGTCCGGTGATGCCATTGAAAAAATCATCTGCCAGTTAATTTCGTGAATACTATTTTCTAGGACATTTACATTAATAGCCTTAAAGTCCCTATACTCATAGACTGTTGATTTAACCTGTGGAGTAACTTTAAAAATCGCAAACATTAAATCATGCCTTGAGAATGCAGGTGCCTCAAGTTGAGAATAAAGCAGAACGTTGTCGATATTATTGACACAAAATAAATCTAAAAGCGTAGAAGTATTTGATGAAAAATGTGTAGGATTTGCAGTGTTGACTATTGATAAGCCAAAACTTTGGCAGTTTTATAACGACACTAAATTCGGCATAGATACATTTGATCAATTGTGCAGCAGGATGAATTGCGGTCGAAAAACTCAATTGACAAAACCTTGGCTTGAGCATCAGTTTCGGTTGCTAACTTTGCAACGTCCACTCAAACAAATGATCGCCGATATTTTGGAATTAAGTATGCAGGATCAACAAGTGAACACTGCTGTACAAAAGCGAACAACCTGTTATTTGTGCCCATCTCAAAAGCATAGGATGACGTCACTTTATTGCATACACTGCAATCGAGCTTTTTGTGGAGAGCACCGTGCACCTTGCTGCATACCGTGCGATAATCAAAAATAATTTAGTCTCAATTTATGAATTGTTTTGTTCCTTTTAAACTCCTTTATGTAAGAAAATTTAATGAAAAATATAATTTTTGTTCTCAATAAAAAAAAAAAACTCGTAAAATTTACGAATGGTTAGTATTAACGTAATTTCAAATGATGGTTAGTATTTAAAGGTTAAAGAAAGAAAAAAAAATAATTCAAGAAAATTTTAGATTGAAAATGGGATTACTTGTCGACATTCCTAAACTTGGTTATGGTACAAGCAATGACGGAAACACTGCTCGACGCTTTTTTCTCAAATCCTGAATTGAGTTCGGAGATAACAGGTATAGACCAGCAACTCATACCAAATTTCGGAATTATATTAAGGACAATTGCAACTGGTCGTGAAATTAATGTAGAGAGATTGGTGAAACTATTGGAAGAAACGAAAACCATGTATCTTTCCCAATACAATTGGTACTGCATGCCTAGCAGCGTCCATAAGCTTCTGGTTCATTCAAAAGATATAATTTCTTTTTTCCATTTGCCTATTGGAGTACTTTCTGAAGAAGCGTTGGAAGCTCGACATAAAGAAATCCGAAAGGCCAGAGTAGATCATAGTCGAAAGTGCTCCAGAATAAGTTCAATGGTTGATTTAATTAATCATTTATTAGTTACTTCAGACCCACTTGTTTCGAATATTCGTTCCAAAAGCTCGCACTTGTTTAAGGTCGACCCAGATATTGAAATTAACTTCGCCGTTTTTCCCATACATTCGTCCCACTGTGCAACTGTGCTAACACTCCGGCGCTTATCTACTCGACTCGAACAGAGTGGAATCACAGGAGACCATACAGGGTGTGGCAGACAGCGGACTGGTCGTTCGGTCGAGAATATCGCAGCTGTGGCTGCCGATGTCGCTGAGAAAGAAGAAACATCAACCAGACGACGAACCACGCAATTGGGCATCACCAGACGGACCCTACAGCGAATTTTAGTGAAAGACTTACACATGTTCCCGTACGAAGTGCAAACAGTGCATCAGTTAATGACCCCTGACCGTCAGTCGCGGTTGAATTACTGTACAGCCATCCTCAATCTCAACAATGAAGAGGACGATATTGTGTCGAAAGTCACTATAAGCGACGAGGCGCATTTCCACTTAAGCGGTTACGTCAATAAGCAAAATCTTCGTTTTTTGGGGAACTGAAAATCCGCGTGTAATGCATGAAGAGCCATTACATCCACTCAAAGCCACTGTATGGTGCGGTGTTCATTAGAGGACGCCATCGGCAATACGGTCACTGTTACTGGCGAACCGTATAATGCCATGATAAACGACTTCTTACTGCCGGAATTGGATGAGCGGAGCTTGGTGAATATGTGGTTTCAACAAGACGGTAAAACCACAGCACGAGCCACTGGTCGCGTAATCTCCCATTTTGGCGATTTGGCATGGCCCGATTTAAACATCCCAGACTTCTTTATTTGCGGCTACTAGAAGTCACGGGTTTATGCCCACAAGCTTCAGACGATCGAAGCCCATAAGGAGAATATTCGGCAGGAATGCGAACAGTTATCACCGAAAATCTTGCGGAAAGTCATGGAAAACGGGCACAAATGTCTATCAACACAGGTGGATATCATCTTTTCCACTTAACAGAAGCAATTGTAAAGATCCAAAGAAAGCTTTCCATCACTCAAAATCAATTTTTTTTTATTTAGTAAAAAAGTAATTCAAAAACAAAATTGGATGATTAGTTTTGCGCCACCTTGTATATTACAAATACCTATCGCACATTGTTTTGTAAAAATCAGCCATTAGGTTCGCTTGTGCACGATTCCTTTCATTTTTATTTTAATAATTCTGCCCGTTCTTCTGCGGCAGCCTTCTTTGATGACCACTGAAATAGTCTCGTTTTTCAATCTCAAGTTTGTTGATTCGAAGAAGAGAAGACGTACCGAGATATGTAGTGCTCATCACCATCCCAAGAAGTGGCTATGTGCTCCCATCCACCTCCTTAACCACACAGAAATAGTGATAAAGAACGATATTGCTAAAGAGGAAAGACCAGGGCCTCAAGCAACAAGCGTCTCCAGCCAGCTGCCTTCAGTCTCGCACGATAAGTTGATAGAGGTCTCCTTCCACTTCCTCTACTGCGCCCTCCCTCGGGGGCGGATTCGAAGACTTTTCGAACCGGAACATTAATATTCATCCGCTCTACATGACCCAGCCATCACAGTCGTTGGAACTTCACTCTTCTGGCTAAATCAATGTCGCTGTATAGTTCGTTGTTGTATCCCCTCTTCCATTTCCTCTGAAAGCAGCCAAGATCACGTTCATCCATTTTTGGTAAAGTCCATGCATCTGGCCCATAGAGCAAGACTGGGATTATCAAGGTCTTATATAGCGTCACTTTTGTTGTTCTCGAGAGGACATTGCTAGTCAATTGACTTCTTAGATTGGCAAGAGTTATTCTTCGTTTGATCTCAGCATTGGTGTGCGTGTTTGAATTGATAGCGTAGTAAGTCTTAGTCATTAACGACCCCAAAGTTATATAGGGTGACCAGATAGCAAGGATAGTTTTACCAATGACATCCAGCTGTCAAAATATTCAATAAGGTCTGTCATCATGCATTGTTCTACGCTTGCCGAACATGCGGAAATTATTAAAAAATATTATCGAAACGTGAATTTCATCATGAGATCGGTCGTCATCATGGCTTCAGTGTGCAGACAATTCATCCGACCATGAAAAAGTTTGAGCGTGAGTACACTCTCTTGGGTCTTAGGCCATCAACCAGACAGAGATTGGTGCGAAATGAAGAAAACAAAGCCGCCGTAGCGGCCAGTATCAAAGAAGACCCAGATATGCTCATTCGGCTCCGATCAGTTGAATTTGGCATTGCCAGAGGGTTAACCCGGCTTATTTTGCTGCTAAATTTAAGCCTACATCCATATAAGATTATGCCGACGCAAGTATTAAAGCCGGACGACCATAGACAACCTCGTGAGTTCGCTAATTAGGGCCTTGAAAATGTTGACCGGAGATCCGGATTTTGGCCAAAAAATCCTCACCTCGAACGAGGCACATTTTTGGCTCAGGGGCTATGTCAATAAGCAAAATTGCCATTATTGGAGCGAACACAATCCACAAGTGTTTGGCCAAGCATCAATGCATCCACAAAGGTTGAATGTTTGGTGCTGTTTATGGCATGGCGGCATCATCGGACCTTATTTCTTTCGAAATGAGGAAGGCGACACCGTTACCGTCAACGGTCTCAAGTAGAAAGCGATGTTAACCGGCTTCCTGTAGTCAGAGGTCGTCAACATCGATGTATCCCAGCTGTGGTTCGAAAAAGACGGTGCTACAAGCCATACAAGCGACGCAGCTCTCGAAGTTGTGAAGGAGATTTTTGTCGACTTGGTCATCTCACGGCGAGCGTTCACCAATTGGCCGCCGCGATCATGCGATTTGATGCCACGAACGTAGGTTCAAAATAAAGCCAGAATCAATTTTACATCTCACACCGTTGCTGCTTTATTTAAATTTTGTTCCTATCGTTCTTATCTGGCCACCCTTTTTCTGACCATTAAACCCATCTTCGCGGCTTCAGTCTCAATGCTCGCGATGTCGCCACTGACATCACTTTGCTTTCATCCGATTATGTCAATATCATCAGCGTATGCGAGTATTTGGACGGATTTTTAAAAGCTGGGCCTCTTGTGTTGGCGCGTAAGTTTTGTCAAATAAATAGCATGACAGCACATTGCCTTGTCTAAGTCCTTTTTTGACATGGAACATCTCGGTTACGTCATTACCGACATTACGAAACAACGACCGTTCTCCATCATCATCCTAAATAATCGGACGAGTTTTGTAGGGATGCCAAAACTAGACATTGCTCTGTATACCTCGTCTCTATAGATGCTGTTATACGCGTCTTTTAAATCGATGAACAGGTGATGGGCATGGATTTGGAGCTTATGGGTATTTTCCAAGTTCTGTCGTAGGGTGAATATTTGGTCGGTGGTGGCCTTCCTGGCCTGAGGACACGCTAATATGGACTAACCAGGTTGCTGACGAACGGCTTCAGGCGTTCATACAATAAGGCAGATAGGATCTTGTAGGCGATGTTAAGAAAACTGATGCAGTTGGCGCAGTTCAGATGGCCTTTCTTGAGGATTGGACAAACAATGCTGAGGTTGCATTCATCGGGCGTACTTTCGTCTTACCGTCATCGGACGCCGTATTGAAGAGCTCGGCAGTCAGTCCGTCCACTCCAGCAGCTTTGCTGGACTAAGCTATCCTCAGTTCATTCAGGTCGGGTGGGCGGAATTGTTGGTCTACATCGTCCAGGTTGAAAGGTTGAAAGGTGCCTGATAGCGATGTTTGGTTCGTCATTGCCGTTATACGGTCGACAGAAATGATCTTTCCAAATGATCAGCATCGACTGTGGCTCTACTACTATGTTCCCTTGTTTGTCTCTATAGACTTCGCTTCGGAGTTTCTGGAATGATTTTTTCACCTTTTGGTAAAACTTCCGAATCGCATTCTTGGAGTACCATGTCTCAATTTAATCAATCGATGACTCCTTCTTTTTTCCAGCTGAGAAGCCAGTGTTCGTTTCTCCTCTGCTGCTCGTAGAGATAGTGAGCACCTCTACTAGATACTCGTCGTCAAACCAGGGGTTTTCTTGTGGCGGCCGAGTGAAACCCAGTACATCAGAAGCGTGATCTCTGTCGGCTTTTTGGCACTGCTGTCACTGGTCTTCGATAATTGTCGCTGGCGGTATAGGACCTTTTGAGAGACTCGATCGGAAAGAATTTGGCAATCTCTTACGATTGTAGCCGCCCGACGTTGAACTTCCTCACAGTATTAGCTTGCC
This sequence comes from Volucella zonaria, assembly GCA_963966105.1. NCBI lineage: Eukaryota > Metazoa > Arthropoda > Insecta > Diptera > Syrphidae > Volucella > Volucella zonaria. Next base: position 132,897,904 of record OZ014531.1, read on the forward strand.
TTTCCGATGTTCGGGATACCCGCAACCGTAAATTGGCTACGACAGCGTAGTGGTCCGAGTCGATGTTGGCCCCTCGGAACGTTCGAGCATCCGTAATACTGGAGGAGTTTTTTACATCGATCGTAATGTGGTCAATCTGATTCACGGTTGATTGATCAGGCGTTTTGTATGCCCCCTTGCGAATATCGAGATCTGGGAGCCGCGTGCTAGCTACGACAATGTTTCGCCCCTGCAAAGTCGATTAGCCTGAATCCGTTAACGGAAGTGGTGTCGTGCAGACTATGTTTTCCAGCGCTGCTTTGGTAGTCGTCGAGGATTAACATTGCCATAGCTAGGGCACTTCTCCTAAGTCTTGTCCAAGGGCTCGTAGCACCTATCTTTTGTGTCATCGTCTTTTTTCTCTATGGGAGCATGCGCTAAGGTGAAGGAGGACTAAGGACTTCTTGCCAAAGTCTGCTTCTAACAACAAATCCGCACCCAAATAGGAGATGCTTTTGGTGTCGGCAACAATCGCCGTAGTATAAGCCGCAGTTGTTCATCCTTTTTTTGTTCGGCTCATCCTATCGCATTTCTTGGAGTCCAGGAGCTCCTTAAGTTGTTTGGCTCTGCAGATCCGAAGTTCGTTGTCCTTGTTTCGTTTGCAGGGATGGTCAACAGTACATCCGTCCGTTCCGTATACGAGGCTTGTTGTTGCTGCGTAACTTTTTTCTTTTTGTTTTTCTATGACAGTTACTCCGGCGACACAACTTCCAACCTAGAGGGCCAGTTACATTATTGCTTAAATGTGGACCAAAAATAAACCACGAGATCAGCAGAACCATATACCTCAAGACTCTGAAGCACTACTGTGCACATAAGTGGTTTCACCTGGAGCTTAATGAAGTTCAGTCGCAGCAATAGAGTTATAAATGTACCATGCCATTGGTCGCTGCTCTTCACAAAAGAAACCCTCTTCTAGTCCGAAATGCAATCCTACATGGGCTTCTTACTAAATTAGAGAATGGAGGCTGTTGTGTGATAGCTTGCATAGACGACGTCATTCATGCATCACTCTTGTGTCGGGCAAACAGAAATTCTCGAATATTTTCCAATATGTCTGAGGTGTCCTCTTTTCTTGGACACATACCATATGTATTATAGCTGTGACCTTAGCGTAAATCCATTCGAAAAGGATCTGATGGTTTTCACACGAAAAATCTAAATACACTTGATCATCTCATTTAAGCTAAATGGCACTACTCTGAGGTTCTTGAAGAGTTGTTTCAAGAGGGCTGTAGGACCACCGAAGATGTTGATACAGTGGTATTCCCTGAGGGCTTCTACATGCACCAATCCTTTAATCTACGCACAAACCTTACGGTGTTCCAAGTCGAAGCCGCATCTCTTCTTCAGACCACTGTCTGGTTCACACGGAATCCAAAACTCTCGTCGGATAAAACAACATGCAGACAGAGAGTCAAGCAGCGATCAGATGCCTAATTTGGAATACCATAAGTTGGAAGGAAACTCGAGACTGTTCCGCATACTTGAACTAGGAAAAACAGCACAGGATCGCACTCTGTTCGGTTCCAGTTGGACGTGCCAGGAAACTGCGTTGCTGGTAAACTGTCAACTGGGGCTGTTGACGCCATCGTTACGCAGAGCGTCCTCCTTCTCAGATTCAGGCACTTCTGACAGGACATGGCAGATCAAGCACGGTTTGACAAGATCGGTATCCGGTACATGAGGAGATAAAAAAGCTATGATTTGTGTGTTAGTTACAGCGCTGGGCATCGATGGGTTCTAATCAATCCTACTCGAACAACAATCAATGGGAAGCACAACGACATGATAACGCTCACTGGATGAAGAACCAGGTTCGTTTGTTTTTTTTTTTTTTTAATATATTTCTCTGTGGTGAATGCCCCCACAAATCAGGAAGTACTACTTCTTTGAACTATCAAATGCCATACGACTGAAACTATTCCGCTTATAAGAAGCAGTCGGAGGCATCCTCCGATGTTTTCGTACAAAATCCAGTTGGTGCATCGTCTGTGAGCAGCTTTTCAGTGGAAATCAGCATACAGCGAGAGAGACAAAAATTCGAATTCACTTCAAACAAGTCGATCTACGAGAAATTGGAATGTTTGCAGCTCTAACCACGGCTTCGAGGTATTTCTTTCAACAAGGCCATAAAACGAAGAACAAAACAAAAACATTCCTCCTAATTGGCGTGAACCCAGAAAACCCGCACTCAGTCCTTCGTAGCTGTGATATTTCACACTTCATTACCAAACAATGCCACACAAATTATTACAAATAATCTCCATAGTCATTTAAAAATTAATTTATTTCTCACCTTCTCATTAAAATCCATCTGTGGATTGAGTATCTCCATTCGTAGTCCACCGCTTTTATTAGGCCCTTACTGCACAATACGCCTGCGATCCATGGCACTCTAAACAAAAACAAAAATCCTCAAGTCAATGGCTTCTGTAATGAGTTCCACAACTCAATCAAGAAACCATTTCCAACCAACAAAACAACAAAACAAAACAAATCTCCATCACATCACAGATATTTGCATTGAGTCCCAGAATCACCATTTAAAACACCAGATCAGACCCATTCCAGAGGAGCTCTAAAGAGTTGCGCCCCATTAAAGACCATAATAACTTCCATCCACGCTACTCGCTAGCCTAGAAGTGCAATCGGCAATAATATCAATTCCAGCCTAAATGCACCTTTTAGAGAAATTCTATGTTTTTTTTTGTTTAATGACCTCCCTAAGCCATAAAGACCCGCCGAGCTATTAGCTGGAATTTGTTCCGTGAGCGCTCGTAAAAAAAAATTCTAAAAAAAAAAAAACGGAGACTAACGCGAAACGAAATCCAGAAAACTCAATCAATATAACACCTGAGTACCGTTGAAACAATTTACGACATCGAAAAAAAAAATTTGAGAATAGAAAATAGGGAAAAAGGAAAGAAAAAAAAAAAATGAAATAAGTGGCAGAGAGAGGAGAAAAACGTCAATAAATTGACTACTCACGACAGTCCATATGTCGGAACGAGGAATATACGAATACAGCTGCTCGTATGGCATTCCCAAGTCGCATTCATTTTATATGCACTCGTCAACGGCATCTAGACATGAAAGTGTGCTGCCTACAGGGTTGACATAGAAGAGGGTGAAGAGAGCTACCTACTACCTCTCCATCGTGCATATGTCTGGCTTTAGATTTAATTAGCCTCGAGCAAAGGCCACTTTATGAGTGCCTTATACTTCTTTTGTCCCTCCGAAATTATGTCATCAATCTCCGGCTGGGTACTTCAATTTGCTAATTAGCTGCCTCCAGGTGATACTTCAAGTCGAAAAAAACACCATGTCAACGGTAAGTTGTCTTTGGACTATTTGTTTTTGGCCCAGAGTTCCTTACATCACACCCTTGAGTAGAGATTACTTAAAGTTTGCCTCAAGACAGCTTCTATGTTTTTTTTTTTTTTTTTTTGGGCATTCACGCTGGCTGTGAATGTCCAATTACTTTTTCGTCAAACAAAAAATAAATTTAAAAGTCCATCTAACGACACCTGTCTAGAGACTTAGAGCTTGCCAAGAGGCAGATATACAAAAGCAGGGTTAAGAAGTAATGTTATAAGCTTCTCTGATACCCGACAAAAGTGTCAGCAAATCTGCGGCTCAACATGCCGTACGAGTTCAACTGAAAACGTATTGAAACCAAGTCCATAATTAGCTGCGAAAGTTCAAATCTGACCATATCTTCCTGGTGGCAGAAACCCTTTGAAATTGGCTTCCAATACCGTATCTTTCCAAAGAAACTCTAGAAAGACTTTTCTATTCATCACATCCATGAGCTCCAGCTGCCAGCCATATGTCTTAAAGTTCGTTTAACCTCTCTTAACCTCGCAATAAGATGCCGACGTCCGTAAACGACAATGTGGCTACTGTGTATGGAATGACACATCCGATAAATACCCTCCCCGATTTTGCTGGGCACGTTTGTGTTTTTCTGATGAAATTTTCAATCACAGGTTGCCACACTCGTATATACATACTCGTATGTGTGGATAGAAGATTTCAGTGATGGAGGCTCTAGTCCCCTTCTTCAGGGCTTGCGTGGTCGTAAACTTGTTGACATCACCTTTGGACTTGGAAAAACCCAAGGCAGAAAAATCCGAAGGCGTTAATCGCATGATGTAGGCGACCAATTGTTGTCGCCCAAACGAAAGATTGTACGGCTAGGGAATATCTCGTGCAATGAGGACATTGTTTCACATGAGGTATGGCAAATGTTACCATGATGATAGAACCACATGAGATCCATGCCATCCATTTGATGTATAAGCGGGTTACCGATACCGTTGGTTGAGTGGTCCAATGAGGCCAACAGCAAATAAACACATGTTAATTTTCGTTACTCCAAACGCGGCGACTTGCGGTATCAGCTCTGAAAATGGTCTTCGCTACGTGGAAGTCCGGACCCTTAACATTCCACTTGCAGGCCAGCAACTAGCAGAGGCTCTTGACTGCTACCACGCGGATATCACCGACTTCCAGGAAGTGCGATGGCATGGGGCGGACATAAGGCGGATAAAAACCTGTGAGCTATACCATATACGAGTACTATGGTGATTGCTACAGGGAAGATGCGAACTTGCCATATCCGGCAGACTTAGACAAGAAGTTTTGAGCTTCAGACACGTGAGCGAACATCTTATGACAAACCCCATCAAGGCTAAATTCACTAAAATAAGCCTAATATGCGCCCATGCCCCTACGGGAGACAAAGACGACGCCACGAGTTTCAACGAGCTCCTCGACAAGACGTCTTCTTCGGTCTTGTCCGAAGTTTGACGCTGAAATCGCACCCTGACTGACTCGAACTGCTATAATTTCCAAACCGTTCATGACAGTGAGCTCAAATTTTGACACATGACAGATAATTTTACTATTTACAAGCCTTTTAAACGATTTGCGTCTCAGTTGTGTTGAAAAATTTTTATCCGCAATGGAATTCAAACGTGATAGTGTGATTGCTTTATATTTGGCTGGAAAACCACAAGTTGCTATGGTTAGAGCCCTCCAGCACCTCAACGTGAGTAAATCATTTGTGTCTCGAAACATAACTCGTTACCGTGATACTGGCAGCGTTGCAAAACGCCATGGAGGTGGTCATAAAAAAACAGCAACATCGGCAGAAGTGGTTCGGAAAGTGAAGGCTCGAATTGAGCGAAATCCGCGTCGAAGTGGAAGAAAAATGGCTCGTGAGCTCAACACATCGTTGGAACGGATGCAGCACATACTGAAAAATAAGCTTGGGCTTAACCTATTGCAGTTCCAAAAAGCACACGATCTTATACCGCAACAGAAAAAAGTTAGAGTCGAAAGAGCGAAGGAGTTGCTACGCTTGCACGAAAGGGGTGAGTTGCCGAATTTGGTTTTTTCCGATGAGTCGCCATTTGTTATCGAGCAATAGCTCAACAAACAAAATGACCGAGTTTACTTGCCAGAGAGGTCCTTCGAAAATTTACACCTTCGGACGGCCACCAGAAAGCAGGCAGCACCGATTTTGATGGTTTGGGCCGCAATAACCGCCGATGGTCGCTCTCCCCTAGTATTTTTGGACCGTGGCGTGAAAATTAATGCGATCGTACACCGTGAAACTGTCTTAGAGGCAGTACTGAAGCCTTGGGCAAACAATCATTTCGGTCAAGGACCGTGGCCATTTCAACAAGACTCGGCACTCACAAGACTCACAAAGCGGGCGTCAACCAAGATTGGTTAAAAAACAATATTCCACACTTCATTTCTTCGACACAATGAATTGCAAATTCGCCGAATGTAAATTCTCTGTCTGGGGTATTTTGAAGGCGAAGGTTAGCACTAAAAAAGACCAAAGTTTGGACCACCTCAAACGAGCACTTCGCCGGGAATGGGCCAAAATACCGCAGAGCCACTTGCGTGCAGCGTGCGATGCTTTTTTCGGCCGTTTCAAGGCAATTATTCGCGCCAACGGTGGACATATTGAAAACTACTGACAGAATTTGAAAATTGATGTATTTTCCAACATTTCTTGCTTAGGCACAATAAAATTTATCAAAAAATAAAAAAATTATAGCATTTCAAAAAGTTGGAGTTCGAGTCTGGCACCCTGTAGTTGATTTTAACGCCATGTTAGAAAAGGAGGACATCTTTGGTAGAATAATTGGTTAGTATAGCCTTCAGGGCACTACGTCTGGTTACGGACTTAGGCTTATTGAAGTATTACTATAGCAAGCACACGGTTTCCTCAATCCCAACATACACAAGACGATATGGCTGTCGCCGGATCGTCAAACGCTAAATCAACTTTATCATTTTGCGATTGACGTAAGGCATACCTTCAGTATTCTAGACGTCCGAACATTCCGCGCAGCCAACATTTGCTCGGATGACCGCCTTATTGCAGGCAAGGTGCGAATATGGATTTGCCAAGCGCCACAACAGAGAAGAATTACTGTGAGAAGATATAACGTAGAATGGCTGGAATCGCAAGGAACCGCCAGTCTTCGCTGAACGTGTATCTCGAAATCTCCAATAACTCCTATGCCGCCCGCATCAAGTGCCGAAAACTATTGGCAACGAGTTTCACCCAACCATTACCAAGAAATCCCTGGTTTGACGAAGAATGCCGGGGAGCTAATGCAACTAAACAAGAAGCCTACAAAGCGACGCTGCAACGAAGGAAGAGAGCTGCTCGTAAGCTCTACGAGCATAGAGTCGAAAGAATAAGTAAACAGACCACGAGAAGCGCGATATTGAGAGGAAGTACACTCCATGAATAAGGTACGGAAGTTTTACCAAGAAGTAAAAAGAATGTGTCAAGGCATTAAGACCCATATAGAAGCCTGCAGAGATAAAGAAGGGAACCTTATAGTACAGTCACAGTCGTTGTGAGTATATGGAAAAACTTTTTCTGCAGGCTGTTTAACGGTGAAGAAGCCCAACATCCAACCGTTAGGCAGAATAGGCCATTCTACTCAGACGATGATAGTGAAAACTTTCGTCAACCTGACCGGAACGAAGTAAGGGTAGCAATAACGAAGCTAAAATCCAAGAAACAAGCTGGACATGACGGCTTACTGGCCGAGGTATTCAAAGCTGCTGGAAATGACTTTGCAGAGAGCAAACACCTGCTCATTTCTCAGATGGTCAGAAGAGTATTTGCCTGATGAATGGAATCTCAGCACCGTATGCTCGATCCACAAAAAAGGAGACCCCCTCAACTGCGTCATCTATAGAAATGTATGTCTCCTTAACATCGGATACAAGATCTTATCTGCCATATTTGTGTGAACGTCAGAAACGCTTCGCGCACAATCTGATCGGCCGAATGTTTCCACTAGGGCCTGTCCTCTGGTGTTAGTGCGTCTGCTTCCCAATTCCGTGGACCACACGTTAATGTCACCACTTATAACCACTGGGCTCTCTGAAGAGCGTCCGCGGTTGGATTGTCCAGCATTTGTTGGTATTCGTTGGACATCAAGCTGGGTCGGGCATAGCGGCTGTAGAAATGGATCCCATTTACATATTATCGCCCGCGTGAAGCCTTCGATTTAGTCGCTTGTGTCTTGGAAAGCCTGCTGTCCACATAACCGTATTTCCGCTTGTTTTGTCTTATCGCAGATCCAGTTAGTGTTCTCGTCGGGACTTTTACGGGGCTCATTTATCATGATAACGTCCGCCCTTACGTTCTTGGCCGTTTCTGCTAGGGTGTCTTGGGCTATTCTACAGTGATTAAGATTTATTTGTAAAGGGTTTTCCAATAGCGACTTGACAACTACGAATTTAATTTGTGAACGCACTCTTTCACTAATCATCAAACTGTCACTGTCAATTTATTCAGTAAACTCAACATTTTCATCATGGTAAAGTACACTAACGAGCAACGTCTGCAAATTATAAAAATTTTCTACAGATATTCGGAGTCGATGACTGCAATTTTAAGAGCGTTAACTCCAATTTTCGGTCGTAATTCTCGCCCTAGTAGACAGGCAATAACAAGTTTAGTGCAAAAATTTGAGTCTACATATTCGTTGTGTGATGTTGCCGTGTCAGTGAGGCAACGGGTTGGTCGAAGTGTCGAAAATATCGCTGCCGTTCAGACGTCCGTAGCAAACGATCCAAATCAGTCAATTCCACGGCGTTCTCAAGAATTGGGCATCGCTCAGACCACATTATGGCGCATTTTGCGTAAGGATCTTGGTTTACACCCATACAAGATCAAGCTGACTCAAGAATTGAAGCCGATGGACCATTTGAAGCGACGTACGTTCTCAGATTGGGTTCTGGAGAAGATGCGCCAAGATGATGAATTTCATCGCAAAATCATCTTCAGTGACGAAGCTCATTTCTGGCTCAATGGGTTGGTCAATAAGCAAAATATGCTTATTGTGAAAATGTGGGTGAAAACCCACATGTGCTTCATGAATCAACATTTCATCCACAAAAAATAACTATTTGGTGCGGTTTGCATGCCGGCGGCGTTATTGGGCCATATTTTTTCGTCGACGATAACGATCGTCACGTTACTGTGAATGGTCAGCGTTATCGCGCCATGATCACCGATTATTTTTGGCTAGAATTGGAAGATATGGACTTGGACGACATGTGGTTTCAACAGGATGGTGCCACAAGCCACACAGCACACGCTACAATCGATTTATTGAAGAGTAAGTATGGTGAGCGTGTCATGGGCCAGTCAATTAGCCGCCTCGTTCGTGCGATTTAACGCCGCTTGACTATTTTCTGTGGGGCTACGTTAAGTCACTGGTTTATGCCAACACACCGACGACGTTGGAAGAGCCAACATTGAACGCGAAATAGCGGCAGTTTCAGCCGAAATGTGTGGCCGAGTCATTGAAAATTGGGTCCAACGAATCGACCGCTGCAAACGTGCCCGCGGTGGCCATATAAACGAAGTCGAGTTCCATTCATAAATGTTTTGATTGTACTTCAAGCCAATAATAAAGTTTTTGAAATATCTCAAATGGTTTGCCTTTTATTTAAAAAAAAAGTTGTCAAGTCGTTATTGGAAAACCTGATAGTATCTGCATGGACTCTCCAGCTACATGCGTCACGTCATCTGGATGGTCTTTCTTGGAGAACATACAGGATGGTTCCTTGTCGCAGTTCTTTGCTATGTGGCCTTCTGTCTGTGGCCATCTCCTACATAGTACGGAGCGGTCTTCTTCGCTTTTGCATGACCAAACTCTAAGCATTTGTTAAACAGTTAAACCGGAAAATTTTAACATTTCCAACTTCTAAAAGTCTTTTGCGGGGAGACTAATTGTTGCTGGTTGAGTTCCTCTATGAGCGTTTCGCAGGGCCAAAATATCTGCTGGTGAAACTTTTACTACAAGCTGGGCTTTGATGGCATTGATGGCAAGACCTAATAGATGTCTTTAGCCTCAAGGATAGTGTGATGTTGCGAAAGTGATCTTGATTCGCTAATGCTCCACTTTGAACTCGGCGGTCTTGATACCCGTCTCCTAATTTTTGATACCACCATTCCAACTTTTTTCAGTTTGGGGCCTGCCTTTACCTTGAGTAGTATTACCGCGTATGTGAGGGTCCCCGCCGCGCCGCTTTGATGTCGATACCATCGGGTCTAGATTTTTTGGCTTCTGGCTGTTTTTGTTTGCGGTATTTCCCCATTCTTCTTCTCCTGTTGGCCGCTTCTTATTGATGCCTGCATTTTTTTTCTTGTCCCTGGTCACTGGAGTCTCAACGCCGCGCCGGATTTCTCGCCCCTTCTCCTAGATGGGTGTTTTTGTTTACATTTCTGACCCGGTTGTCTTTTGTCCGAAGTTTGTGAAGAAGCAACTGAATCGCCGAGAGCCCGTAAAGAGTTCTGATGCTTTTGATACCGTCTCACATCGCTTGATTGATCGAGCGTCTTTTGCCATCGTCCAGCATTTCTACCAGCCCTCTTCACCCAGTTATTCATCCTGGGCTTAAGAAATGAATTATGAAAACTCTTACTAGTACAAGAATGTATGTGTCTATGAAGAATTGACAAAAAAAAACAGTCAAAAGCGGTTAAAGGATTTTTTTTGCGAGTACACCGGTTCCCAAAATTCATAAATCAAACATTCTCAGCCTATTGGATCCCATAAGAAACAGATATTTCTCTCTGGATTTATTCACATAAAGAAAGACTTTCCAGGGCGGAGTGTTTTTGATCCTTCGTTCAATATAGCCTAACCCTCAAAGCTGTTGAATTCGTACTCTTCTGAGCAGTTCGATGTCGTTATGTAGCTCTTAAAGTTCTTCTCTACTAGAAATATGAGCGTTCAAGTCTAATTTCAAAGCAACCAAGGACATCTTCTTAAAAATATGAGAAACCACAGCCCTCAGGTTCGACCCTTTAGGGAGGTCCGAATCTTCGGTCCCATCCCGGATACCAAATAAGCTTGCGGTGGCAGATTGTCAGATATAGAAATATTAGAAGGCGACACTGTCAGGACCATCCAACTGATAGTAGGCATGTATCGAAATGGTTAAAGCAAAAGCTACGTGCGGAGTGACAAAGATTTAGAAATCAGCCTCCAATTGATTTGATACAAATCCGAATTAGTGCTTTCTTGAAACGCAATGAAATGCACTTACGGCCTTACCCCGAAAACATGCTGTACGGCAGCGGTAGATCTTTTATCTAAATAACTTTAAATTTGTAACCCCATCATTGGCTCTCTAACTCGCATGAAACAGCCTGCGATATCACAGTAAGCTCCTCCTGGATACACTCGAGACCACCACCAGAGCAAAAAATTCCATATTAGGTATTTGTATTGTACCTTTGACATTTTGAAGAACTTCCGAGCGAGCTCTACGAATGTAAAAAATTGATAAGACGACTTTCAGGTAAAATTCCCTCCTCAACCAGATATCAAAAGTAATTTTCAATTCAACGATTGCAAACATTATTCGCCTCAAGTCCCATGGTATTGTCTGTCTGTTTACACGGTTCAAGGCAGGAAATATTACCTTCTTCTTCCGCCAAAACTTGCTCCAGAACTTACTAAAACACGGATGGGCATAAGCATAAGATGGAAGCATAAGCAGAATTCTCATTCCCCCATCAACCATACCATACTCCATTACATGCTCGTCATTTATCATTCTTAACTCCCCGTCACGTGGAGCACAATGAGATGTCTCAAACCTAATCCAGAAAACACCCGCACACCAACTTAAAGTGTTAGGGGTAACCCGTAGAACCTGATGAACCTGAGGAACCAGAGGAACCAGAGGAACCAGAGGAACCAGAGGAACCAGAGGAACTTCGCAAACGGAAGGAAGAACCAAGTGAAGAAGAAAAGGCCTTCAAAGAGAACGAGGGTACCTGGAGTCAGAATATTAGATTTCTTCTTAGCGTATTTGCTATGTCGACTTTCATGACAATTCTCACCCTCCCCCCTTTCCCAATTGTAAGCCTGCACCGCCCCGGCAACACTCAACTCCGCATTCCCGGCAAAAGTCAGCTATAATTTCATTAACTTTTCATTTCCCGTTGAAATAATGTTCATGGCGGCGCTATGAATTAATTGCACTACTTGTGCTTGACACAACAGCCAAACTGACTGCCTGTATCTATGAGTGTATGTACGAGTATCTGCGCACGTTATCTTTCAAAGAAAAGATACGAAAAAAGCAGAAACTGAAATAATTCCTCTAATTGTTTGGATGAAGTACTTTTAAGTTACGCAAGAGCATAATTGGATTAATTATGAGTCGTGAAGTTGGAATTGCAGAAATGTTTTAGTGCACAAGTAATCTGGGCGCCCGAAGCACCAGAGCCACCGGAGCACACGGAGCACACGGAGCACCCACGCAAGTCACAAGATTCTCGTAAATATACGCGCGGCTTGTTAAGTATTTGTACCTCGTGGAGGCTACACCAGGTTGCTAGTTTAACTATCCATTAGCGCCCGTTTTATACAGGAGGGGGGATAGTCGACGGCAACCCAGCGATTTAGTTTCGGTGTCGGGGCATATTAACAGCTCTAATGGCATGCAATGAACTGTGATTGGTGTCAGCAACACAAGGTTCACTCAGCAAACTGGGATTTGCAATGAATTGACTTTGATACGATGACATGGATTAACGAACATTCGATGGGCCTAATCCCTCATTCGAACTGAATTATGGGGAACGGGACAGTGGCACTAAACTGACCATGTTAGAGCAATGACAAATGTGGGTTAATGGATTCGGTGAGACGTCAGCGGGCAATCGATTGACAAATGAACATGTAAGTGCTGGTCATTTTTTATTACCCCAACGTCGTTGTCGACTCGACGGGACATGATGGGCCATTTATAGGCGTCAGAATCAACATTTCAGCATTTACGAATACAGATTAGTTGGTCTAAAAGGAATTTACGTTGGCTTTTAGTCAGTTCATCACTCGAAGAAAACGAAGATACACGAGCCGGTCTCTTTTCGCGGGTCAACAAATCTTAAACAGAAGACGTAGCCATGTTCCAATTGAAAATCGTCAGATGTAGTCTAATAAAACCACTCCTTACGATACAGAAACACTTAAAAGGAGGATGTTGCTGGAGGCAAATATGTTACGTCCATATGTGCATACACTCCTCCTCTGTACGATGCCACAAAAATATTCGCTCTCACGATTGCTTTTGCACTTGGTCGAGTGGAAATATAATACGATGGACGTGCTACGCACAGATAAGTATGACATATGAGCATATGAATCGGTTGATTAGAGAATTTGCATTAGATAAGATTCCATTGATGACCATGTTTGTTGTTGATTCGCACATGTCGGCTAACCTGTCCACCAAACACACCCAACAAATAATGACTTAAGCTGGGATCGTAGGAGCTCATAAAGCGGGATTGGCAACTTACCTACATGGGACTGTTTGAGAAATGATGGTTAATAGAAAATAAGGGGGCGGATGGGAGTGGTTCTCTAATTGCAACGCATCGTAGGCTTAAGAATTTTCCGTATTTGGCGGAAATTTGACGATGAAACCTTGCCAAACGATCGCGAACGTGATATTTGATGCTTCTAAAGGATATGATCCATTTGCAATGCAACTGTTACTAAGTGAAACATTAAGGAAACGTTGAGCTTTAAATAGCATCATCTTGGTAACTAACTGTCCAGATATCTCAATGTGATAAGCCACCAGACAGACTTGCCCAATTCCATCAATAAAATTTCGAGTAACCGGTTCGAATCGAAGCATCTAGCAGTGTTCAGTTCAAGGTACTATTACCCGAACTAGCGGCACACCAAAAAGAAAATATCAATTAGGACTTTCACATTTATGAAGCTCAAGCCGTTTGGAGGATAACGGCATACACTCAGATTTTGTACAGGAGGAATCTCTTATAAACCAACGGCAATGCTTCTACTCTCGTAGTGGGTTACTATGATATATACTCGTAGCACAGGATTATGAGCCAAAAAGGGTCTGAAGAAAGAATCCTGAAAAGCCATCGTGCTTAGCACCAAAAATGTCCTAGGTCGATGTTAAACTTATTCAAAGGTATGAAGGTGACCCCATAGGGGTATACTTTAGATTGTACTCGCAAAAGTGATAATTCACCCGTGGTCGATTATTTTTTTGACACAGAGCCTATAGGCACCCGCCGATTTAGGCGCTGACCGGGAGCTAGGAGATCTTTCAATTCTGCGGCCTTTTCTTCGACACATTCGGCAAATTAGGCTAGAAGGAAGGGAAGAGTACCAAATAGGCTCAGCTTGTTATGCTACATCAAAACCGGGAGGTGGTTGTTTGACGTACTACTTTTGACGGCTTGTTGCAGGAAACCGAAAGATCACACGGAATCCAGGAGAGGAATGTAAAACGATTTTCATTGTAACTAATCAACAATTGCGGATCTGAATTGCGATTGATCGGGAAACTATGTACTGACTGCTCTTAACTTGGGTTTGAGCCCGTAGCGCAGCAATCAAGTACGGGATGTGGTGAGCTTGCTTTACCCCTCCCTAAAATTGCAAGAGCGACCAGTCTAGCGCTACGGAAACCGACATTATGCCTCGGATAAGAAATGATCGAATGACGATGACTTTTGGCTATTGTACCCGGACTAAGATTGGTTTTAGGAATATGAGGACACTCGTCGACCCAGGGAGCGAAATACCAGATTCCTCCAACTAGAACAAGAGTTCCTCCTATATACATGTATAACTTGGACATATTTGGAGTGAGCGAAGTAAGATGGTCCGAGGCGGGAGAGTATCAATCCCCAATGTGTAACACTGTGCTACTCTACCCATGTATGCTGGGTTTTATGCTGACACTAACAGCACACAGAGGCTTAATTTTCTGGCACCCAAATGGCGATCATATCGGGTTACGATCAAACAGTGTTACGCCCCAACGAATCCCTCGGCTGAGGACGAAAAGGACAAGCCCTACAATCCGCTAAGCGTCGTATTTAACGCAACAACGAACGGAGATATCATCATCGTGATGCGGGAAAAAAAGTAGCACGCCCTTGGCGACCGAAATGACAATAGTGAAAGATTTGTTGATTTCTGCAACATCAATCGCCTACTCATAGGAGGCACCATGTTTGAGCATAAGAGCTGCCACAAGGTCACCTGGTTATCAACAGACAGGCAATCATCGTCAAACCAAATCGACCATTTGGCGATCAGTCGACGTTTCAGCTGTTGTCTTTTAGACATGTGAAACAGACTAGGAGCCAACATGGGGTTGGTACGAGATCATCACCTTATGGTAGCCACTGTCCAGTTACGTACTGCATCTGTTCAAGGATTCCGCAATATCGCCGGTATAACATCAACCGGCTTCCGTTAGTACACCAACAATAAAGCGATCACTTCTTACTAGGAGTGGAAGCAATCACTGCCGACAACCATCCAAGAACATTGAAATGCTTTCACAAATGAAGCGTAGAGTGTACTTGGCTTACCGAGGATACCTGGAGGCGGATTGAAGAATATGCTACTTATAACTCGTATTGTGGATACCCGAGTAATAGGAAGAAACGAGCTAGAGTCCCTGTATCGAAGAAAAATGAGAGAAGTGCAGCGACCACGGAAACAGAGGAAGCAGCGAGCAAGTGTGATAACAGAACAGTTTACAGAATCACCAAAGAGCTGACAGGTGGTCATGGCTCTAGCCAACATTCGGTAGAATGCTTAGATGATTCCGTACTCGTTTCACATGAAGATCAGCTCAAGCGATGGAAGGAGCATTTTGCTACGGTCCTTAACCGAGTATCCGCCAGCGACGTGCACCGAGATCAAACTGAGCTGCCTGAAGCAACGATTCCTCGAATTCCCACCTCCACTCCCACTATATGTGCATAACAACAAGGTGGTAGGACTAGATGGTATTCCACGGAGCTTCTGACAGCCGCTCCAACAACATCAGCAGAGCTTTCACACCCTCTTGTTGAGAGAGCTTGAGAGGCAGAAAGTTTCCCCGACGAGTGGAAGAAGGGAATGACTGTCAAACTCCCTTAAAACAAGTAGTCTTATAGAGTGTGAAAACTGGAGAGGCGTGTTTGCGTTCTTCCCGCAGTTGGTAAGGTAATATACTCGATGCCAAGCAAGCGGGTTCCCGATCTGGATCCTACCGTGTCGACCACATCAACACCCTGCGGGTGTGCGTTGAATACCGGTCACCACTTCACCTACTGTTCATTTATTTTGAGAAGGCGTTCGAGAGGTATATCCGACAAAGTAATAGCTATTTTCAAAGCAACCTGCATAGAGGAAAGCTGTCAGAGGAATTCAAGTCCTAAAGTGGAGTCCAGCAAGGTTGCATTCTATCGGCGCAACTTTTTTTTTAGTGGTTGAATAGAGATGTGCTTCGCGCAGCCTTGTGTACTCTTACATCTCAACTCAAACGTCAGGACTACGCTGACGACATTGGTTTACTCTCTCACTGGATTATGGATCTGCAATAAATGACAGCAAGAGTGGAAAGGGAGGCAAATGCCGTGGATTAACACTATCAAAACCAAAATCATCAACCGGTAGAGAGAGTATAGAGTTCCCTATATCTTGGGAGTATTGTCTCTACCGAAGGCGGAACAAAATGCTGTCAGCAGAATCGGCAAAGCAAAGTCTGCGTTTGGAATGATGACCATGATATGGCGAAGCAATGCAATCAGCTAAAAACACCGACCTACGACTGTTCTGTTCAAATGCTGAGACCGTGCTGCTGGAAGGTGAACACTGCTATCGCAAAAAAACTACAAACGTTCGTTAATAGGCGCCTACGGAACATTTTAAGGGTTTTCTGGTCTAATCGTGTCTCTAACGAACATCTTTACCAGAAAACGAATCAGGGACCAATAGTCACTACCATTCAACGGCGGAAGTTTTAGTCATATACTTCGAAAAGGCGATAGTTCCCATAGCAAACCACGCAATGCAATGGAATCCATAGCGCAGAACAGCTGAGGTGGAGTCATGGCAATTGGACAGAGCTGCAGCTTATTGCTAGGAACCGTACACGATGGCGCGTAGGCGTAGTTGTGGCCCTAGGACCCACAAGGGAAACAGGACAGAAGTAAAAAAAAAAAAAAGTAACTAATGAAGCTCTCAGAATTGACACTTCAAATCCTTTTCTTCCGTCTCCAGCAGGGTCAGGGGTAACAATGTTGTTGTCAATCTCCCTGCTGACGGATTTTCCTGCGCACGATCTCAGAATGAAAACAGTGCTGCAACTAACAAAGGTTCCAGTTCCAGTGGATAGAAATCGGAGGAATCAGTCAAACCCATTGATAAGCACACAACCAGCGGTAGTTTTACCCGCACACGACGTCCGGATAAAATCGGCGCTACAACCACGAAAAGTTGTAGTTGTAGTGGACGGAGTTTGGTTGATGCTGCCAGATCCACGTAGAGAAATAATTTTGGTGGTAGCCTTCCCCGAGAACAAGGCCTGCATAACCAGTCCTGGAATCAACGGTAGTAATAGTTTGGTGTGGATAACTCCAAAAAACAACCCTGAAGCCTTAAGAGAATGAGACCGGCTTATCTATGAGAACGGCGCTCTGACTCTCTGAATTGCGAAGACTGACAATGACAACAGTCTTAACGACGCTGACCGCAAACACTGTGGAAGTCGACTGTGAGAGCTAGATGATCAAAAAACATTTGCGTTCAAGCGAAGGGCTGCGATATGGAAAACGGAACCCCTAGGCTGGAATGCAGCAGGTTTATAACTTCTGGGCAATTCTGAAACCAAAGTTTTCTTGCTAAAGACAAAACCTAAGCAATGTCAGCTCTTCCAGGAAGATGGATCTAATGAGTATCTTATGATGCGATGCTAATGTAAACAATAGCAAAGCTAACGCAGTATATCTGACTTCGATATATGCAAACAAGATTGGCTCCCAGATTCTGAACCTGACTCTATCTAACAGGTATGCCAAGGAAATTACCCGATGTGAAGTGCCATCAGACTAAAGGTATATTGAACTCAGAATTGTCTGCCCATTCTTGATCTTGTTGGAAATGAGGAATCCGAGAAAAAAATTGGCAAACTCCTTAATGCTTTGGCCAAACTCACAACAAGACATAAAGTAGTAGAGGCTGTGAACAGGAAAAACTCCTGCAACTTCCATGATGGAACGCAGATTTCCAGCAACCTAAAAACTTCTAAGCAAGCCATTTACGATTAATTTGAAACAAGACTGAAATGTTGACAGATCGACGCAAAAAGGATATAAGACGCAGGCGAATTAGAGTCATCAAAACGAGCAAATCAGCCAGAGTGGAAACAAATTGTATGACACTAACACTGAATCTAGAGTAGAGGTTCCATGTCTCATGCTCGAGAATCACTTCCTTGGTAATCGCAGCTGAAAGCGAGAACAACACGCCGTAGTTGGTACGAGCATCTGTCATCGGTAGTGGTGATGGATAGGCCATCAAATACGCTGTTGTTTCCTCTGATGGCTAAAAGTTGCCTGGCACAACTGGCGTACTCGTATATCCAATTAAGCTGCTGACAACTCTGAGTAGAGTTTTAACTGCTGGCCACTGGCTTACTTACATATCGAATACCTGGCGAATAGTAAAGGGAGGTTCTATGCTAAAACTCACCAAGAGCTTCAAACTAATCAGTGTGACTTCATTCTTGCTGAGGAGCATGAAGAGAAGGTTTTCAAATTTATTTTGCAAATGCATCTTTTGGCTAAAATCTAAGTGCAAAAGACAACGCGACGGGGGGTGACTCCAAAAGAATCAGAACACGATGGGTATTCTCATCGATATTGAGGGTACTTTCGAGAATCCAATTGTAGGCGGCATCTGTTGATTGACCAGACAACAAGGCGTAGACGAATCACTTGTTTCACGGATTAGTGCAACGTTGGTGAACAGAGCTCTGATTGCGGATGGGAAGTGTGTGCACAGGACGGTGTTTTTTTTTTTTGCCTAAGTCCCTTGCCTGCGAAGCAATAAACATCCTCAGATATTAATAAAAACCGAACCGATGTTTCAGCATATTCCTGAACTTTTCGGGTAACCAGCCTTGATTTCGTGGCAGCCAAGGTGCATATGCAAATACTGCGGATCTCACAGCACAAAATATATAAATACTTTGAAGAATCGTTCCAGCATAGCTATATGTTACGTCAGGAACAAGACCAGAAACAATATGCCATCAGAGGACATGGAAATGTTGCATCGAAACACAACTACGAATATTCCAAAAATATTTGTATATCAGCGTGAGCAGGGGTTAACAAAAAAAAAAGGCACGATCTCCACCAAATCTATCCAGCTGCTGAACTACGCATACAATGCAGGTTTACCGCCCGTCCTCACCGAGAAGTCGTTGAAGCATTTGCTGCAAATGACGTAAAGGAGATGGATTTTGGATGAAAAGAATCCAGACCTTGTTTAGCAAAGAATTATCTATACGCTGCCGTATAGACCAAAGGGTCAACATCAAGAGCTACAATTTTGCGGTAGTCAAAGAGGAAAGTGCAACCATGGCTTAAGAAGGAAGATACGCGATAACTTTGCTATGTAACTTTGCAAAACGAGCAAATTCTCCGAATTTACGAAGATGGAAGGTTGAATCGGACAGGGACAGGACCAACCAATTATTAAATAAAGCTATTATCAGCTTCTAAGAGCCTTGAAGAAAAAATAGAAGGATGCTCTGGACACTAGGGTAGGTAGGTAGGTATAAGTGGCTGTCGGAAAAACCAATCCACTTAGGCCTATTGGCCCATTGTAATGCCAATGATCCTCTTACTCATGGAACCAGTTTGAGCTTATGAATGAAGCGTAGGAGGCTGTTTAGATCGTTTAGGTCATTGTAGAAGAAAGCTCATAAGTGAAGTTTTCTTCTCTGGGAGAAAGCTGGACATGTACAGAGTAGGTGGAGGATTGTCTGCTTTTCCTCCTCGTCCATGCAGCTTGTACAGAAATCGTTTGCAAAAGCGGCAAGCCTAATGCATGCTTGCCTATAAGGCAGTGTCCAGTGATGACACGTATGATGGCGCTGAGGAAAGATCAGACTCTTACAGCGATTCAGATCCAGCTTTGCCCAGTTCTGTTTGGGCGCTAGACATGTTGGTCCAACAGTCCATCTAAGGTCTGTCCTTTCATGAGCATCCAGCTTTAATATTGATTTGCACATAGCAATAGGTATACCCAAACAGCAACAATTGGTCTTCCCGTCGGATTGGCAAAGAAACTGTTAGATGCAGGAAAGGCAAAAATTTGATGGGTTATTTGTCGCATTCGGGAGCGAACGCTTCTTCAAAAATGCTTCAAATGTCTTGAATTTGGGCATATAGGCAAGCATTGCAAAAGCAGTGAGGACCGCTCCAAGCTATGTAGAAGGTGTGGAACAAAAGGCCACATACTCGTAGCAAAGAACTGCGATAAGGAGCCATCATGCATGTTCTGTAGAGAAACATGCGAGAACAAACGATTCGAAGCATGTAGCCGGAAGCAGCAAGTGTCTGGTTTTTAGGACGGCCATCACCAACAACAAAACATGAAGATAATACAGATTAACTTAAATCACTGTAGAATTGCACAGGATATCCTGACACAAACGGCTAGAGAAGAAAAAGCGGATAAGTGAACCGTATAAAACAATATATGGATCTGCGATAGGATAAAGCATCCTGCTATATGGATATGTGGAAGGCATGCCTTTCAAGAAACTAACGGACTTACGGAGGGCTTTGCCCTGGCCAAAATAAATGGCATATATTTTTACAGTTGCTATGCACGTCCAAGCTGGACCATTAACGAGTACCAGGCAATGCTAGGCAACCTATCCGCCGATGTTCGTGGTAGAGCCCCTGTGGTTATCGGCAGCGACTTTAATGCATGGGCAACGGAGTGGGGTAGCAGACTTACAAACGCCAGAGGCCGTAATCTGCTAGAAAGTTTTGCAACTGGGCTCGATTATTGACATTACGTTCGTTAGCAACTCCCTCTTGCGAAATATAAAATGGCGAGTCAGCGAAGAATACACGCACAGTGACCACCAAGCAATAATTTTTGAGACGAAGGAGAAGAGTACCGTGCAACGCGCTAAACGAACGGGCTCAAGATGGAAGGACACACACTTCGACCTGGACGCGTTCGAAGCAATGATAAATACCGGAAACATATTTCAAAGCGGAATAACTGAAGCCTGTATACAACAACTCGTCCGCATTCTCACTACTGCGTGCGATGCATCAATGCCCAGAAGAATGGGTACTAGAAGAGGAACACCATGCTACTGGTGGAATGAGGAAATAAAAAAGCTTAGAGCAAAGTGCTTAAAAGCCCGACGCAAAGTCCAAAGATCTAGGGGAAGAGATCACTTTGAAGAACACCTTATTGGTTTGTAAAAAGCAAGACGCGACCTAAAAAAGGCAATCAAGGAGAGCAAGACAAGATGTTTTAAAAAAAACTTTGTGAAGAAGCCGACATAAACCCTTGGGGTACAGCATACAGGATTGTCATGACTAAGATAAAGGGCAGCAGGTCGCCGCAAATAACATATCCAGCAATCCTAAGCTCCATAGTAGAACACCTTTTCACCCGAAGTACATCTACTATGTACCATATCATTAGGACATCCAAATAGTCACAGCGGATGAACTCATAAACGCATGCAGGAAGATAGGCGACAGTAAAGCGCCCGGACCTGATAGCATACCAAATAAGGCACTAAAAGCAGCTATTCATAAGCGGCCACACATGTTTATGGAAACAATACAAAAATGTCTTGAAGAAGGAGTTTTCCCGGATGCTTGGAAACTACAACACCTAGTCCTGTTTCCAAAGGGAAACAAGCCACCTGGGGAACCGTCCTCGTATCGTCCAATATGCCTTCTAGACACAATGGGAAAGATACTGGAACGGATAATATATGCTAGACTGCTCGCGGTAGCAGAAGAGAGAGGAGCACTACCAGACTTTCAGTTTGGCTGCAGAAAATCGCAGTCTACTGTTCAAGCCATAGAAAACTGTGGTCGACATTGCGGCCGAAGCGATACAAGGAGAAAGATGGCGGTATGGTACAAAAAAATACTGTGTAATGGTGACTTTGGACATCAAAAATGCCTTTAACTCGGCAAACTGGGCGTTCATCAGAAAATCACTAGCCAGTATGAATACACCATATTACTCGTACTTGCTGAGGATAGTAGAAAACTACTTTACCAACAGAAAACTGAGGTATGAAACTGATGAAGGGTTGAAATACTACAGCGTTTCAGCTGGGGTTCCACAAGGATCAGTACTCGGTCCACTCCTATGGAACATTATGTATGACGGAGTGCTAAGGCTTATGTTGCCGAGAGGAGTTCAAAGTAATCGGATTTGCAGACGACATTGCCGTCGTTACGGTGGCAAAAGAAATAAAGGAGATAGAGTCAGCCACAAATATAGCGATTATTCGCATCAAAGACTGGCTAGTATCCGCCGGTCTAGAATTAGTGGACCATAAAACGAAAGCCGTCTTAATTACCAGTAGAAGAATTATGGAATACGCCAATATACGGGTGGGACATCAAATAATCCGATCGAAAGAATCAATCAAATACCTGGGAGTAATACTTGATAACAGATTACAGTTCAAAGCACATGTAGAGTACTCCAGTAACAAGGCTTTACTGCTGCAAGGAGCACTTTCTAGAATACTACCAAACATTGGTGGACCTGGATATGCTAGGAGGATTCTCCTATTTAGAGTAGTCAGCTCAGTACTCTTATACGCTGCTCCGATCTGGGCGGAGGCACTCGCCATAAAAATCTGTTGTCCGCATACAGGCTCAGTGCATTAAGAGCGATCTGTGGATTTCGAATAATCTCGGATGAAGCAGCCATCGTGATAGCAGGAATGGTTCCGAATGACATTCTCGCGGGCGAGATGTTGAGAATTTATAATAGAAGAACCCCAGGGCTACAAGATGCAGGTGAAATTACAAGAATAAAAAGAGAAGAGCGAGCGGCTTCAGCAGCCCTCTGGCAAGCCAGGTGGGATAATAGTACAAAAGGCAGATGGACCTACAAGTTGATCCCGAACATCGAGACCTGGACAAAACGAGCACATGGGGATAAAAACTACCACCTTACGCAGTTCTTATCTGGTCACGGCGGCTATCGCAAATACTTGCACCGATTCGGACACGATGGCTCCCCTTTGTGCCCAGAATGCTCTAACGAGGAGGAAGATACGAAGCACGCCATATATCATTGCCGGCGTTTTTCGCAGTGGAGAATTAATCTGCCCAGTCCAATACAACTCATAGACCAAATGTTGCAGTCGGAGGAAAATTGGATGGAAATCGGCACATTTGTGATAATTGTGCAAAACGAGCTAAGAAGAATAGAAAAAATTAGAAGAGCTGAAGAAGCAAATACAAGAAGAATAGCATGATCTGCTAACCAGCCCCGCGAAGTAACACCTAACGGCAGTCCCGCAGGGAGAGTGGTTGAAGGACGTAGTGGTGTGTATTAGTACGTAGGCGCACTCCTGAATATTCGGGTGTTGCAAATCGTGCATGTTGGTGGCACGGGCTACCGCATCTTTAGAAGATTACCACATCCATTGGAGCAACCAAAAAAAAAAAAAACAAAAAAAAACCCTGCTAAGTAGTTCCAATTTTGGATAGTTCGTCGGCCCTACAATTCCCTGGAATGGCTCTGTCGTCCGGCACCCAGCAAAGGTGATGGTTAAACTGCTCTACCATCTCCGTAAGAGATGATCGGCATTCAAGGGCGGTTTTAGAATTTAATGAGACTGAATCCAGGGACTTGATAGCGGCCTGACTATCCGAAAAGATGCCGATATCACGTTTTTCTTCAGCGCGGACAGAGCTTCTTTAATCGCCAAAATTTCCGCTTGAAACACGCTACAGCTATTTGGAAAACGGAAAGAGAGGCTTAGATTTAGCTTATCTTAGAAAACAGCGCTACCAACCTCGCCATCGGTTTTAGATCCATCTGTGTAAAAGTGGATTGACTTGTCTTCCATGAAAGCGTCTTCCTTCCAGAAGGACCTAGAGGGTAAACTTACATGGAAGTCTTTGTCAAACCAAATTTCAGGTACGGTGTAATCGATGTTCTTTCCACTGTGTCCACTGTGTAGTCGCTTTAAGGCGAATAACTGCTGTCACAGCTACTTGCCTGCTGAAGATATCGAGGGGTGTCAGGTGAAAGAGAATATCTAATGCCACGGAGGGAGTAGAATGTAGGGATCCGCTTATGCATAGACATGCTGTTCTTTGGACTCTGCTTAGTTTGCTAAGTCCAGGAAAGCGACCATTGTTTGAGCATGTTGAGCCGTTGAAAAAAGTTGCGAATCAATTTTAGCTCGTATGTAGATATCAATCAGTCGTTCTAGAGTTTTCAGAAGAAATGATGATAGACTTATAGGTTTGAGGCCCTTTGGGACAACTTGAGAACATTTTTCGGCTTTGGGAATGAAAACTACATTGGCTTCTGTCTATGACAGTGGAATGAGGATCGGTTCTACACAGCTCCTCATGATATTTTGTAGACGTAGGCAGGATAATATCTGAGGACCTTTGTAGCTCACACCGTCCGGACCAGAAGATTTGTATGGTTTGAAGCTTACAGTGCTCAAAGCAGTTTGTCCCTTGTAATCAGACCATGAATGTTGGTCCCGGTTGCAGTAGGCCTGTTTGGATTACCACTGGCCGCGAGTTGGAAGCTACCTGCAAAGTGAGTGTCCAGTAGCAGCTTGAGTGATTCATCACTTAAAGTTATCCAAGAGCCATCGGTTTTTTTTTCAAACAATTAGGCATCAGAGGATTTTTCTTAGCTGCGATGCCTCAGAGGTTTCCGTGATTTTGTCACAGAATGACCTCCAGGATTGTCGCTTTGCCTTCCTCAGTTCTTTTTTGTATAATTTGAGGGATTCTTTGTACGAGTCCCAGTCAGTTACTTTTCTTGTGTTTTTTGCTGGGTTGAAAAGTCTCCTGCAAATGTTTCTAAGCGGTCCCAATGATGATGTCCACCAGTGCGGCGTTTTCTTGCCTCTAGGTTGAATAAGAGGGCAAGAAGCGGCCACAATATAGCTTTAACAGAAGGGTTACTTCTGAAATTGTAGGAATCTAATGTTGCAGTCACATCGATCTGAGTTCACAGTAGAGTCAGAGTTCACTGGCTGGGTTTGGTCACGATATCTAGAAAGTAAACATCAATGATGTTGCCTGAAATATTCGAATTCACTTCAACCTGGTGTGTCCAGCTCTCCAAAATACCAAGGTAAGCCAGAGTAAGGTCAGCAAGAAAGATATGGCCAGTTCGCCAATAACGGAAAAAAATAGCGAGAATTGCGTATATGGTCTTTTGCTTATCGCTTCTGGCAAGATGGATTACGAAGGTGCGAGTAGGACGATCTGGCAAGCCTCCCTCGGGTGGGACTTGTATAAGTTGATACCTGATCCGTTGCTTATGAGTTAAAGTGGTTACTGGATTGGCGGCAGCTTGAAAATCCAGCCTCATGGCATCTAATCTGATTCTAGATTGAACCTTAATTTATCTGATAAGCTGTTCATCCTAACCTAGTTGATACTCCCAGAGTGCATACTCTTATTTCTATGATATCTATGATTCGGGATAAAGAATAGGAAGTTAACAATGTCTGGACGTCCTCTCAAGGCCTTCAACAACAACAAGGCGTTCTGCATTGACGCCACCGCTGCAAAAATTTCCCAAACTACGATAGGAACAACAGAGCTATTGAATCTCATCATATCAAGCGAATAGGAGAAAGGAGTGACAAGATGATCGTCAAATTGCCAAAGGTAGGCACATGCTTGTGGGCTAAAACCAAATTTAATAAGGATAAAATCCGGATTCACCCCTATTCTTACTGCAACGACCGCATAGTCACCTTAACGATTATTACAAGCCAACGCATCGAGTATATGCAGGTATGCGCCTTCATCGAACTCGATAAGATTGTCGACAATGTAAATCGTGAGCTAATACGAACAATGTTAGGCTGTTGAGGCAGTCCTAACAAGAACTTTGCTGTTTTTAAGACCACTCACCCAGGTGTTAAATGTATAAAAGGGAAAGGCTATCAAAACGAGGTTGATTGCATTTTATGATCGCTGTTATCTACTATGAATAGCTGCGATTTGTCAAAACCATCTGGGTTGCCCCAATGCAATG
The DNA here is from genome assembly GCA_963966105.1 of Volucella zonaria. Lineage (NCBI taxonomy): Eukaryota > Metazoa > Arthropoda > Insecta > Diptera > Syrphidae > Volucella > Volucella zonaria. The sequence goes on from OZ014531.1 coordinate 132,923,607, forward strand.
CATTCTCTTGCTTAATTACCTTCATCAGACGATGGGCTCGAATAAATATCCTTGAGTCGTTGCCTAAAAGCGTTATTGCCACTCTCGTTTCCAGCAAATTTGGCCAAGGACATTAAACAAGTTTATATCTGTGACGGTCTTCGAATTTCTACTTGACAGCACATTTACATTTCTTCTGAAAAAGCTGTATCATGTGCAGAACAACGTCAACCCGTGCCTATGACATCAACTTGACAGTAAAAATGTTCATAAAACACAACATCCGCCCTCCAACGCAGTAGGTACATACCAACAACATCCGATTTATCATACTCCTGTTCGTGGTACAATTGAAAAGGGTTCACCGAATTCTTTAAGAGGAACTGCCTTATCTGCGCCCTTGAATAGATTCAATTTCAGAGCACAGCATTTTAGTTCCCTCTCGCGTTCCCTATCACCATCAATCGTCATCGCATGTACTTAACATAAAAATGCAATAAAATTCGACAAAGAAAGATCGTATTTCACCAAACCCGAGAAGGAGATACCTTAATCAACCCAAACCTCAGCTCATTTCCGCATCTGAAAAGAAAATACAAATACAAATACCAATACCAATTCAAAATACCTATCCAGCGGTATTGTTGTTCCCTTCAACAGCAACACCAGTATCCCGGAGATAGCACACTGCTATAAATTATTGTAGTTATTTACGACACCCTCAGCAGCTCAAGACGGCTGCAAATCAGCACATTATCCCATTTTCCACGCAACTTGCTAATGCAGAAGGTAAACACAGAAAATATTCGTCTTTGTACGAGTATCTCTGGAAATACGAATTCGAATCCGAATTCAAAACCAAATACCTGATAGCCACCTAGCCATTGCTCTGGCCCAAGCCATACCCTTCGAGTTCCGGCACAAAAAAAAAAAAAAAAAGGTGAAGACAACGTAGATCACCATGGCGCAGCAGTTCGATGCGCATTTGCTTTTTACCTGAGAGGACGCTCCTGAGAATTACAGATAGTTGTGTGTGCACTTTAAATTTTGCTCCTTTCAAAATGTAGAAAAGGATTCCCCAAAAGACAAGACTGCCGGTCGATGATATGGCATCCCGTATCGAGCTCGGGATACGAGTATGGCTGTTCACCCTCCAAAATCTCAAAGAAAAAAGATAAACCAACGTACGTTGTTCGTGTGCTGTTTACTACGAGTATTTGCTATTTAATGTTTGCTGCTTATTTAACCCTCGTCATTACAGGTATCTACAACTTTTTAGATATCTACAGAGCAGTGTTGCCACTTTGAGGAATTTTTTTTTCTTTTCAATTTACTTTATAACGTGTATCTCGGACCATTATAAATCTGTATAAACAAAAATAAATATTTTGTTTTACGTTTGTTTGTTAGTAATAAACGGCCAAATGGTTTGGTGGAATTGGATGAATTTCTAGGCGCACGTAGCTTGTGGTATAGGTTAGAAAATAGGCTGCTTTTAAATCCGATCGAAAATACAAGTCTTGTAAAATTCAGTGGCAAAGTAAATCCTGCTGTCTATATTCTGGCACTGTAAGTTGATTTAAATGACAAAGTCTTGAAATTGTAAAAATAAATTGCAGGGCCTGCATTGTATCTTTGAAACATGGAATCTAACTCATCAGCAACAGTGCAGTTCAACACAGATTTGAACGATTCTGAACACTTTCACAGGGAACTGCCAACAATACGAGCATGTAGGACCGGGTAAAAGAGTCATCGAAGGTGAGGGACCTTGTTTATAAGTTAGATGGAGAAAATTTATTCTATTTAGATGGTGATACAGATGTCACTTCTGAGTAATGTAGGCACCTGCCGTGAAGGCTCATGCCAACGGTGCGTTTTTACACGAGATATCAAAGCAATACGTTGATAAGCGCCCTTCGGGTAGTACAAGTACAAGTACTACCACCAGTGCCAGATTCGAAGTCGTGTGTAAGGCACGAACTTCCTCTTTGGTGAATGGTTGAGGCCTATCTAATATCTTAGCCAGCCTGTGGGTCATGGCTTCCGGTTGCAATCCAACTCCACATCGAGCAGACCAATCGGTTCCATAGCAATCAAATGGTTGAGCACAGGTCGTAGTAAACTACAACATATGCTAAACCATAAGATGTCCAAGTACCGCTCGATCCCACAAGGAGGCCTACTCCTAGTTCAGGCTAGAACAGAAGTTCCAGGGGCCTCTGACCTCCCTTGGTACAAGAATATAGCTTCTGATCGAGCTTCGCAACCTTGCGGTCACTTCCAGTTAGGCACCTAACAGCTCAGCACTGGCAACCTTTAAACAAAATTCGGCTATGCTAAAAATCCACCCGATAACTCTCTCCAGCGTCTTCTATTAAGTGTTTCTTTTGCAAAACCACGGGTTCTTTCGAATCGTACGCTGTTAGCGATATCTCCACTGACATCGTAGGTCTCACCATCAAAGATGATGCGCATAGCCTGCAAGTCCTTAACGTCTGAGTAACTTGGGCACTCACATATGACATGAAGCCAGTCCTCCACATGAGCAGCTCGAAACCAAGCTAAGCCCTCTCTTCTGCAAAAGAGCCATGCCCGGTTAACAAAACGCCCAGGCTGAGTGTAAAGCTCCGTTCAGAAAATACTCTCATACTCAGCACATCCCTTAGGAAGCCATAAGTAACCCTGCCGTTTTTGCTAGCAGGCCATCTAGATAGTACACATGCGTGTAGAAAGGCTTTATGCTTCCTTAGGGATATGCCATCCACTTCCGCTGGGGAAAACCAATCTCGCTCATTTAAAGGGAGACCTTTTCTGATCTTGAAAGCAATACCACGACGTATCACTTCCAAATCAAGAGGTGGCACTCTTGCAACAACACCTGCATTGTCTCTGTGGAGACAGTGTGGCACACAGGTAGACATCCAAATAAGGCGACTCTTTGGCAAACCAAAATCCGACGACTGCCATCCACAGTCATAGCCCTGTCGTACCATATCGATGCTCCATATGTTGCACAAGCAAGGAAAAGGCCATCATATATGGCGCCTGTCAAGCCCCCAGAACGCGCCTTACCTGGCCTATAGCATTCAGCATACGTTGTCTCAACTGTACCAGGTGAGGCATGAATTTCATACGCTCACCCAACGTTATGCCTAGATATTTGACCTCAGTCACACATCTACTGCTAACGCCGTTCATATGTATCTCATGCGGCCGACTTCTTGTGTTCAATGTGCCCTTGAGTAGCGTGGAAACCGTCTTCTTCTGTCACACACTTACCCCAACGCTTACAAGAGCTCTTTCTTCTAGTTCCTCCGCCAGGATCCTGGACTGGCCTTCAAGGATAAGAAGCAGGCCATTTGCATAAGTGCAGCACCCACAGAGCTCGTTTAATCGCCGCAGGAGCGGATCGATCATCATCTTCCAGATAAAAGGACCGCAGATGGACCCCTCGGGGCAACCTCTCTAACCGCTCATTGAAATGATGTCATGTGTATTCACCAAACTCGCTTTTCTGTCTGAAAAATAGCTTTCCCGACAGCCCAGTTCTCGCAACCTGGTTAGTATTTTCTGCCCGTTCAAGTTATCGAAGGCACCTTTGCAGTTTATAAAGATGCCTATAACCACCCTGGCGCTGCTTCTCTGGACTCTGTCTTTAAAGAAAAGCCATGCGTCTTAAATACACTTGCCTTTTGTAAAGCCGAATTGGTAGGGGGACATTGGTTCCGTCATGTTCTCCGAAATTCTTTCCACCATAACCCTTTCCAGCACCGGAAGCAGGATAATGTCACGATAGGATTTAGGATCGGACATATCCCCAATCCTTGGGGAAGTAGCTACAAGCGTTCTGGAATGGCTTTCCAGATGGCTTTCACCATCTCTCTCGTCAGTTCATCAGCTCTAGGAGATGTCCTGGAGCGAAAAAGTGAAACACCATAATCGACTTCTTCACACCTTAATTCCGGAGGGGTCGGGGGCTCTTCATTCATAGAATAGTTGAAGCGCCTCTCTCTTGGGAAGAACTGACCAAGCAATGCGGTCAGGCAAGATAAAACCGTATTATCCACCCGAATGCCTTCAATATCAGCAGTCTTCTTGATACTTTTGCAAATCTAATACAATTTGCCCCAAGGGTCGTCCCTATTATTTGAGACAAAGTTTTTCCAGTGAGACTCTTTTGTGCTGAACATGAGAAGCTTATACTCACGGAGCCCTTGCCGAAAGGCAATGCCCAACTGAGCCCTTTGCAATAGCTTCCTTAGGTTTCGAATTACCCTTCGATTTTCTGTCAAACAGCGGTCCCACCAACTTACCCTTTTTTGATTCGCCCTACCGCTCCTCTCAAACAGTTTGTCGTTAACCCGCCATATGAACTCCTTGATGTACTCGATTTGCCGGTCGATAAGGAAGAAACCTCCACAAGTATGCGTGCACCATAAACACCCCTAGAGGGTGATACAGTCCGGGGTGGGTCTGGGATTCAAATTATTAGACCTACTACAAGTTGGTTGACGTCCCTTTCAACTTGCGCGCGCCGCCTAAAGCGGTTCTTGTCCTTACGGGTTGGAATCGAACTTCCTCTTTGGGTTGGAGCGTTGGTGTTCATTCGCTGACATATCCTAACCCTTTTATTGGTCTAATGGGTACTTTTCTGATCAATTCCATGTCATTGTACAACGCGTAGAGTTCTCCATTAAATCTCTTCCACCAAACCAAGTCAACGCCAATGGGGCCAAGAGCCATTCGAAGAATTTTACTTTCGAAACGGCGTTCATACTCGTATTTCTGCACCATAAAGCAGGACTGGAATGATGAGGCTCTCATATAGAGCCTCCTTAGTGTTTCGTGACAAGTTCGTCTTACTCATTTGCCTTCTTGAGCCGAGGAAGGAACGATCGGCATGAGTAACTCTCATCATTCTTGCCATAATCAGATTTAATAGCGGAGCGGAGCGATTTAACCCATTTTTGATGCTTCTGTTCGCGAACACAACAGTGACTGCTCGCTGAGTTCTGCCACTGATTTCAATGCCATCAACGTATGCAAGGGTTGTAAAGACTTTTGGAAAACTGTGCCTCTTCTGTTGACTTGCGAGTTTTGTACAATTTTCTTAAGAATGATGAGGAAAAGGTTACGACCTTTAGGGAGTAGCGAGCATTCTTTATCGCCATTCTCCACAATCTGACGAGTTTGGCAATACTATGTATACGTCATATGGGGTCTTAAAATTAATAGAGGTGGTGCTGTGCGTATCGACTTCGACTTCCTGTATTTTTCTAGGACCTATTATACCGTAGTGTGACTACATATTTGGACGATAGATCGAAGATCTTATATATGAACTTAAGGAGAGTAATACCAAACGGTGTTAAGGTTCCATTCTTCACGTAAATGATACTTTATGGCGACCAAATCTAGAAAATGAGTCGGGGCATGTTCTCTACCAAGTCAATTCCCACTGCCTTCAATAGCTCGGCAGTAAGGCCGTCCGGTCCAGCAGCCTTTTTACACTCAAGCTTGGATATTGCTATTTTTATTTCAATTGGCGTGCGCACAAGAGATTTTATGGACCCTTAAGATATTTGCACATAGCGCGGGTGAAAGGAAGTTAGGGTGGGAAAAAAGAGAGGTACCGATGTGCGTTGGTTTTAAATGTTTGCAAGTTATAGTGACTAGGAAATAAAGAGCTCGGCAGGGAATTCCATAAGCGATTTGAACGGCTTAGGAAAGAATCACGATATTTCAGAGTACGTCCAAAGGTGGGCTTAAGGGTGTACTGATGAAGGGGCGGAATGCTACTGGCATTTCGGTGGAGCACTGGTGGTAAAAATAGGGATATAACAAGGTGAGACAGGAGACATTACGCCGGGATACGAGGGTGTCGAATGACTGTGTAATATTGGCATCACCAATGAGTTTTATCGCACGATTTTGGAGCCAATCTAGCAAGTGAAAAGAGGTCTTAGGTCTTGACTTTCACCGTCCACATTGAGTGGGTTTTTTTCTGCTTAACAGCAAAATTTAGTGGGTCCTCGCCGTTCAGCAATCTACAGAAGTGGTTATTCTATATCTTTTGTAGCGACTGACGTTTCCTTGTTCATCTCTTCAGGCATCTGTTGGGGTCTTGTTGCCTTGACAGATTCTTTAACTGTTCATTTGTATTTAAATGTCGATATTTTGTTTACACAAGAACTTTCTTCTTTTTTAGTGTAATGGATTGTCCTTTTTCAAATTCTTGGCTACGGTTTTTAACCTCAGTATTCAAGGCTTCAGTCAGACAACATGGTTTGGATTTAGCTGCTGTAAATAAATTTCCCTGCTCCGGCTCATTTCCGGTACTCAGTACACAGCCCATAATTTAATTATTCGGGAATATCTAGGGTAATGTCTTGAAATTTTTAAAATTGTTAGTCAAACAAATATGGGAATTAAATCCTTCGGCTATTGTCCTTTCCGCTTCCTTGGAAATCTAATTTCAGTAATCTCCATTGGAATCGAGATTGTGTGATGTATTTCATAGCCAATTTTTGGAAAGGATTTGCTGTTCCATAAGCCCATCACAGATTTGCCATGTACTTGACATTCCGTCTAGCTCAAGCGGAAGGTATCCTTAAGCACTTGCTACAGAAATTTCCTGGTTACATCCAAACTCACTTTGGCCTTTAGTTTCTTGATTCAAACAAGATTTTCCCGACGATATATGTATTCTTCAGACTCCGAACTAAACAGTGCATCAACGAATGCGCATGAGTGCATGATGGACATAAGCATCAAGTTGGTACCGAATTTACAACGACCTCTAGACATACTTTTCTGAAAAGATATAATTTCCGGGAAGCATATTTTATTTTTGAAAATTCAGCGCATACAGTATTTTACTTCATTTAAGAGTCCTGTGCGGACCTCAATCACATCATTTTGATTCCAAAATCTACATATGTAAATCCTGTTTAGCAACTGCAGAACTAAATTTAACTGGCCTTCATCGGAAACGTTCTCGCTCGAAAGACCACATTCGTGCCTTAGAATTGAAGAACAACAGATTTGTAGTCTCGATATACTTGAACCTGTTGTGTGTACTGCAACTGATGGAAACTACCATGAATGGTGCATTTACTAATACGGGCCTGTGTAGTTACTCTTGTGGCATATCAAGGATCTATAGCTAAGATTAAGGTGAGTAGCAGTGCATTTAGTCAATGGCATGTGCTCGTAGAACAGAACAAAACTCCTTAAGGACAAGATGCACTAATATTAAACACGGAAATCTCCTCCGAGAGATGCTCTAGAATGGATTCCTCCAACTACGCAAAGATGGCAGCCCTGCTTCAGTTGAAGAAAAAAAAAAACAAAAAAAAAAAAAAAAGAAGATGCAAATGGCAAAAGATACCACAGAACGTAATAAATTCGTTAAAATTTCAAAGAGATCTCAAGGATATAACACGCGTTTTCCTAGGGTTCTGCATCAAACGTCCAGGTTTCCCAGTGTGTTGCCAAAACTCCAGGTGTATACACGAGTGTTTCCAGCATAACGAACAATCGCGTCATTTCAGATAAGACAGGACCGCCTCAGGAACCCTTAATATATAGTGAATAGAACGGATTTTTATCTAGCAATTCCTTTGGTGCGTTGCTCAGATTTCCCAATTTCAACTAAACAACGGTCCTTGCTCCCCTTCATGGCTGGGTGGTAGTATGTAGGTGAATACATTTTATCTCTAGGCTTTTGTAATGCAGGGCGTGTGGCTTTGTCGGTATGTGTTTAAGAGAAATTTGTTCCGAGATATTGTTTCTGATTGAAAGTAATGGGGCAATGCTGCCACAACCATACACATAAGCACCGCAAGAGGGGTGAATTATCATTATTATGGTGATGTTTTAATTTCTATGCTCTGCATTGTGGAAACGCTAAAACGTTGAACCTAGGAGGGTTGTTTCTTACTATAGAACTCTGAGAACTCTGTACTATCGACCATCGTCGCATTATGTAGTTAGCTCTACTGTTACGACTATTGCTGTTGCTGTTCTCTTTTGGTATGTCATTGTTGGTGGCGTGTAGTACTATAGTACTTAATGCCGCCGGCTGTCGTCCAAACGGTGGGTGGGCGGCCCAAAAAAAAAAAAAAAAACAAAAAAAACAAAAAGATAAGGGTGGGCAAAATTTATTTATTTCTCTCTTTGTTCTCTGGCATTATCTAAATTCCATAATTGCATGAAGGAACTGGGTCATGAAGGGAAAAGAAAAAAAAATAAAAGAACTCGAAGGCGTTATGCTTGCACAGGCATTCCAAACAAAAGAAACTTCCCTTATGTCTTACACCCTTTCCTATACCCTTCCATATACCATTACTTACATCCACACTTGCACACAGTGGAGCTTACTAAAGGTGGGTGGTAAAAGATACGAGTACGAGTACGAGTATGAGTATGAGTATGAGTACTACGTATGAGGGAGGTATACTCGTATCTAATAATTTAACGAGAGAGTGTTTAAGTTGTAAAATAGTTATGTAGCGCATAGTTCTTACTGTTGTTGTAGTTTCATTATTGTTGTCGTTTTTATTCTTGTCCAGTTGACTTACTCTAACTTGTGCCGTTTAGAGCTCTGAAACTATGTCAACGTACATATGAGGATGAGATCTTTTTTTCTTTCGAGAACTTTAGGAAGAACTTTTCTGAACTTCTACTGAACTACCACCACCATCACCACCACCGGCAGCAGTTAAAGGAAGTGTGTCCTTAAAATTAAGAAGTTTTCTCAAGAAGATAGAAAATTAAATGTCTAGACTTTTGGTTTGAGTTTCAGTTTAGAAGCGGATCCATAAAATACGAACCCATCCAACTTGGCGATAGCAGTGGTGTAGTTGAATGGGGAATACTTCGAAAGAAATTGGAGAGAAAATTCGTTTGAAATTGTCGGAAATCGTTTGAAATTGGCGCCATAAGTATTGTAAGTTTTATTGCCTCCTTTTCTGTAGAAAAACTTATTGAATTTCAAGGGGCAAAAGACCAAGAGACAAGGCGAATTTGCAGAAATTTATGTCAGAAGTCGACTAAGCGATGTTTGATATCTTTAAATTAAAAGTAAACTGAAAATTGGGCAATTGTATTCAACTTGATCTAAGAATAATGAGGTGATTCATAATTCAAGGGAAAAAGGAGAGCTATCGGTCGTTGAGGGTGGCGTTTGAAGGTGATATTGAATTTTTAATCTCTTGTGTACTATTGATTTGTGGTGCGCCATATGGACTGCTAAATATGGCATGAATTTGCACAGCCTTATGCAGTGCTACTGTACCAATAAGGACCCTGATTTATACCAAGGCTAACCTGATGCGTAGCATAATGGTAGTCAACTATGTAATACTACCAAATACTCTGGTCACCCGGCACGACACCTGCTATAAAACGAAGCCTCTTTGATACCAGGCCATCTCTGAGAATTCGCATAGTCCTGTCATGATTGAAATAGCGACACTTTTATGGTTGAAAACTAACTTTAGGCTATCTGTTTTGAGATCCTTCTGGAATCACAATTGTATCATAAGGACTCTGAAATTGTCAGATAAGTAGTTAAGTCTCTGCTACGAAATGCAACTCTATCAATGATCTAAATGAGACACCATATATCGTGCCTATTAAGTATCGTGTTCAATCAAATATGTGCATCAGAAAGACGGTGGAATTAAGAACTATCAAAACTTCTGGACAGAATACTGCAAATGAAATCTCTACATGAGTCCACTAGCTTTGGAAAGACAATCTTCAAGGAATGCAACTCCATCTCTCCTAATGTGAATGGATGGTGACATCCACAATAGCTCATCTCTTGGAACATACTTTCCTGAATGCAGTGATAGCAAGTTAAACAAATATGTTCCTACCGAAAGCATTATGCTCCTTGGGATAGTGTATCATCCATCACTATAGAGGAAGAGGCCTCTTCGGCCATCAAAAGTCACTCTTCTTACAAGTCCCCACGCATTGACGGTTTTGTGCCTATCATGTTGCAAAACTAACTCAATAAACTAGCAACCACTGGAGTGGCAAACATTTACAAAAGCTGTTTACCTTTTAACTACGTACGATGACGGTCCGATTAGTTTTCAATTAAAAAGCGCATCAACTAAGACATGAATCTGTGCAGGATTATCGGCCTATAAGCCGTTGATTTTTTCAATTGAAGAAAGACTACGAACGTCGCAAAAAAGTAAAAAGAGTGGAAGAAAACGCTTGCTAGAGAAGTAGAGGTATTTTATCGGGGCTTGAAAAATGTACTAAAATAACCTAGAAGCAGACGACAAGCAATAGAAGAGGTGCAACGTGCATGGGAGAATCTCGAAAGGGATTCAATCGATTACCTTGGCTGTCACGCATTCTGAAACGGCAGATTTTACGGAAGTCAAAATTAGCAAAAGAAGCATGAGCAACAATCGGAATTATGTATTGAGTCTAACAGGCTCGTGATTTTGATCAGTAAAATGATGAGAGGCGATCAAGTTCTTAACCAGTGGAGAGTGGGCTCTCTTGTTCCACTGTATAAAGGCAAAAGCGACACGAGAAATTGAAACAACTACCGATCGGTGAAATTAAGGTCACATGCTATGGAAATATATGAGAAAGTTCTTGATAGTCGGAAACGCAATATTAAAATATTAAATTTCAAGGCAGTCAATCTGGCTTTGTGGAAGGCAGGTCGACATGCCATATAATGCAATTCAAAGTTCACGGATAACGACGGAGTAACACCGCGATACTCCAAAAGATCTGTATATCGTCTTCATCGACTTGGAAAGAGCATTCGACCGACTTTCCAGGTAGATAAATTCATAGTGAGAACAATCGAAACAGTCAATATTCCCCTGGAGTAACCAAGGCGAAAAAGTTCCCAGAATGTATTCAGAAAATTATTCATCTATAGTACATATGTACATAAATCTACATATATTGTCCCCTTCAGAGTAATCCCCATCGACTGCAACACACTTATGCCAGCGCTTGATCCAATCCTCGAAACATTTTTTATATTCGGTGTTCGGTATGTCCATCAGTGCTTCCTGCGATTTTTCCATTACTTCCTCTCGGCTGTTGAAACGCGTTCCCCGTATTCGTTTTTTAACTCGACTGAACAGAAAGAAGTCACAGGGAGCCAAATCAGGTGAATTCGGTGGCCGTTGGATGGTATTTGTGGCATTTTTCGTCAAAAAATTACGAATAATGATGGCACTGTGCGACGCGAGTTTTCTGCCCACAATTGCTTCATGCAAACTTCTCATAACGCCCAAATACTCGTAATACTCTTTGTTTACTGTCTGGCCTTCTGGCAAAAATTCATGATGCACTACACCGTTGTAATCCATGAAAACCGTGAGCATTGCCTTCTTTTTCGACTAAAAACGACGTGTTTTTTTTTGGTCTTCGCTCATTTGGTGAACGCCATTAACTTGCCTGATGTCTGGATTGCGTGTCGTACTCATAAACCCACGTCTCGTCTCCAGTAATTATCCTTTTGATGAATGTGGGATCGGATTCAGCCTCGCAAATCATCTCTTTTGCGACGTCAACGCGGTCTCTTTTTTGCATGAAATTGAGGTCTTTTGGCACCAACTTTGCTGCTACACGACGGAAACCGAAATCATTAACCAAAATGTCTTGGACGGATCCATAGGCAATGTTCAAGTCCTCCGCTATTGCTCTGATGGTTAATTTGCGGTTGTTGACCAACTGCAACATTTCTTTTACGAGTACTTCATCAATGTTTTCGTCGGTTTTCGATGTCGATGGTCTGCCACTGCGTTCATCATCTTCGATTGACTCATGAGCACTTTTGAACCGCTCGTGCCACTGGTAAACGACCGTTTTCTTTAGGGAATCGTTGCCGAAACACTTTTCCAACATTTCCAACGTTCGCGGACCATTAGATCCTTTTTTTACGCACAAGTTAATACGAGTACAAGTTCGTTGTTGCAAATTTACATCCATTTCTAAAATTGTAAAAATCGCCAACACACACAGAAATAGATGTACTCTTGGCTACGGAACTTTTGCAAATGTCAAGCTATGACGCTAAAATTTAGAGGGAATGTCAACAACAGATTTCCCAACTTAACAAAAACAAAAAAACAGAACTCAAATGGGAACAATGGGAGCGCCACACGGTGGTGTGGTGCGGGAACTTTTTGATCAGGGTGGTATATTTTGGAAATTTTGGTTCATTTGTTCCTTTACTGGAAAAATTGATAACTGAAGGGACCTTAGGCTTGAAACAATCAGAAGTAACCGAAAGGGACTACCCAACAACATGCAAGCTGATAACAAACTGTACAGATGTGATTGTGACTACAGGTTTTCGAATCTAGACATTGGGTTTTGGAAGTATGAACAAGGTTGTGCATTTTGTCTCGAATTTCCATGGAAATGAGGAAACCACTGTTTAGCGAAAAGTAAAAGATGTCACGAAGTCTTCAGTTTCCCATCCCATGATTGTGAAAGATAACAACCATTTCATGGGAGGGATGGATACCGCATATCCTTTGAGAGCCTTATACTGTGTAGATAGAGAGTCTCCAAAGCGGTGGCACAGAATATTCTGCGGCATGCTAGATATAGCATTTGTAAATGCCTATATTGTGCATGGACTAATAATGGAGAAAAAGAGTTTAGAAGGTCAGTGGAACAAGTGGTTATGTCGAAGAAAGACCCACTAATTTCTAAAAAAAAAAAAAAAAAAAACAAAACCAAAGATCGCCAGAAGCCAATGTTCCGAGCTCAAGTGTGCCAAAGCGACGTAAGTCGGGCTTCTCTATCCCCAAAGACGTAAGGATGGCAAAAAAGGGGGATTCATTGGCCTCACTTCGACAAAAGCAGGGGAAGATGTGAAGTCTGTAGCATGAAAAACATACAGTCAAAGCCTCGTACAAAATGCTCGCATTGTAATGTTCTTTTGTTTATTGACAAAATGAACTGTTTTTCAGAATACCACGGCATAGGTCCACAAGTTCTTAAGCTTATAAAATCCAGAGTTTTTGGAATGTGCACTTAGAAATGTAAAAAAATCTAAAAAAAATATATGCTTTTCATTTTATATCACTTTTAAAGATTTTTAATGCGAAAAGTTATATTTTCTTATTATTTCTATTAGCTGTTCGGAAAGGGTTAAACGCCGTTGCAAAGACTAGTATTTCTTCTAAAAATAAAGTGCGACACGAAGTTTCTACCATTAGTACTAGCAGAGCAATTTCCGTTAACATGGGTCGGGGTACACCAAAGTAAGCCATTTCTTAAGTCCTCGACAAATGCTGTCAATATTGGAGATAGACCCTTACTGCAGAACGATTTTTTTTTCATGATCGTTGACGAATTAGGGGACACCCTGTATATGTTTTATATACATATATTATAACTGTGTATTTATAATTAAAATTTCTTAAGCATTTTCCCTTCAACGAGAATCTTTGACACATGGAAAGAAATATTACTCTAATGGGTCATTACGTACGCCTTGCGTGTTAAAGTACATTAGTTAGTAGTTTTATTCCTGAATCCGTGTAATTTGATAGTAATTTAGGATGGAATACGCCAAATGATTTAACTTTCAAGGCAACGACGAAGGATATTAAAGTTTAACACCTTACAGCAACCGGCAAGTAGCTTACCTGAAAATAGAAAAAGATACAAATTTATGATTAGATAATTAATTGATTACGAAAACAGTGTTTTTATGATAATTATAATTAATTTAAGAATCTACCTATCAATATGAATACGTGTTCTCTACAATTTTCAAAAATCAATCACCAAAGTCTATTTGATTCTATGCCAGTTGGTGTATCCAGAGTCACCAAACTCCGAATATTCCACGAGTTGAATCTACCTAAATTGGGAGAGAAAAGGAACATTTTACAAAACTAAGAGACTCTAATTTTTGTTAAAGTTGTCGTATACCATATGCAGGAATCTCAGAATGATAAGCTGGGGAATGCGAGGAGCGTAACCTCTAATTCACAAGATAGCAGAATCGGTCTAATTGAATTTGAAGAAAATTTTAATTCAATGATGAGTTGTACTTGCGGCAGCCAGCGTAAGTTATGCACCAAAGACCAGAATATTACCACGGTCATCGTAGAAACGACCAATTTTAACCATCAACATGGGCATCCAACGAAATGAAATTGAGATTACACAAAAAAACTTAAAGTGGCAAACAAAGAGGCCGCGGTTTGACAAAGAAATATTTCCCGAAAAAAGTTGCACCAGATGTATTCCAATAAACCTTACAGTACAACACATAACTAGAGAAGCAAGGAAAGGGTACCAAGTCAGTAGAAAAAAAAAGAAGAAACCACGTAGAAAAAAGAAGTCCTTTATACACCCCCTAGGTCGGGGATACAAAGAAACCTGCAACTGACCGATGTGATTTATCAGAAAAAGAAATACCAAGAAACTTAGAACTGGATCCAAACTCGGCATGGACGATCAGCTGATAAATGGACAACTTACAGAGGGAGGGATAGACATATGAATAAAGAAGCAATGCCTCATGCGAATATTGAATAGGTCGGTCGGTTTAGCTATCCGTACATGAGTTGAAGGACAAGAAGGGCGCCAGCCTCTCTATTCACGGAAATGTTTAATTATCTGCCAAATGTAGGCCGCCTCCTAAGAGGATATTCTCTGTCTCTATAGAATATCCTAAGGGACTCGGCCTGTTTTTGAAAATAGACGGTAACTTCACGATCAACCGCAAGGAAATCCTAGAAGCTCTGCTAGTGACTCAAAATTCCTTACTCGGCATAATTCTCGTAGAGACTATAATTTCTTCAGTCCAACCTACAGCCTATCTATAGTATATGCAAGCTCCCTAGCACAAATAAGGTCAAATGGGGAATTGACTCTTTTAAAATTTTCCGGGCTCTGGTTTCCAGGGAAAGATGGAGGCTTCTCGGTGCCGGCCCAGGAGACAATGATCTCTTCTCTAATGGTCTTATTTAGAACAAACTTTATTAGAGGAAAGAGAGAAAACCATGTATCCACCACCAACAAGATCAGATGTCTCTTGTGTTTTACGTAGGTACCTGCCGTGAGGGCTTAAGCCTACGATGCGTCTTCGCACAAGATATCAAAATAATGCGTTGATAAGCGCCCTTCGGGTAGTACAAGTACTACCACCAGTACCAGATTCGAAGTCGTGTGTAAGGCACGAACTTCCCCTTTGGTGAAGGGTCGAGGCCTATCTAATACCTCAGCCATTCTGTGGGTCATGGCACCCGGTTGCAATGCAACTCCACATCGAGCAGACCAATTGATTCCATAGCAATCCCATGGTTTAGCACAGGTCGTAGTAAACTACACACATGCTAAGCCATGAGATGTCCAAGATCCATTCGGTCCATTCTCCCCGCGATTTTGGGTTTAAACCTACAGCCACCACGATACTCCCACAAGGGGGCCAACTCCTAGGTCAGGCCGGAACCATAGTTCCGGGGGCTCCTGACCTCCCGTGGTACCAGAATATAGCTTCCGGTCGAGCTTCGCAACCTTGAGGTTACTTCCAGTTGGGCACCTCACTGTCCAGGACTGGCGGCCTTGCAGCAATTTGAAGATCTACAAACTTCCCGCTAGCTCCTACTGCGCCTTCTATTGAATACATCTTTTGCAAAATTACGGGTTCTTTCAAACCGTACGGTATCAGTGATAATTCCACTGACATCGTAGGTCTCACCATTAAAGGTGATGCCCATAGCTTGCAAGTTCCTTATGTCAGCGTAATTGGGACACTCACATAGGACATGAAGCCAGTCCTCATAGGTAGCTCCACATGAGCAGCTCGCTACCTCGCTAAGCCCCCTCTTATGCAAGAATGCATTGAGAGAGCCATGCCCGGTCAACAAAAAGCCCAGGCTGAGGTTAAAATTCCGTTCAGGAAAAATTCTCATGGTTAGCACATCCCTTAGGAAGCCATAAGTAACCCTACCATTTTCGCTAGCATCCCATCTAGATTGCCATCTAGATAGGACACATGCGTGTAGCAAGGTTTTACGCTGCTTCAGGGATAGGCCATCCACTTCTTCCGGGGAAACCCAATCGCGCTCATTTAGAGGGAGACCTTTTCTGATCTTGAAAGCAATACCACGACGTATCACTTCCAGATCCAGAGGTGGCACTCCCAGCAAGACCTGCATTGCCTCTGTGGAGACAGTGTGGCACACCGGTAAACAGCCAAGCAAGGCGACTCTTTGACAAGCCAGGATCCGCTTTCGACCATCAACAGTTATAACTCTGTCGTACCATACCGATGCTCCATATGTTGCACAGGCAACAAAAAGGCCATCGTATATGATACGAACAGAACGCCTGCTGAGTCCCCAGTCGGATCGCAAAATGCGCCTTACCTGGCCTACGGCACTCAGCATGCGTTGTCTGGTTCGAACTAGGTGAGGCATGAAGTTCATACCCTCACCCATCGTTATGCCCAGATACGTGACCTCAGTCACACATCTAATGCCAACGCCGTTCAGACGTATCGCAGGAGCCCGACGTCTTACATTCAATTTGCCCTTGAGCTTCATTGAAACAGTCTTGTCCTGCGACACACTTACCCCAACGCTCTCTCCCCATTCAGCAACGACTGCTAGAGCTCTTTCTCCTAATACCTCGATTTCGGCCCTAGACTGGCCCTCGAGGATGAGGAGCAGGTCATCTGCATAGGCGCAGCACCCACAGAGCTCGTTTAGCCGCCGCAAGTGTGGATCCATCATCAGGTTCCAAATAAAAGGACCACAGATAGACCCCTGGGGGCAACCTCTCTCAACATTGATTGAGACGCTATCGTGCGTACTTACCACACTTGCTTTTCTGTCGGAAAAGTAGCTTCCCCAAAGCCCAATTTCTCGACAGCCCAATTCTTGCAACCTGGTTACTATTTTCTGCCAGTTCAGGTTATCAAAGGCACCTTTGAAATCAATGAAGATGCCTATAACCACACTGGCCCTGCTTCTGAGGACTCTGTCTTTTAGGAAAGACCATGCATCCTCGACACACTTGCCTTTTGTAAAGCCGAATTGGAAGGGGGACATTGGTTCCGCCATGCTCTCCGAAACCCTTTCCACCATAACTCTTTCCAGCACTTTTCCTAGTACCGGAAGCAGGCTGATGCCCCGATAAGATTTAGGGTCAGACCTATTCTTATCAGTGGACTTCAGGAGCACTACCACCCTTGCCATCTTCCAATCCTTGGGGAAGTAGCTACAAGCAATGCATTTGCTGTACAGTCCGAGTAGGTATTCTGGGACGGCCTTCCAGATGGCTCTCACCATCTCTCCGGTCATTCCATCAGCTCCAGGAGATCTCCTGGAGCGAAGAAGTGAAACACCATAGTCGACTTCTTCAGTTCTTAACTCCGGAGGGATCGGAGGCTCTTCATATGAAGAGTCCTCAAAGCGCTCCTCTCTCGGGAAGAACTGACCAAGCAATGCAGTAAGGCAGTCTTTCCATGTGGATAAAACCGTATTATCCACACGAATGCCTTCAATGTCAGCAGTCTTTCTAGTGCTACGGCAAATCTTATAGAGTTTGCCCCAGGGATCATCTCTATTATTACAGGCAAAGTTTCTCCAGTGAGATTCCTTTGTGCTGACAATGAGACGCTTGTACTCAGCGAGCCCTTGCCGAAAGGCAATGCTCAACTGAGCCAGGTTCTCAGCGTTAGCCGCCCTAGCCCTTTGGAATCGCTTCCTTAGGTTTCTGACCACCCTTCGCTTCTCTGTCAGACAGCGGTTCCACCAACTTACCCTTTTTTGATTCGCCCTACGGCTCCTCTCAAAGAGTTCGTCGTTAACCCGCCATACGCACTCATTGATGTGCGCGATTTGCTGGTCTATGCTTAAGCTGCCGTACACTTGCGGTGTCAGGGAGGAAACCTCCGCAAGTATACGCGCACCATAAACACTCCAATCAGCGCCTCGCACACACCATCTCCTGTCTGAAACTGCATTGTTATCTTCAATTACGTGAGCGATCTCAAACTGAATCCAGTTGTGAGTGATCACCCCTACACTAACACGCCACCTAAAGCTAAACGCCCTAAAAGCTGCCTCGTTGGCAAAAGTAACGTCAATGTCACTCTTGCCACCGTTGACCGCATCAAAGATATACACCTCACTCGGCTCGTTGATAACATGGGCATTGCGCGCAACGACCCATTCACCAAGAACATTCCCCCGATTCTGGCTCCGGTTACCCGTTAGGGGTCCGGATTCCTTACTGAACCAAAGAGGGGAGGTTGCATTGGCGTCAACACCGATAATGAGGGGTTCACTGCCCGCAAGCGAAAACAAACCATCCATATACTCAATATATGGGTCAATTTCCTCGCTGTATTAGCAGTAGACGCTGGCAAGAAAAATCCTGCCAAAAGCGCCTTCCACGCTTACGCAAACACCTCGTTCGCTGGAGGAAACAGGCACACAAACTAGATTTACATCCCTTATAATAATCGCAGCATTTCCTCTGGTATCAAGAAAGACCCGCATTCCTGCAGGCAAACCCCTAACACATCCATCGGATGTGTAGGGCAATGCTGCAGCCCTGCCTAACCATCTGAGCTCCTAAATCAACCCCTACCGAAAAAGCGCCCTGACAATTCTGTTGCGCGATCCTCATCAATATCTAGAGTTCGCTCTGAGTATTGCCGCTTCATGCAGAGGACAATCAACTGTCCCCATGAGGTGCACTGCTGGCCGTCCCCTAGTTTTGCAGTTCCTACACTGCATGGCCTCCTTACAGGAGATGGCTCTATGGCCCTCTTGCCCACAACGGCGACAGAGATCTGCCTTAAATGGGCAGACCAACAAGATCACGTCGCAATGGTCACCGACTACGTTTCCGCCGCGTACTCTGATAATGACACTTAATCCGAAACCAAACGAATTCACTTGCCAAACGCCATTTCTTTGTTCTAAGAGAGCAGTTGAGTTACACGGCCATGAAGGACATTTAAAGGTAATGAATATCAATACTCCAGTACGACGAGTCTTTGATTCCCATCCGCAGAAGGAAGATCTCGCCATAGATAGATCATACAAGTGGAAGTGGACCTCAATCATCTCCTAGTACGGAATTAGGCATAGTCCGCCAAAGATTGCATTAACTGAAGGGGTTAACTGATTAAGATACAGCTCCCGGGACTGTAGTCGCATTTGAGTTAAAAAGTTAGCTCAATGGCGCAACAATCCGGTGTAAACCTAAACCCCCAATTTTGTTATTTACTCACTTTGCCATATTGTGCTTAGAGACAGGGCGCCGCGTGTCTTTTTCCAACCCTGACCGAGTAGAGAGTAAGAGACTTTTTCATCGGCATAGGTCTTTACTCTCGGAGGTTTGCCATTACCTGATAAAAGGATAATGGCGTTCGAAATTATTTTTTAGTTTTTTGATACATGATTTGGGTGTCGAACCCAGAGCGTCTGGAGTAGTATTATACGCACATCACCTGAATAAATCTATTTGGATCTAGGACGTTCCATCATTTTTTGGATTTGACACGAATGCAAGACTAAACCTTGAGGACGTTGATAAATTACCCAAAAAGTGATCGCATGTTGTGACAAATATGGTCTAATGCATACATTTTCTTCATATAGCAATGGGGTTCAGTTGGGGGAAGAAGCTTTTTGGAAAGAAACTTGCCACTCCTGTCTCATCAATATGTATACCGCAAATACCAATTTACCGGAGGTTTCCTAATCCATTTAGTCATCTAAATATAAGAGGCCCTCAAATCTGGCTTTCGACAAGCCCAGCTATGATTCAACCACTAATGTCTTTTCACGCAGAAGCATTCATCACTGAACTAACCGATGGCTTCCAGAGTGCTGATTCAAAGGCTAGCCATCATCTTTACTTCTGAAGAGGTCTCTGTGACAATATCTGCAACAAAAGGATACCATCCATAAGGTGATGCCCTCTTTATAGATGGTCTAACCAACTAACTCAGCAACGTTTGTGTATCCACGTATACAAAATATCCTAAACTACAACACGTCTGTGACTAGAGTGTTAAGAAGGGTCCATCAATTGAGCACATTGGGGCAGTCTTGTAGCAAGGTTTTTCGGATGCAGTTATGTGTCCAACTGGATTTTCACATCAAAAAATAAATAAGCAGACCAGCCAATGTGATATGGCTATATCGTCGCATATACGATAAAACCTAGGGTTTGCAACCAAAAATTGCCAAAAATTGCCAAATCATGACAAACAGACCTATCATCATCTAGGCTTCTGTAGAGTAATGGAAACAAGCAAGAATCATGAAACTGCAACGAGTTCACCAAAGAGTTTATGACTATTCTCAAATCAATGCGGTATCCGACTTCATGCCTCCTGCTCTGATACAGAATCAGACATTAAAATCTCAAGCCATGTAGACTAGGGAACTAAGCCTGCTCTGTTGAATACTACAGTAAGTCTGCCGTGGTACATACGAGTAGATAAATCAGTAGTGGGCCTGTTTTTGGTGCTGGTATATATTGACCAAACCACAAATGATTGTTCAAAGTGTACCACAGGTCTAGTTTTTTCTCATAGAAAGGGCAGGCCTCACCACAAGAATATGAATTCACTGATAGTCAAAGTCAAGCAGCACTTAACTCGTTGCGATCTCACTGTTGGAACCGAGAAACTATAGCAGACTCTTCAATCCAAATCCAAAACCCAGGTGTAACAAGCTCAGGCTCTGCTCTGGAGGGTTAGGAGTTTAGACAGGCATTAAAGCAAATTCTTTTTTTTCTATGTACCCTTAAGATGTTTGTACATAGCGCTGGTGAAGGGAAGTTAGGGTGGGAAAAATCAGAGATACCATTGTTCGTTGGTTTTAAATGTTTGCAAGTTATAATGACTAGGAAATAAAAAGCTCGACAGGGCTCGAAAGAAATCAGAGTATGTCCGAAGATGGACTTGAGGGTGTACTGATGAGCAATCACAGCGAAATTGCTTGAAGAGGCGCGGACGCAATGCTATTGACAATTTCAGTGGAGCACTGGTGGTTAAAATAGCGATACAACAAAGTGAGACAGGAGACGTTACGCCGGTGTTGCAGGATGTTGAATGACTGTGTCGTATTGCCGTCGCCTATGAGTTTTATCGCACAATTTTGGATCCTTTCTACAAAGTGCAAAGAGGACTTAGGCGCACCTGACCAGATGTCGGCATTGTACTTCAATTTTATGCGGATAAACGCCTTATAAATATATTGAGGCTAAATCAGAGGGTGTGAAATATTTCTTACATCACTTGAGGAAACCTAGACATTACGCAGCGTTTTTGGCGACATCGTAATTCCAACGTAAGTTGTCATTGGCACACATACCGAGAATGGAAAGTTTTTCGGTCTCGACTTGCATTTGAAGAAGTAGCGGACACGAGATCATTGATAAAAATTAAGAAGAGTATCGGAGACAGAACGGAGCTCTGGGGCACACCAGCATTTATTTTGTGAATATCAGACCATCCCAGACAATTTGCATTGAACATTCCGAAAGGAGATTTCTAATCCAAATGCACGCATTTTCGACAAAAGAACGATGGCAAATTCTTTCACATGCCTTAGAAATTTCAAGTGCAAATATCTTGCTTTCGCCAGATTGGCGTAGACCTTGGTCCCACTTTTAGGTGAGATATTCTATCAAATTACCAGTAGACCTGTTGTTACAACAACCGTGCTGTAGGTCATTCAGAAGTTTTCGTGTTTCAAGATATTTCATGCGCTGACAGTTTATCAGCGTTTCCATGACCTTGGAAAGAAGGCACGTAAGTGCAATGGGTCTGTAGGAGGAGTGACAAGAAGGTTCATCTTTTTTTAAGGACAATGCGAACAAATGCTGTCTTCCATTTCCAAGTAGAATTCTAAACAGTAATATTGATAAGATACACCATCTGGACCAGCGGATTTGTGAATGTTAAGATCTTTAAGTACTCTTGCTACTACACGAATACGAAAGTGGATTCGTCCCACTGAAGTTTCAACGCACTCAAGTGTAGGCGGAGACACACAATCTGGAAGTATTGAGCTGGCCGCAAAGTATGCAGCAAGCTGATTGGCCTTGTCCAAAAAGCAGACAGCTGGAATGTCATTGTAAATGAGCGTTAGGATGGAGGATGAGGCAGAATTTCTAATGTTTTTGACAAATGACCAAAAGCTTTTACTGACTTTGGGACATTGCAGTATTTTCTGCCTCAGGTTTTGGTCGTATTGGAATTTCACACGCTTGAGAAAGACGTTGCAGTCATTTCTGGCTCGTTTAAGCTTTTTTCGGTTTTCCTCTGTCGGGTTGGTCTTGTGGGACCGAAAAAACAATTCTCTAACCCTGACAGCCTCATTATGATAGTTGTGATACTCTTCATCCGATGACGGATAAAGGATCTCATTCCAAGGAGAATAGTTTCAGTGATCATATTAGCAGCGGCATCCACGTCGTTATCGAGGAAACATAACGACCAGTTCAAATTCCTAGAGAACCTGTTCAGTCTGCTCGTATTGCGGTTCTTTTGGGAATTTTTGCTCTAACTAATTGTGTACGAGAAATTAGCTGATATGACACAATGGTCCGACGTGCCTGGGGGGGGAGAGTACATCAACGGTATACTTATGAGGGTGAGAAGTTAAAAACAAGTCCAGGGTGTTGGCGGTATAACTATCAACGTCCGCTACTCGCGTGGGCTCATTTACAAGCTGGGTTAAGTTATTTTCCGCAGCGAAGATCTCAACACACCGTCCTTCGGGTGTTGTCTGCCCAGAATGTCGAAGCCAACCAGAATTGTGTATATTGAAATGGTCCGTAATAACGATTTCAGTATGGAGATACAGGGATACAATTCTTTGAATGGAGTCAGACAGGGCATCAAACGCGTTAAAGGTCGAATTGGTGTCAAGTTTGGGGCTTCTGTAAATAAAGCAGTAGTGGATAATTTGTTTATGGAGATGGAATTTTAACCACAGGGAATTGAATTCCGGATTGTGGTGGAGATTGGTAAGCTTAACAAGGAAAACCAATTTCGAAAGGTAGGTACTTACCTCCCGAATCCTACTGCAGTATCCCTACTAAACAGAAGGGATAAGGAGCAACACCTAATACACTTGATACATGTATTACAATAGGAATGATATCAGGAGTACTTCCAAGCTTCTCTCTGGACACTCTGGTCTGAGATATCACTTATATCAATGGAATCTGTCTGCCCAAACTACGTGTCGACCATGTTTGGAGAATTATCAAACCACAAAACACATACATAGCAGCTTCCTCAGCTTGAACATTGCATCATTCCTGGTCTAATGATCCTAGAGACTGCCATGTCTATGGTTTAGCCAAATTTAGAAAAACCGATCATCTACAACACATCTTCAGTATAAAACTGCTCGCAACACCTTCGGTAGGATAACTCGCACGTATTTCTATAATACGGAAGGTCTATAAGAATGATCCATCCTAAAATACTTGATGTGGTGTATCCACAACAAAAAAAAATAGCAAAAACAAATACAAAAAGACAAATTGGCCACACATTGGCTTTATCAAATATTTGCAACACATGGCTGCCTTTTCATCGATCTCTTTGATGGTGCTCGTATGTACATATTTACTTCACTATGACAATCTAATCGGTTAGTGTTACACATTACACATTTTGTTGAAATGACTTGTAGTTGGTTGGAAGAAGATTCACCCTTAACAAAAACGAGTAGAAGCTCGTCACTACTTTAATGTGCCTCGAGTGTTTACTTGAGTTTCCTGTTACTGTTTACCTAACACAAATGGAACGTTATTGGTTATAGAGGGAAGTGGATTTATACCGATAAGCCTTGGTATACTGATAAAAATATATAAAAAATTATTTGATATAAAATAAACATTGATAAACCCTGCTATTCTAATCCTAGATACGTTACGTAAGCCCTGTCATCCCCTAATTGGCAGATAAGTTCGATCGCATTCACATTTTTGCAATGTAATTTAGTTGCTTCTGCCTCATCTTCAACGGTTAGTTGAAGTGTTCTGCACAAGGTTTATCTTACAGAGCTCCTCATCCTACTCCACCCGATTGGGTGAGTGTCAGATTCAATTGCATGGCGTAGATATTTTGCAATGAAATCATCAACATATTGCTATTTCTGCGTTCATGTAATGGTATCTCCATGGTGGAGTGTAGTTACATATCCACCATAGTTACACCGGCTTAACTTAGTCCAGGTCTTAGATATAATCCCATACGCAGCTTATAGTCTACCGATTTCACTCTCCACGTTAACTTATAGTTTGCAGCCAATGTTGGCTACTTCGACAAGTGTTCGACTGGATTTTTGCCAGAGTTGACTTAAGTGTTGGAATTAGAATTGGAATTGCTTCTGGCATTTCCTTTTGTTACACCTACATACGAGTATATTTGACCATACTCGATTGGCCTGGCGGCGCTGCTCAGAGAGCTCCGCCAGGTCCCAATAATGGATGTACGAGTACTCTCCACAAGCGGGAAAGCCTTAACCGAGGCGTGATGAAGCATTGAGACCAAGCTTTCCGACATGGAGATGGATCACTTCTCTTCAACAACCAAGAGGGCTTCTGTCTATCTTTAACTCTGCCGAGACGGTTAGGGAATATCAGGAGATCCAAGGATTTCCTTAGTGTATGCGTTGCTAAAGTTGTGTGGCACCCCAAGGAGACCCAGGGCCCGCATTTGGTTGCCCGATATGAAGATAGATGGGGGAAGGCTTCTATATACAATGTCTTAAACTGCACAAACAGACGGTTCCCATGGATGACAGTCATTAAGGCGGAGGAACCCAATAACAACACTAGGTCCTTCCTAATCGCGTGTGCCGAAGAGCCAACATATCATAACCTTAGATTTGGTATCGGACATGCCAAGCTTCAGGTTTTCCTGTCACTGGTTCCTCTGGATATCG
Source organism: Volucella zonaria (assembly GCA_963966105.1). Taxonomy (NCBI): domain Eukaryota; kingdom Metazoa; phylum Arthropoda; class Insecta; order Diptera; family Syrphidae; genus Volucella; species Volucella zonaria. The sequence goes on from OZ014531.1 coordinate 132,948,548, forward strand.
TCGAAATCGACAAGTTGTTGGAGGACCTGGTGATCGCCGACAAAACTTATAAGGCTGAACAGAGTCAACTGAGGCACTTTAGATGTGCATCCGATACTCTGCTGGTTTTCATCGGCATTATCCAGGATTTTTAGGTCAGAGACAATACGACCAGATCTACAATCATCAGACTATCAGTAAGCCTAGAACATGCATACTCGGTAAGAAACACATTAATGCGTGTTTATATCCCAAACTTAGCTCAAAAGATTTAGCAGTAGTTAAACTGGAGTGTGCGAACCAAGCAACATACCTCTCGTCAGCATACATGGCTCATGAGAGATCAGCACCGACAGAGGAAATGCGGCAACTTACAGTCATCATAACAAAGAAACACAACCTACTGACGGGCTGTGACGCCATGGCGAGGCATACAGTATGGGAAAGCACGGAAGATAATGAAAGAGATGAGTCACTTTTTAACTTTCTCTTAACCACTAACCTATCTGTGTGCAATAAGGACACGACGCCAACCTTTGTCTTTTGTAGTACGGAAACAATGACAACTTTATGGATCCTCTACGAGTTGAGTGTCGAAGCTGAGACCATTAAACCATTTAGAAACCCTAAGAGAGTTGATTGGGCCATGTTTGGCCAAGTCCTTAGGACAAAACCCAAAAACATACCCAAAACATACAATCGAAGAACTGGATACCTTTGCTCCAAGACTTTCGAGACAGCTAAACGTAGTAAAACAAACACTTCTCTCATGGTGGAATGAAGATCTCTCTAAACTCAGGCAGTTGACCAGAGCGATTTTCAGTATCTGCTACAAATTCAGCTGCTGGCAGCCTTACAAGGACTGTTTAGAAAAGCCATAAAAACATCTAAGAAGCAGGCCTGGGTCGACTATAGCCATTCAATAGAAACCCCCAAGGAATCCGGCAGGGATAGCAAAATTCTGTCCAAGGAACATTTCTACCCTTCCTCTTTCTAAGGTCAGATCGAGGATGGACAGAATCCTCTGCGGAGGCCTTGGGACTCCTGATGAAAACACACTTTTCCGGTTGCGATGATATCAGCAGGTCTCGATAAGTACAACCTGCATCCCACAGCAACATCAATTCAATCATTTCAGAGGAAAAGATTTCCTGGGATATTAACAGCTTCTCCCCGTTCAAGTCTCTGGACCCCAACGGCATACTATGCGTCATGCTACAGAGAACGCATAGCCTAACAACACCTTGGCTAGCGTCAATCTAGTTTATCGTCCTTTGTATTTAAAACCCTAGAGTGTGTCTTAGATATCCATATGCGAAGCATTCTAGAAGACTCATCGATATACAAATCACAGCACGCGTACCTCAAGGAAAGATCCAAGGAAATGGCTCTGCATGATGTATTGCGAACAATCGAAGAATCCATACTCCTTCCTAGACATAGACTGAAGCTATTCACAAATTTCTGATCGAGCTAGGCACAGAGGATTTTGTTAGTCAATGTTCAGAACAAGAATTATTTAGGAATCACTAGATAACAGGTGCTTAACCAGATCCGCCCATAGAGGAACATCACAGGGCGGCGGAATTTCTCCTCTACTCTAATGATTATGAAGAAAATGCTTGCAAGAAGGGGTCAAAGCAGTCGCGTATGCGGATGACGTGGTGGTACTAGCATCAGGGAAGTTTCTCTACGTGATAAGTGAAATCATGGAGGCTGCTCTAGACAAGTTAAACACCTGGGGCGCAAGTTATGGCTTTTCTGGCTTTTCTATCAACCCGAGCGAAACTGCATTCTTGATATTCAATACGAAAACCAAAATACTTGGTTTTGCCCTTCCCTGTCTTAATAGTCAACCGATCACACTATGCTATAGCGCTAGGTATCCCGGTATCATATCAGAAGCGGAACACAGAGTAAGGAAGGCATGTGTCGTCTTCTGTGCCTGCAGCAAAACCTTTGGGAAGAAAACTAGGGACATCAACCAAAGATGACCTTGTGCATGTATTGTAGATAACCGTGGTACGTCGAATTCTCACCTACGGATCACTAGTGTAATGGCCCGCATAGAGCAAAGGCTTTTAGCCTCTCACGAGACTAAAAAGGCTCCAAAGAACAGTCAGTATAGGTAGGGCATACATCTTCTGCCTCTCGACCAACGCACACAAAATACCGCACTTTGCAGCGCAGTTAAACTCAAAGAATCTGGATACTGGACTGCACGGCCTTACGGCCACAGCAACATCGTGTACTCGTTAGCGTAGGTTGGCGGGTAGATGAGGTATCTAGGGCCGAGTCTACATATTCTATACCTCTGGTGGTGGAATTGGCAGTGGATGGGGATTTGATTGCGGTTCCTAGCTCTGGTTTACAATTTCCGTCTAACGTTGGTTGTCGTTTTGACCCTGAGCGGGTCTAGACCACCTTGTTGCATCCGCTAATCGGAAAAGAGATGTAAGGGAAGCAGCAGATAGTTCTGAGAGATCGTGGAAGTAATAACTTTCTAAAGTTCTTCGCCTCAAATTACTGAGGCTGTGACAGTGACATAAAAAGTGGAGGGTATCCTCCCGTGAGCCTATAACTCCTCAGCCTCTGCAGAGATCGTCGTCGGTAAGGTGCTGCTTAATTGCGTGCGCCCCAAGAAGATTATGGCCCCTGACCAATCCAACAAGCTTTTCAAAAGAATCTTACTGAGTTCCGCCCATAATCGTCTGGAAGTTTCGAAGCTTGGAAGACTTTCCCAGCTTTCATGGACTTTTGTTTGTATTGTTCGCTCCACTTGTATTCTCAGAGTGCAAAGTGAAGGTTTGATACTTTGTGGCATGGTCACGTTTCCAATCGACTACATGACACCCAAACTTAACTTCAAGAAGAACTTCCACGTAGAATTCATCACCAGAGCTTAGGGGAAGAAAGATGAAGTAGCAAAGGACTTCGACAGGGTCCTCTACACCGACGGATCAAAAATGAACTGTGGTGTGGAGGCCGGTGTCTACTCGGAATCACTGAAAATATCAATATCATGACGCTTACCGGTTTTTACCAGCGTCTTTCGGGCGGAACCCATCGCAATCCGAGAGACTTGCACGCAACTCGTGTGTGAAACAACGCTCAAACAAAACATTGCTATCGTCATAGATAGCCAAGCTGATATCAAAGCTATTGACTTGACTATCCAAGCGGTATTCCACTTGGACACAGAGGAAACGATCGTACAGATGAACTGCCCAGGCAGGGCTCAGCTCTGTACGGCTCACTCGCGACAAGAATGCACATCCCACTAGGAGCGGCTAAAGTATGATATGAGCGACCTACGATATGAGTAGAACAAAAGACCTACTAAACAGAACCCGCCAAAATATCGCCAGAATCACGGCGGTAATCACGGGGCAATTGGCGACCATTCGGCCAAACTAAGAATCCCATACAACCCCCACTGCCGCAGTTACGGGAACGAAAATGAGAAGGAAACTCTCTCACATTTCCTGTCCAAATGCCCCATACTAGCATGAGCCAGATCATTCTTCGACGACCTTAATGACATTTCGGGTAAACGAATGCCAGATCTAATCCGTTTTCTTAACTCCACAGGGTGGATCTAGGCACCGACTGTCTCGCATCTTCAACATCACAAGGCATCAACCCGGTCACACGTGTCGTGGTAGGCACATTCAGTGCTACTTGAGTTCATGGTGAACCGCCACCTTTACCTACATTCGAGTACTCGTATCTACCTGACTGGCATCAGTTTTGCAAGTTTTTGCCAAGAAATGCCTAAATGTCGTGGTTTGGCTTTGTTAAGTGCTACGTGAAGGATGTCTGATTACTAAAAGGAGCAGCAGCTACAAGGAAAATGTAGCCTTGACGAAATCATACGCATTATATTCATGACCTGCTAGGCGACACCTACCACCGACTTCAATGATTCGTAAAATGTGATCATATGGTCTAGGCACGATCACTCCATCAAGAAGCTTTTGAGACTACCTTTTGTATCATGTTCGCCTTGCCTAGAACATCTTTCTCCTTTTGAACAGATTGAGTTTGGATTTCCGCGAATGTACGAGTATATATCGTATTTGGAGCCGTTTGTAAAATTTCGACTGAGTTGTTTGGGAATACTTCGCAAACTTGACCGGCAAAGAGGACTTCAATCGCTGTTCAATACGATTATGACAGTCAGCTGATCCAATGTAAAGAACGCCAATGTTGTCCAAGGTGTACTATTATTACCAGAGTTAGCATCTGATAAAGGTGAGTGTACCTTCTAAAACCAGCTAGACCCAACCTCAAGGATCCTATAAAATGGATACGTGCTTATGTGAGTGCGGCAGAAAATGGACAGCGACAACGACTTGGGTTTTGCATACGGAAAATGGCTCTTAAAACACCAACTGATCCTTGTGTAGAGCAAGCGTCTAGCTGTTACCACATCAACCCTTCGGATGGAACTGCCCTTAAATAAGGGGAAGTTTAGTCTTTTGATTATAACATAACACCTGATAGGCACTGTCGAGGATAGAATCCACCCGCATATATGAGCACTGCAGCTGAAAAATAAATCGAGGGTTGCACCACATTTCAGACAGAAATGTTAGCAACTCAAGAGAATCACTGTTGGCTAGCGTGAAAGTCACAACACCAAAAATAGTTTAATACGAACACTTGCTTGATATCTGGCGACCGCGACATTCGGGGGAAATCCTAAAGACGATGAACTTGCGGAATAATGGTTACGACTTTTTTTTGGTAATAATTCGTCGGAGGTGTTGACGCAACGTGAATTTCGGCGCAGATTTCTCGGTCGTCCGACACCAACTGGGCAAACACTACGACGTTTAGCCGCTCGTCTAGCAGAGTATGGGACAACACGAGATGCTGCCAGGTCTGGCCGGCCGGAGCAGTTGTTCTGCTGAAAATATTGCAGTTGTGGTTAAAGATGTCGCAGAGAGCCCCAGAATATCGACCAGACGACGTGCCACGTAATTGAGCATCAATCGGCGGTCATTACAGAAAATTTTGGTGAAAGACTGTAAGATGTTCCCCTACAAAGTGCAGACAGTGCATCAGCTGTTAGCTGTTTACCGCCAAGCGCGTGTAACCTGCGCTCAAGCTATCCTGAATCTCGACCATGAGGGAGACAACTTTTCATCGAAAATCATCATGTGCGACGAGGCCCATTTCCATCACTGTGGATATGTGAAAGAGCAAAATTACCGCTTCTGGGGCACCGAAAATCCGCGTATAACCCACGAACAGCCATTACACGCGCTTAAATTTACTGCACGGTGTGCGGTTTACGCTGGAGGCCTCATCGGGCCTTATTTTTTCCGAAAAGACCGTGGCCCAAACGACAACTGTGGACAGCGAGCGGTACAGAGCCATGCTCAACGACTTTCTTCTCCCCCAATTGGAGGAATTGGGACTGGAGAATATCTGGTTCCAACAGGATGGAGCAACGGCGCATAATCCACGAGCCGCAACCCAAATTCTGTGAGCTGCATTTCCGGGTCGCTTAATCTCTCATTTTGGCGATTTGCACTGGCCGTCAGGATCGCCTCACTTAAACTTTACAGACTTCTTTTTGTGGAGTTTTTTGAAGTCACAAGTCTATGTCAACAAGCCTCAGACTTTTGAAGTCCTCACAGAGAATATCCGTCAAGATTGCCAGAACCTCTCGCCAGAAGTTCTGGCAAGAGTGATGGAAAATGGTACAAATCGCGCCCGTAAGGTCATTAATTCTGGCGGCGGTGGCCAGAATTGTTGAAATAAATTGAAGACATCAAGTAAACATAATCGAAAAGCAGAACCAAAGTGTTTCATTCAATAAAAAAAAATTACAGTTAAAGAACATCGGGTGACAACTTTTGCGCCACCTTGTATATACATAAATGGTACGACATCACCATGAAAGTTCCACTTCAAAGGAATCGCTGAAAGTCGGTACGAAAGAGGAAATCTGAAAGGGTACCCAAATATTCCAATGCAAATCGAAGACATTTACTGGCTAAAGAGTTGAATAACTTGAACGTGCCGAGATTGGGCTTTTCGTTACACTAGACCGAGCGCAGCATATATTTTTCTGTCGGAAGAAATCACTCAGCCAAAGATACGAGTTTGCTAGTGCTCCATCATATTCCTTTTAAGTGCCTCTCAATGAAATTTGTCGATCTTTAGGAGGATTGAGTAGGATATTACTCACACCATATAACCAGCTTTCCAGATGAGGAACAGTAGAAAGGGCTCTGAATTCTTAGAGACGTCCGGAAGCATTCGTCTAGTCAGCCAGCAATCTGGAAAGTAATGATACCTAAGATTGTGCTCAAGCTATCAAACAGTCCCAGTCGTTTCAGGTCCTGAGAAGTTTTGCTCTGAACTTAGTCTAGCAAGTTCATAGGAGCTCGCATTCTGACCTAGGACCCAGATAAGGCTTAATAAATTTAATCTTTCAACAACGTTCAAAAAAGCTTCCATACTCTACCTTGGAATGTCCCAACTAGATGAAAGGCATCTGAGTCTCTCAAAAGACAGTAGTGATGTATTGGGTGGAGTAGTTCTAAATATCTTAATAATAGACCTTCCCCAATGCCGACCTTTATATCTTGCAGAAAGCAACCTTACATCGCGATAAAACCCGTCAGCGACCTGGAGGTTTTCGACGCGACATGTTTAGTAGTTTAGTGCAAGGAAGTTTACTATCTAGAATAGCAACCGGATACTTAGACTCATTGAAAAAGCGGGCGGTGACGCCTTTCAGTAGTAGATAAGCCAACACAGTCAGTTTCCCTCTTCACGTGAAGAGAAGAACTGCAGTTTTATGAGGATTGGTTGAGACACCATTTTTAGTGCGCCAATCGTCGATTACGTCTAAAGCAGACAGTCATTAGATCTAACATATGAGCGGAGATGTTAGAATCCTTGCGAGTGTTAGGCAGTGAGTTAACCAATATGCATAGCAGCGGAGAACGTACGTCAACCTGTGGGTAGCTCCTGTTTACCCTCAATGATTTCCCAATTTTCAACGGCGCGTTCGAGTACTCCGAGTGGTGTTTGACCAATGACTCGAGTAATGTTGGCCTAGAATTGCTCAATCGCAGCCGGCTTATCCATGTATCCATTTGTTTCCGTATAAAGCGTAATTGACTCAAAGAATATTGCCGGCAGACCGTCCATGTCGTTTGGAATACGGACAAACAGTCGCTCGAATGGTTGACACTGAACCTGATTTTTGGAAGCAAATTTTGATGACCGACGAGGCTCATTTCACTCTCTCTAGCGCCGTTAACAAGCAAAATTGCCGCATTTTGGGAGCGGAGAATCAACACAAGATTCATAAAACACCATTGCATGACCAAAAAGTGACTGTTTAGTCGGCGGAGTTTGCGCCAAAGCCATCATTTGGCCATTTTTCTTCAGAGAAGGTGAAAGAGTCAGTGGGAATGGATATCTGTGGATGTTGGCTCATGATGTCTGCCCACAAATGTGTGAGAAAGGTCTGGACGGTTACTGGTTTCAACAAGACGGTGCGCCATGCCACACTGCAAATCAAACAATGCAGTTTCTGCAACGAAAATTCCCTGGACGTGTGGTGTCAAAAAGTGGCCCAGATCTCCAGATTTGACCCCTCCGGACGTCTTTTTATGGGGTTATTTGAAATGCAAAGTGTACGCCAGCAAGTCTGAGACCATTGACGAGCTCAAGGAAAACATTCGTGCCGAAATCATCGCTATACCGCCCGAGATCCTCGAAAAAGTGACGGCAAACGCTGCAAAAAGGGCACATTTTGCTGTGGTCAATAAAAGCGGCCACTTGATTGGTGTTTTACTCAAAATCTAGTCCAAATAAATTGTAAAGGACTAAATTAAATAAAAACCCTCATAACAAGGAAATCTGTTGTTTCTTTTTAAAGTTACTCAATATTCACATACCGACATAAAGATGGCGCACCAAGTAGACTTTGGATTTTACGTAGCCCCAAAGGAAAAAGTCTGAGGGGTGATGCCACATGATCTAGGTGGCCAATTCACCGGTCCAAAGCGTGAAATTATCTGTTCACCGAATCCTTCTCGCAATAATGCCATGGTTTCACGAGCTGTGTGGCAAATGTCGTCTTTTTGGAACCAAATGTCATCTAGACCACGGGTTTCAATTTCAGACAGCAAATAGTCCGTTACCTTACGTCCCGGGAGACTTCAGTTTTGAAGAAATACGAGTATGGACGGATGATTCCACTAGACCATAAACCACACCAAACCGTTGTTTTGTTTGGATGTGATTGCAGCTCTTAACCTTATTCGGGTTGTTCCGCACCCCAAAAACGGCTATTTTGCTTATTGCCATAGCCATTAATCAAAAAAATGCGCCTTCTTGGAGCTCTTCAAGAGCCCAACGTCTAAAACGGTAACGGACGACTTCAGTTTTTGTACGAATTGAATTTTGTATGCTTTTAAACCAAGATACTCACGTATAATACGCCAAATTGTTGCATATGACAAGCCAAGTTATTGAGAATGGCGCCGAATCGATTCATCTCTGTCATCGTTTACACTCTCCGCTTCCGGCGCTATATTTTTTTCACTATCTGCTAGATATGGTCTATTTGGTCACGTATTGTCAAATAATGACAATTGGGTTTCAAACTTTTTGATTGTATAGGGAACTGTGCGTTCGATATACCGTGGACCATAGGTAGTTCTAAGCGCACAAAACGCATTGCCCGTAGAACGCTGATTGTCGTAATACAGCTGAATCATTTGTTATAATCATTTGTAGACGCTATGCTGTGTTGCTATGATGAAATGTCACACAATATTGAACAAAAATATCATATCCGTGTGACACGACGCATGCGGGATCTCTCATGAAATCCCCACTGAAAAAAGTACCTCTAAAAGAATCACACTATCAAAGCGCGAAGGCGCTTTCAATTTTGATGATCCTCAACGCGGTCTCCTTCCGCAATGATAGGAGTTTACAGTCCACAACGGAGGATGCATTCGTAAAGAAATTTTCCGCATGAGACTCAATCATGCTCTTCGATATTTAGCAAGAAGAAATAACTCTGAAACAGTGACCAGGTAACAGGTCATCTTTGCGGACTTTTTGCATAAAAGCTGATCTCACCATATGCAGGCCAGTGCAAGACTGGCAGTGAAGATTTGCTTCAAAGTTGCGGGTAGCTGTTACCTTTTGCCATCATAACTGGAAGCATAGTATTGGTGGCGGGCAACTTGAAGCCATCAAAAGAAGCAGCGGCGGGACCTCCCATTGACCCTTTAGCTGATAGTCTCCCAAGCGTTCCTGTTCTGTTAGATAGGGTATGTTAATTGCTTGCTGCATTCTTTCATAACAAATGTTGGCTTGAAGTCAATCTTGCTGATAACCAAGGCAGACAGATACGAGTAGTATGAGGGGATTGTTCACTTCATAGTCACAATATTCATTCGAGTTTGGCTACTGTCTTTGGTTCTGGCGGATGTACAGAATCATCTAAAAGTAAGCTGATCGCAGCATGGTCTGATCTATCGATAGGGATTCTTGTAAAAACGTATTCAGATGTTACGAACACATGATAGCTGCAGTCTAAGTAATTATGACTCTGTCATGTTTGCCATCTTGTTTGCTAACATTTCGCTTTTAGACTCGTTGCTAAAAGACCAAGTTCCGATGTGGTCAGTAATGGGAATCACTGTCACTTATTTACTGACCATTTCCTGAGGTCAACTGTCATTAACAAATTTGTCACTCTCGAACTCTGTCATTTTTGATGGGATGAATGGGATGATGATGAAATGGATTCTAATAGAAATCCTCAGAGCTAGTGATTTTAATGAAAATCTGTAATCGCAAAAGTCTTCCAACATCCGCCTCCTAAAAGCCGTAGAAAAGAACTAATTTATCCTTGCGTTACGCATGTCCTTGTTCAGTATTAACTTGTGATTTTGATCAATTAGTCGCAATTAAATTAGGTACCGTGGTTTACCCTGCATTGTACGTACTCGTATATCAATAATCACTGAACAAACGCGACCACGATGATTAGATTCTATTGCCAATCTATCCGTATGGCCAGAACCAGGGCAGTTAAGCGAATTTGTGAATTAACTCACGTCGTCGCTGTCGTTACATTGTGTCGTATCTTTTATGACAATGTTCAATTTGCCATCACATACATTTTCTCACGCAATTCGTACACAGCAAACTGTCCGACTCTGTCAATTCGTGGATAGATACAGCTGAAATTCGATGTTACGTTTAATTGCGATTTTTAACTTGCCCTGCAATTTTATTATCATTGTCATTGCCGTTGTCGTTGTCGTTATCGGCAACCTCCAACTGTCGCTGACGCCCTTCCGATATCTCAGAATTCGATAAGCGGTAAGTAACTCCACGTTTGCAATCATTTCGCGAGTCACACTGTCTGCAGGTATTGGAGTTGGTGTCGCTCCTGGAGCAACCCTATCCAAACACGGGCAGTACGTCCATACTTGCTGAACACACCAGCTAGATGCTTGGCGCGCAAATGCAAATTTCCACTTGCGATACCCATCCACTGCGAACGGCATAGACAGAGAGTCGCCATCAAGTAGTAGAAAAACAAAAACACACTCAGACCGCAATCCACTTTCATATTGTAGATACGAGTACGAGTACTTAACCTGGCGAGTAATCACACTTTTTTTTTTTATTTATTTTAGTTTGAGGTTGTTTAGTTTGAAATTCGAACGACTCGTGCGAGTATCTTATCGATTGATTGGAGCTTTTCTCAGAAAAAAATGCTAGCTCATAGGAAGTGCTAAATGGTAAAATTTACTTTTGCAAAAGTTTCTTTGTTTACTCCGTATGAAGGACGATGAGTTTGTTGTTATTCACAAATCACTTACGGTAAACTAGTTATAGTCAATTTGGCATTGCGATAGCAGCAATTTGTAGATGATTGACATCAGTCGTTGAGCAAAGATCATTTCATGAAGCCGGGAATCGAATGGTTGTCATTGGAAACCGGACATTAGCACGGCGGCGATCATACTGTTTACGAGTATAGCTCGTGTAAGCCTAATCAGTTTTGTATATCCAGTGTAAACCATTGCAAAGAGTCAAACGAAGATAAAACTTTTTACAGAGGAACTGGCTCTAATCTAAAAAAAAAATGGAAACCTGTCGCCCAACGCAAAGAGGATTCCCGAGAAAGGAGTTTTAGTATAAAACCGCAGCACCGCACTCCCTCGAAAGAGCTCTATTAAAGCCTTCAAAATGATATCCGTAGAGATATTCTACAGGGTGAATGACTCTAACTCCAACTTTCGTAGTTCTTAACAAGTAAGATCTTACTCCAATTCAGTTTGCTATCAATTTCCAGACCCAGATATTTAAAAATTGTAGTTATTTCTATATAAAAACACTGAGGTGAACAAGTTAAATCCCGATTAAATAAGGTAGAAGATGATGTCGCTAAATAATAAATGCTTACAACTTGAACAATCATAGGTACACTTGCGGTCATAAAAACCGCACCACCTAATGAGTTCTCAAAAAATGCCTAATTACATCAGATCGTAAGGGTTTTTCTCATACTAATGAAGGGTATTCCCCATAGCGGAGTTCGGCCTCGTATTTAGTGTAAAAAAAATCAGTTTGAATTGAGTTGTGAAGGTGACAAGTAAAAAAAAGTGAAATGTCTGGTAAATACGAGTATCATCAACTGACTATTGACGCACTGCACCGACAAAAAAGTAGGCTGCTGTCAAGCCTAAAAACTTTATACAGGCAGTTTACTGACAGACATAACCCTGAGATCAGGACATTGAAGTCGTCAATTAAAAACCTCCAGATATTAATAAAGGAAAATTACAGAAATTCTGTAAGATTGTATTGAAACAATAAAATTCGGGCTGTAAACACCAGCAACCCGAATATGTTCCCGCAAATAAATAAAATGTTCCGGAGAAATAATCAGAACGACCTTCCATGTCTCAAAATCGCCCGAACGACGAACAACGAACAAATACTTGTAACAGCAGGCATTGATCCAAATGAAGCCGTTGATGATGACAACTTCTTTGTGGTCGAGGATCCGCAGGAGAAGGTAGAGGCTATAGGAGCGACTTCCCAGGAAGTGTACAAGGCGAATGACATCATTGGCCCGAACCACGACCTGGAGAGTCGAGTCCTTGTGCACAATTCCTGTCTTCGAAATGAAATTGCGTATTGGCGATTCGAGAGCTCGGGTTTCACCCAGTTCAGTGACGAGAATATGGCAAATAATGTCATCACCAACGAAAGGGTATTACCACCGTGCATTTCGAAGGAAGAGCTCCAAACGATCTTCAAATCACTTAGAAGTAAGAAATCAGTGGGAACCGATGAAATACCGAACATTGTGCTTCGACATCTCCCACTAGAAGCGGTGAACATTTATACCACCCTGTTTAATAATGCAATGTATAATGCCCATTATCCAGCACATTGAAAAACTGCGGTGGTACATCCCATACCTAAAAAGGATAAAGATACTTCCAATCCGGCGAATCTCCGATCGATTAGTCTTCTTCCAAATATCAATAAGGTTTTCGAGAAGGTAATAAATAGAGCCCAGACTAAGTGGGTTGAGGACAAACATATAGTTCCGGATAATCAATTCGGTTTACAGGCGGGGCATGACATCATTCATGCTGTGTCTAAACTGGTTTCTGATATCCAATGGAACAAAGGCAAGAACCAGTGCACTGGTGCCTGCCTGATTGACTTCTAGAAGGCCTTCGATACCGTATGGTTAGAAGGACTCTTTTTCAAGCTGGACAGGTTGGGCATTAGTAAACCACTGCTGTATATTCTTTTTGATATGCTCTCCAGTAGACAGTTCATCGTGAAGAATGGCGATGTCACTTCTGCTGGAACATTTAACATTAAAAACGGTCTGCAACAAGGTGCGGTAAATTCGCCGATCCTATTTAAAATTTACACAAGTGATCTGATAGGTTCACTTCACCATGCCATAGCGTAAGCAAACGACTTAATCGCGTACAGATCAGGTCCAAATATTGAGGTCATTAACATGCTTTTGACGTCGACAAAATTAAGCAATATTGCGACGACGAAGAAGTCGGAAACCATTCTGTTTAGGACGCCTTTGTTTGGGGCCTCTAGTGATACCAGGAAGAATTGGCGAAAGTTCTCTATCGTCGGACAACATGGACAGCCACTTGGTTGTCGAAATGTAGTCAGATACCTAGGGATCTGGCTAGATCAGTATCTGTATTTTAACAAACATATAGATGTTGCTCTGGCCAGAGCCAGAGGTGCTTTTGCCCTTACAAAGAGACTGTTTTATAACAGCCAACTCGATGCGAGGGTGAAGGTAATCTGTTACTCGTACATGGCCCTTATTAGGCCCATGCTTGTATTTGGGTGTCCCGTGTGGTTCAACATGAGAGCAAGTTTATTGGAAAAGATTCGGGTGTTTGAGAGGGCTTGTCTAAGGACTTGTCTTCGCTTATACAAAACACCAGAGTCTGAGTACATAAAATTCTATCCTAATGAGGTCTTATACAATAGGGCGAACCAAATAAGAGTGAACAATTTCGTCATTAAGTTAACTCGAAGGCACATTGCAAGAGCAATGACCTCGTCGAACAACCTGATCTCTGGGGCTTACTACCCCAATTATATGTATAACGACGAGTTCGCTTTGACGGCTATGTTCCTCCAGAAGCGTTCCTCTATCTAGATAGCAAAGCTCTGATTCAGGACAGATTGGCTGTGCCGCTAATCTTCCACGCTGCTCGAAAAGCTGCGGACAGGCGACTCAACTACGACAGAGACGTCGCACACGGCAGTGCAGAGCGTCTCCGGTTCAGTAGGGCGGTAGGGAGTCGCGACAGGAGAGATGTTGCTCAGCAGCACCAACAATTTTGGTGGCTTTTTGAGGGAGAGGATGCTTCGTCGTCGAATTCCTCCAATACTTGGTAGCTTCATGTGAAGCAAAGTCGGTCAGCCTAATTTTTTGTTTTTTAGCCATGGCCGGCTTACATAGTTTTAAGTAGGAGTAAGTTAGATTTAAGAAAAAAAAATATATATATATAAAAACAAAAAAAAAAATTAATAAAAATAAAAAAAACATATATATATATATATTGGGTCTACAAGTAAGTTTCCAGCGTTTTTTCCAAAATTTGAAGTTTTATTATGAAAACATAGTTACTCGTACAATGCTTTATTCAAAGTATCATCCATCGGAAGCTACAACTTTCCCCCATCTTTCTGGCAATTTATGAATTTCGGACCAAAAAAATTTCTCGTCTTTCGAGCCCAAGAACGTATCGAGCCAATTTTTGATTTCCTCTATTGAGCTGAAGCGTGTTCCCGTAAGAGCGTTCTGCATCGAACGAAACAAGTGGTAGTCAGATGGTGCCAAGTCTGGACTGTAAGGCGGGTGAGGCAGAATTTCCCATCCACTATTCTCCAAATAGTTTTTCACCGAAACCGCAACATGTGGCCGAGCGTTGTCGTGATGAAAAATGACGGACTCATGCCTGGTCTCATATTCTGGCCGTTTTTCTTTTAATGCCCGCTTCAAACGAATTAGTTGGGTTCGATATAATGGTCCTCTGATGGTTTCACCACTTGTAAGCAGTTCGTAGTATACGACACCCTTTTGATCCCACCATATGCAGAGCATGACCTTATTCACGTGAATATTTCGTTTCGGCGTCGATTGGGCGGGCTCGCCGGGCTTTGTATACGATTTTCCGCGTTTAGGATTATCATAATAAATCCATTTCTCATCACCAGTGACAATACGATGCAAAAATGATTTATTTTTATACCGCTGCAGTACGATTTCGGACATGCAAAATCGCCGTTCAACGTCTCTTGGCATCAATTCGTACGGCACCCAGTTTCCAACCATTTGAATGAATCCCAGTGCTTTTAGGCGCAGGGAAACGGCTTGTTGCGTGACGCCCAATGATGCAGCAAGTTCTCCTTGAATCTGACACGGATCCTCATCCAGTAAAACGTCCTATTCCTCGTCTTCAAAACTTTTCGGCTTTCCGGAGCGATCTTTGTCTTCAACTCCAAAATCACCACTTTTGAACCGTTTGAACCACTCGCGGCACATCGATTCACCAATACATTCCGCCCCATAAGTTTCCGAAAGCAAACGATAGGCCTCAGCCGCATATTAAAGACTAAAAGCAGCGCTTCCCGCAAATGAGGTTTATTTGGCTGGAAACTTGCCATGATTTTGCTCGATAAAATGTACGACACCGATAGAACTGCTCAAATATAACGCTGCAAAGTTGTTGAGAGGTACAAAACCTACAAATAAAACACATGGGGTCTGACATTTCTGCCCGGGATCCACTGGTGGCGCCATCTCTGACAAACGCTGGAAACTTACTTGTAGACCCAATATAATTGTAAGATACGTCGAAAGACATAATTTAAGTGTTAGGTTTAACTTAGAGTGCCCGCATGGGGCCAGTAAGTTAGAATAAGATAATTTTAAGTTAATTAAGCTAATTTTTAAGCATTTTTTTGTCTAGCAAGTAAGAGTACTTTAAGTGATACAATAAAAATGCATATAAACTGAACTGAACTGCTCAAAAGTATAGAGAAGTAGTAAGGGAGTTTTTGGTACCAGCAATTGAACAGCATCATTCGTATACTGACAAGTGCATTTTTCAAGATGATTCTGCACCTTGCCACCGCGCCAAATCCGTAAGTAAAGTGTTATAAATCAACTTCTAGATGTCTACCTTATAAATAATAAACAGACAAGTAACTAGGGTCTTTCAATAATTTTCAGCTCAAGACAACGTTTGATGACCTCGGAATTACTAGACTAGAGTGACCAGCTAATTCGTCCGACTTAGCACTTGTGGCATATAATGAAACGTAAGGTGGCTGAACATAAACCAGAGAGTAAAAAAAAGCTAAATGAAGTTCTGGAACATGTATGGAATACTGAAATTTCAAGGGATATTACTGAACTTCTAGTAAACTCGATGACTTCTAGAATAAAAGTGGTTATAACCGCCAAAGGAGGAGCAACTCCGTATTGATAATTTTTTTGGTAAAAACAGCATATCTAAACATCTTATATACACATACGAGTACATAAAAAATGTATCGTTTGATTTTGTTAACCAATGACTGTATTAAAATATTTGAAAAAAATAAGAAAATTAACTGGTTTTTCTTTCTTTGTTAATATCTTTTTTCAAACATTCAATAAACAGATGGAAATCAGATAGAAATATTTATAAACTACTGCAGAGTACTCAACAAAAATTTCATTTCATTATAAAAACTATTATCGTAGTTATTAACAATTTTTCAATCATTTTAATATGGTGCGGTTTTTATGACCGCAAGTGTAGATAATCGACAATGTTAGAAGACAACTTGAAGAACATTATTTTAGTTTTATCACTGATTACCAATTTATGTTAACAAAACCAATGTCTTAGCTGCTTTAAGTCATAGCTAATGTTAGCAATTAAATCTAATGCAGAGCTATTAGAATAAGAACAAGCTATTGTATATCATCAGCAAATCCTATTTGTTTACCTTTGATATCGAGGTTAAAAATTGAATTGATATATATCAAGAAAAGGATTGGACCAAGTACTGAGCCTTGTGGAACACCAATTTTAATATCTAACGATAGGCTAAAACTATCATTAATATTTACAACTTGTTTGCGGTTGTTTAAATAGGAAAGAAACCATTTAAGCATAAAACCTCTTATTCCCGCTTTTTCTAACTTGTTAATATCATATGGGTCGACAGTATCAAACGCCTTAGTAATGTCAATAAAAATAGCAGCCGTATATTTTTTATTGTTCAGGCTTTCGTAGTTATAGCAGCGGAACTCTAAGAGGGCATCCTCTGTTGACTTCCCAGCTCTAAACCCAAACTGATTATTACTAAAAAAAAAAAAAAAGAAGATGAATCTAGGAAAGTCATTATTCTATTTTTCACTGCTTTCTCAAAGATTTTAGAAAACACTGCAAGAAGAGAGATTGGCCTATAGTTATTTAGATTTTTACTATCACCTTTCTTTAAAACAGGTATTACTTCTGCAGTTTTTAAGGCATCAGGAAAAATACCACTGTAGATACTTTTGTTAAAAATATCCGTTAAGACATCAACAATATTTAGTGAGACCTTCTTAATAAAATTGTTAAACCAACTATCTCTCGTGGACGAATTAGAATTTTTTAGAGAGTTGATAATTCTAAAGAAGAAATCGAGTCATAAAAAAAACTATTGACTTGACTCCATTCATTGCTAAAGCAATCTTCTACACAATGATTCGACGATTCAGAGAAACCAGCACTAGAAAGAGCCTTGTAAGCCACACTAGTAAAATATTTGTTAGAAAAATTAGATATTTCTGTTGAAGGAGTTGAGTTGAAGGAGGAGGAGATATTTTATGTTGAAGGAGTTAATCTAGTAGGTTCTCTAAAACACGATTCCAAATCATTTGCCGCTAAGACAGATAAATAATTTTAATAGCAGAGTCAGATAAAATATCTAAATTTATATCTCTCCTTCTTCTGAAGAGGTGTTCTTCCTGGCAAAACCACTGCGTAAGCTTTCTCATCAATCCAATCAATCCGAGCAAACAGCATTTGTCCGTCCAGCAAATCCCTAAAAAAGGCGAACCTTCCTCACTCTCCTTCTACAGACCCATTGCACTTACGTCCCTTCTTTCTAAGGTCGTGGAAACGCTGATAAACCGTCAGCTCATGGAATATCTGGAAACGCGAAAACTTCGTAATGACAGGCAATACGGTTTTTGCAGCAACAGATCCACTGATGATCTGATGGCATGTGTCACCGAAAAGTGGAACCAAAGGGTAGATCAATGAGGTGAAAGCAAGATAGTTGCACTTGATATTTCTAAGGCATTTGACGGAGTTTGGCATCAGGCTCTTTTGTTGAAAATGCGTGCTTTTGGGATCGGTGACTCTCTTCTTCAATGGATTAGAAATTACCTTTCGGAACGTTCAATTCAAGTTGTCTTGGATGGTTTCAAGTCTGATACTCACAAAATAAATGCTGGTGTGCCCCAGGGCTCCGTTCTGTCTCTCTTGTCTGCTACCTCTAATCCAATATATTCCTTCGCTGACGACAGTGCTCTTTGGTTCTCATATTCGTTCCCGGACTCACGTCGCTGCTTTTCGGCTGTAGAACTTGAACGCCAGCGTATGTTAAGCTCATTCAATTCTGATATTAAAAGCATAACTAATTGGGGAACCACTAACAGAGTAGAATTTAATGCTTCAGACCCACAATGCTGTCTGCTGTCGTAAAAGCGAAATTTAAACACCAAGCCATTATCCATGAATAGCACTTGCATCGTCGAAACCGATAAACTTTCCATTCTCGGTATGTGTGTCAATGACAACTTACAAAAATAATGCGAAATGTCTAGGTTTCCTTAAGCGATGTGAGAAATACTTCACCCCCTCTGATCAGGGCTCAATATACAAGGCGTTCATCTGCCCTAAATTCAAGTACAATGTCCACATCTGGTCGGGTGCGCCTAAAACATCTCTGCACCTGCTCATAGGTGATACTAATATCGCTAAAACAATGGACACCCTCGAACACCGACGTAATGTCTCGTGTCTCACTCTGTTTTATCGCTAGTTCCACCACCAGTGCTCCATAGAAATCGCATCGCCAGTAGCATTCCGCCCCTGCAATCTTTTAATCGTAACACCCGCCTAGTTATGTATGCTCATCAGTATACCCTCAAGCCCACTTTCGGATGTACTCTAAAATAACGTAATTCGTTCCTAAGCTGTACTTATGGAATGCCCTGCCTAGCTCTTTATTTCCTAGTCATTATAATCTTCAAACATTTAAAACCAACGTTCACCGGTACCTCTCTCTCTATCCTCCCTGATTTTCCTTCGCCCGCGCTGTATGCAAGCATTTTAAGAGTACTTAAATTCCTTGAACTCAAGGGTCCCTTTTTCGTAGTCAAAAGGTTGCGAAAAACTTGGACGAATCTATGACAATCAGCACCGACTTTAACTAATAGAGTCTTTCGTATTGAAACCAGAGAGGAACCAACGTAAACCAGCATCAGTTGAGAAAATAAACTGCCACAGTGCAATCAAGGAAAGGGCCCAGGCTTGAGAGCTAAACTTGAACGAATGCCTTCACAGTGACATAAACCAAGGAGAACGACTTAGCACGCGAGATACGAGTGGACCAACTTCCGTGAGAAACGCGAAACAATGCGATGCTTCAACAGACAGGCTCCACAAATGTGCTAGTGAAACGATGAGAAGAAATCTAAAGATTTATGAAGCATTTCCTTGGCTGTCACTCACGAAGAGGAAACGGATCACATATCCCACAAAGTATTGGCGACAATCGAAAGCCTTAGCTTTAAATAGCTTACGATTTTATTCAACCTAACCAGTGGAGGTTTCCACTGTATAAAGGCAAAGACGACGCAAGAACTTGTAACAACTCCCGATCGAAACTAATGCCGCAAACTCTGTAAATATATGAGTGCCTTCCAGACAGTCAACAACACACCATTATTAAACTCCATGGCAGCCGGTGTGACCTTGTGGGAAGTAGGTCGACGGATGATATGATTCAAAGTTCTCGGATAATGAAGGAGAAACATCGTGAATCTTCGAAAGATCTGCATATCGATTTGGAAAACCCATTGAATATAGTTCCCAGCGATCTTATATGGCCGGCGTTAAGAGCTCAAAATGAATCTGGGACTTTAAGTCGTTGCGGTTACCATTCTACGCGCTACAAACGATGACTTTAAACGAAATTCACAGCGGGAAATATCGAAGTACACCAGAGTAGTGTTCAAAGTCCGTTGCTTTTTAATGTCGTGCAAGATTATCTATCGAAGCAGCACGTTGACGAATCTAGAATGACTTATTTTTTTTCTCTGATAATAACGCTATCATAAGTAACGACATCACAGCCGTTAAGGCAATTCGAAATATTCAGTAGGCGCTAGAAGATAACGAGTTAGCAATCAGTTCTATAACACTAAGAACGAACAATCTGTATTATCGTATTCGAACCCGCAACTCTGACATCTTTTCAGAAGGAGTTGACGTGTCAAGCTGTGAAATATGTAAGACTCTGTTGCCGTTAACTACCAAGGAGTTTGCGATGACGATGTCGCACGTGGAGTCAGTGTGGAGTGTAACCCACTCAAATGGTGCAAAAAAGTATTTTGTGACAGAGAAAATTCCGCTCTTACTATTGTAAAAGACTTGTCATATACGACAGTCGTTCGTCGAGCTGTACGATGGAAAAATGACAGCGACGATTATGAAAGTGTTAAGAATCTCAACTGGTGTGACAGAACGTGATCTAATAAGAAGTACGCCACTTTGCAAGTATTGCACTGTCGATGAAGCTTCAGGAAAAATTCCGAAAAGTTGCCCTCTACTCGTGCAAGAGGCATGTAGGGTCAAGCTGGGATATACAAAGCGGGGCAAAAGTAATGTCATAATATGAATTAGTGATTTCTTCTTCAATGTTGGCTTTCAAGACTTACAAGGTTTGTGGATTGTTGTGGAAACGCGAGATTTCAAAAAGGAAGAAGACTGTTGCCGTCAGATCTGGCGATCTGCTCGACAAGTTAAAAATCTCCATCGTTGCTCGAGCTGTGTGAGTGGTTGCGCTGTAATCTTGGAACCAAAAATTCTCGAGACCCAATTCAGCAACTTGCGCCGGCGGCGTCCTCCAAAAAATGAGGGCCAATCACTTCTACACTGCAAATGCCACACCAAACAGTCACTTTGAAGGAATGCAATGGCTCTTCGCGCATTTCACGTGGATTCTCCGTGGCCTAGAAATGCAAATTTTGTTGTTTTCACATAACCACTTAACTGGAAATGGGCTTCGTCGCTCATTATGCTTTTGGATACGAAATCATCCTCTTCTTGCACCAAGTGTAACAGAGTAGGGGAGTAAGTTAACCTCACTTGATGGTCAACAGCAATTTTTGAACGGTTGGCACTTTATCTTCAGGTCTTTCGCCAAAATTCGACGCAACGAACGCCTGCTGATGCCAAATTGTGTGTATCGTTGTCTCGTCGATGTTTCTGACGGACGTCCTCGGCCACAGCAGTGATATTCTAGGTTGAATGCATCACCCCGGGGCCGGCTACTTATTGCAACACCTCTAGTTGATCCAGTTTGCACGAGACACTCAGCCAAATGCTGAATTGTTTGCGCGCATGGTGTATGACGACGAAATTCACGTCACGTTTTTAACAACAGACCGGATATTGATAAAATAAGCAGAAACAATAATTCCGCGTTCTTCAGATGCGTATCGCCTCATTGGCTGTTTTCTACAACATAAATGTCAAAGCACTTGACGCTATTTGCAAAGATTATGGCACATTCACATAATGACATTACTTTTGCCCTACCTTGTAGAATTAAAAGTCATGCCCAGGCTCAACAGCACTGCAGTGCACCGAAAAGACAGACCAACATGAACTTGTTAATGAAACCTCCTCGAGCTCTACTCCTTTCGCAACCTACAAACTTGTTCGGCATGCATATTCATATTTAGTCTCACAGCAATGGAAGGATCTACATACTCATGTCCTTTCCAATCAACAGACTACCAATTCACTGAAATTGATTTCAAAGTTAATTTCAATCGCTTGCTTTCAGAGAAGAACGACGGGGACAATGTGATGTCATTCTCCACCTTCGCAAGCTGCTCAAAGTAGCCGAAGCAACCGGAGCAATTGTCTTTTCTGACGACATATGCATATCTACCCATAGTCTCAGCTATTCAAGGCACTGATTGACTCAACCTGAATCCAAAACTGAGTCGGAACATAGACATTGAATCAGCCATATACATTGAACGGTGATAAGATCCCTAACTTCGAACGCCATCAACTTGAGATGCCGTGCATCTCCCAACGACATGGTTAAACAGCACAGAATCACTCCGGGACATTCGGCCGCCCCAGAGAACTGATAAACTAACCAAACTCGGATCGGAGGGTTTTTCATTGCATGAGCTCGTATATCTTTTTTAAATTGAACGACGTGCATTGAAGGGATCAATGAAGTTTTCACTCCGGATTGAAGTACAATTGATGAGCTATACATGTACTCGTAACATCATTCAAAAGTCCTCAATGGGACCACTTGTATGAAAGGATGCTCCGCACCGAATTTTCTACGACTAGGACCGAAAATGCATATTGAATGTTCGTCGCCAAATTATCTTGGGTTTCTGGTTTTTTGGCAAAGACCAAAGGCCCAACATAGCCCCGAAGAAAAGAGTCTAAAGGGGTAAAATCTCACGAGCGGGTGGCCAATTGGCGGCCCATTTCGAGCGATAATACGGTCACCGATCAATCAGTCGATTATGGCTCCGTCCTGTTGAAATCACATGTCCTCCAAAATTGGAAAATCTGGAGCCACAGCGGTCTCCCTTGACTGTAACCGCCTCGCTGACACCATCTCAAACCCACAAATGTAATCGCGGAACATTCTTACAACGATTTTAACACTACAAGAGCTGCTGCAAGTGCTTTCCCTTGGCACGTATCAGGACCCAATCCCTAGACAATTACGATTTCCAAGATCTGAATGATATCCACTCTATGAAGATCTTTGTTTCCAGGAGTAGCTACGATATCGCCTTCCGAGTGTCTCCCAGTGGTATCGCAATGGACTTATAACTGGTCTAAGTGCAACTCAATGAGGCCCACTTTTGATTTGCATATTCCTAGCGCTGCACTTGTCTCATTGTTGTGGTTTTACACTGATACTTACTTAGGTCCTCGGACCTATTATATCCTTGAGGTTCCCATTGCGGGGCATAGGGCCTCCATTACTCCTACGCGCCATCATGTACGGTTTCTGAAGATGTATCTCAGCTCTCTCCAACTCTTCCCCAGTTGTGCTGATTCCTCTTTGACCGTTCTTCGCCAAGTACTTCTAAGCCGACCCACTCATCTGAATCTCTGCGTGAGAGGGTTCCATTGCATCGCTTGACTCGCAATGCACTGCTGACCTTTAAGAAGCGTATTCCAAATCCATTGCATACTGCAACATTCATGTTCTCGCATGAAGTTCATCATAAGAGATACGGTTGGGCCAAAAAATCTTCAAGATGTTTCTTGTGACGGCGAGTGTAACTTTCCAAGTGCTGCACCCATAAAGAAGCACGGATTCAACATTGGAGCGGAACACTCGTAGCTGATAGAGTTGTTTCCCCATATTTTGGACAGCTTTCCGAGCCCAGACTTTGCTTTCCCGATTCGATTGATTATATCTAGTTCAGTCCCGCCATCAGTAGAGACAACACTTCCAAGATATTGAAAATTCTCTACCATTTCTACTGGTTGTCCAGAATTCTCTACTTGGTTAGATGAGGAAGTTCCAAGGCTGAGCCTTTTTGTTTTTACCGTATTGATCTTTAGCCCAACGACTTCAGCTTCTCTCCCTATGCTTGTTATCATTTGATGGAGATCCATGATCCTATGAGAGAGTAAGCATACGATGTCCGCGTAGTCCAGATGTTTGAGGTATGATTGCAGAGTCCACTGAATTCTTCCATTTCCAGCCGCCAAAGCTGCATGCAGTACATCAGTTATCAGGATATACAGCCCTGACTAACCCCACTTAGGGTTTCAAACTGCGCTGACAACCTTCCTTTATACAAAACGTGATATTTGGATCTATCATATATAGCCTTGCGAAGCATGGACCCTATCTAAAGCGAATGAAAATATCTTTGGTCGCTTTGAGAGAAAAATTCTTCGTAAGATGTTTGGCCGTTCTGGAGGAGATGATTCAACGATGAACTCTACAAGCTGTACAGCGACATCGACCTAGTCAAAAAACTGCGCATTGGGCGTTTGAGATGGCTGGGGCATATAAAGCGAATGAACACCAACGCTCAAGCCTGCAGAATCTTCGTCTCTTATCCGGAGGGACAATCCCAGTAGAGCAAGGCCTCGCCTTAGGTGGCGCGCGCAAGTGGAAGGGAACTTCAACCAACTTTAAGTGCGAAACTGGAGGCAGTTAGCCAAAGATCGCGCTAATTGGAGAGGATTATTGGTTGAGGCCCAAGTCCACCCCGGACTGTAGCGCCGTCTAAGTAAGTAAGTAAGTACCCCATGGCCATTTTGGCTCTTCAAACCTTCAACTATAACACCTCCAAGTTACAGTTTACCTTCAAACTTACATTCGGAGGCTAAATGAAATATAGCGATGTCGCTTAGCTTATGGAATACCCGAACGACCTCTCTGTTTCCTAGTCATTATAACCTTCATATATTCAAAACCAACGTACATGGGTATTTGCCTTCGCCCACGAAACCGCGGTAACTGCTTGGTGGAAGAGAGATATCATCTCAAATGCATCCCCTACTAGCTACTGGGAGAGGAAATTCTGTGATGAATAGAACGAGTACACGACCGGAGCAGAGCTTCATACGATTAATCAAAATACTTCTTCAAAATGTTATGTGAGTCACAAATGAAAAAAAAAATAATCCGATATTCTTATCAATTTTGTACGGATAAGACGGTAAGATAAGAGCTTAAGTAGCCTTGCCAGAAGGGGAATGACTACTTTCGGTTTCATTAGGAAAAATTTGTATTTTCATTGAACCATATCTTCGTCAAAGTCAAAGGTCCACTACAGACTTAGAGCTTACTTCCGCGCGACTTTCACCATCATCCAGAATATAAGGGCAAAGACCCTCTCAAATATAAGACAAAAGATTGAAGATGTTGAACTGCTATCTTTTCCAGATCGAAACGAAGAAAAGACTAAATTACGAAATACCCTCAAAGAATACAAAATGTTGTAATCCCATCGGAGCGCTGAATTCCGAGGTCGAAATGACCATCAAATTGTTCTAAGAATAGGTTAATGAGTTTTTTGTTTTTTGGTTTCTTTTTTCACTGCCCAATTGAGTACGAGTATCTTAGTATCTTTTGCGTCATCGCAACACATTACCGTCAAGTGGCTAACTAAATAGTCTCTAATTCATTCGAATGATTGATTTCTGTTGATTTAGTTTTTATGTTTTCCTACAATCGTTTCACTGAACGCACCTACATAGAAGTACGAGTGTACAGGGTGTTCCGGATAATGTGTTAAAGACTTTGAGGGGAGATTCCTTGACATATTTTGAGAAAAAACACCGTATGGATGAGATGGGATGCCGGAAATGTATGCCATCCGAGATACAGAGGTTTTAAGCAAAATATTGTAACATTGTTCAAACTTATGTGTGTGTGGCAGCCATCGGCTTAATACATTAAATAAGGCAATGAAACTGAAAAATAATATTTAATGCTAATGCGAAACACATTGCATTAGCATTAGCATCCAATCTTTCAGTGTATGCAGTGCTTTTTGCATTAACATCGAGTATTTCAATGTCAATGCAATATCACTGGTTGGGTGTTGTAGAAATAAATTAGGCACTGAGAGGTATCAACCTGACGATAAGTGGTAACAATCGGTTACTGGTCGGTGTCCAACCGGACTTGACTTGCCAAATTTATAAGCGCGAGTGCTGACCAGGAGAGAAAAATGGCAGCACTATAAACGGGAGAGCGGATGAATTGTCAGATAGAATCAACGGTGAAGTAAAATTCCGGAACAAAGCAAATAAGATCTCATCCGGGCTACTCCGATATATTTAAAGTTCAGAGCGGTAAGGTTTTCCGAGATGACGGCACTCACATTCCCGAACGGGTTACTGGCTTCGGTCCATCCGACCCCCAGTTATAGGGGTATCTTTAATGGAACTGGCCCTCCAGTTTGGGGGTTGTGCTGCCTTGGTAACTGCGCGGCCATGGAAAAAAAAAAACTAAGTTACGAAGGTACAACAAGCCTCGGATACGGATAAATCTACTGTTCCAACCCTTGCAAACGAAACAAGTGCAAAGAACTTTGTATCTACACATGGAATGTTAGATCCCTTAATAGGCCGCATGCAGCTGAACAACTAGTGAAAGCCCTAGACTGCATGATAAAAAACTACTACGCCGGTTCTTATCGGCGACAAAAGCAGCGTCTATTTGGATGCAGATTAGTTATTAGAGGCGGATTTAGGCAAGAAGTCTTGAGTTTCCGACATGTTAACGAGTGCCTTGTAACAATTCGTATTAAGGCTAAATTTTCTAACATTAGCCTTATATGAGCGCACCCCCCACTGAGGTGAAAAATGGCGACACCAAAGACAGCTTCTACAAGCTCTTGGACAGGACTTACGAGCAGTGCCTAGCTATGACAATAAAATTGTCGCCGGTGATTTTAATACAACGCTAAGAAGAGAGGGCATATTTTGTAGTACCGTCAGAAAGTATAGCCTGCAAGACAACATCTTTCGATAACATATTTAGGCTAATCGACTTTGCGGCCTGGCGAAACATTGTCGTAGCTAGCACGCGGTTCCCGCATCTCGATATTTATAAGGGAACTTAGAGAACTCCTGATCAATCAACCATTAACCAGATTGACGACATTGCAAGGCACTACTCCAGTAATTACGGACGTCCGAACGTTCCGAGGAATCAACTCGGATCATTACCTTGTTGTAGAAAAAGTACCGTTGCAGATATCCCGAACATCGTAAAGGCAAGCTAATTACCAGAAAGCCATCAGAGATGCCGCCTCGGGTGTGCTGAGTCTCCTTCGGCCACCACGTCGAAACCCCTGGTTTGACGACAAATAAAGGGTGTTTTTTTAAAAGTTTGATTTTTAAACTGGCAGCACTGTCTCTACAGATTGTCAGTTTAACAGTTGAAAGTTGATGTATAGTTAGTACGTTTTGCCATGAATAGATTAACGCTAGAATAACGCGTACAAATTGTGCAAACTTATTTTGAAAATCATGGTTCGGTTCGCCAAATTTATCGTGCAATACGTCCATTTTACGGTCCATCTGAGCAAGTTATTGGGAACACGATGAATCGTTTTCACACCAGGTACACTCTAGGGGATGATACGCATCCCCAAAGACGACAAACAGTGCGAACAGAAGAAGTTATTGCCGTTGTACAGAGCAGTGTTCAGGAGAATCCGAATGAGTCGATTCGCCATCGTGCACAGCAATTGGAGCTATGCCCATCCACTTTGTGGAAGATTTTACGGAAAGATCTTGGCTTAAAAGCTTATAAGATCCAGCTTATAAGATCCAGCTTATGCAAGAGTTGAAACCGCCTGACCATTATACGCGTCGTAGGTTATGTGGATGGGCCGAAAACATGATTTAGCTTGATCCTCATTTTCAACGCAAAATTTTGTTCTCCGAAGAGGCCCTTTTTTGGTTGAATAGATATGTAAACAAACAAAATTGCCGAATTTTGAGTGGAGAAAACTCAGAAGCCTTTGTCGAGACGCCCGTACACCCATTAAAACTCACAGTTTGGTGTGCTTTATAGACTAGTGGAACTATCGGCCCATATTTCTTCAAAGATGATTCCGACAAGAATGTTACCGTCAATAGAGAGCGCTATAGAAACGTGATTTCTGACTTCTTCGTTCCTCAGTTGAATCGCATTGACGTGACAGAGCTTTGGTTTCAACAAGATGGCGCAACGTGCCACAAGGCGCGCGCGCGACAGCATGAATTTATTGCGGAAAACATTTGCTGAGCGCATAATTTCGCGTAATGGACCTGTGAACTCGCCTCCACGATCCTATGATCTCACAGCTTTGGATTACTTTTTTTCGGGGTATTTCAAGTCGCTAGTCTATGCCGGTAAACCAGATACGTTGGACGATTTGGAAGCCAACATTGGCCGTGCAATAGCAGTTATACGGCCCCAGTTGCTCGCAAAATTGTCGAAAATTGGACTTCAGGATTACGCTTCATTCGAGCTAGCCGTGGCGCGCATATTCCCGATATCACATTTAAACATTAATGGCATAATTTTATCTATTAAATAAAGCTAACATCGTAGACATTAACACTAGTTTCAAGTGACTTATTTCATATTGAATTTGTATATCTGTAAAAAAAAAAAAAAAAAACCCTTAATATGCAGCTAAGCAAGATGTTGAACTTAACACTCAAGAGGGTATTACTACGTAGCACGTGTTAAGCTTTACGGAACATTGGATAGAGAGAGAGAGAAAGATGTTTGGGCTCAGTGCTTATTATGGGGAGACTAAATTCTAAGTGTAAATTGGGCTTGGTGTTGTATTTAGGCAACCATTCATCTCACAAGATTTTAGTTGCCTGCAAAAAGTCTTTCGGTCACGGCTGGTATTGAACCCCGAACCGTCCGAATGGGAATCCAATACACTGCCACTTGCGCCACGGCCACCACGGCAAATGAAGCGGCTCTTCATTGAAAGGCTAGAGCTGCTCACGAGCTATACTAACAATAGAGGAGAGACGAAAACCGGCTTCTCAGCAGGAAAAGTAAGGAGGACGAGAAGCACGCAGTTGAGGAAATTGAAAGATTCTATTCCAGAAATGAGATTGAGTTTTACCAAAAAGCACAAAAAACATCCCACGGACACAAACCCCGAATCGAAGGCTGTAGAGACGAACAAGGAAATATACAGGGTGAATGACTCGAACTCCAACTTTTTAAAATGCTATAATTTTTTTTTTTTTTGATAAATTTTATTGTGCCAAAGCAAGAAATGTTGGAAAATACATCAATTTCCAAATTGTATCAGTAGTTTTCAATATGTCCACTTTCGACGCGAATAATGGCCTTAAGACGGCCGAAGAAAGCATCGCACGCTGCACGCAAGTGGCTCTGCGGTGTTTTAGCCCATTCCCGGCGAAGTGCTTGTTTGAGGTGGTCCAAACTTTGGTATTTTTTAGTGCCAACCTTCGCCTTCGAAATACCCCAGACAGAGAAAACCAACGGATTTGGATCCGGAGAATATGCAATCCATTGTGTCGAAGAAATGAAGTGTGCCGAGTCTTGTTGAAATGTCCACGATCTCCGACCGAAATGATTGTTTGCCCAAGGCTTCAATAATGCCTCTAAGACAGACGCCACGGTCCAAAAATACGAGCGGAGAGCGACCATCGGCGGTAATGGCGGCCCAAACCATCACCATCGGTGCTGCCTGCTTTCTGGTGGCCGTCCGAAGGTTCGAACGACCTATCTGGCAAGTAAACTCGGTCATTTTGTTTGTTGACATATGGCGACTCATCGGAAAAAACCAAATTCGGCAACTCACCACTTTCGTGCAAGCGTAGCAACTCCTTCGGTCTTTTGACTCTAACTTTTTTCTGTTGCGGTGTAAAATCGTGTGCTTTCTGGAACCTTAATGGCTTGAGCCCAAGCTCATTTTTCAGTATGTGTTGCATCCGTTCCAACGATATGTTGAGCTCACGAGCCATTTTTCTTCCACTTCGACGCGGGTTTCACTCAATTCGAACCTTCACTTTCCGAACCATTTCTGCCGATGTTGCTGTTTTTTTATGACCACCTCCGTGGCGTTTTGCAATGCTGCCAGTATCACGGTAACGAGCTATGGTTCGAGACACAAATGATTTATTTACGTTGAGGTGCTGAAGGGCTCTAACGATAGCTACTTGTAGTTTTCCAGCCAAATGTAAAGCAATCACACTATCACATTTGAATTCCATCGCGAATAAAAATTTTTCAACACAACTGAGACGCAAATCGTTTAAAAAGCTTGTAAATAATAAAATTATCTGTCATGTGTCAAAATTTGAGCTCACTGTCATGAACGGTTTGGAAATTATAGCAGTGTGAAGTTGGTTGCAGTTCAAGTCATTCACGGTGTAGTATTAGAGTCACAGTCGATGCCGCCCTCGTACAGGAAGACCGCGACTCAGGTAGAAAATTATCGTGCAAAACTGGAGTCAGCTGACTAAATATCGAGATGGCTGAAGACGTTTGTTGGTTGAGGCCCAGGTCCTCTCCGGACCATACCGGACCGCCACCTTAAGTAAGAAAGTAAGTAATGCAATGTCAATGATAATGCTTAAGTTGCCATGCATGGAGTATAGTAACAAATGGGGTATCGTTGAACTCATAATTATGAGTACTTTAATTGTTTTAAAGTAAATGTTGCCCTAAAATTAATGTGACAAAAGTTATTGAAGATCGAAAGTGATTTGCAACTTTACATTGGGTACCTAGGCACTTACAAATAAAAAACAAGTCAGGTTATTTCATCTCAAATCAGTGGTTTTTAAGGTACGATCCAACTTATTGAAACAGATAAAACACTGAATTAAAAATTGGAAAAGATTTTATGAAGAAAAAATACGTTAAACGTTGTGTCTATCATATCAATTGTTCAAAGTACAAACCATTGCTTTGTATGAACGCCAGAGCTCGTTTTTTAAAGCCTCTAACAGTGTCCATTCTTTCCAACTCTCTTCGGATTTTTGCTGCTGTCTCGTCAATCCTACGGTTCAAGTCATCCAATGTTGTTATTTCTAATGAGTAAACAATGCTCTTCATCCGTCCCCCTAAATTAAAGTCCATTGGGGTCAAGTCCGGAGACCTTAGACCTCATAGTATGGGTCCACCCAGCCTTATCCGCAAATCTGCGTGGTACATATGGCTGTTTTTCGTTGCAGTGGCATATCACATACATCAAATGTTTCGAGATAGAGATTCGAATTAAGCCATGGAAGTAGCCGATACGGTCCGAACAGCTTGTTACCCAGTATGCCTGCCCACACCTTGACGTTGAACTTATGCTGAAAAATTCTGTGTCTCATGGAGTTTTAGTTGATTATGTGGAAATTGGTGATTCCATCCCTCGTGAATTGGCACTCTTCCGTCCATAAAATCCGGCCAAAGTGTCTTTCTACTTCTCTGAGTCTCCGAGTTGTACTGGTATATGATGGAATGCAAGCATGCCTTCTGAATTTATCAGATGTACGTCCTGCTTAGATTAAAATGTCTATTTGCCTAAGACTGGTTTTTTATGTTGCAACGATTTACATTGTCGAATACGGTGCTAGCCCACCCATACGATCTTTTTCTCAAAATATGTCAAGAAATCTCCCCCTGAAAGCCTTCGACACATTACCCGGAACACCCTGCATAGCTATATGAAATCAAATGTCGTCTTCCGTTGTGGCGGCAAAGTAAGAGTATGTGTCGTAGGTACATGTACTGGGGGAGTAGTAAGTATTCCTACTATCAATCTAACGCGTATCTTATCATTTTTACTCGCATTTTAAATCTTGTTTACTTTTTTTTTTTTCTGTTTATATATGTAGCTTAAGTTGACACGTTGGCCCGATTTAGGTCTCGTTACCTATTAGTTCAATATATGTAAAAGTGAGTGAATTCTGTTTACACAGGTATTATTGCCAGTTATCTGAGATTGATAAAATTTGAGGTTCGATTCGTCGTAATCGATAGACTCCTTCAGAGTTTGCCAGCACAATTTGGTTTGTCTTGGGTTTTCGTAGGAAGCATTTTCTAAAAATCCGAATTAATAAGACGGGTTTTAAGTATTAAGGCGGCTTTGTGGGGTAGTTTTTTCTGGGATTTCCCAAACGATCAAAGACGATACGAAGCGTAAAAGTGAAGCAGGCGACTCTGACAGAAGGTTCGTTTCTTTAAGATGAGTTTTGAGAGTTTCAGCAATGTGTTTGAAGTCGTATTCGATTCAGTCGAACTAGAGATGCCAACAACATGCCAGTGGTTCGTTTGATTATATATCATTCTGCTGCCACTGAGGTTTCATAGATTTGTGTTTCGGTAAGCAGTATCATTCTTTCTGGCGATCAATTTGGT
Organism: Volucella zonaria; assembly: GCA_963966105.1. NCBI lineage: Eukaryota > Metazoa > Arthropoda > Insecta > Diptera > Syrphidae > Volucella > Volucella zonaria. Next base: position 132,980,297 of record OZ014531.1, read on the forward strand.
CAACAATTTAGAGGCCACATGGGATCGACTTTGGACACGACATCATGTGCTTTCGACGTGCTGTAGTTAAAAGATTGGTTTAGCCCATCGCATTTGTCGCTTCGCTGCCGCAGAAGAGCCCAACCAACATGCATGAATGTACGACACATAAAACTTCGGATGGCAAGTAGATTTCTGTCTGAATGATCAGCAGAATGTCTGTTACACATCTTTTACGACGAATTCATTGTTCTGATGATGAAGTTAACGTATGAACTCTTAGGCGTACCTGTTACACCACTTTTATGGCGTTCCAATAGTTATGTTTCAACAGCTGTCAATGTTACCAATGATATCCACCTGTCGAAATATTCAGTGAGGTTTGCCATTTCATCGTGTCTAGTTTTACGCTTGCCGAGCGTGCGAGCGGCTCAGTTGTGAATACGCAAGGTGAATTCCGTCGTGGCTTCAGTGTGCAGGCAATTCGTCGCACCGTTTGAGCGTGAGTACACTCTTTTGGATCTTAAGCCACCAATCAGACAGAGATTGGGGCGAAATGAGAGAAAACATAACCGCCGCCGTAGCCGACAGTATCGAAGAAGATCCAGATATGCTCATTCGGCTCGGATCAGTTGAATTTGGCATTGCCAAAGGGTCAACCCGGCTAAATTTAAGCCTACATCCATATAAGATTGTGCCGACGCAAGAATTAAAGCCGGACGACTGTAGACAAGCTCGTGAGTTCGCAAATAAGGTGCTGGAAATGTTGGCCGGAGATCCGGATTATGTCCAAAAAATCATCACCTCGGACGAGGCACATTTTTGGTTCAGCGGCTATGTCAACAAGAAAAATTGCCATTATTAGAGCGAACACAATCCACAAGTGTTTGGCCAAGCATCAATGCATCCACAAAGGTTGAATGTTTGGTGCTGTTTATGGCATAGCGGCAGTATCGAAGAACATACAAAAATGTCGATTCAACGCCGATCCACTGTATTGGGCATGGCCAGAGAGGTCATCCCGGCTTATTTTGCGGTTCAATTTGGACCTGCATCCGTATAAGATTGTGCTGACACAATAATTGAAGCCGTACGATCATAGACAACGTCGTGAGTTTCAGATTTTTGCCAATCATATGGGTGACCGTGGATCATGTGGTAGTGGACTGGCTTCCAAATCGGAAGGTTTGGTGTTCGAATTATTCTTTAAAAAACAAAAAAAAAATCTCCTCGGACAAGGCCCAGTTTTAGCTCAGCGGCTATGTCAACAAGCAAAATTGCCGTTATTGGAGCGAACACAATCCACAAGTGTTTGGCCAAACATCAATGCATCCATAAAGATTGACTTTTTAAGGTGGTTTCTGGCATGGCGGCATCATCGGGCCTTATTTCTTTCGATGTCTCCCGTTACCGCCAATGGTCTCAGGTATAGAGCGATGTTAACCGACTTTCTGTGGTCAGAACTCGGCAACATCGATGTATCCGAGCTGTGGTTCCAACAAGACGGTGCTACAAGTCATACAACCAGATCTTTCCATCGCAACAACGAGGAGTTAGTGTTCCCAGAACCGTGGAAGTTGCAACACTTAGTGCTACTAACCAAAGGAAATAAACCACCAGGAGAACCATCGACATATCGCCCAACATGTCTTCTAGACGCAATGGCAAAGATCCTTGAGCGTATAATATACGACAGACTGCTGACTGTAGCAGAGGAGAAGAGAGCCCTCTCAAACCACCAGTTTGGATTTCGAAAGTCACGCTTCACGATCGATGCTACCCAAACAGTAGTCGAGATTGCGTCTGCAGCCATAGAAGAGCATTCTTGCAGGTGGGGCTCGAAAAAATACTGTGCGGCGGTGACACTAAACGTCAAAATGGAGATATACGTAGATCTACAACCGAAAATCGGGAAAAATGACTATACGCTCGTCAAGGCCTGCAGATCAATCAATCTGACTTCCTTCATGTTGAAGAGTATGGAGAGAATTCAATCAACGCGGAATCTGGTAGGCCGAATGCAAAGCGCACTCTATGTAGGTATACAGCATTGCTAAGTGACTGTATGCCTTGAATTCCTGGCAGCACTAGACGTGATCGACGACAGGTACTCTCTAAATTAACTTTAAGTCAATCCTCTCGAAACAGTGGTTGTTATCTATATCTTTCCGAGAAGGAAGGAGCAGACTATTTCATAACAAACTTCTTCGAGCTAAGCATATCGTTGCGAACACCTCAAAGTCGCTCTCCGTTTTCTGGTAGTGTAAAGGAGTTCTCGGTGAGCTTACCACTGAGTAGGGTCCCTTGGATCTACACCCTATGAAAAGACCAATTATCTTCTATGCACGGGGGTTGTCTTGTGGAACAAGCTTTCACGAAAATATGTCAGTGCTTCTCTTACCAGACTCCAAAGAACGGTGTGTATCGGCCGAATGATGGCTTTAGCTTCCACGTCTGGCTCTGATGCTCTGCTCTGCTCTGCTCTGATGAATCCCCCTCCTCTTGATATAAATATGATATCATGGGATCCACTCTACCGAGCTACCGAGCTCGACTTTCCTTGTACTCAGGGATGGTTAATTAAATTTCACTTCTCTTTGACAAAAGTTGCGTCTGTTTTTCGAGTGAAGATATTCGCAATCATGATGACAAAACCGGTGAGGGAGGGCAAAATATCTGCGTCTACACGGCTGTCAAAGTCAAAACAATTGTCGATTCCGATTGGGGAATAAGTAAAACAACTTGGCACAGCCATAGCAATCGCCAAAGCCACTTTAAATAGAAAAAAAAACATCTACAGATACATAAATAGAAAAGTAAACAAAGTAAAAACCTTAATTAGAGCCAATATGGGCCTAAGTGTTCCATGCTAAGTTGTAAACTGCGAAGGGCCTTCTCTTCATTTAATAAAGGTCGAAGGTAAATAGGCCTAACGGCCAAAAATAGCAAAAAAAAAAAAAAGAGGGATTCTCATAAAACTGCGCAAAACATCAGCTTTCTCAACTAAGTGACGAAGCATTTGCCATTTGGACGCTTGGACATTAAGAACTTTAAGAATACCTTCATACCTGTCGTCGATTTTTTACCACCTTTATCATGAATCAACCTTCCCATAAAAGAAGGTACAAGCCAGCTATGCGGACATTCAATAATCACACGTATCACAGTAACATTCTATCACGAAATTCTTATTTAATGTCACCGTCAACAACTCATTAATCCCTCTCATTCACCTCAATCATGACAATTCAAACATACTCGTAAAAAAAAAAAAAGAAAAAAAACCAGAAAACACCTCAAGTCCGGAATAAAAGTTCCCCAACCACCATTCCTTTCATCTTAACATCTTAATAGGAATCCACTCGGATGTCGGATGTCGGATTTCGGATTGCTTTGCCTTATCTCTAGTCCAACATTCATCATCCTGTTTTATTTGTACACTCCTAGAAAGCCATGGTGGCAGTCTTTCCTCACTTAAATTCATTTCAATCTATTTACTCTCGTTTCTAATAAATTTCAAAGGGCGCACAATCTAAGAAAAATAAAAAAAATAAAAATGCTTCTCCAAATAATAAATGAAATATTTTGGCTTTCAAATTAAAGATCAAAAATATCCGAAAATAGATAGATTCATCTATTGTATCTGTAGAATAGGCCTGTACAGTGTACATACTTGTTCTTCAGCAACGGTTGGCATGTAATAGGATAGACGCGGCTGTGTTTAGATTGAAATGGCGAATAAATCATCTTCGTAAGGCCGTTACGAGTACCACAGAAAACCCTGGTTTTTGACATTTTTCGACACGAAAAATCACCTTCAAGTGTCGTATTTACAAAATTACGTATCTTAAACAATCACACCAGTCACTGTCAGCAGTAGATTCTTAATAGATACAAGTACGAGTCGAGTACATTCAACCGCAAACATCATAATTTTCCTTGAAATATTGTACTTCTGCGGCATACAAAAAGTGAAGAAGACACAGACACATTCCACTCTCGTTTCATTTAAGGCCGTGGCCGTAGACTGTACACACAGATCGAAAGCCGAAGACAGAAGGTAAAAATATGATGAAAACGTCGTAAGACAACACACGCAAAGTAAATACATCCCACGAAACATGCGAAAATTCACAAGTAAACAAAAGTATGGATATACTAAATGTATCATATCTACGAGTACCTATGGGTATCTATGAATGTGTATACAATCTCTCGTTGGTCTATTTATTTTCTATCTTTGTCACTGTAATAGAACAAACAATGATTATGGAAGAAATATGCAAATGGTCCGCGCAATTCAAAACTCTTTACCTAGAAGTCTGGGATTATAGTACTTTCCAGATATTTCTTTCTTTCAAATTCTTATTTGAGAGATTGACTATCGGCATTTGTGGATGTTCAAGACTTTACTTGCGGGCTAACTTTGTGGTTTGGTTTCACGGTATACACATCAGCGAATTTATAACATTTTTTAGATTCAAATTTCACAGCATTGGCTTAATGGCATAATCTTCTTGGCAATATTCATAGAAAGACCAGAACTTCCCTCGTGATCCCTAACTCTGATGAAATACTATATTTCAAAATTCTTAGACACACTTCTGTTTTCTTTCTTTAGGCGCCAATACAGTCCAGGATGGACCTAAGCTAACAAACCTCTTCTTGGTCAGTTAGAAGAAGTTGTTGTCGGTCATCGTTCAACTTTGGAACAATGGGTCATTCTGCCTGACCTCGGAATATTAGTCGTCTTCGCCGTTAAACAACCTGCAGGTGTAATCCTTCCAGATTTTCAGCACCAAATGCAACTCTACTATTACGTTTCCATCCTTAACTCTGCATGCCTCTGTCCGGGATTTGTGTTCTTGCCACGATATCTTGATAGAACTTTCCAACGTTCCCGCAGTAGCACCTCTCCAAGGCCTCAATCGAGCGCTTCCTCCCACAACTCTCTCATCCTACGACTTTCATAAGGCAAACTTTCACAAAATCAGTGACTATCTTAGTAGATCCCCCTTTAACTTTCACAACCTTCATGTAAATGATGCCTTATCCAGTTTTTATAAAGAAATATGTAATTCTTTTAGCCTTTACGTTCCGTTTTCTCGCCTTAAAACATCATCTACTAGTCCTCCCTGGTACGAGGGCGGATCAATAAGTCCGTGACTTTTTGAATTTCTGACCTCTTTACTGAAACAGCAACACTGCTCCTGTCAACAGGCATCTGTCAGTTGACTCCTGTCAAAATTTAAACTTGCTGCGTCAGTTAGTTTGTGTTTGACAGCTATTTTTATCAGACTACTCACTAATTTGAGGAGAAAATGGAAAAAAGTGAATTTCGTGTGCTTATTAAGCATTATTTCTTGCGAAAAAAAAACCATTACCGAGACCAAGGCTAAGCTTGATAAATACTATGGGGACTCTGCACCATCGATTTCAATGGTAAAAAAGTGGTTTACTGAATTTCGTTGTGGCCGTACAAGCACTGAAGATGCCGAACGTCCTGGACGCCCAGTTGAGGTCTCTACACCCGAAACAATCGAAAAAATTCACGATATGGTGTTGGCCGACCGAAGATTGAAAGTGCGAGAGATTGTGGAAGCCGTAGGGATCTCGCATGGCTCAGTGGTTTCAATTTTGAATGATCACTTGGGCATGAGAAAGCTTTCCGCAAGATGGTTGCCGCGTTTGCTCACAGTCGACCACAAACGCAATCGCAATCACAGGAAGGTTTGGCGTTGTTTAATCGCAATATGGAGGAGTTTTTGCGCCGTTTTGTAACCGTGGACGAAACATGGATCCATCACAACACACCAGAGAACAAACAATAGTCAAAACAGTGGGTTTCTAAGGGTGAATCGGCGCCAAAGAAGGCCAAGGTGGGTTTGTCAGCCAATAAAGTTATGGCGACTGTTTTTTGGGATGCACGCGGGATAATCCACATTGACTACCTTCAAAAGGGAAGAACAATCAATGGGGAATATTATGCCAACTTATTGGACCGATTCAATGACGATTTGAAAAAAAAACGACCTCATTTGGCCAAGAAAAAAGTTCTTTTCCACCAAGACAATGCAAGGGTGCACACATGTGCAGTTGCCATGGCAAAAATCCATGAATTGGGCTATGAATTGCTCCCTCATCCACCCTATTCTCCAGATTTGGCTCCGAGCGACTACTTCTTGTTCCCAAACCTGAAGAAATGGCTTTGTGGAAAAAGATTTGACTCCAATGATGAAGTCATCTCGCAAACAAAGGCCTATTTCGAGGACCTCGAAAAATCATTTTTTTTGGAAGGGATAAAAAAATTGGAGAAGCGTTGGAGAAAGTGTATAGAGCTCACGGGAGACTACGTTGAAAAATAAAATTATTTTTTTATCAAAAAATCTGTGTTTTAATCCAAAAGTCACGGACTTATTGACCCGCCCTCGTATAATCGCAAGCTTCGTTTCTTACGAAATAAGAGAAACAAGTTATGGGCTGTTTTCCTGGGTACCAGATCCTTTTCCGACTATTCCAACTATCTTGGTGCTTACGAGGGGCGTTCAATATATTCTCGGTATCGATATGAAGGAAAATGCGACTTCAATTTAAATTGTTTTTATTTTTCAATATGATCTCCCCTAACATCAATGCATTTGTTACATCTTGAGATAAGCTTTTTTAAACCCTCAAAAAATTTATTTTTCCTCTTTCTCTGCAAAATACCGACTTGAGTTCTTCATCATCCGAAAATCTTTTTCCACGAAGACATTTTTTCAAATCCGGAAACAGGAAATAATCACTAGGGGCAAGGTCTGGACTATAGGGTGGGTGTTGGATTTCTTCGAAACCACAATCTCGCGCAGCAGCCTTGGAAACTCGCGCCGTGTGAACAGGAGCGTTGTCATGAAGAAGCAACACACCCGCTGCGAGTTTACCCCGTCTTTTCTTTTTAATTTCCTCCCGCAAATTATGCAAAGTAGAAGCGTAGGATGTGGCGTTGATGGTTTCACCTTTTTTTTTGTACTCAATGAGCAAGATTCCCTTTGAGTCCCAAAAAACTGTGGCCATGAGCTTTCGGGCAGACGGAGTGACTTTGAACTTCTTCGGGGGGTCTGTTCCTTTTTTATGCCACTGCATGGACTCTTGTTTGCTTTCAGGGTCATAGTGGTGGACCCATGTTTCGTCCCAAGTAACAATTCGATCCATAACACCGTCCGCGTTCTCACTACACATCTCCACAAGCTCTCTACAGCATGCGATTCTCACTTTTTATCTGAGGCGCTGTGAGCATTCGTGGCACCCACCTTGCACTGACCTTTGAAAGGTTAAGATGGTCATGAAGAATGGTGTGAATGGTACCAATTGAAAGCTTGGTGATCTCTGCCATCATTTTCACCTTTATTCGGGCATCCTCAAGAACAAGTTTTTCGACTTCTTTGATGCTTTCTCCCGTACAAGCAGTAGCCGGGGCGCCGGAGCGGGGGCCGTCCTCAATGCTCTCTCTGCCTCTCTTGAACTCACTTGACCACTTTTGCACAGTTGATAATGAAGGTGCGGAACCCTGGTAAACAGCCACCATCTCTTCATGAATAGTTTTTTGACTTTTTCCTTGCTTAGTGAGAAATTTAATTACAGCGCGATGCTCAATTTTCACCATCATCGCCTCAGTTGCCATTATGATTCTGTTTAACTAGAGATAAAACGCGAATTAATAATCACATTTATATGAAATTTTACATGAATGCACTAAAATAATAGTATTATTCGACAAATAAGTCAATTCATATATGCAACCACAGCTTCACCCCGATACCGAGAATATCTTGAACGCTCCTCGTATCATCATTTCCTTAATAATGCGCAAGTCAACCTTATAAATGACCCTAAGTCCTTTTACCAATTTGTTCACTACAAAAGAAAGTCCGATGGTTACCCTCCTTCCCTCTCTTTCAACAACATGGCATCAACCGATCCACTCACCATTGCCAACCTATTTGCCAGCTTTTTTAAACAATCCTTCACCAACGACCCCTTTGTACCAGATCCACCCTATTTTCATTACCTACTGAACTTCTCCAATGGCCCACTTCTCTCTCACATCTTGGACCCCTCTTAAATCGAATATAAATTACACCAACTCAATGACGAATTTACACCCGGTCCAGATGGCCTCCCTGCCATATTTCTTAAAAAATGTTCTTCGTCTCTTTCCCTTGCCCTTTCTGATCTCTTTCGTCTATCCCTTTCACAAGGAGAATTTCTTCAGGTTTGGAAAACCTCCTTTATAACCCCGATCCACAAAAAAGGATCAAAGAACGAAATAACAAACTATCGTCCAATCGCTAAACTCTCCCATACACCCAAACTCCTCCAAAGTATTTTGTATGAAGCTCTAAGCTTACAATGCAAATCACTTATTTCCCCTAGACAACATGGCTTCCTAAAGGATAGGTCAACCACCACATATCTCGTTGAATTCGTATCCTTTGCCATCTCTGCCCTAGAGAACGGCAACGAAGTCGATGTACAAGTTGCAACCGATTTTAGCAAAGCCTTCGATAAAATCTCTCATCGATTAATACTCTTGAAACTGTCTGCCCTCGGCTTTGAACCCATATTGTTAAAATGGATATTCTCTTACCTCGAAAACCGTTTTTACAGTGTTCGCTTTAGGTCAGCCCACTCCGTTACATTTTTGGCAACCTCTGAAGTTCCTCAAGGCAGCCATCTCGGTCCTATTCTCTTTACATTAAAAATAAATGATCTCAATGGGATCATCAACCACTCGTCCGTCTCCCTTTACGCCGACGATACCAAATTTTTCAAAACCATTTCCTCGCCCCATGACTCCTTCCTCCTTCAACAAGACCTTGATAGTTTTTCGATCTGGTGCCTCAAAAATTATTTGGAACTTAATATCACCAAATGTCAATCCATCACCTTTTCACAAAAGCGGCACAAATCTCCTCCCCGACTCTACCTTCTCCACAACCAACCTATCTCCTCCGTTGAATCTCTTCGCGACCTCGACATTTTCTGTGATAGGGAGCTCAACTCCCGTTTACATATGGATGGGATAATCCTTAAACCCAACTCTGCACTAGATTTTGTAAAACGATGGTCCAAAGAATTCACCAACCCATACGTGACTCGAGGTCCCTTTACATTACCTTTGTTCGTCCCCTCCTAGAGTACGCCAGCCAAATATGGTCCCCATATCATCGCGTTTATATCTCGAGAATCAAAAGCATCCAGCGCCGTTTTCTTCGATTTGCTCTTCGAGGTTTGCCCTGGGACGATCCTTTTACTCTGCCCCCCTATCAAAACTGTCGCAACCTTATTAACCTAAACACCCTTGAGGAACGCATAGATGCAGCCGACTTTCTCTTTATTCCTCGACTCCTTTCAGGTCACGTTGAATGCGCGTCCCTTCACAAGTCTATTTTCCTCAACACTAACCCTCGTAATCTACGTACCCCTGGTCTCTTCTATCTCCCAACCCACCACACTTCCTATGGCGCGAACGAACCAATCTTCGGTATGCTACGAAAAATCAAGGCAATAGGGTTTAAGCCTTTGATTTCCACCACAAATCCGTTCTCCTTCACCACTCCAACTAACCTTAGTGTTAACTTTAAGTTTAAGTTTAATTTTAAGTTATAGCTTGTATTAAGCCGAATAAATGGGGGCTTTCACCCCCACCAAAATTAAATTAAATTCCCTGCTTCTTTCTTTTCGTTTTTGAGAAGCCGGTGTTCGTCCCGCCTTTTTAGCTCATAGTGTTCGTGAGCAGCTCTCGTTTCGCTGCATGTGCTTGCCGACACTCTTCATCAAATCAGGAGTTTTGTTGTAGTGGTTGGGTGAAACCCTACACCTTAGATGTGGCGTCTCTAATAGCTTGTTGATAGTGGTGCAACTGGTCTTCTCGAGAGGTCTTGGGAGACTCGATCAAAAAAGGCTCTAGCAGTCTCCTGCGATTGTGGCTGCTCGGCGTAAAATTTGCTGACAGTAGCCCGAAGTACTCTTCGGTGTTTTTTCGCCCGAATTATCCGCATTCGTCCCTTGGGTACAATGAGGTAGTAGTTCGAGTCGACTTTGGCTCCTCGAAATGCTCGGACGTCCGGAATATTGAAACTGTGGGTTGCATCGATCGCAATGTGATCAATTTGATTTAAGATTTTTCGATCAGGAGATGTTGAAGTATGGAAAAGGTGTGCTGGTTATGATGGAATTTCGAGCCGCCGCAAAACCGATCAGCGTAAGCGCGTTCTTGGAGGTGGTGCCAATGCAAGCTATGATTTCTAACTGTGTGGCCAAAGTTGCTCTGTTTTCCTAGTTTGGTTTTGAAGTCACGAAGGAGAACCTTAATGCCGTGCTTAGGATACTGTTCATAAGTTTGACCGAAGAGCTCGTAGTAATCACTTTTGTCAAAGTCGTTCTTCATCTCTGTGGAGACGTGAGCGCATATCAGGTTTATGTTTGCGACTTTAACTTTAATGCGGATTGCTATCGGGTGTTCCCTTGTACTTTTTGCCTAATTCTTCCACCGATGACAAATCGACGTCCAAGTTGGCGCTGTCTCCAGTCTGAAATGACCATAGTCCATACCACCCCACTACTCGCAAGACAGTGCGCTAGGGCCTCTACTAGTTATTAGTCTACATGTGTTGTGTAAAAGGTCCGAACATTCCACGTTGAAAGGCGTAAGTCGTTGTTCGTTTTTCTTTAGCTGAGTTTGTCAACAGTAATATCATCTATATCCGACGCTGCATTTGTTGTACATTGAGAGTTTTATGTGATCGGACAGTTAACCACACGGCAAGACCCTCAACCTGTAGGTCCTGATCCTTTCGAGGACAGTTCCAGCATTGGACTACGAAGATGTGAGCGTTGCCATTTCGAAATGAAGCAGAAGGCAGAGCCAACTTGTCAGAACCTGAACGATAACCTCATTAAATGTTTTAGACTGACGTGCCCAGTCAGGAAGGACTCCTGCAGGTCGCGCGTTCCATGTGGAACGCATGGTTTGAAAATTCTAAAAAAAAAAGAAAGTCGCTTAAGGCTAAGCTAATTTAGAAGAAGACTGGAAACAATCACCTAAACTGATTCGAAGGCAGATACTCTCTGTCGCATGTTCGAGGATTACTTCCCAGGTAGCCTGATCATAACCAGTTCACAGCCAACTCCTATCGCCGGAACTGCAATTGAGCTGAATATTACGTACAACACGCCGTAGCTGGTATCAGTCATTGGTTTTGGTGCTGATTCTTCCTTTGATGGCTTAGAGTAGCCTGGAGCAGATGGTATAAATCTAGTTATGCTACAAGAACATACATAGACCAACTGCTGGCCTACTTTCACTACTTCACTTCACTACTTTCCTGGCCTTGTTGGCTTACATGCAGAATGAGGGAAGACTTTATACCGAAAATCGGGAAAGATGACAGACGATCGCCAAGATATTCAGCCTGGTTTCCTTCGAGTTCAAGAGCTTCATATGCGCAAAACTGCTTGTGAATGCTTCTATTGCCCAAGATGTTAACCAACACTAGAAATCCTGCGAGACTGTGCTTCAAAATCTGGTGTAATTGAAGACGCACTCGACAAGAAGGACGCGCTGGGCTTTTTCATCGACATTGAGGTGCTGTCAAGAACGCAGATTAAGGCATATGAAACTCGGCCAGATAACACGGCCTAGGCGAGTCACAAATTTTGTAGATAAGACCTATGCTGGTGAATAGGACCTTGACGGTGAATGCTGTCTGCGCTAATTAAAGGCTGCCCACAAAGTTGTGTCAACGCTATAATTAATTTTGGTCGACTCACAGCTGAGTCTCTCAATAGTTCTATCGCCTACGATCCGGCATATGTAGACGATGTTCATGCCTCCCGACTATACTCCCTAAAACGTTGGCAACCTTAATAGTGATCAAGGAGTGGTGCAAATAGGCTTTCAGGCAAACCTCTCAAAGTTGACGTTGTTTTCTTTACCTTAACGAAAGCGGGCTAACTACTCTGCTGCTTTTCCCTAACACTTTCGGGCCTGTTCTAGACTGATCTCCTGTTGCTGCACAAGTACGAAATCAATTATCCCTTTACTCATGGAGGGTGTCAGCAGGAATCTGAGCCAGAAAACGAATGTAGTCGAGTCCCTTCACGGATGGCTTCACAAACGATCTAGGATGCGGTGCTGGTGTCTTTTTGGAGGACGACAACGTAAGACTTAATTTTTGGTTTGGAAAACTTGCGTCTAAAAAACAGAGACACACGCAATCCTGATGGCAGTGAACTACTCGTATATTGTGAAGAATTGGTGGAGAGAAAGAACTGCATCTGTAGAGATAGCGACTGCCAAACTGTGCTTAAGAACTTATCTTATCTTGTTTTGGGTCCCAGGTCACATTGACATCGTCGATGTTAACACTATCCGCATTTTCAATTAGGACTTCCATTACTAACTTATATGCATTCCTGCAGATGGCATTCCTCTCTAGGATGCCGGATGCACCCCGATGTCGACCAGAAAGAAAGACTTTAGACTGGTTCCTAGCGTTGTAGCGGCTAAATGTACTGCAGATAAATAAGTAACACAATACAACATCTTGCAATGTTTGCTATGAGAGATGCCACGACATCGCGGAGCACTTCTTCTGTGAAGGTCCGACCTACACTCGATGAAGTGCCGGGTTCTGCGCTTGATCATTGAAGCGTTTACTTATCTTTCTAGGAAAGACTCATAAATTCCATTAAAAGGAACATACAAGGAGCACAATGGACTAGTTCTTTGTCTGGCAGATTCGACCGAAAAAAAAAAATATCCATAGACAACGACTCCCTGTCAAGACCCACAAAAATCGTCGATGAAGCATGACTTTATGATTTAATTTCCGAACCGCGAAAGGAATTACTCAAGACTATCCCTTTTGATTTATTCAAGCTGATAGGTGTGTCATGTCCTAGGTTCATCACAAAGGGTGTTACGCCTGATAAACCTTATTATTCAACAATTATACCAACGGGTAATTATTCCTCTGCGAGGACAATGGAACTCCCTACGTCATGGCTAAATTATGACGTGAGAATTTCTGGAATGACTGACCACCGTTGTTACGCATCAGAGGACATATCGTCACTTCAACATGAGTAGAGTATTGTAATTGTACTTACTCGTATACTCGTGCTCGTATCTATACACTCGAATATTGAAGTTTTTTTTTCCTTTCCTTGTCAAAACGCTTCAGTGAACTTGCTGCTCTTTATGTATACAAATCGAAAATGGTGTCGTGAAAAGGGTGTAGTGAGTAGAGAGTAGATAACCATCGAACCGGGCGTTAATTTGATACTTTAATATTTTTTGAGAGCTTTATTTGGGAAAACAGAGGTCATTGTGACATTGTGACATTGTGACATAAGGTCTCTAATTTATTAAGTGGATTTTGAATATATTGTTATCAGGTGGGAGTCTTGATGAAGGAATTTCGACGTGAACTGATTTGAATACTCGCTGCTTGTAAACATTAGAGATCAACACGAACATTTTGGTATGGATGGCATCCTAAAGTGAATAAATAGACAAGGTGGTTGCCCTAGTTTAAAAGTTAAACGGCTTATAGAACATTGTCGCAACTCGTTCCAAAACAAGGTAATGAGTCGACTCGAAGTCTGTATGCTTGATCGGGTTTCTACCTCTAGAGACCACCGGAGAGTAAAAAGAAAGTTTTCGGTGATAGATTGGCTCAAACTGTCCTCAAATTATGTGATCCATATGAATTTTGAGAATAGCCAATGACTATTATAGGACGCTCCTAACAAGTCTGAAAAATTAAAAATCAAGAGACCAAAAAAATTATTTAAAAATTCCCGGACATTCCCTGATGCGGTGATTTTTTAAGCGGTTGGTTTTTGATTGTCAAAAAAGACAGAGGGAAAATTGCAAAAGTGTATAAAATTTTTGTTTTCGTTGACAAATCAATGTTTGCCATTTTTTTATTAAAAATTATTTTCATGAAATGCTGGCCACGACTACATTTTAAGTGGTCCATACCATTTTGATTCATTTTAAAATGTTGCCTTCCTAGGCTTCAATTGACGCCTGGTTTATCGGCATGGACGAGTGATTTGACGTGTCCCCATAAAAAGTAGTCTAAAGGCGTCAAATCGCACGATCTAGCTGGCCAATTCACTGCTCCAAAACGAGAGATAAATTGCTCACCGAACTCATTTCTACATCGAATCGCGTGCTGTGTGGAATGTAGCGCCGTCTTGCTGGAGCCACATGTCGACCAGGTTCAACTCGCACATTCTGGACAAAAAAAAAAAGTTTGAAATCATTTACCGATAGCGGGGAGCATTGACGACAACGTTGTTCTCACGGTCATCTTTGAAAAAATACGGCCCATTGATTCCACTGTGCATTTTTCAGATCTTGCATTAGCAGCTCTTGTATTACTTGAGGTTTCTCATCGGACCACGTACGACAGTTTTGTTTATTAACAAATTTATTGAATGAGTATTCAATCAGAAATAAGCTTCGTCGCTGAAGACAGCTCTCCTAAGGCCCACTCACCAAAAACCCGACGCTGTGGCAGGTCGTTCGGCTTCAGTTCTTGCACGAGGTGTATTTTGTAAGGTTTTACACCGAGATCCTTGCGTAAAATCTTCCAATAGCTGCGAACGGCGACAAATGGTCTTCATTACCACCAGCAATATTTCCCTCTGTACTCACTCTACGCATATGGGTATGTGGCTTGATGTTCAATATCGTGAAATTGGTTCGAAATCAGGTCAATATGCCTTGATTTGCTTGCTCGGTACGTCAATTATGACGACCGTAAAACGTTCTTTCACCGAGCACGAATTTTCAATAATTTGTTAGCATTGCTCGGGTGTAAGTCTTTCCATGATGAAATGGCAATGCTAACCGAGCATGTTTGACTTTGACACATGTCACGAATCACGCGTGAGCTGTCAGAAATAGAACACTGAAAAACCAAACAGAAAACGGAAAATCGTTTGTACGTTCAGCATTCTGCAGGCACACCAGTAATCTTGATGACATTTCCAACGTTCTTCTGCTCTCTCCAATTAAGTCTGCTCTCCAGCGATGACACTTTCGATATCAGTTTATCATTTCGTTCTTTCAGCTGATTGATTGTGCTGACAAAGGCACAGTTGATTTGCTGTAAACTAATGATCTTCATATACAGCATTTGCAACATAACTGCACCCTCATCTTTATGCTGTGGAAATGTTTCTTATTGTTCTTGAGATGACTCCTGGAGCTCTGTGACGTAGCGGCGGTTTGGTGGTTTCGTTTTGGTCGCTGTTTCGTAATGGTTGGTGCAGCTGCAGTTGAATCCGATGGTACTGGTGCACTTTGTAGTTGTACCTAAAGACTAACGTTGCATTTGTCACAACGAGTGTGAGTGTTCATGTACTCTAAGTCAGGAGGATTGATTTTATCAATGAAAATAAACCTTGCAGTTTTTAGTATCACAAGTGCGACCTATTTTTTTGTTGCGAATTAAACAACAATTGGCAGCACGACACTGACCTTCCAGACGGAGAATCAGATCATCCGCGTAAGCGTCACATCTGTCGTGGGCTGACAATTGCATCAGAAGTGGATCCATCATCAGGTTCCATATAAATGGACTCTTAAAGGCAACTCCGCTCTACATTTAAACGAATCCTATCATAAGCAGATTCTACGATACAAAAGCGCGCTTGCCAGAGAAATAGCTTTCTCATAAGCCGATTTCCTGGCAGTCAAGTTCGCGCAATTTAAATTGTCAAAGGCGCCCTTAAAATCGAAAAAGACGCCTAAAACAAGATTGACACTGCTATTCTAGACGCAGTCTTTAACAGAAGACGAACGATCTTTGACACCGGCTCGGGTATCCTATCTGAGAGTCGTTCCACTATGACCCTTTCCAGCACTTTTCCTAGTATCGGAAGTAGGCCTATGCCCCAATAAGATCTAGGATCAGATCCAGCTTTAGCGGTAGACTTCGGTAGTACAATAAACTCTCGCCTCCTTCCAATTTGAAGTGGGTACTCGGGAATGGCTTTCCAGATGGTTTTGACATTCTCATACCGGTCATACCATCTGCTCAAGGAGATTTCTTGGAAGGAAGAATGAACCACCGTACTCAACTTCGGCAGCCCTTAGCTCAGGAGGAATCAGAGACTCCTCAAAAGTGGAAGCCTCCATACGTTCCTCTCTGGGAAAGAACTCAAGGCACTCAAGCAATCTCTCCACGTACTTAGTCCTGCCATAAGTTCTGTTACACAATTTCCAGCGCTTATCGTTCAAAATTTCTTGCGGGTATAGACCCGTGAACACATGCACTGATCGATCAGTGAAAAATACTAGTCAGTTTGGATTCAGTTTGCAAACTATTAACATGGAGTGGGGCGTTAAAGAGAATCGAGTCGGGATAATAGCGTTACATACCATAAGTGCGGAAAGAGTGTTGGCCAAATTTTCGAGTTGCTAAGACCACTGGGAATATCGAGAATATTCGTTTATCGGGCTATTGTTCGCTTCGGCGAATTATCTGGAGTAGAGGACAGGAGAAGAAGTGGACGCCCGTGCGTCATCCGTACGAATGCGGTAGTAAAGGCAGTGCGTGAATGTATTCGGAGAAATCCCCTTAGAAGCAGAAGATCATGTCTAAGGAATTGGATATATCAACCGTATGAGAGTTTATGGTCGGTCCACGGGTCATCTTCTAACTCCTTAATTAAAAAAACTTTAGGTTGGAAAGATGCAAGCGACTTTTGCAGTGGTACGCGGACATGTCATGTAAACATTCTGTTTGCAGATGAGAAAATTTTTACCGTAGAAGAAGGTTTCAACAAACAAAATCACAAAATTTATGCCACTTAATCTAAGGAAGCGAAAAAAGTTGTTCCAAGGTTTTAACGTGGACATCTTCCTGCTTCCGTAATGGTTTGGTGGGGGGTCTCTCATCATTGAGTCACATCCCTCCATTTCTGTGAAAAAGGCATAAAAGCAGGTGCAAAGAAGATGTGCTAGAGGGTGTCGTGAAGGGTTTGACCAATACCCTTTTTAATGGATACAGATGGATCTTCCAACAGGACTCTGCTCCAGCGCACAAAGCCAAAACCACGCAGGAGTGGCTCAGAGTCAATATTCCTGGCTTTATAGCAGCAGAAGATTGGTCGTCGGGGGGTCCAGATCTGAATTCACTGGATTATGGTTTGTGGTCAAAATTGGAGAAAATTGCCCGCAAGACTCCTCACAGAAATTTGGAAATCCTTAAAACAGCATTAACCTGAAACCGTACGTGCCGCTATAACCCAATAGTCACACCGTTTGGAAGCTTGTGTTAAAGCAAAAGGCAGTCATTTCGAGTGAATCCAATTTTTTTTAATAATCAACATTGTGGTCCAATAAACGAAACAATTTTGAATACAATATGTTTACCGTTTTTTTTTTTTATAGCGATTTATATTTGTACTTTTAGTACTTCTGCAACATTAAACAGATAGACTTAATTCCACTAAATGTCCATACATTCATGAGAGCAGGGATACGCCTTACCATCGTTCTCCGTCAATTCCAAATATTCAAAAATAGACCCCCCTTCCGACTCAATATAGTGATTTGCATGATCTAAAAGCATGTTGAATGAGTGTTTTGGATCGTCGGCCTGGATGTCGATACAAGCTTTTGGATGGCTTCTATGACCACGAAACAGGGTCCTTTCACCGGCAAATGCAAATCGTACGGTGCCAAATCAGGCGAATACAGAGGAGTGGTTGATAGTTAAAATAAGATGATTAGCCAAAAAATCGGTCACAAGTGTCGATCGCGCAACAAACGCCAACTTCCTTCTGTGCGATACGACCGACGACTCACAAATACCAAGAATTGATTTTGCATTAATTGTTTGGGCCCGTGGAACAAACCCTTGGAATCGTAAAAGCAAATTAACATACGAGTACATACACTCCTCGACAACTGGTTGAGACACCCCCTCCTAATTTCTATGTTTGTCGATGATTTTGTTCCGTATATGCTGCAAATATTACTGTTAGGTAATCATTACCAATTTCTTAGCAAATTCTGATCACCATAAATCCTTTTGCTCCCTTAATTTACTTTGAAATTGCAATCTGTCCCTAATGGCAAGCGGTTGAGACAGGGTATAAATGCTTGCGGATTCCATTCGCAGTGTTACTTGTTAGTCGAATTTGATTTAGTTTTTAAACAGGTCTTAGAAGTAAAGAAGTTTAAAACCGGATCTGAAAAGATGTTAAGTCAAACGGAGATCCAAAACATTAAAAGAACGCGCCAAGAGGGATATTCTGTCAACAAAATCGCAAAACTTTTGAAACGAAGTCGCGTACAGATGTTTCAAACTAATTAAAGGATCCAGAAAACTACGGGAAAAGATTCGTACCGTATAGCTTGACACCAGCAGATCGACGATCCCAACTAAGAGAAGCGTAAAATTCTACAGCAACAACAAGGGAAATCGCGGTATCAGCAGGGATTTCGAATATGAACAGAAAACGAAGGACTCGACAGTATACGAGGATTGTCTGAAAAGTTTCCGACCGAACAATGATACAAGACGGTTTTTCTCAAATTCTTTTTTTATTTTTCTATTGTATATAGTCTCCTTGTAACTCTTCACACTTCTCCCAGCAATGCTCCCACCTCTCTAACCCGTTCAAATAGAACTTGGCGTTTTTGTCTGCAAAATGATTGTTCACGAAGGTGATTGCCTCCTCATTTGAGTCTAGATCTGGTGAATAGGGCGAATGGTCAAGCAGTTCAAACCGTAATTCATGGATTTTCGCCATGACAACCGCTGAGGTGTGAGACCGCGCGTTGTCTTGGTGAAACAGGATTTTCTTTTTCTGCAAATGTGGCCGTTTTTCCGCAATTTCTGCCTTCAGCTTGACAAGTAATGATGCGTAGTATGCTGCTGTAATGGTTTTTCCTTTTTGAAGACAATCGATTAAGATAACTCCTTTACTATCCTAAAAAACAGTCGCCATCACTTTCCCAGCCGAAACAACAGTTTTTGCTTTTTTTTTGAGCTGGCTCGCCCTTTGCAGTCCACTGTTTTGACTCAATTTTTGTTTCGGGCGTATAATGGTGTATTCAAGTTTCATCTACAGTAATTAATCGGTGCCAAAACTTGGATTTATTGCGCCTAAACTGCGCCAACAGAGCGTTGGAAATGTTCATTCGAACACGTTTTTGGTCTAACGTAAGCAAACGCGGCACCCAACGCGTGGACAGCTTTCTCATGCCTAAAATCTTGATTTAATATGTAACAAACACGTTGTTTGGACATTTTCATAACCTCTACTATCTCTCTCACTTTAATTCGGCGGTCGTCTAACACCATTTGGTGAACTTTAGCAATGTTATCGTCAGTGGTTGCAGTTTTTGGACGTCCCGAACGTTAATCATCTCCTAAAGTCTTACGGTCACGTTCAAATTCAGCTGCCCAAAATTTCACTGTGGTGCAGAGTCCCCATACACAGAGTCCAACTCATTTTTGATTTGCGTAGGCGTATTGCCTTTCAAAAACCAGAATTTAATAGCAGCTCGATACTCAATTTTTTCCATTTTCACAAAAACCACTCACATCGACTCACTCAAACGACTGTCAACTAAAAACTGCGCGTCCAAAATGACTGAAACTTCGGTAAGTAACTGTCAAAAGATGCACAACTAGCATTCACTAGCTTTTATTGACGAGTGCCGCTATCTTTTCAGACAACCCTCGTATGTTAGCTGAAGCGGAACATCTTCAAAGAAAGAGTTTGAAAATTAAACCAACTTTACCACAACGTCATCGAAACGCCCGTTTGACCTTTGCCAAAAATCGTTTAAGATGGAAGAAGCGTTGGAGACCTGTCATCTTCACCGATGAGAAATGCTTTTGCCTTGATGGACCTGACGGATTTCATCATTATTTTCAACCAGCTGTTTTTAGGACGACGGCAACAAGGCGGAAGTGGAGTCATGATTTGGACAGGAATGTCATACCAAAACAAGACATATCCGCTTCGTAAATGGCAGGATGAAAAGTGAGGACTACCTTAAGATCTAAGACGAAGAGATCGTACAGCATAATCAAATTCGGCGAAAATTTTATCCTACGATAAGATAAGACAGACACACAGCTCGGAAGGTGAAATAGCACTTCTAGCGTAACAACGTTTATGTTCTTAACTGGCCAGCATTGTCTCCAGACCGCAACATAATTGAGAATGCATGGGGATATCTCTCCAGAGCTGCCTACCAAGGCGGACGACAATTCAATAACGTAGCAGACCTTAAGACCTCATTGAAACTGAATGGGACAAAGTCCTACGAAAATTAACTAAAAAATTGTTTAAATCTCTTCCATCAAGAATTTTAGAAGTTGTAACTGACGAGGAAGTACTCATTACAAAAAAAAAAAAAATAAATAAGACCGTTGCCATAAAACTCGAAATTTTGTTGTTATTTCAAGAAACCCAATCCTGCTCAACCACATGTCGCGGATAATTAGAGACAAATTGCAAATGCCAAGAAAATTGAGGAAAAAAAAAGGATTTATGGTGATTAGAATTTTTTTAGAAATTGGCTATGATTATCTAACAGTAATATTTGCAACACCACACACGGAACAAAATTATCGACATCAGGGGGGGTGTCTCAATCAGTTGTCGAGGAGTGTACTAGTATAACAAATAATTTTGGATTTTGGCTCGTTTAGCGTCTTCTACTCGTCATTTCTGAATCATATTGAAAGCACCACGTTTCATCACCACTTACAATGTTGTAAAGAAAGTTTTTGTTCTTTTTGGCCTCCTTGATCATGTCCTTCGTATGTTAAATTTGTTGGTCATGAGTAATTTTTTTTACCGACGACACAAACATAGTGCACTTCAGATGCAATAACTTCGTTTCTATTCGTCCAAATGTCATTAAATTTTGACAGGACATCAGTGATGGATATAACTTTCCGACGACTTCACTGGAAAATATAGTACATATTTTTGAAAGGTCCCGTTTGCTTTCGAACGGACATGATATGTCGTTCTTTCTCCATTTTACGTTTATAAACTTCACATTCACAGCCAAATGCATTATGGTTGACACTAAAAAATACCAGTTAACACAATTAAGACATTAAAATTGTGGTGGAATTAAAGTATACGTTGCATGCACTCTTGCAATCCTTACTTGTACTTGTACTTGTACATGATTGAAACTTACATGTTTATAACATCTTTTCACATATTGTAAAGGTTGTTTTTTTTTAAGAGATATACAAATTCAATATGAAATAAAACACTTGAAGCTAGTGTTATTGTCTATGATGTTAGTTTTATTTAATAGATAATTTTATGCCATTAGTGTTTAAATGTGATATCGGACATATGCGCTCGAATGAAGCGCAATCGTGAAGTCCATTTTTCGACAATTTTATCGAGCAACTGGGACCGTATATCAGCAATAACACGGCGAATGTTGACTTCCAAATCGCTCAACTGCTCTGGTTTATCGGCATAGACTAGCGACTTCACATACCCCCAAAGAAAGTGATCTGAAGGTGTGAAATCACAAGATCGTGGAGGCCAGTTCACAGGTCTAACACGCGAAATTATGCTCTCAGCAAAAGTTTCCCGAAATACACCCTGAATGACTCGAACTGCAACCAACTTCAGACTGCTATAATTTCCTAACCGTTCATAACAGTGAGCTCAAATTTTGACACATGACAGATAATTTTATTATTTACAAGCATTTTAAACGATTTGCGTCTCAGTTGTGTTGAAAAATTTTTATTCGCGATGGAATTCAAATGTGATAGTGTGATTGCTTTATATTTGGCTGGAAAACCACAAGTTGCTATCGATAGAGCCCTCCAGCACCGCAACGTGAATAAATCATTTGTGTCTCGAATCATAGCTCGTTATCGTGATACTGGCAGCGTTGGAAAACGCCATGGAGGTGGTCATAAAAAACAGCAACATCGGCAGAAATGGTTCGGAAAGTGAAGGCTCGAATTGAGCGAAATCCGCGTCGAAGTGGAAGAAAAATGGCTCGTGAGCTCAACATATTGTTGGAACGGATGCAACACATACTGAAAAATGAGCTTGGGCTTAAGCCATTAAGGTTCCAGAAAGCACACGATTTTACACCGCAACAGAAAAAAGTTAGAGTCGAAAGAGCGAAGGAGTTGCTACGCTTGCACGAAAGTGGTGAGTTGCCGAATTTGGTTTTTTCCGATGAGTCGCCATTTGTTATCGAGCAATATGTCAACAAACAAAATGAGTTTACCTGACAGAGAGGTCCTTCGAAAATTTACACCTTCGGACGGCCACCAGAAAGCAGGTAGCACCGATTTTGATGGTTTGGGCCGGAATAACCGCCGATGGTCGCTCTCTGCTCGTATTTTTGGAGCGTGGCGTCAAAATTAATGCGATCGTATACCGTGAAATTGTCTTAGAAGCAGTATTGAAGCCTTGGGCAAACAATCATTTCGGTCGGAGACCGTGGACATTTCAACAAGACTCGGCACCGTCTCACAAAGCGCGCGTCAACCAAGATTGGCTAAAAAACAATGTTCCACACTTCATTTCTTCCACACAATGGAGTGCAAATTCTCCGGATGCAAATCCGTTGGATTTCTCTGTCTGGGATATTTTGATGGCGAAGGTTGGCACTAAAAAATACCAAAGTTTGGACCACCTCAAACAAGCACTTCGCCGGGAATGGGCTAAAACACCGCAGAGCCACTTGCGTGCAGCGTGCGATGCTTTCTTCGGCCGTCTCAAGGCCATTATTCGCGCCAAAGGTGGACATATTGAAAGTTACTGATACAATTTGAAAATTGATGTATTTTCCAATTGTTTTGCGTTGGCACAATGAAAGTTATCAAAAAATAAAAAAATTATAGCATTTTAAAAAGTTATAGTTCGAGTAAGTCATCCTGTAAATTGATGGTGTCGCGCGCTGTGTTGCATATTGCGCCATCTTGTGGTAACCAAAGCTCTGTGACGTCAATGCTATTCAACTGAGGAACGAAGAAGTCAGAAGTCATGTTTCTATAGCGCTCTCCACTAACGGTAACATTCTGGCCGGCATCGTCCTTAAAGATATATGGGCCGATGATTCCACCAGCCCATATAGCACACCAAACAGTGAGTTGTAATGGTTGTAATGGCGTCTCAACAAAGGCTTCTGGGTTTTCTCCACTCCAAATTCGGCAATTTTGCTTGTTTACATATCCATTTAACCAAAAATGGGCCTCTTCAGAGAACAAAATTTTGCGTTGAAAATGAGGATCAAGCAGAATCGCGGTTTCAACTCTTCCACGGTTGGTTCTCATAAGCCTTTAAGCCAAGATCTTTCCGTAAAATCTTTCACATGTGGTGTGAAAACGATTGTGAAAACGAGTGTGAGTGAAAACGATTCATCGTGTTCCGAATAACTTGCTCAGATGGACGATTATGTCGACCGTAAAATGAACGTAGCGTACGATAAGTTTGGCGAACCGAACCATCGTTTTCAAAATAAGTTTGCTTAATTTGCACGCGTTGTTCTGGTGTTAATCTATTCATCGTAAAATGGCCAAACGTTCAGTTAACCACAAATGAACTTTCAACTGTCAAATTGACGATCTGTAGAAACAGTGTTGGCAGTTTGAAAACCAAACCTCTAGAAAAAAAACATCCTTTACATTGGTTCCATTGCCGGACCTTCACTAAAATTATTTACATCTAAGCCATTCACAGCGCTAAAATTTAATATCGGCTTTTCTTAAAATTTCGTTCTGATTTTTAATAAAGGGTGTGTTTTAAATGTCCACCAGGAGCATGTCTACAGGCTCTCATACGAACATAAAAATTTTCAATTACTTACTTACACATCACCGCCTTAAGTTCATCAATTTCGGTCTGAATGTTGCGTTTCAGCTGTGCAATTGCTGTTGGCTTTATTTTTCAAAAAACCAAAGAAAGTAAACTAATGGTGTTAAACCTAGGCGGCCAATTTATGTCACCATCGAGCTGGAGACTTAGATCGCAATAGCTCAATCTTTGCGACTCGTAGCTCCATCCTGTTGAAAGTGAATATCGTCTGTGTCTATTTCTTGAATTTGAGGGCACAAAATCATCATCTTACAATCATTTGTGTATAGCGCTCTCCATTGACAGTAGAAAAATGGACCCTTGGTACGAGTACCACCAACTCAAAAGCCACACCAAAATAGTAAAAGTTTGTGGATATAATGATTTATCTGAAATTATTCGAAGATTTTCTCCTCCCCAGATGCGACAACCCTGTTTGTTGACGAATCCACCCAATGCGAAATGGGCTTGTGTGAAAAACCAGCATCATGTTCTAACAACCAACTGACAAAAGTTCTGCGTTAATTATGATCTGCTGGCTTCAATTCTTGTGTTAATTGGATTTTGTAAGGATGAAAATCCTTATTTAAAATACATCAAACAGTCAGTGGATGGATGCCTAATGCCTGAGAACGTGCGTCGTGATATCGTGATTGAAGGTTCTTCAGCTACACTTTGTGCTACAGCAGCATCACGGAATATGTTTTTTAACGATCGACCTAGTGTATTTTCAAATATTTAAACATGCCTTGGTGAACCTACTTAGGACGAAGGGTAAATTAAGAATCAACAAAATTTCAGAGATGGAACAGTGGAAATCGATTATACCAGCATCGCCGTTGTCTGTGCTTTTGCTTATAATCAATTTAGGCTTCACGCAACAAGCCAACATTCAAATAACTAAAATTCACTTCAAAGTTGATTTCAATCACCAGATTCTAGAGAAGAACGAATGGAGGCAACGCAAAGCCTTTTTCGGTAACCCTATGTCCATCTGTAACACAGGCGGCTCTGAAACAGCCGAAGTCTCAGCTATTCACTGCCCGCGTCGGATGGTCAGACAAGCAGCGTTCAGAACCCTAACTTTGAACATCATGAACCCGAACGTGATCTGAGAATATCGCGCGAGGTGGCTGAGTAGCACAAACTTACACTTCCGAGGAGACTGCGTTGCTGATGATGTGCCCAGAATCGGATCCCTAGAACCATATAATAGGCAATCTGACAACCTTAGGCCACCAATGTCATACCATAGACAAATTACAAACTATCAAGCGTTTGTTGGGGGGCAGTCATTGAGACATCTAGACTTACATGGCCCATAATCCCTTCAAAGCGCTAAAGAGAACTGATGATTAACCAGCTGGAGAATATGTATCTTCGAACGCAGAAACATAGTCACGGGACAATGTGTCATTGAAAAAGACACGAAAAGATTGAGTATTTCTGAAAAGGAGCTTTGCATTTATTAAAAGGCAATCCATAGGCAGTTACCACTTCTGAGATCTAAATGATCTCTTGCCATCGAGCTTGACAAGTTTATCAAGAAATCTCTTTGGTTGTATAGGGTGACCAGATAGCAAGGATAGTTTTTCCAATTGTTAGGTTACCAATGACATCCATCTGCCAAAATATTCAGTAAGGTTTGCCATTTCGTTTTACCACTTGCCGAGCGTGTGAAAACTATTAAAAAATATCAAAATATTGAAATTCCGGCAAGCAACGTGAATTTCGTCGTAAGGTCGATCGTCATCGTCGCTTCAGTGTGCCGGCAATTCGTCGCACCGTGGAAAAGTTTGAGCGTGAGTGCACACTTTCGGATATTAAGCCAGTAACCAGACAGCGATTGGTGCGAAATGAAGAAAACATAGCCGCCGTAGCGGCCAGTATCGTAGAAGACCCAGAAATGTCGATTCGGCACCGGTCAGCTGAATTTTGCATCGCCAGAGATTCAACCCGGTTTATTTTGCGGTTGGGTTTGGGATTGTGCTGATGCGAGAATTGAAGCCGTAGACAACGCCGTGAGTTCGCTACTCGGGCGCTGGAAATGTTAGCCAAAAAATCATGTTCTCGGATGAGGCCTATTTTTAGCTCAGGGGTTATGTCAACAAGCAAAATTTTCATTGTTGTAGCGAACACAATCCACAAGTGTTCGGCCAAACATCAATGCATCCAGAAAGATTGACTGTTTGGTGCGGTGTATGGCATGGCAGCATCATTTGACCTAATTCTTTCGGAATAAGGAAGGAGACACGTTACCATCAATGGTATCAGGTATAGAGCGATGTTAATCGATTTTCTGTGGTGAGAGCTCGACAACATCGATATATCCGAGGCGTGATTCCAACAAGACGGCACAACATGCTATACAAGCGATACAACGCTCGAAGTTGTGAAGGAGAAATTTGGCGACTGGGTCATCTCACGGCGAACATTCATCAATTGGCCGCCGCGATCATGCGATTTGACACCACTTGATTATTTTCTCTGGGGCTACGTCAAATTCTTAGTCTATGCTAACAAGCCAACCACGAACTCAAGTCCAACATTCGACATGCTATTGTCGGAATAACGCCGCACATATTGGACCGAGTCATCATAAATTGGAACGACCGCTTGAAGCACTGCCAGCGAAGCCTAGGCGGCCATTTGGATGAACTGGTAAAAAAAAGCCGTAGTACGGTTTGAGCTGGAGAGAAGTTGGTCAGAGTTAGAGACAGAGGAAAACCAAAAATAGTCCAAAAGTGTCAGGAGTGACTTGAAGCCTTTCCCAACAATTCAGGCAAAAAGTACTAGTGTCCCCAAAGTAGTACAAATTACAAGTCGTTCGTCAAAACCATTAAAAACTGGGACTCATTCTAGTTGTCTGGCCTTTGGACAAAGCTAGTCTGCTTGATGCGTACAGCGGGATAGTCTAGGTTAGGTTAGAGCGGCTTTTGGAAAAACCAACCCACTTAGGCCTATTGGCCCATTGTAGTGCCACGTGGATTTGTGATCCTCCTACTCTTTGGACCAATTTCAACTTCTGAAGAAACGTTGGAGACTGTTTAGATCGCTTAAGTCATTGTATAAGAAAGCTCCTAAATGAAGTTTACTTCTTTGGGAGAACGATGGACATGTACAGAGTAAGTGGACTATTGTCTCCTCGTCCACGCAGCTACTGCAGAAGTTGCTTATAAAAACGTCAAACCTACTTGCATGCTTGCCTATAAGATCGTGTACAAAGATGACACCTACGATAGCGCTGAGAAGCTTCCTATTTAGAAAGATCAAATTTTAGAACACATCCTAAGGTGTGTTCTTCTATCAGTATCCAGCTTAAGTATTAGTTTGCACATAGCGATTTCAGATAAAGTGGTTCCAATTTTGGCGAGTTCGTCGGCCCTACAATCCCCTGTGACCTTGCAGCCAACGCACAGAGGTGAATGCTGAACTGTTCTGGCATCTCCCTGAGAGATGATCGGCAATCAAGGGCGGTTTTAGAATTTTGTGAGACTGCGTCCAGGGATTTGATAGCGGGCTGACTATCCGAAAAGATGCAGATATGCCTTGCAGATATCACGTTTTTCTTCAGCCAGGACAGGGCTACTTTAATCGATAACATTTGGAACACGCTACAATGATCTTGGATCCATCCCAGAAGGATCTAGAGGCGATACTTACATGAAAGTCTTTGTGAAACCAATGCTGGGGCATAGTGTAGTCGATGTTCTCTGGTGGGATTCCTGGTGTGTTACGTGGCCAAATACAAGGTGGCACAATGGTTGTCACCCGATGTTCGTTGGCTGCAATCTTGCTTTGCTTCTACTTTTGGATTATGCTTATTTGATGTCTTGAATTTTTTCCCATTAAGTCGAGAAAATAATATCGGCTAAGTGGCCGTCTGCCAGTATTAATGACCATTCGGGCCCGATTTGTGGCATTTTCCATTACTCTTGCCAGAACTTATGGCGATAGGTCCTCGCATTCTTGGCGGATATTCTATTAGACTCGTCACTTCAAAAGACCCCACTAGAAATTAGGCGACCCGCAAAAGCAGCCCTCAAAATTTCGATTGTGGCTTGTGTAGTATGCGCCGTTGCTTCATCTTGTTGGAATCACATGTTCTTCAGTCCCAATTCATCCAATTGAGGAAGGAAAAAGACGTAGCGCTCGCCGTCCGCAGTAATCGTTTAGTCCGCGCCGTTTTCGAAAAAATAAGGCCCGATGACGCTTTCAGCCTAAACAGCACATCATGCAGCAACCTCGAGCGGGTGCATTGGCTCTTCGTGGATTATACGTAGATTTACGGTATAATTTTGCTTATTCACAGAGATGGAAATGGGCCTCGTCGCTTTCCGGTGAAAAGTTGTCTCCCTCGTGGTCGAGATTCAGGATGGCTTGAGTGTAGGTTTAACGCGCTTGGCGGTCAACAGCTAATACCTGATGCACTGTCTGCACTTTGTAAAGAAACATTTTACAGTTTGTCACCAAAATTTTCTGTAAAGCCGCCG
This sequence comes from Volucella zonaria, assembly GCA_963966105.1. NCBI lineage: Eukaryota > Metazoa > Arthropoda > Insecta > Diptera > Syrphidae > Volucella > Volucella zonaria. The sequence goes on from OZ014531.1 coordinate 133,008,649, forward strand.
ATTGATGCCCAGTTGCGTGGCACGTCGTCCGGTCGATACTCCGGGGTCTTCTGCAACATCTTCAACCACAGATACGATATTCTCAGCAGAACGGCTGCTCCGGGGTTGGCCAGACCTGGCAGTACCTCGTGTTATCCCATACTCTTCTAGGCTAGCGGCTGAACGTCGTAGAGCTTGCCCAGTTTGTATCTGTTTACTTTACAAAGTTGAATTGACATTTGCCGCCATTTGCAAAAATTATAGCATCTTCCGATAGGGTGATAACTGTTGCGCCATCTGGTAGTTTATTTGTCCACTCTGCAGTCGCTTTAAGGCGAATAGTTGTGTTAGCTGTCACTTGCCTGCTGAAAATATCGAGGGGCGTCAAGTGAAACAGAATATCCAGTGCCGCTGAGGGAGTAGTACATAAGGCTGCGATTATGCACAGATATGCTGTCCTTTGGATTTTCCTTAGTTTGCGTTGTTCTAGCTGTATAGTTCACAAATGTCAAAGATGACATAAAAAATAAGGTAGCGTCCAGAATATGAGCAATCAATTATTTTGAACACATAAACAGAAGTCAAAGTTATTTTTGGCTAGTTACTTAAAGATTAGTTGTCACTCTAACTACCATAGGATAACCTTTAGACGAAATCGAACAGATAAAAAGAATACGAGACGATGATGGCGGTTGCAGTAGCAAGAAGGAAGAGCGAATTTCAAATTCTCCGTCTCAATCTGCCAGTGATGCTGTCCAGGAGTCTGCTTGTCATTCCAGACACTGGAGGCGCGAAGATACATCTTTTAGTTGTTACATTTCTAACTACTAGAGGCACGATGGTTGTTCGAACATCGCCACAGCTACTCCCCCTTGAATTACTTTCTTCATGAAGTTTAAATGTTATTTGTCTTCTGCCGTAAGTTCTTCGGGGTGGATGAACCCCAATGATGTTTTCGGTTGTCCGATGACCAGGAAGCGAAATAGTACTGGAAGAGAATTGATTGGTGGTTGGAAACTTGGTTTGCAGTAACTGAGTGTTAGGTTGTGACAAGAAGACGTGTGAGCAGATGTAGAATGAAGATTCATGATTTGGTGTGATGAGCGGTTGGAGTAGGACGCAAACCACGCATAAATTCACGATGTTTCTCGATGAAAATTTGGGGATTAGATTGCAATTATGCTGCGGTGAAAAGTTCCCCTTTCGGCTGGAGAAGCGGGTAAATCTTCCTTCAGACTGGTTCTCAATCCAAACATGACCGTAGACAGGATATCAATGTAAGCCTTTGGAGAGCATATTAGTGCTGCTTTTAAGGTACGGCGAGACCATTCTATGAGGCCGTTCAATTGAGGATGGTAAGTAGTCGTTCTGCTTTCCTGAGCAAAGTTGGCAAAGGCTTTGAAGAGTTAGGACTCAAATTGAGCGCTATTGTTATCTCCGTTGGACTACCATAATGGCTTAACCAATGGTTCAATAAAGCTGTTATAACTGTCTTTGCTGTCATGTCCTTGAGCGGTACAACTACGTGCCACCTAGTGAAACAGTCTATGATTGATAAACAACATTGATAGTCATTAATCTTTGGCCAAACTACTAAAACAATGTGAATGTGACTCGATTTGGAATCAAGTACTAAAATGTAATTTGGAATCAAGTCTCGAATGTCTATGAACGTTTGCCCTTTGGCAAGAAATGCAGCCGCCAGCCCAAGTTATTGCATCCTTCTTAATGCCCGGCCAAACAAACGTTTCCCTAAGTTGTTGTAAAGTCACTCTTCGACGGGGTGTCGAAGTTTGTGAACGATATCAAACGAAATCCTGTGGAGTGACAGTGGCAAACACGGGCGAATTACACCCTGTGACATATCACAGAAAAACCTAACGTTCGGTTTGACTGGATCTCTTGGAGTTTCACAGAGGCATCACTTAAAATGAGATCTGCTAGTTCTTGGTCATCTTGCTGTGTTTGATGGATTGTTGCAGGATCAAATACAGTTGGCACTGAGATTGCATGAATACGCGAATGTGCGCCAGCCACCACATTCTGCTCTTCCTTAACGAAAATTATGCCCGTGGTAAGGTTAAGTTGTCTTTCAGAGGCATTGTGAGTGAAAGCGTGATTAAGAGGTTTGTGATGCGTTTTGATGGTGAAGTGTCGCCAATCCAAATGCTGGTGAAAGTATTTGATAGAGGCGAAAATGCCGAGGAGCTCGCGGTCATAAGTGGTGTAGCGCCTTTCAGTTTCACTAAGCTTCCTTTAGAAAGAATCCGTCATTTTCGGTTTGTTCGAGAGCAGCTCCAATACAGGTGGTCGATGTGTCAGTGACGAGAGTGAGTTTAGCAGTCTCTGGCTTCCAGAAGATTTTAATCTTGTCATTCTTGATGGAATGTTTGATGTAGCGATGAAGTGGTAATTGGAGATCAGCCATTTTGGGAATAGATTGCCTATAATAGCTAATCATACCCAAAAAGCGTCTGAGTTCGTTAACTGGTTGTGGAGTGGGTAAGTCAACAATTTTGAAAAGGCGATCAGCAGTTGGTGAAAATCGGGAAAGTCAACTTCTTTTTTTTTTTTTATAAAGCGGCACTTGTCAAGTCTGATGGGAAGACCATGCGTCTGAAGTCTTTGAAAGACCAATGTTGGTTCTCGTTTTCTGACGCGACCAAAATGTAACTAAATGGCATAACTAAATATTCATAGAGTCCCCAGGATGTGATAATAGCACTTTTCTTGATGCCATCTGCGTGAATTTGTATTTGATAATAGGCTCTCTCTAAATCCAACGTTGAAAAAAAACTAACTTCCCATGGAGGAGTGGAAACAAACTCTGGATTAAAGGTGGTGGGTATTTATCAGGTTAAGTGATGGGATACAGCTTTTGGTAGTCCCCGTCCAGAGTTTTTCTTCGAAACCACTTGAATTGGACTAAACCAAGGACTGCTTGAAGGTCTGATAATTAGATTTCACACCTGCGAACTTCCTGCATTTAACGAAAACAGGACGAGCGTTAGAAATAATTTTGTGAGCGTAATCTACTTTTTTAGAGGTGGAGCAACCATAGGATGAGGGTTTGGTAATATACATAGACAAACTGCTGAAGAAGATCTGCGCAAGCAATTCCATGGTGAAAGGTAAGAAGTCTTAATGATCTCGCCTCTCGAAGTTAGAGATGTAGTAGAATCGATAATCCTTTGGGGCTGAAAGTCTATTAGTAGTCCGAAGTGTTTTAAGAAGTCGGCCGCTATGATAGGCGCCGGTACATCGGCTATGAGGAATTGCAAACAAAAAGGGATCTCTTCGTAGACGGAAATCGAGGGAAATTACTTGAGTCCCGTAGGTGTTAGTTTAAGACAAGCTGACAACATATGAGACAATGTGTTGGATTTTTACTGCCACGAAATTGTATAGCCGGAGGAGTGGAAATTGCAGCTCAAATCAATTTAAAATTGTTGGCTGGTGTTTCGATCATACAAATGCAGTCGAGGCTCTGCAGTTGTTGTTTCGCTGTCACACACAGCGCCTACTGTGAACAGCGGCTGTTGTTTTCCTGGTGTTTCCGGAATTTCCGGTGATAAAAACAAAAGCTATCCCGGACAGGTGAACGAGAGGCACTTCTGGCTGGTGATGTCGATTTAAATTTGTGCTGCTGTTTGTTTAAGGCTTTGAACTCTAGCAAGAGGTCGGTGACAGTTTTTTTTTTTTTTTTTTTTTTTTTTTTTTTTTTTTTTTCAAAAAATTCCTCTCTCGTGGTCAAAATGGACATTTCAGAAGGTGCTACGACGCGACGTTGGCGGTTGACCTAAACTAAGATCGTCCGACATAGCCAGAAAATGTGAGAGCTCTAGTGGCAACTTTTCTAAACATAGCTCGTGCATTTCGGCGTCGGTAAGATTCCTAGAAGCCATGTCTCTCATCTCGCGAAGTAGCTGAGGGTTTTTTTTTTCGAACCGAATGGAATGTCTTTAAACAGCTGGCGTAATTTCCATTTTTCGGATACACCAAAACACTCAAGAATAGATTTTTTTTAAAAAATTGATACATGAGCACAACATTAGCAAGGTGTTGTGCTGTTAACGCAACTGGCGCTCTGATGACGAAATTGAATTTAATGCCATCGTCCTGTGTCCGCGATGCAATGGATTTCGATTCTACCAGCAAAAACCAGAGGTCCAAGTCTCGGCGATCAAAAGATGGAAGTTCAGGTCTGCGTCCGCCGCAGAAAAAGGCTTCTATTTTTTCTTTCGAGGAGCTGGGCTGTTGGAATTCATCCTTTTTTGTTAACCGGTGCGTTTTTTTTCGCGTCTGGCTTCGAAAGTTCACTGTCACAGTTTTTGCCCATGAACGAAAATAAGAAAATTGAAAGAAGCACAACTACAGATATTGCAGGCGTTGAGATATATCTTTTAGTTCTGGCATTTCTAACTACTAGAGGCGCGGTGGTTGTTAGAACATCGTCCCAAGAAATTACTCAGTACTGACAACTGGACGCGAATTCTGAAAGACCCTTTACAACTTATCAATTTTTACTCCGGGTTTTTTCATCTCGACACAATCACATTATAATCCTTTCCAAGTGTTTCCTCTACATCAATGGAATACTTGTTCTCGCATGACACTAACACCGGGCCACTGTTTAATCTTTTTACGTACGACACTATTTCAATTTCGACTTTGTTTTATCTGCACTTTGATTGATTATTGGTTCTACCACAAACTTTCAATTTCTTTTCGGCTCACTTCCATACGTCCTTTTTTCACTTAAACCAATCGCCGTCTTTATTTCCTTTAAAACAAATTTATTTTCTTTTGACGCAGATAATTCGCTGTCTTCCCCTAAATATATGATACAGTACTTCGAGGTCATTATAGTGGGGTTGCAAGATTACCTAACGTAATGAGTAGTGACATCTATGTCGCACGCACAGAGAGCAGAGCCGTGTTCTTAATGCGTTTTAGGGCCGTCGGTGAATGTTTGACTACATTAATTTTCTGGCTCTAATTTTGGCCGAAGCCACTCCGGGGTAAAGTGAAATTAGACTTCCCCTTCTTGTGGTAAACAGATTACTTGTGTCATTGCGTTGGACGTTAGGTTCCTAACGTCCAGCACGAGTTGTACTATTTCGTTGTGAACCAAAATGCAGCCTTTAAAATAAAGATTTTTTTTTATAATTGCCGCGCCCTCAAGGGGTGGGTGAGAAAGTTTTTTGAAAGCTACAGTCCTTGTACCCTTTGTACTAACTCAGCTGCAAAGCCTGGAAGCACGAATTCATGCTTCACAACTGGCAAGTCGTGAGGCTTTCCATATTTTTATCGCTTACAAATTCCTGTGCAATGTGTGAACGTTTAAAGGTGTTTTGAGTCACAAGAATTGGAGAATATCAGTGTTGCTTCCATGGAATATAATCAAGGAGGAATGAAATGTATACAATGAAGGGTCCACCATATCTTTATCGGGTTTTAAAACGCATACCGTCGGCCTTCTTTGTACTGATCTGTCAGTAAAGGGTTTCGTAATAAGGGGTTTCTTCATTTTGGTTTATCGAGAACATACGTACGAGTATTTTTCGTGAAATGGAATTTCCATCAATAATGGAAAATAATATCAGCCAAATAACCTCCACGACCTCTGTTGCACGTCCATGCACTTCTACCAAAATTTCTGACCACATTTTCGCACACTTGCGGCTCTGTTTCATCGATAACAGCACGGAGGTTGGCCTTGAGTGAGGAGCGTAGCCATAAACCTTCTCATTTACACTGCACCAAAGAAAGTAGCGGCAAGGTATTAGGTTGGCGGGTTGATGAGGTATCTGGAGCCGAGTCAATTCTATACCTCATCACACTTAGGCCTGTGTAGACCCATTTTGATGCCCGGGTGCGGGCATTGGAAGTAAAGGGTGTTTTTTGTAGAAGTATACAAATTCAATATGAAACAAAACACTTGAAGCAAATGTTAATGCATATGATATTAGCTTCATTTAATAGACAGTTTTATGCCATTAGTGTTTAAATATGATATTGGGCATATACGCGCCACGGCTAGCTCGAATGAAGCGCAATCATGATATCCAATTTTCGACCACTTTATCGAGCTGGGGCCGTATATCAGCAATAACACGGCGAATGTTGACTTCCAAATCGTCCAACGTCTCTGGTTTATCGGCATAATCTAGTGAGTTCACATACCCCCAGAAAAAGTAATCTAAAGGTGTGAGATCACAGGATCGTGGAGGCCAGTTTACAGGTCTATTAGCGAAATTATGCGCTCAGCAAAAGTTTCCCGTAATAAGTTGATGGTGTCGCGAGCCGTGTAGCATATTGCGCCATTTTGTTGGAACCAAAGCTCCGTCACGTCAACGCCATTCAACTGAGGAACGAAGAAGTCAGAAATCATGTCAGAAATCATGTTTCTGACTCCATTGACGGTAACATTCTGGCCGGTATCGTCCTTAAAGATATATGGGCCGAAGATTCCAGCAGCCCATCAAGCACACCGAGCAGTGAGTTTTAATGGTTGTAAGGGCGTCTCGACAAAGGCTTCTGGGTTTTCTCCACTCCAAATTCGGCAAATTTGCTTGTTTACATATCCATTTAACCAAAAATGGGCCTCATCGGAGCTGAATCATGTTTTCAGTCCATTCACCGAACCTACGACGCGTATAATGGTCACGCGGTTACAACTCTGGCACAAGCTGGATCTTATAAGCTTTTAAGCCAAGATCTTTCCGTAAAATCTTCCACAAAGTGGATGGGCATAGCTCCAATTGCTGTGCACGATGGCAAATCGACTCATGCAGATTCTCCTCAACACTGAGTTCCACAACGGCAATAACTTCTTCCGTTCGCACTGCTTGTCGTCTTTGGAGATGCGTATTATCCGCTAGCGTGTACGTGGTGCGAAAACGATTCATCGTGTTCCGAATAACTTGCTCAGATGGACGATTATAACTTCCTAAAGTTTTTTTTACCTCAAATTACTGACAAAGTGAAGGATACCATGTTCCCAAAAGCCCCTAGAAGATTATAATCTCTGAGCTACCTCGTCTGCATGCTCATTGTCTACCACTTCTTTGTGGCCAGGGACTCAGACTAGCATATGTTGAACACAAAGAGCCAAAAAGTGTGGCACGGTATTAAACCTCAAGATCTCAGTTGTCAATTTTGATCACTCGTTCGAGAAATCACTCGGCCAAGTAACATTTCTCGCAAAAAACCAAAAAGCAGTAGTATCGCCACTTGTTTGACCTGAACCGCTGTCTTATTGGAAATTACTATCGCCTACATACATGCCTTCAAGTTTCTTAAATCATGGTTCGACAGGGCAATCCATTCACAGAAACAATTTATGCCTACTGCTCAAAAGCTTCACCAAACCGTAACACGTTGTGGATAGAGAAGCTTCTCGACAAACCTTGAACATTCTTCGGGTGAAATCTTGGCCAGTTTCATGCATTTCCAACACCCAATTGGCAAAGTCATAACGCAGCTGAAGGTGGACGGACTTAAGCCCGAGTTGAATCTTCAAAGCTTCAGGACCCAATTTCTGAAATCGACAACCCTGCGTTCTCGGTTTGTAGACATACAGAAGCAATATTCCCAGTTGTTCTTGGGCGACGAACACGAATTTGATTCCTCACATCACTAACTTGTCCCAATAGCTCAAAATTCTGAGCCAATAAAACAGTTGTAATCCTGGTCGAACACAGTTTGTGGATACATCACACTATGTAATGGGGAAGGCAGTATGCCATCAAAATCAGTCTATCTAGGTAGTGCCTTACATAAACGTTTCTGAGTTAATTCCAATGGGAGTGTGATCAGGCACATGCTGTCGAACAGAAACATTCGGTAGTAGAAAATACTTGACAAAACCTAGCTATAGACAACTACAACCTTGAAGTAATGAAAGGACTTATCTACCAACCCAAGCGCAACAAACGACACTTTGTTGGAGATTAATCGAAGGCAACCGTGGCTACTTCGGTTGGTCTTAGCAGATTGGGACGAATATCAGATTCTTTAAAACGCTCATTTGCTCGTCGGCCGATTTTAGGCTCCTTCCAAAGAAGATTCATGCTTCGTTCTGCCCGTTGATGCAAAAGGCTCTTTCATTTGGCAATTTCGATTTCTAGTCAGCTGTTACTCAAAGGAGGTTCCATCTCTTCAAGTGAAAGCACTAACTGAAGCACTCACTAACTCAGACTCTGATAAAAACATCGATGTACATTTGAGAAGATAGATACGTCTAGACTTTCCCAATCAGGACGCCTAACCAATCTAACTCTCTGTATAGTTCCCCATCATGCGAATCAACTTTAATTGATTGCATTGTCTCAGCCGACACATTACAAAGACAAATCACTTCGTAAATGGAAATTAATTTAAACATCAAGTTCCGGACCTGTTTAGCCGTGCAACTGCTCACTGTCACAACCAATAGGCATGCCAACAACCATTTATACCTCCGTCCGTCCGTTCGTCCGTCTCCAATTAAAACTGGTCGATTCTAATTGCTGGAGCACTTTTAAGCAGCCAAAGAGCTCCGTGAACTCTGCCAGAATCTGTACTCTGTCCCAACTACTGGTACTGGCATGTAGTTGGATTACACGATGAATTAAAATACCAGACACACATGGTCCCGGCACGAGAACGAACGACACGAAGAGACAGAGACGTGCACTCTGCTATTCTGTATCAGATACACTCGCTGGGTGATACTCCTATCTCCGCATCAAAGTATCTTTGTGCCATTGTACAATATCTTGTCTTGTGTGCACAGCATCAATTAATTGTCGCACAACTACTGCAAATTAAACGTTAATTACAAGACGTGTGTCAGCGTCTTTACTACGAGAGAGTAGTCCGTACGTACTCTGTACCCTGTCCCACTATATGTTTTATGTATTCTACAATACCACTACCACTATTTTCTTAAGCTAGAGTACGGCTCCTACCTTGACTTCCTTGACACTTGGCAATCCGTGATGATGCCACCAGCAGTATGAGCACCAAACATAATCCTAGCGCTAGTGGCCGATCCATCCTTGTTGTCGGTCGTTGCTATCTCCTGGTCCAAATTTCACTCACACACTATCAAACACAATTAAATTTTGACAATTACACCGGGTAGTAGGCGATCACAATAAAACGATTTTCGGTTTGCTTTTCCCTCTCATCTGTTTTCATCAAAAATTTGTTTAACAACAATTAACGCCGCTGCACATTTTAGCTTTTCTTTTGTGATTTTCTTCGTTGAAACAGACAGAGTGGGCTTTTTTTTTTCTTTTTTTTTTTTTTCTATAAAATTTCGTTACGAACACAAGGGAAACCACAAAATACTATTCTCTTTCACTTGATTCTTCTTATGATTCTCCTTCTACCGCTTCTTGTTGTTTGAGCGGAACTCAAAGTGTTTTACAAATTTTGTTATCTTATAAGCGCGCGGGGTATTTTCTGTTGGATTGCAAGCTTATCTCTGCTTATCACTTGATTTTCGATTGCCTTCTTCGTATCTTTATCTTTCTTTTCTTAGCATTTTCGTATTTATTTACACGCGAATGTGCAATTTGGTGGACGCGACGCGACTCGAGACTTTACACACAGACGGCGGAGACTTAAGCGAGCGCTTGAAAGGTAAACACACCTACACTATGTAGAAAAAGTTGTTCCTTCTACTTTTCCTTTTCTTCTTTTTATTCTTTGAACACCGTTGGAATGCTTGTTTAACACTAGACAAGGCCGTTTTCGTCCTAAGGACGACACACGAATGAAGCAGCAAACAGGAAAAATAAAAAAATAAAAATAAAAAAACGCCGTAAACTGGAGAAATGGAAATTTTTATGAATGAAAAGCGAATGAGACGAAAGCGGGGACTGAGACTGAGAATTGTTTTCACTTATCGAACGAATGGCAATTGCAGCCGGTCGGCATTGCAATAAATAACAGTTAGAGTCGGGGAATTTTGCTTTCAGTATTCAGTGTTTCGTACAAAAGGCGAAAAAAAAATATAGAGACACTCCGATAAGTCAACCAACCGCCATCTTAGTTGCTTGCAGACTGACGGAAATCTTATTTTGGTTTGGCGTGGTTTGCCCCGTCTGCGATTCGAACTGACAGTATCGGTGTTCGTTTTCGTTTTCGTTTTATTCGGTTTGGCTTACAGTTTTTGTGTTTGTTCTCTTTGCTCTTCGATGTTATTTTATTACATATTACAATTCTCGTTTGGTACGCATTTTATTTGCTCAGAGAGTGTGATTGCGTTTTGTGCTCTTGTTCTCATTTTCCGAGTGTGTGATTTTTGCATTTGATTTACTAGTTTCGTTTCCGTAGGGTTTCAGTTTGACGTTTAAGGGAGAGGAAATTGATTTGATGTAAAGAAACCTGTTTGGCAGTGGTTTAAGGGAGAACTGTCAAGTTTGTGGACTTGATTTGTAGTGAATTTTAAGAGAGGATGACAGTTTTTGATCGGTGTGAGAGGAGTGTTCAGAAATACTAATGAAATTGTTTGTTAATCAGAAAAGCAAGTTTACTAAATGTCGTAATTGACAGCGGAAGAAAATATCTGAGCACTAACTACATACTAACTCTACCAATATAGGGCTACCATGTGTATTTGTTTGATTTTGACTTAATTTATTAGCCCTTAATTTATATGGCTTGACACTTGACTGGCCCAAATTTCAAGAGCGAGCGTTCAACAACGGAAAATTCAACGGTATAGGGTTCCGTCAGAAATAACTCAAAAACAGATGGAACATTTAGGGCGGGTGAACCGTCACCATATCAGATATCTTATTTGAGCTACCTCAGCGTATTTGGTGTTAAGGTCAAGAAGGATTAGTTGCAGTATTGTTGTAGAGATTATAAATGGCGTTGCCTACTAATGGCTCAACGGCAGCTCTAAATACCCAAAGTGGCATTGGAATATCCAGCGCTTTTTTCCAACGAGATCCAGATATGCCCTAGCCCTTCAGGTTGGAGCTGCTCGAGTCGCTAACTATCAACTCACGTAAGAATGCTCGATTCCTAAAGGAACCAATAGCTGCGGACAATGACAGATTTACTTTTAACGATTCTGAAAAAAAGAAGAGGAAAACGGCGTTCAGATTTCCAAATGGAATGTACAGAATTTGAAGAGTCTACATGCAGCCCAACAAATAGCAGAGGCCTTATCACGATATCCCCAACATACAGGAACTGGTATGATGGTCGGAAAGCATTGTATAAACGACTCTACATGTGCCAGCGGATTTGGAGTGATTGACTGCTCCAATATTGTATGTAGAGGGCCGAACAGTCCGAGCGGTCAGTGTAGACTCGGATCACTGCGTAGTTCTAGCCAGTCTACGGATATTTCAGACGCCATAACAACGTGTAAATACTCGCTGAGGTTAAACGGTTTCAATCGCCGCAAACATCCAGAATCTTCACCAATCGCGTTTTGTACGCCCTATATCAAGTGCTGAAGATCAGTGGGGTTTATGGCAAGAAGGTGTTAGAAATACCGCAACTGATGTGATGGGTTTTACACAAGCACGAAGCCCCAGGTTTGATAAATATTGCCAGCAAGCAAATGTATTTAGCAAAACGAGAGCGCTCTATGAGCACAAGAACAGTAACGAAAAAGAAGAGGGTCAATCCAATGAGAACTGAACAGAAACCCGTAAAGGTGAACAAGGAAATTTTATAGTAGAGTCACAGTCGGCACCGAGAATATGGAACAAACAAACTACGTGTATGATTAAAAGTCCTGCTGTCAGTCAGAACGAACCATTCAATTTGGGCAATGAAAGCCGAGATTTCCGACTTCCCGACCAAATAAAATAAGGATAGCAATTTATAAACAAGAATGCCGGGCGGCTTACTTGGTGCATTCAACTCATTTCCAAAATTTAGTCAGCATCGTTTGCCCTATCCACCGAGACCGTTAAAGTCATACAAGAATTAAACACAGGGTGATTTGCTATCCGTTCCTTTCTTGAGAAAATTACGCGAATCTCGTAAGCACGATATTCGTAACGCCTGTGTAACTAGTGCCCAAAAGTGCTGATGGCACTTATGCACATCTATGGGTGGCTTTCACATTCTACATAGACAGGCAACATGTTGAGACCTTCTCTGCGGAAAGACACTTAACCCAGGTTGTAGATGAGCCAATGCGAATAACGTCATACAATAAATGTGTTTCCAACTTCTCAGCCAGTGGATATGCTTTTCCTTGTAGGATTTTCGGACCAGTATCGCATATCTGCTAATATATCAGACGCTGACTATATAGCTAAAGAAACGAGTTCTAAGGGAACCATATGGCAATTCGTTCTTCTTTGTCGTTAATAACAAATGTCCTCAAAGATCTCAATAATCACAAATCCAGTGGTCCAGATTGTATCTAAAGATGGTTTTTTCTTCGCTTGCGAAACCACAGGGCAACCTTCTTATCATTCCTATACTCCTCCTAAAAAATGCGAATCATCTACTCTCTCTTAGACAGACCTATTATACGTACGTCCCTCCTTTCCCAGATCATGGAAACGCTGATAAGCCATTAAACCATGAAATAACTCGTGACACGAAAATTTCGTAATGACCGGCAATACAGTTTTCATAGCAACCGGTCCACTAGTGATTTGACGATATGTCTTACTTAAAATTAGAAAGAAAGCCTTCACCAAGGTGGCGAAAGCAAGACAGTCGCACTTGATACTTGAAAGGCATTTGTGACTGTGTGACATCTATTGGATTAGAAATGATTCAGAAAGTTCAATTCAAATTGTCCTTGTGGATAATGAATGGTGATGTGCCGCAGGGCTCCGTTCTGTCTACGACTTTTTTTTTCAATTTTTATCAACGATCTTTTGTGGTTGGGAGCGGTAGAAATAGGGCACGAACTTAAAGGTGTCAACCTGGCGATACCCAGTATTGCAACCATCGAGTACTGGTCGATGTCCATCCCGAATTAACTTATAAGCACGAGTGCTGACCAGCAGACAAAAATAGCAGCACCGGAATAAAGCAAACAACTCCTTATCCGGGCTACTGCAACATATTGGAGCTCAGACCGGTAAGGATTCCTGAGACTAAATCAAGGTCTTAGAATAGAGATGGTGGCGGATGAGCCCTTAATGGACTCCGAACAGGTTAATGGCTTCGGTCTAACTGACCCCTCGTGCTAGGGGTATTATAATGGAACTAGCCCTCCAAGTTAGGGCTTGTGGCGTCAGGGTAACTCCTCGGCTATGGAAAAAATAAATTAAGCTACGAAGCAACAACTAGCCTCGTATATCGGCGGATCTACTCTTGACAGCCCTTGCAAACGAACCTCGGATCTGTACGTGGAATGTTAGGTCCCTTAATAGACCACGTGCAGCCAAACAACTAAAGGAGGCCCTGGACAAAGCAAATATTACTGCCATCAAAGAAATGCGATGGGATGGGCGGGAAGAAAAGGGGATGAAAAACTGCGACATCTACTACGGCGATTGTTATCGACGCCAAAAGCAGCGCCTATTTGGATGCGGATTTTTTATTAAAGGGAGACTTAGGCAAGAAGTCTTGAGTGTCTGACATGTTAACGGGCGCCCTAGCCTTAGCGTACCCCCCCCACAGATGACAAACCAAAACATAGTTTCTACGAGCTTTTGGACAAGATTTACGACTTACGAAAAGTGCCCTAGCGATGACGTTCATAGAAGTAGGAAGAGAGGGTTCCTTTGGTGGTACTGTCGGAAAGTATAGCCTGCATGACACCACCTCCGATAACGAATTCAGGCTAATCGACTTTGCGGAGGGGCCGAACATTGTTGTAGCTAGCACGTGGTTCCCACATCTTGATATTCACGAACTCCTGATCAATCAACCGTCAACCAGATTAACCATATTAATATCGATGCAAGGCACTCCTCTAGTATTACGGATCTTCGAACGTTCCGTGGGGTCAGTATCGACTCGGACCATTACCTTTTTGTAGCCAAGGTACGATTGCGGATATCTCGAACATCGCAAAGGCAAGCTAGTACTATGAGGAAGTTCGATGTCCGACGGCTAGAATCACAAGAGATCACCAAATCCTTTTCCGATCGAGCGTCCCTTAATCTTTTCAGAGGTTCTATGCCGCCCGCATCAAGAATCGAAAACCTGTGGCAACATTGCTAAAAAGCTATCAGAATTGCCGCCTCTGATGTGCTGCGTTTCACTCGACCACCATAACGAAACCCCTGGTTTAAAGCGGCACTCGTCTTCGTCTGCAAGCATATGCAGCAAAGCAAGATGCATACAAATCGGCGCTGCATAGAAGAACTAGAGCTGCTCACGAGCGCTACGAGCTGAAGAGGAGAGTCGAACACCGGCTTCTCAGAAGTAAAAACAAGGCGCATGACAAGTGCGTGATCGAGTAAATTGAGAGATGCTGCTCCAGGAATGAAATTAGAAAGTTTTACCAAAAGTTAAAAAAAAAAATGCCAGGGACACAAACTCCGAGCCGAAGGCTGTAGAGACGAATAAGGGAACATAGTAGTAGAGTCGCAGTCCATGCTGATTATTTGAAAAGAGCATTTCTGTACGGCGATGACAAACCAAATAGCGCTGTCAGGCAGAATGAACCTTTCAACCTGGACAATGTAGACCAGTAATTCCGTTCACCCGATCTGGATGATGTGAAGATAGCCATACCTAAGCTTATGTAAGTCCAACAGAGCTGTTGGAGCCGACGGCCTAACTGCCGAGCTTTTCAAAACGGCAGCCGATGACTTGGTAAGGAGGATACATCAACTCATCTATAAAATATGATCGGCCAAAAGTATGACCGTTGAATGGAACCTCAACATTGTTTGTCCGATCATCAAGAAAGAATATTGAATTAAACGCTTGAAGCCTTTCGTCAACAACCTGATTGGTCCATATCAGTGTGTCTTCATGCCAGGAAAGCCCACCATCGACCAAATATTCAAACTACGACAGATCTTGGAAAAAACCCAAGGTCTTCCGAATCAATACACGCCACCTATTCATTGATTTTAAGGCCTCGTATGACAGCATCTATAGAGACGAGCTCTATATATAGAGCAATGTCTAGTTTTAGCACCCCTGCCAAATTCGTCCGATTGTCCAGGATGACGATGGAGAATGGTCGTTGCTCTGTCAACGTCGGTAATGACTTAATAATTTAGGCAAGGCAATGCGCCGCTATGCGATTTCTTTGACAAAACTAAGGCGCCAAAAGAAGAGGCACAATCTTTCAAAAGTCCGTCCAATTATCCGCATACGCCGAATCGAAAGAAAGCAGCGTGATATATACTGACAACCAGAAAGGACACCCAACACCGACGTCTCGGACGGAACGTCAGCCTCGACAGATATAACTTTGAAGTAGTTAAGGACTTTGTCCACCCAGGTACCGCTATCAATTCAAATAACGACACCAGCGCTGAGATCAAACGAAGAATAACTCTTGCCAATCGCTGCTTCTTTGGAAGACAATTGACTAGCAAAGCCCTCTCTTGATCAACAAAAGTGACCCTGGGATATGTTCCTAATAATCCCAGTCCTGTTCTATGGTGCAGAGGCATGGACATTATCAAAAATGGATGAGTGTATTCTTGGCTGCTTTGAGAGGAAAATTCTTCGTGTGATTTTCGGTTCTGTTTTCATAAGCTGTGAGTGGAAGAAGAGATACAACGACGAACTGTACGGGCTGTATAGCTAGAGAAGAGTGAAGGCCAACAGAATGATGTGTCTTGGTTATGTAGAGCGGAACAAACATCAATGCTCCGGTCCGAAAAGTTTTCGAACCCGCCCTTAAAGGATAGCGCAATAGATGAAGACTTCAGCTCAGGTGGGACACGCAAGTGGGAGAGGACCTTAACCAACTTAGCGAACGAAACTGGAGGCGAGCTAAAGATCAAGCTGGCTGGAGACGCTTGTTGTTTGAGGCCAACAGGTAAGATCTTTTGCCTTTCACTTCTAATCCAATACATTCCTTTGTTGACGGCAGTACTTTCTGCTTTTCCTTCTATTCGTTCCCTAACTCATGTTCCCATATTTCTGCTGTGGAAGGGCTACGTACGAGTATGTTAAGTTTATTAAACACCGATACTAACAGCTATGGCTATCAACCGAGTGGAATTTAATGCTGCCTGCTGTCGTAAATTTAAACACACAGCCATTATTCATGAAGTTTTCCATTTTCGGTATGTGTGTCTTGGCAACCTACATTGGAATGAGCACATAATAGAATTCTCCAACAATGCTGCGAAATATCGCGATATGGCCAATACTTTTTCTCCTCTGATCTGGCCACAATATTTCAGGCATTTATGCTCCCAATATTTTGAGTACAATGCCCACATCCGGTCAGGTGATCCTAAGACTCTCTGCGGTTCCTAGATAGGATTCAAAATTCATAAGTGACGCCCAGTCAATAGACATTGTCCGACACCGATTTTATGCCTATTCCTTTATCTTGTTCTATGGCTATTTTCAAAATTAATGCCCCATCTAAATTGCCAGTAGCATTTCGCTCTTTCAGACCTTTTACCATGACAGCCACAGAAATATCGTAATTCTTTCGTAAAACGTCATTATTTATTAGTCATTACACCCTTCAAACATTTAAAACCAACGTACATCGGTATCTCTCTTTCTTTTCTCCCTAATTTTCCTTCACCCGCTGTGTGTGGAAACAGCAGCGGGTGCAGAAAAAAGAACATTTTACGTCACAAAACCTCTTTACCGTACCATCGTTAGACCCATACTACAATAGAATTTGTAAGCAGCGCCTAGTCTCCCTGTTACTATTGTACATCTACACTGTGTGAATTGAAGCAGTTCAAGAGAGAACTACAGGGTCTTCCTTGGTTAGATACTTCATGTTGCCCCTGCCACTTGGATTGAATATCGAGAAGTTCCTGACGTGCACCGTGTTCATCAATTGCTAACTGGCTGCATTGACCCGCACTGCTCTTACTAATGTGCTGAAAGACCAATTTATGCAACTGCCTTCGTCTTCCTACTCAATTTCCACGGCACGGCACCAATCATGACGGTATTAATACGAGGGCGGGTCAATAAGTCCGTGAATTTCTGACCTCTTTACTGAAACAGTAACACTGCTCCTGACAACAGGCATCTGTCAGTTGACTCCTGTCAAAATTTAAACTTGCTGCGTCAGTTAGTTTGGGTTTGACAGCTATTTTTATCAGACTACTCACTAATTTGAGGAGAAAATGGAAAAAAGTGAATTTCGTGTGCTTATTAAGCATTATTTCTTGCGAAAAAAAACCATTACCGAGACCAAGGCTAAGCTTGATAAATACTATGGGGACTCTGCACCATCGATTTCAATGGTAAAAAAGTGGTTTACTGAATTTCGTTGTGGCCGTACAAGCACTGAAGATGCCGAACGTCCTGGACGCCCAGTTGAGGTCTCTACACCCGAAACAATCGAAAAAATTCACGATATGGTGTTGGCCGACCGAAGATTGAAAGTGCGAGAGATTGTGTAAGCCGTAGGGATCTCGCATGGCTCAGTGGTTTCAATTTTGAATGATCACTTGGGCATGAGAAAGCTTTCCGCAAGATGGATGCCGCGTTTGCTCACAGTCGACCACAAACGCAATCGTGTAACAACTTCACAGGAAGGTTTGGCGTTGTTTAATCGCAATATGGAGGAGTTTTTGCGCCGTTTTGTAACCGTGGACGAAACATGGATCCATCACAACACACCAGAGAACAAACAATAGTCAAAACAGTGGGTTTCTAAGGGTGAATCGGCGCCAAAGAAGGCCAAGGTGGGTTTGTCAGCCAATAAAGTTATGGCGACTGTTTTTTGGGATGCACGCGGGATAATCCACATTGACTACCTTCAAAAGGGAAGAACAATCAATGGGGAATATTATGCCAACTTATTGGACCGATTCAATGACGATTTGAAAAAAAAACGACCTCATTTAGCCAAGAAAAAAGTTCTTTTCCACCAAGATAATGCAAGGGTGCACACATGTGCAGTTGCCATGGCAAAAATCCATGAATTGGGCTATGAATTGCTCCCTCATCCACCCTATTCTCCAGATTTGGCTCCGAGCGACTACTTCTTGTTCCCAAACCTGAAGAAATGGCTTTGTGGAAAAAGATTTGACTCCAATGATGAAGTCATCTCGCAAACAAAGGCCTATTTTGAGGACCTCGACAAATCATTTTTGTTGGAAGGGATAAAAAAATTGGAGAAGCTTTGGACAAAGTGTATAGAGCTCAAGGGAGACTACGTTGAAAAATAAAATTATTTTTTTATCAAAAAATCTGTTTTAATCCAAAAGTCACAGACTTATTGACCCGCCCTCGTAGTACACGTACTCGTATAACAACAAGCTTTATGAGTTCGATTTTAAACGGTCTTTCGAATTTGAATACTCTTCTCTCGGCTCCACACGTTTTAAGGCTTAGCTTAAGGACTAAGCACCTTTGAGTCTGTATTAAGCACCAACAAATCTGAGGTCGATTCTTGCCACATTCAAAGAAAAAATAAAAAAAAATATGTTGAACCCTCCCCGACGGGGAATTGAACCCCGGTCTCCCGCGTGACAGGCGGGGATACTGACCACTATACTATCGAGGATTGGTGAAATCCAGAATTCCAATAGCAATCATGCATAGGTGGATACTTTCCTTTCTACTAGGATTTGTCATATCATTTACGCTCTTATCCATCGCCTTCCTTGCTCTTCAACTCGAATGAGGTCAATGCAACCGAATGGCGGGCTAATTTCTACTTAATGCTCCATATGCTCTGGATTCCATGCGTCTGCCCATAAATCATTCCTTCTTTTTACCACTCACTTTGCCGCACACTACTGTTGTGCAGTTGAATGTCGCGTACATTATCGCAACCCCCTCTTGCACATCACTTGCGATTTTTGTCACTTTTTCGGGATGCGAACGGAGTAAAAGTTGAAGCCCGTCTTAATTAGTCGTGTTCGAGGATCGTAAATCTTTTTCGGCTGTCATCGTTGAGCTGAGGACCAGTTCTACTCGTACACATTGCATGAGATAAGATTTGCTATACGCGACTGTCTTGTCGCGTCTGCAGTTGTTTCGTTTTGTCACAACGTACGAGTTGGACTTTCCGAAAGCAACTTGAAAATGCGTAGGGGTGGTGGTGCAATAGTTGTGCAGAAGTGGTGTGGTGGTAGAGGGGAATTTGCGTGTAAAAACCTCACTGGCAATCGATTTGTCATCATTGACACTGGGACGGAAACTTTCCGCAGTGTTTTACGGCGAGGATGTGTGTAGCTATAAATAAGTTTGTCGCCCACTTTATCACTGTAATCTGTTTTGATGGCGTTTTCGGTTAAAAACAAATCAAACCAGAAAAAATGAGCAAAAGAAGCAACAAACCCCCCTCCGTGACAATGTATGTGTAAACATTGCCGTGACCAGGATTCGAACCTGGGTTACTACGGCCACAACGTAGGGTCCTAACCACTAGACGATCACGGCTACAGGGGATATGTTTTGGGATTTGTCAAAGTGCTAACTTCCGCCTTTTTCGAAACTGCGGCGGCGGCTTTGAGAAGTAATAAAAAGAGTTCCAGTGTTCACACAG
The DNA here is from genome assembly GCA_963966105.1 of Volucella zonaria. NCBI lineage: Eukaryota > Metazoa > Arthropoda > Insecta > Diptera > Syrphidae > Volucella > Volucella zonaria. The sequence continues at coordinate 133,028,222 of OZ014531.1, forward strand.
TAACCACGGTTGTGGAAGAAACGCATTTGCGGGCTTGGTTGACCGATCTAGCAGAAGTTGCTGTGCGAAATTTGAACACCTCTAAGGACTGGAAGATAGCAAGTAATCGAGTTAACGCTATCCTACAGGAACGCTAAGTAGATTACCAGCTAGAAAGTGTTGTTGGAGTCTTCAATGTCAGAGCATACTCGTAAGTACAGAATCGGATATGAAGTCTCGACCTTTATGAAGAGAAGGAATCCAAGAAAAAACTCCTGAAACCACTTTAAGAATGAAACCACTTCGACAATGCTCCGAATAAGGTAGAAGAAGCTTTTTAGACTCTTTTTTTTTTGGAATTTTTTTAAGTTAGCACCTTGTGGTTAGGGTAACGCTGAACGTTGGTTTTAAATGTTTGAAGGTTATAATGACTATGAAATGGAGAGCTTGGCAGGACATTCCATAAGGCTTAGGAAAGAATCACGATATTTTTGGGCTTGAGCATTTAAAGCTAAATTGTTCGAAGGGGCGCAATGCTACTGGCAATTTCGGTGGAGCACTGATAGTGTAAATAGCGATAGAACTAAGTGAAACAGGAGACATTACGTCGGTATTCGAGGATGTTATTGACTGTGTAATATTTGCGTAACCAATGAAGCTTATCGCACGGTTTTGAATCCTATCCAGCAAGTGCGAATAGGTCTTAAGAGCACCTGACCAGATGTGGGCATTGCACTTCACTTTTGCTCGGATGAATGCCTTATACAACAGAGGCCATATCAGAGAGGGTGAACTATTTCTTATATCGTGTCAAGAAACTTAGACATTTCGCAGCATTTTTGACGACACCGAATTTGTGGTCATTCCAACGTACATAAGTTGTCACTGACACATATACCGAGGAAGATTTAAAATATTACGAAGAAACCGAGCCAATTCTATAGAAGGAGGTGGTGTTGCGATCTTTGTAAGAAAGGGACTGCGTTTCAAAAGAGTATACAGTCGCCCAGTACGTAGGTTTCAGGTGCTGGAAGCATACGTCATGTACATCCCTCTCCGTAGTTTAAAGCGGTTATACATGATGTCTGTTTATGCACCTAAGGCTAGTCAATCCACCTTATTCATCTCAGAGCTCGAGACACTTTTTCGATTCCTGAGGCTGGAATTGGAAGACAACTATCGGCGGAGATTTCAACGCCAAACATAGAGATTGGGGAAATGATACACCAAATACTAGAGGGACACTACTATACAATTGGTGGCGTCATCACAGTTTACTGTACCGACTCGGCCTTAAGGCGACGGATAGTTCGTCGTTTCCTTGACAGGTCCTATTTGGATCTCCTGCTGTTCGACACTCGAATAGAACTAACAGGCACTAACCAACATACTATAAACTGTCTACTCACTTTCGTGTATGTCAGTGATCATTGCGGTCTCAGTACCGAAATAACCGTTCGGAACGAAACTGCGGAATTGGATGAGTTTGTTCAAAGGCATTCCTACAATTATAGTAGGGTGCGTTGGACACACTTCACCAGAACACTGACGAGAGCACTCTCCTCGAATTCGCTCTACCCACCGTCCAACAGAAATCTGTCAAACGAGGAGATTGACAGGTATCTTAGACTAATGGACGATACAATCAAGCGAACAATGGACAAAACGATACCTCGGTATCAATATACTGACAACGAAGACTTATTCCGCAACGCAACTATTGACGCACTGCACCGACAAAAAAGTAGACTGCTGTCAAGACTAAAAACCTTGTACAGACAGTTTACTGACAGACATAACCCGGAGATCATGACACTGAAGTCGTCGATCAAAAACCTCCAGACATTACTAAAAGAAAATTACGGAAATTCAGTAAGTTTGTATTAGAACAACAAAATTCGTGCTGTAAACACCAGCAACGCGAATGTGTTCCCGCAAATAAATAAAATATTTCGGAGAAATAATCAGAACGACCTTCCATGTCTTAGAATCGCCCGAACGACGAACAACGAACAAATACTTGTAGCAGCAGGCATTGATCCAAATGAGGCAGTTGATGATGACGACTTCTTTGTGATCGAGGATCCGCAGGAGCAGGTAGAGGCTATAGGAGCGACTTTCCATTAAGTATACAAGGCGGGTGTTATCATTGGCCCGAACCACAACCTGGAGAATCGAGTCCTTGTGCACAATTTCTACCTTCGAAATTAAATAGTGAACTGGCGATTCGAGAGCTCGGGTTTCACCCAGTTCAGTAACAAGAATATGGCAAATAATGTCATCGCCGTTCACTTCGAAGGAACAAGTCCAAACGATCTTCGGAACACTTAGAAGTAAGAAATCAGTGGGAACCGATGAAATACCGAATATTGTGCTTCGACATCTCCCACTAGAAGCGGTGGACATTTATACCACCCTGTTGAATAATGCCAATTATCCAGCGCATTGGAAAACTGGGACAAAGATACTTCCAATGGGGCGAATCTCCGATCGATCAGTCTTCTTCCAAACATCAATAAGGTTTTCGAGAAGGTAATAAATAGAGCCCAGACTAAGTGGGTTGAGGACAAACATATACTCGTAGTTCCGGATAATCAATTCGGTTTACAGGCGGGGCATGACATCATTCATGCTGTGTCGAAACTGGTTTCTGATATCCAATGGAACAAAGGCAAGAACCAGTGCACTGGTGCCTGCCTGATTGACTTCTAGAAGCCTTCGATACCGTATGGTTAGAAGGACTCTTCTTCAAGCTGGACAGGTTGGGCATTAGTAAACCACTGCTGTATATTCTTTTTGATATGCTCTCCAGTAGACAGTTCATCGTGAAGAATGGCGATGTGACCTCTGCTGGAATATTTAACATTAAAAACGGTCTGCAACAAGGTGCGGTAAATTCGCCGATCCTATTCAACATTTACACAAGTGATCTGATAGGTTCACTTCACCATGCCATAGCGTACGCAGACGACTTAATCGCGTACAGATCAGGTCCAAAGATTGAGGTCATTAACATGCTTTTGACTTCGACAAAATTAAGCAATATTGCGACGACGACGAAGTCGGAAACCATTCTGTTTAGGACGCCTTTGTCTGGGGCCTCCAGAAAGAATTGGCGAAAGTTCTCTATCGTCGGACAACATGGACAGCCACTTGCTTGTCGAAATGTAGTCAGATACCTAGGGATCTGGCTAGATCAGTATCTGTATTTTAACAAACATATAGATGTTGTTCTGGCCAGAGCCAAGGGTGCTTTTGCCCTTACACGGAGACTGTTTTATAACAGCCAACTCGATGCGAGGGTGAAGGTGATCTGCTACATGGCCCTTATCCGGCCTATGCTAGTATTTGGATGTCCCGTGTGGTTCAACGTGAGAGCAAGTTTATTGGAAAAGATTCGGGTGTTTGAGAGGGCTTGCCTTAGGGCTTGTCTTCGCTTATACAGAACACCAGAGTCTGAGTACATAAAATTCTATCGCAATGAGGTCTTGTACAATAGAGCGAACTTAATAAGAGTGGACAATTTTGTTATTAAGTTGACTCGAAGGCACATTGCAAGAGCAATGACCTCGTCAAACAACCTGATCTCCGGGGCTTACTGCCCCAATTATATGTATAACGAGAGAGTTCTCTTTGACGGCTATGTTCCTCCAGAAGCATTCCGCTACCTAGATAGCAAAGGTCTGATTCGGGACAAATTGTCTGTGCCGCTAATCTTCCACGCTGCTCGAAAGGCTGCGGACAGGCGACTCAACTACGACAGAGACGTCGCACACGGCAGTGCGGAGCGTCTCCGGTTCAGTAGAGCGGTAGGGAGTCGTGACAGGCGGGATGTTGCTCAGCAGCACCAACAATTTTGGTGGCTTGTTGAAGAAGTGGCTGCGTCGTCGTCAAATTCCTCCAGCAATAGATAACTTCATGTGAAGCAAAGTGGGTCAGCCTAATTTCATTTTTTTGCCATGGCTGGCTTACATAGTTTTAGGTAGAATTAAGTTAGATTTAAGGAAAAATAAATAAAAAATATGTATATATGTATGTACATGTATTTATATATTACGTATTAGATGGAAGTAGGTTAAGTAAATTAAGATTTATTCTTAGGTAGTTTGTAAGTTTTAATTTTAGGTTTTATAACAAAAAATATCAGTCATGTTACGAGTACTAAGTTTTCTTAAAAAATGTTTTCTTAGTTTTAATTATAATGAATAGACATAGTATAAACATGTAATGTAAGATACGTCGAAAGACATAATTTAAGTATTCGGTTTAACTTAGAGTGCCCGCATGGGGCCAGTAAGTTAGTATAAGATTATTTGTAATTTTTAAGAATTTTTTTGTATAGCATTTAAGAGTAAAATAAGTGATATAAATAAAAATGCATACATAAACTAAAAACTAAAAACACATATACTGACAATGGAATGTTTTTCGGTTTCTATGATTCAAGTGCCACTCATGGACAATGGCTGGGTATGTTTTGAAAGCATTAAATTCCACTCTGTTGGTGGTTGTATAGAACAGGGACGTGAGTCTGGGAACGAATATGAGAACCAGAGAGTACTGTCGTCAGCGAAGGAATATATTGGATTAGAAGTAGCAGACAAGAGATCATTGATGAAAACTAAAAAGAGTGTCGGAGAACGGAGGAATGGGGCACCCCAGCATATATTTTGCGAATATCAGACTTGAAACCGTCCAAGACAACTTGAATTGAACGTTCCGAAAGATAATTTCTAATCCATTGAAGAAGAGAGTCATCCATCCCAAAAGCACGCATTTTCGACAAAAGAACCTGATGCCAAACACTGTCAAATGCCTTAGAAATATCAATCGCAACTGTCTTGCTTTCGCCAGATTGATGTACGCTTTGGTTCCACTTTTCGGTGAGACATTCTATCAGATCATCAGTGGACCTGTTGCTACGAAAACCATATTGCCGGTCATTGAGAAGTTTTCGTGTTTCGAGATATTTCATGAGCTGACGGTTTATCAGTGTTTCCATGACGTTGGAGAGAAGGGACGTTAGTATAATGGTTCTGTGGTAGGAGAGAGAGAAAAACGAGCTGGACAATTGCTGTTTTCCATCTGTCGGAAAGAGTCCTAAAGGGTAGGATTGGTGAAAAAGCTTACGCAGTGGTTTTGCCAGCGAGGAAGAACACCACTTCAGAAGGAGGGGAGATATGTTATACCGTACCATCGGATTTATGTATGTTGAGATCTTTAAGTACTCTTGCTACTACACGAGTGCGAAAGTGGATTCGTCCCATTGAAGATTCGACACACTCAAGTGTAGGCGGGGACAAAGCATAATCTGGGAGTGTTGAGCTAGCCGATTTCTAATAATTTTGACGAACGACCAAACATTTTTACTACCTTTGGGACATTGTAGTATTTGTTGCCTTAGTTTTGGGTCGTAACGAAGTTTCACACGCTTAAGAAAGATGCTGCAGTCATTCTTGGCTCGTTTGAATTTTTTTTCGCTTTTCCTTTGTACGACCGAAAAAACATTTCTCTAACCGCTCTTTAAAGCTTGAGTCATACCACGCCTTAAGCACGAGCACCTAGTCCCTACCACAGTGGCATAGCAGCGCCCACCATAAGCGCGTCCTCATGGTAGTGTGAGATTCTTACTCACTAAATAACCTCCCATTTTCTATAAGACTACGACTAAGTTTCCTTAACAAGTAGCTCAAGCTTCTGTAGTTTATCGCGTTTGGTAGGTAGCTTTCCAGAGAAGGCATCTACTATTACCGTTATTTGATACGGCTAAGGCGCTAAGTTGAACGGTCTTGTTCTTTGAAGTCGCCGCACAAGATTTGTCTCGTCCAATCTCCGGATTATTTCCTGGTTGCAATGATGCACAAGACGAGTGCGAAGCTTACGAGCAAAGCTTATTACTTCGTCTTTCACGGTTGCAATTCCCAGATCGCGGTAAATATCGCTATTCCTTATATACCATGGAGCATTTACGATTGCTCTAAGCGCTTTGTTCTGGAATGTCTGTAAGACAGATATATTGTTTAGTTTGGTACAACCCTATAGTTGTATACCATAAGTCCACGAAGGTTTTAGCACTTGCTTATATATAAGCAGCTTGTTATATGTGCTTAATTCAGAGTATCTTCCGATAAGCCAATTCATTTCTCTTAGCCTGATTTCGAGCTCTTCACGTTTCTTTTTTACGTGTGATTTCCACTTCAGTTGTGCGTCTAGGGTCATTCCCAAATATTTTGCCTCGTTGGAATACGGTATTTGTACCGAGTTGATGAATAAAGGTAAGTTGTTTATCTTTCTGTACGTGAAATTGACGTGTGTTGGCTTAGTCTCGTTTACTCGTCCACTCAAATATTTGTTCAGAGCTCGTAGAAGTTTTGCAGTCGAGGATTCAACTGTTTGTCCTGTGGCGAGGATCGCCGTATCATCCGCGAACGTGGCTACCACAGTCTCTTCATCTAGAGGTATGTCTCTAATGTACAGTAAGAATAGGTATGGCCCCAGAACGCTTCCTTGTGGAACGCTAGCGTGAATTTCCTTGAATTCAGAGTATTGAATCCCATAACTAACCCAGAACAGTCTATTTTCAAGATAAGATTCGAGTATTCTATTCATTTCTCTCGGTAAAATTTGTTGTAGCTTATACTTCAAGCCCTCGTGCCATACCTTGTCGAAGGCTTGCGATACATCGAGCAAAACACTTGAACATATCTTTTTTCCCTCTAGCGCGTTTTCAATTACATTTGTTATCCGATAGACCTGATCGATTGTGAAATGTTTGACCCTAAAGCCGAACTGGTGATCCGGGATCAATCGTCTTTCTTCAGTTATCGGTTTTAAACGTTTAAGCAGAAGAATTTCGCAGACTTTTGAAATTATCGGCAGGAGCGAAATGGGTCTATATGATTTTTTTGTCGTTTGGACTTTTCCCCGGTTTTGGAACCATTATGACTTCTGCGACTTTCCATTGGCTTGGAACGTATAAAAGCCTCATGGAAGCATTTATAATGTGGAGGAGCTTAACAAACGCTTTTCGAGGTAGCTCCTTTAGGATTTCACATGTAATCAAATCGTATCCTGGAGCCTTATTATTTTTTAGGTTTTTTAATGTTTGATTTAGCTCAGACAGTGATACGGATTTTATATTGTGGTTGTCGGATCCTATTCTGAGATTAAGTTCTTGGGCCAATTGACGTCCTTTGAACGGTTTGAAAGTTTCTTCCAAGTGGTCGGCAAACAAATTCGCTTTCTCTGTGTCTCCTTTTGTCCATTCGCCGATGGCTGTTTTTATCGGTGGCAATTGCATAATAGGTTTTTTAGTCGACTTCACGGCTTTCCAAAGCGAATAATTGGAATTTTTGTCCGCAGTCAAGTCATGTATATAACTTATTTCGTGCGGTTTTTTTTCAAAATTTGAACGTTTATTTAAGAAAACCATGTACAATAGTATTATTCAAAGTATTGCCCATCTGAAGCTATGACTTTTTCCCATCTTTTTGGCAATTTGTGGATCCCATCCCAAAAGAACTGCGCCGGCTTGGCAGCCAAGAATGAATCAAGCCAATTTTTGATATTCTGCTCTAATGTGAACTGTATTTCAGTGAGGGCGTTCTGCATCGACCGGAACAAATGGTAGTCAGAATAGGCAAGGTCTGGGCTATAAGGCGGGTGGGGTAAGACTTCCCGTCCACTGTTTCCAAATAGTTCTTAACCGGAATAGCAACGTGGGGCCGAGCGCTATCATGATGGAAAATTATTGCCTCGTGTCTGGTCGCATATTCCGGGCGTTTTTCGGCCACTGCTCTCTTCAAACAGATTAATTGTGTTCGGTACCGTTGTTCATTGATGGTTTCACCCGGTTTTAGCAGCTCATAATACAGCACACCCATCTGATCCCACCAAATACAGAGCATTACCTTCGCGCCATGGATATTCGGCTTTGCCGTTGATTTGCCTGGTTGGCCGGGTTTCACATATGATTTTTTGCGCTTGGGGTTGTCGTAAAGGGTCCATTTTTCATCACCAGTAACAATCCGATGCAAAAATGACCTCCTTTTGTGGCGTTCCAGCAGCATTTCGGACATGCAAAACCGCCTTTCGACGTCTCTCGGCTTGAGTTCATGTGGAACCCAATTTCCTTGCTTTTGAATATATCCAGCTGCTTTTAAACGTTTTGAAATGGCTGCTTGAGTGATACCCAAAGATTCTGCGAGTTCTTCTTGTGTTTGGCAACAATCTTCATAGAGTAATGCTTCCAGTTCTTCATCTTCAAACTTTTTTGGCTGCCCAGGACGTTCATCGCCTTCCAAGCCAAAATCACCACTTTTAAATCGTGCAAACCACTTTTGGCACGTTCGCTCAGCTAGCGCATGTTCACCATAAACTTCCACCAAAATACGATGACTTTCGGCAGCAGTTTTCTTCATATTAAAGTAATGAAGAAGAACTCCCCGCAAAAACACTTTTTCAGGCACAAACTTCGACATATTTGAGTGAAAAAAAATTATTGTTGTTTACGCTTCAAATGTTCCAATGGAATAATAACAATGGAATAATAGAAGTTACGCCATCTCTTAGCAAACCGCACGAATTAAGTTATACACCCAATATTTAGAAGTCTCACGGTTCTTATATTCTTGCAGCATTTGCTTATTTGATAGGCGGTTCAAATAGGATTTATGCGGGGGCGCACGTGATTTTTGCCATCTCCTCCGTGCTTTCCTTTTTTCTCGTAGGAGGCCTTCTATATATATCGGGCGCGTATATTTGATTTCAGTGTTTTATTCCTCTTGTTCGAAAGGAAATGCTGTTCCACGCAGCTCTTTGGATGATTTCCACGAACTTGTCAACTTCGTCTTCTATTTGCAACGGCGTCGTAAGTGGAACTCTTAAAGCAATATTTTCCTTGAAACCATCCCAATTTATTTCCTTATTCGTCAATCTGGGCGGTCTTTCGGTCCTTACTATGCTCATGCCGATTTTAAAGATTACTGGCGAGTGATCTGAGCAGAGATCACAGGATTCTTCTAAAGTCGTTAGATATTTGGGGAGCCCTTTTGTAATGAAAAAATCGACCAGGTCAGGTATTTTATTTGTTTCGGTGAGCCAGTAGGTTGGCTTGCCCGTCGAAAAAAAGTCCAAGCCACGTTTCATACTTGCTTGGTACAGTAGCCTGACTGAATCTTGAACCCCAAAATGCATGATTTGCGTTGAAATCACCACCGAGAATAAAGTTTGACCCAAGTTGGTAAGAAAGGCGATCGAGGTCGTCGTCTGCCATCTTATAGCTCAGAGGGAAATAACAAGATGCTATGTTATAATCTATATGATTTAGGTTTACGGAAACTGAACTTATTTGCATAGATTCAAGTTCTATTGTCACGTTCTCGGCATGCTTAATGCAGTCTTTAATATAAAGTGAGGATCCACCCCTCGCGTTCGATAGCCAGAGTAACCTCTTATCTTGGGTTTAACTCCCTTTTTTAAGTGTGTTTCCGAAATCAGTATGTCAATATGGTCTTTCCATAGAAAAATTTCTAACTCGTCGATTTTTTTCAGAAGGCCATTTGCGTTCCATGTTAAAATCTTAATCAACTGTTTCATTTTCATTTTTGTTAGGTTTTTTCCCGAGCAACGAACTCGAGCTTGCTTAGTTTTACAAACAAGAGCTTATTTATTTTTATTTGTTCATCTAGTTTTTCTAAGATGACTGCAAGAATTTGAGGCAGCGGATCTGTAGTGGCCGAATCTATTTTGTTGGCTTTTGACGCGACCTCAGCGTATGAACTCGCGCGGACTGGTACAGGTGTTTTAATTGCACTTGATTCGGCAATGTTTTTTTTTGAGCAGATTTATGCTTTTGCGTTACCGGTTGCTTCATTGTAACTCTCTTAGCTGAATTGAGTGTCTGTGATCTATTTCAGCAGCGGCACCCACGTCGTTATCGAGGAAACATGACGACCGGTGAAAATTCATAAAGGATCTGTTAAGTCCGCTCCAATCACAGTGGTGCAATGACACATCGATCTCATACTTGTCAGGGTGAGAGGTCAAAAACAAATCAAGGGTGTTGCCGTAGGTCATCAGAACCGGCTATCAATCAGCTCCTATCAATGCGGTTGCAATTGAGCTAAATAAAATAAGCCGGCGTAGCTAGAATAGTACCTGTCATTGCTTATGATGACAGATCACCAAATATTCATCATCAAGTCTTCTGGCATCGATTGCATATATCCAGAGCTTCTGGCAGCTCTGAAGGGAATACTGCTGACATTCATACCGAACCTCTATCAAACGGTAGAAGTAGCCTTCATACCGAAAGCCGTCAAAGATGTTTAACCTTTGATGAGAGATTCAAGAGAATAGTTAAGCTTCGAGATACATTATGTCTATCACCTGTTGGGCATAAATGAAGGCACACTCAACAAAAAGAAGTATGCGTTTGGCATTTTCATCGACATTGAGGATGCTTTCGACAACGACACAACGGCACAACACACACTAGAGTCTGGTCTCATATACAATACTTGTCGTCAGTTCCCTATTCTTGAGGATGAAAGAATGTAGTCGGGTCTTCACGGGTGACTTCAAAATCGATCTGGGATCTAGGTATTTTTGGACAACGACAACTTTCGATTTCACTCCACGCAAGGAAAACTTGCGCATATCTAGAGATAAAGGCAATCCTGATGGGAACGAACTATATTGTGAAGAATGAAGAGAGGAGGGGAAGCATCTGCGTCTATAGTGCCACCTAATCTGTACTTAAGACCTTACTATACCTTCTACCACTTCCAAGTTAGCTCGAGAATGCAAGGCTTGAATGAGGCCACTGATGAAAATGGACATGCGTCCTCGGTTAGTTGGGTTTCTTGTGAACGTAACCGGAGTTGGTATGACTCTCTAGGATGCCGAAAGCAAATGGAAGCAAATGCTTCCCGGTGTCTCGAGATCGAATTCCAAATCGGATGGATAATTTGCACGTTGTTAAAGAAGATGAATCTAAGAAAACGAAATCTGTACTGTGCCTTAAGGTGGTGGAAGTGTAAAAACCTAAATTGTGAATAAAATATTCTCCAATCCAAAGAGTTCACCTAAAACTGATTTGAAAGAAGACTGCTGGTTTGATACATCGGGTATACGAAACCTTTGCAAGTTATTTTGTTGGAATTATTTCAACGCGTTTGAGATGTCTCCAACTCATTTCTTTCTCAACTATTATGCGCAATGTTTGCCTACGGCCTCCTGCAGTTCTTTCTGCACAGGTGAGATGATTCCATGGCATAGCATTTGTCGCTATCTTCAAATCGTAGAGGGTGTATTGTAGAAGCCAGTGCCACTTTCTCCTTGGTAAAGTAGTGTTTAAATGTTCTTGGATCAAAGAATTCTCGAGAGAACGTTCTGTACCATCCAGCGCTCCATACAACTATCCATTTTGCAAAAATATTCGCTAAAAGTGTCCATTATACAATGGTTTTGGCTTCTGCTATTCCAATATAGGGGGCGCTGTTCATATTTTAAATGCCTTTCAAAATATAGTCTAATTCCGTGGTGTCATAATCACTCTCACAGTAAGCATCGCAAGAGGTGATGTCACGTTTCCATATCTCACCAAGGTTGTTAATAAAAGCGGCGTACCCATGCATTCGTTTGGTTTGCCTGCAACTCATTACACTCGTTACGTCAATGGAATCTCTAATTGGGTGACGCAGATAGTCAGAATGCAGGCTGAAAAGGGAGAGGTCGTTCTATGAGCCTAACATAACAAGTTTATTGGGGATCTCAATTCCCTGAAAATCGTTTTATTCTTGAAATATGGTGGAGGAGGTCATGAGAGGAAACAACAAGGCTATATGCGCGAATGCTTATATGCCTATACTTCGTCAATATATCTGTAAAGTAAAGTGAATTACCAAGGGGATTGCATATAACTTGGGGTGGAAGGCTGTGCAGTCTAAGGGTTTCGTTCTCCACAAGGACGACAGTGCCTAGATCAGCTATGGTGAAAATCCGACTAATATCTCAGATTCTAGCCGACTGGGTGTACCAACAGTAACTACAGTTTTGGCGTTATTGCGTTGGACGGTATGTCAGCGAGAAGTATTGTCTGGCCAAATAACAAACGCTGTCAAAAGTTGCGTTGTCGGCGCCCTCAGTATCAATAAAAATAGCAACACCTAGTCCTTCGTATCCAAGTGCAACTGTAAAAGATCTATCGCGTTGGTATATTCGTACATGTTGCATCTTAGAGAGAGGATACCTTCGCAAAGCAGTTCACATGAAGCTTTTCCATTCTCTCCGTGGTTATCAGCAAAAATGAAGTCAAACTGTTAGCTTTGAAGTTCTTAGCAAGTCGTTGTCACCTTTGCCGATTTTTGATATAAATTAATAATTAATTCTGGCTTTATTTTGAAGCTACGTTCATGTCATTATGTGTGGAAGAGCACTTCATTCAAATGGCCGCCTCGGTTTCGCTGACAGCGCTTTAAGCGGTCCGTCTAATTTTTGAAGACTCGATCCAGTATGTGCTGTCGCACATATTCCGACAATAGCGTGTCGAATTTTGGCCTCGAGCTCGTCCAAATTGGTTGGCTTGTTAGCATAGACTAAGGACTTGACGTAGCCCCAGGTAAAATAATCGAGTGGTATCAAATCGCATAATCGCAGCGGCTAATTGATGAACGCGTGCTGTGAGATGACCCAGTCGCCAAATTCTAGAGTTGCGTCGCTTGTATGGCATGTAGTGCCGTCTTGTTGGAACCACAGCTCGGATATATAGTATCGATGTCGAGCTCTGGATACAGAAAGCCGGTAAACATCGCTCTATACCTGAGACCATTGACAGTAAGGTTGTCTCCTTCCTCATTTCAAAAGAAATAAGGTCCGATGATGTCGCCATGCCATAAACCGCACCAAACAGTCAATCTTTGTGGATGCATTGACACAACACTGCTGAGCCAAAACTGAGCTTCGTCCAAGAAGATGATTTTTTGGCCAAAATCCGCATCGCCGGCCAACATTTCCAGCGCCCTATTAGCGAACACACGGCGTTGTCTATGGTCGTACGGCTTCAATTCTAGCGTCAGCACAATCTTATTCGGACGTAGGGCTAAATCCAATCGCAAAATAAGCGGGATTGACACTCTGGCGATGCTCAATTCAGCTGATTGGCTCCGAATCGTCATTTCTGGGTCTTCTTCAATATTGGCCGCTACGGCGGCTCTGTTCGCACCAGTCTTTATCTGGTTGGCGGCTTAAGACCGAAGAGAGTGTACTCACGCTCAAATTTTTCCACGGTGCGACGAATACCCAGCACACGGGAGCCATGAGGACGACCGACGTCACGACGAAATTTACGTTGCGTGTTTACAACTGAGCCGGAATTTTGATAATATTTTTCCGCACTTTCGGCAAGCTTAAAACGATGCATAAGGATATGGCAAATCTTACTGAATATTTTGACAGATGTCATTGAGAACTTTGACAGTTGCGGAAACATAATAATTGGAAAAACTATCACTGCTATCTGGTCACCCGTTATTACTCGTAGTTTTAGTAATAAGAGCTGATTTTGAGCCGGTTCTGATCAGATTACCTGGGACGGTTATCCGGTTTTCTATGCGCTTCCAGCTTGACAGACTTGTGGCTTTTGAGAGTTTTGATCTGTCAGCTGGTATCGGCCCTCTTCTATATCCGCGTTACCCTCTCAAATATGGATATTGCTTATGGCATGATCTGTAAAGATTCCAGTCTTCGTCCTAATAAGTTCTAAATGACCTAGAATCGCTAATTTTTATTGTCTTCAATGCAAGGGCGAGTCCTATAGTATAAGCAAAGCTCTATCAATTGATTGTTGGCATCAAGCATAGTGACAACATTTTTGTTGTGAATCCACCTTTCTAATTTAAGGATATGGAGATTTTTCCCAAACCTCTTAGATCGTCTCATGAAGACTAAGATCAATTTCTTCAGTTCCCAAAACAAATACCGGACAATACTTACAGTTTAGCACTTAATGCCTTTTTAAAACTGCAGAACTACTCGTATTCTATGATCTCGAACTTTTGAAACCACCTCCTTCCACACTGACACAATTGGGAACGAGAGAACATAAAAAAAAACTGATAAAATCATACAATTGTGTTCATTTAAGAGTTTTGAAGGAATCCTTTCTGGAAATGACATTGTCGTCAAGCTCATAACTTTCAGATACATTGTAGGTGACCGGGTAATAAAAGCGCAACTACAATATGTTCCATGCAACGATGTTCAGAACAAAAGCGAATCCCATGTCATCTTATCATATCTGCAACGAAATGCAACGACCCCAATGCACAAAGATCCAACAGAGCATTAGAATTGAGTACGAGGGTACCAGTACTACTCCTAGTTGTCCTGAAGGCTTGTTGAGTTATCTGTCCATCTGTTCGTCCGTTTATTACGTAATTCTTTCTTGTTTTTATTCTAAAAGGAATCCAAGGATATTGTTCCACTTATTTGCTTTGCAGTTTATACCATTCGTCCTTTGTCCTTTGTCCATCCAACAAAGAGAATACGAATATAAGTGAAATTCCGTGTTTCAGTGTTGTTTGAGCCGGTGACAGGAATTCTGCGGGGAGGACAACAACACTGTTGAGGACTTGTCTGCAATTGAATTCTTCTATGTGACTGAGTCCAACCAGGTTTGTGTGGCTTCTCAATTAAATTCAATTTGATAAGGTGAACCGGGGGTAGCCAAAGTCTCGATGGTTTAATTAAATATTAAAGCCGGATAGCCTGATGAACTAATTTGCATGCCTTTTGGTTTAGCACTTATTTTCGAGCAGTGGCTTATCGTTTTCGCTGTGCTAGACGTTCAAGGATATGAAATCGAGACTAAAGAAACGGGGGTGGTTTGAATTTTATTGCAGGGAAATTAATGAAAGTAGGTGCTCGCGACAGTCAGGACTCTTTGAATTGATTTCAAGAAGGAAATTGAGTCAAAGTGAACCTTTGCGGTGGGATAGTGGTATTGAAAGGACTTACGGGTGGACTTTTTATGATGATTTTGGGGCGCAATTACTTACTTTATTTGGATTCGAGATGAAGAAGATGATACTGTTTGGCAAATGTGGTGACAAGTCCTCAGGCAGGTAAATTCTCGCGCAGCATGAGAAATGAAAAGTCCCTGCAACTCATTTCGGACATTGCTTATTGCTGATATGAAGGTCAGACGTTAATGACGAGGAAATACTGTGAGAAGGTTTGATGTAGGACGGTTATATGTGCATTAGACTGTCAAAGCTTTTCCCGACTACGTTTCCTTCAATTCCTCTCAAAATTCCGATACACAAGCATAACGCGCAAAGCACCGTTCGCGATATTGTGGGTTTCACAAGGCGACTAAAACACAGAAAATCATGGTTCGATGACGAATGCTGACGGGTTCTTGCAGCCGAACAGGAGACAAATCGTGCAACGCTGTATAGGAGGGCGACGGCTCAGGAGTAGATGTACCTGCAGAGGAGAAAAGCGGAAAAAATTTCTTCAAAGAAAAGAAGAGCGATCCACAGTCCTCATAGGTATCAGAGACCTTTAATATTTTAAAGGTACGCCAGACGCAGTGTTACATGTTCTTTGGCTGTCGAAATCCTTCGCTTATGTGGTCGTCAGATCGTCGACGTTGTAATCGACCACTGCCACCCAATGGCCACTTTAGCGTCGATGAAACAATCATCTTCAAAGCCCAGTTGAACAAGAACTGTTTACCACGAAGTGGTGCGAGACATTCAATGACGACTGGACGTGTTAAAAGGAGGATCGAAAAATGCCTTCAGAAGGCACAACTCGGTAAATTGGTCGAGCTCATCCAGAAAAGACCGCAGAGGTCAGTCAAAAAACAGTGGATGCTCCTGGTACTGTCAGCGTTACGGCTTTCTGGCGTGCATCTTTAGGTCCTGGATTCGAGTCCATAACCTTAAAGACTAACAAAAAGGATGAGCCGAAAGGTGATAAGCAACCTCCTCCTCCTTTAATAGAAACAGAAAATACAGCCTCAGATCAAGGAGCGTCGATCTCCCTGAAATGAATAGCGATGACACCAATCTTTCCGAGGTGACAGCCAAGCCGACAGTCTCCACCTCTGACACCTTGCCGGAAATGAAAACCGACGACGAATCTAAAAACTAGTTCCTTTACGATCAGAGGATGAAGGTGAGCTTTTGGGCACTTTTTGATGACTCAAATGCCACCGTGGTGGTGGCTTCTCTGGTAGATTGTAACAATGATGCTACGGTTTCTCTAGCATCACTCCAAAAAAGTCTCGGCTGCACTCATTCTGTGTCTATCCAAGGACGCAGGAGACATCATCCTGACCCAGGAACTATGGATTGTAAAAGGCATGGTAAGATGTATGTTAGAGAAACGTAGCCTTGCTTCCTAATCCTAGCGGCCCATTTACTGGCTGGCTTCCGCATATCTTGGTCACGAGTATGTGCGCCCTCTCTCTAGCGGCAACTTTGAAAGGGAGGTCTTATCACCGGGTGCGATCCCAAGGCGCATCACACGGTAACAGCACCGGCACTAATGATAGAAGTGAGTCCCTTTTTGATTAAATTGTAAATACTAACGTCATTGTTTGAAATATTGGCAATGAGCCCACTTTCATAACTAAAAGCCAACAAGAAGTACTAGATATCACTCTCGTCTCCAACAACATCATTCAAATTATAACGAACCGGATGGCATCATCTGACGACTTTTTTCAGCTCACAGATGCATCCAATTCAGTCTAAATGATGCTTCTCCTCGCAACTAGCATTCCGAAACTATCCGAAACTACTCTACTCCGAACTCTTAAGACCCCCATTTAACACCAATGAGCTTGACATGAGAGTCAAGGATTTTACCTTTGCTCTCAATCAAGCTATGACTGCTTCCTTCCTTAGCGATAAGAAAAAGCCGCACTGGTGACCGCTTAGAAACGTTTGCAGGAAATATTTCAACCAAGCAATAATCACAAGAAAGGTGACATACCAGGCTACATATAAGGAAACCCTCAAAATATATAAAAGGAAGGCAACGCAACAATCATGGAGATCATTCAATGCCAAAATAACAGAAACTTCTGAGGCATCGCCACTAAGAATCTCTACCAGTCTTACGATGCCAAGCTTCTTGAAAAATCAATTTCTCTTGGACGACCTCAAGTGATGAATTACCTAACTTGCTACTGGACAGTAACAACCTTAATAGGACTACTGCTGCAGCAACTGAAATTCACAGTCTGATTACAAGAGACAAGCTGCTGTGGGTGCTGCATAGTTTCAAACCATACAAGTCTGCTGGGCCGGACGGTATAATACGTGCCGAGCTACAAAGGTCCTCCGATATCATCCTGCCAGTGCTAGAGAATACTATGTGGAGCTTCTTAGATATGATCCACATTCCCTTGTAATGGAGAGAAGTTCTCATGTTGTCCCCAAGGATCTCAAAACTGTAGAACGACTGATTGGCGACAGTTCAATATGCCTACTGTAGACGAAAGTCGGTGCAAACGGCTCTTCTTAACACACTAGGAATCCTTCCAGAGAACCACCAATACATTATGCCCCAAACATTGGCTTGACAAAGCCTTTTATGTAAGCATCCTCTCTAGATCTTTCTGGATGAAAGATGCTTTCATGTGCGACAAGTCAATTGATTTCTATATGGGTGGTTCCCAGACTGATGGCGAGGTTAGTGGCGGTATTTTCTCATATAAGCGTAACTAAAGCCTTTCCTTCCGCCTTCCAAATCACTGTAGAATGTTGGCAATTGAAGAAGTCCTGTCCGGGCTGAAGAAAAACGTATCTTTTCGGATAGTCAGGCCAATATCAAGTCCTTGGACTCAGTTTCACCAAATTCTAAAACCGCCCTTGACTACCGATCACTTAGGGAGATGGCGAAGCAGTTCAACATTTACCCTTTTTGGGTACCGGGGTATAGAGATATTCCAGGGAATTGTAGGGCTGACGGAACCACTTTACCTATCTTACCCGGTAAAGCCGAGTGCTATTTTTTATTTTTTTTTGTTCGGAGGCGTGATGATTCCACACCGTGCAAGTACCAATATAAGACTCTGACCCACTAAACCTAACCTCCGAAAAGAATCATCATCTTGCACCCCACGGCACCGCCGTAAGGCATAACTTTGTGGGGTAGGGAAGTAGCTTAAGGCTAGAAATCAAGGGCTTGTTTGTCCAAGTAATCGTTTTGTTGTCATGTTGTTGAATTATTCGACCGAAAATTATCGGTATGTCTGCTTGTGGCTGCTCTCGTTTTGTGGATGTGATTATGTGAGTGGGGTAGTGTGGGTGGCAGTGTGGAAGTGGGGGTTTGTCTGCATGTGAATTTGAGTATGAGTATGTATCCGTTTGATGGGTGTTAGTATGTGAGAATGTATAAACCCACCCTGCATACTTCCACCACTCTTCACGAGGGCTGGTTAGAAATTTCTGGTTTTCTTTCCCTTTTTGCCGTTCTTTGTTCTAATGGAGATACTATTTGGGTTTCGTTGCTCTCCTTGACTCTTTCCAGCCGTCGAGGTTCCTTCATGATTATCGCTGCAATCTGTTTCACATGTTATCCCCCCTAGGCTCGTCGGACCACTGTGTCATATCAGCTAATTTCTCGTACACCGACAACACAGTTAGAGAACAGATTCCTAAAAGAACTTTATGACGATACGAGAAAGCCAAGTGGAGCGGTCTTAACAGCTTCTTTAGGAATTTTAACTGGTTGTTATGTTTCCTCGATAACGACGTGGATGCCGCTACTGATATGAGCACAGACACCATTCTCTTTGGAATTAGAACCTTTATCCCTCATCGGATGAAGAGTATCACACTAAAAGCTGTAATGAGGCTGTCAGGGTTAGAGAAATGGTCCGTCAAGATCAATCCAACAGAGAAAAACCGAGAAGGGTTTAAACGATCCAGGAATGACTGCAACGTCTTTCTCAAGCGTGTGAAATTTCAATACGACCAAGACCTGAGGCAAAAAATACTGCAATGTCCCAAAGGCAGTAAAAATTGTTGGTCATTCGTCAAAAACATTAGAAATTCTGTCTCATCTGTCATCCCAACGCTCATTTACAATGACATTCCAGCTGTCAGCTTTTTGGACAAGGCCAATCTGCTTGCTGCACACTTTGTGGCTAGCTCAACACTCCCAGATTGTGCTTTGTCCCCGCCTACACTTGAGTGTGTCGAATCTTCAATGGGACGAATCCACTTTCGCACTCGTGTAGTAGCAAGAGTACTTAAAGATCTCAACATACATAAATCCGCTAGTACAGATGGTATATCTCCCCTTCTTCTGAAGAGGTGTTCTTCCTCGCTGGCAAAACCACTGCGTAAGCTTTTTCACCAATCCTACCCTTTAAGACTCTTCCCGACAGATGGAAAACAGCAATTGTCCAGCTCGTTTTTAAAAAAGGCGAAGCTTGTTCTCTCACCTACTACAGACCCATTACATTAACGTCCATTCTCTCCAAAGTCATGGAAACGCTGATAAACCGTCAGCTCATGAAGTATTTCGAAACACGAAAACTTCTTAATGACCGGCAGTATGGTTTTCGTAGCAACAGGTCCACATGTCGAAAAATGGAACCAAAGCGTACATCAATTTGGCGAAAGCAAGATAGTTGCACTTGATATTTGTAAGGCCTTTGACAGAGTTTAGCATCAGGCTATTTTGTCAAAAATGCGTGCTTTTGGGATCGATGAATCTCTTCTTTAATGGATTAGAAATTACCTTTCCGAGCGTTCAATTCAAGTTGTCTTGGACGGTTTCAAGTCTGATATTCGCAAAATAAGTGCTGGTGTGCCCCAGGGCTCCGTTCTGTCTCCGACACTCTTTTTAATTTTCATTCTCTTGTCTGCCACTTCTAATCCAATATATTCCTTTGCTGATGCTCTGCTTTTCATATTCGTTCCGGGACTCATGCCCCTGCTCTTCGGCTGTAGAATGGGAACGGCAGCGTATGTTAAGCTCATTAAATTCCGATATTAACAGCATAACCCATTGGGGAACTATCAATCGAGTGGAATTTAATGCTTCCAAAACTCAATGCTGTCCGCTGTAATTAAAGCGAAATTCAAATGAATGGCACTTACATCGTCGAAACCGATAAACTTTCCATTTATAAGTGTCATTTCCATAAGTGTCAATGACAACTTACATTGGAATGACGACATATTCGATGTCGCCAAAAATGCTGCGAAATGTCTAGGCTTCCTCAAGCGATTTAAGAAAGATTTTACCCCCTCTGATCTGGCCACAATACCATATATAAGGCATTCATCCGCCCAAATTTGGGGTACAATGCCCACATCTGGTCAGGTGCTCTTAAAACATCTCAGCACCTGCTAGATAGGATTCAAAACTGTGCTATAAAACTCATTGGTGATACTAATATCAGTCTACCAACTGACACCCTCGAACACAGACGTAATGTCTCCAGTCTCACTTTGTTTTATCGCTATTTCGACCACCAGTGCTCCATAGAAATCACCAATAGCATTCGGCCCATTCAAACTTTCAATTGTAACACCTGTCTCGCTATGACTGCTCATCAGTATACCCTCAATCCCACTTTCGGAAGTACTCTAAAACATCGTAATTCGTTTCTAAGCTGTACATGGGAATACCCGGCCTAGCTCTGTATTTCCTAGTCATTATGACCATCAACCGTTTAAAACCAACGTTCACCGGTACCTCTCTTTCCATCCTCCTTGATTTTCCTTCACCCGCGCTGTGTGCAAGCATTTTCAGGATACTTAAAAAAAAAAACAAAAAACTCTGTTTCACAGCATCCGATATTGCGCTCGATGTTAACATATGGTTCAAAATGTTCCCGGGAGCCGGTATGGACACTAAAAAAATACGTTTTGTGCATCCTCTCTGGCCCCTTCGCAATTTATACAGATAGGAGACTCTTCAAGCCCAAATATGTTCAGATAAATACGGAAGAAATCCACTTCTCCATGGTGCCAGTCCGTTCGTATAAGTCGATGGGTTCATCTTTCCTTTGAAGACTGATTCCATTTCTCCTGCCATGTTCTCATGCTTCCCTGTCTTTCTTCCAGATTGATATCTTTGCCGGTAGCTAGGAGTTTCTGGATTTTGGCATCATAGGTTCTTTGCTAACCAAGATATCTGGTGGTAGCATTCCCGCAATGACACATATAGCATCCCCTGACAAGCACAGCACAATCTTAGCGCACATAGGAGTAGACGGTTGACGGAGTTAGTCCTTTTTGCATGGGACTTAATCTTCACATATTGGTGCCGCATACATTTTTACGGACTGCACTACCTTTGACAGAATTAGTCTCCTTGTTGTCTGGGTCATCCAATATTCGTCATTATTGTGGATAAGGCAGCACACACCCGAGGAGCTTTGTCGCACTTTCGTTCGTTCAAGGTGTTTCTTGTAAGCGAGCTTAAGGCCGATCGTCGCACGCAGGTATCTGATCTCAGTTCTTGACGTTGCATTTTGATGGTCCAACTTAATGGTGATTGTCTTTCTTTTCTTGCGACCGCTTACTAGTGCTACTCCCGTTTTATGTTCGGCAAGCTCTAGTCCGACTGCTGCCATCTACCGTCTCACTTTTTGGATACATTCGTTTCCAATGTCCCCTATTTTTTTCACGTATGGTATTTCGCCACCACAAGGATTCCGATATCATCGGCAAAGCATGCGATTGTTGCCTCGTCTGGGATTTCAAGCCTTAGAACCCTGTTTTGAGATTCCCTTTTTCGCCCTTTCGCCTATTTTCGCAGTTTCTTCATTCGTTTCGTTCTTCTGCGAAGTTTTTTGTTTTGCCGGCAGTCCGGCATTCTCTAACAATTTAACTTTTTAATTTTTCTTAACCGCGGAAATTGACAAATTGTTTGTTGTAAATTGTTACCTGAGTTAATTTATTTATATTTATACAAAAGTTAATTATAATAGTAATATCTGCTAAATAAAATATGTACATATGTACATACATACATGATGTTAGCTTGTAAAGAGTCACATATAGTCTCTGGTTTTTAACGTAAACACCTGTCGTGTAGACCTAAGTTTACGAGATGCCCATACATCCATGGGAGCCAGGATACGCCTTGGCATCGCTCTGCCGCCTTCCTGAGATACGAAAGCAGAACTTGAGTTGGAGGCAAAAGTTCCACGCTTGGTATGAGTCGAGGCCGACCTGTTCTTCTGCAATTCTACATTGCGCGACCCTTCCCGCGACTTTGGGTTTAAACCACAGCCACCATGACGCTCCCACAAGGGGGCCTGCCTCAACAAGTCAGGGCAGGACCGAGATCCGGGGGGTTCCTGACTCCCATGGTACCGTGATTTAAGTCCTGGTAGGGATTACCGGTGGTCTTGCCACCAACAAGACCTATGACCGGCAACTTGTAACCGGTCAAATCGTAGCAACCTTCGGTAGCGTCATCTGAAGATGTTTACGATAAGACCAGTAATATGCTCTGCCCCCGCTTTTTATTAGATAACGTCATTGATGGGCGAAGCCTTGATAATTGAGCGGGGGCACTGTAAAGAGTCACATTCCTTTTAGATATCTGGGCATTCGAGATGCATGTAAACAATGGCTTTTTACTATACGGTCACGGGATCGTCAAAATTAGGATTCACATCCGAGAAACTTTGGACCTGTTTACTGAAGTAATTGTTAACGTGGCGAGTCTCACAACCGACGCAAAATCCCAAGTGAGGGTAGCGATAGAAATTTTCAACAAATTGTTCATTTGATTTCACGACATTGTCCTTTACTGAAAAAAATGTTTGGATGAATCATCAAAAAGACCACGTCATGTGACGTACCTTAGTCCGGCTACCCAAAATGAATTCATTGATCTCTTGCGAACTAGAAGTCAAAAAGCCATTGTAAATTATTATTATTATCAAGGGAACGATACAAATTAATTTGCAGGGTCCGGGATTTAACGCCGGGGTACTATGCCTATGTGGCGCGTTTTGTCAACAGCACGCGGGGTACTGAGTTCCCATGTGGTCATCCGCCTACGTGCTTACCGCGCCTAACACTGCTTGACTTCGGTGATTCGGTTTTTATGCATTTTTATTTACATTACTTAATTTACTCTTACATGCTAGAAAAAAAAAATGCTTAAAAATTAGCTTAAATAACTTGCAAATAGTCTTATTCTAACATACTGGCCCCATGCGGGCACTCTAAGTTAAAGTCTTTCGACGGATCTTACAGTCTATATTTAATTTTATATTTAACATTACAACTAAAACTAAGAAAAATTAATTTTAATCAAAAACATAGTATATGGACATTTTTTTTTAATTAAACTTACAGACTACCTAAAAAATAAATCTTAATCTACTTAACCTACTTACATATAATTCATTCATACACATATATACAATACACAATACATATACACTTCATATATACATATATGCATACACATATACATATATGTATATATTTATTTATTTTTTTTTGTTTTTATATATTTTTTTTTCTCAAAATCTAACTAACCTAAAACTATATAGGCCGGCCATGGCTAAAAAACAGAAACAATTAGGCTGGCCCACTCTGCTTCACATGAAGCTACCTATCGCTGGAGGAGTTCGACGACGAAGCATCCTTGCCTTCATCAAGCCACCAAAATTGTTGGTGCTGTTGAGCAACATCCCTCCTGTTGCGACTGCCTACTGAACCGGAGACGCTCCGCACCGCCATATGCGACGTCTCTCGTAGTTGAGTCGCCTGTCCGCAGCTGTTCGAGCGACGTGGAAGTTTAGCGGCACTGCCAATCTATCCTGGATCAGACCTTTGCTATCTAGATAGAGGAACGCTTCTGGAGGAATAAGACCGTCAAAGCGAACTCTCTCGTGATACATATAATTGGGGTAATAAGCCCCGGAGATCAGGTTGTTTGACGAGGTCATTGCTCTTGCAATGTGCCTTCGAGTCAACTTAATAACACAATTGTCCACTCTTATTAGGTTCGCCCTATTGTATAAGACCTCATTGGGATAGAATTTTATGTACTCAGACTCTGGTGTTCTGCATAAACGAAGACAAGCCCTCTCAAACACCCGAATCTTTTCCAATAAACTTGCTCTCATGTTGAACCACACGGGACACCCGAATACAAGCATGGGCCTGATAAGGGCCATGTAGCAGATCACCTTCACCCTCGCATCGAGTTGGCTGCTATAAAACAGTCTCCGTGTAAGGGCAAAAGCACCCTTGGCTCTGGCCAGAACAACATCTATATGTTTGTTAAAATACAGATATTGATCTAGCCAGATCCCAAGGTATCTGACTACATTTCGACAAGCAAGTGGCTGTCCATGTTGTCCGACGATAGAGAGCTTTCGCCAATTCTTTCTGGTATCCCTAGAGGCCCCAGACAAAGGCGTCCTCAACAGAATGGTTTCCGATTTCTGAAAGTTGAAAATCAATCGCAATATTGCTTAATTTTGTCGAAGTCAAAAGCATGTTAATGACCTCAATATTTGGACCTGATCTGTACGCGATTAAGTCGTTTGCGTACGCTATGGCATGGTGAAGTGAACCTATCAGATCACTTGTGTAAATTTTAAATAGGATCGGTGAATTTACCGCACCTTGTTGCAGACCGTTTTTAATGTTAAATGTTCCAGCAGAAGTCACATCGCCATTCTTTACGATGAACTGTCTACTGGAGAGCATATCAAAAAGAATATACAGCAGTGGTTTACTAATGCCTAACCTGTCCAGCTTGAAAAAGAGTCCTTCTAACCATACGGTATCGAAGGCCTTCTCCAAGTCAATGAGGCAGGCACCAGTGCACTGGTTCTTGCCTTTGTTCCATTGGATATCAGAAACCAGTTTAGACACAGCATGAATGATATCATGCCCCGCCTTGAAACCGAACTGATTATCCGGAACTATATGTTTGTCCTCAACCCACTTAGTCTGGGCTCTATTTATTACCTTCTCGAAAACCTTATTGATGTTTGGAAGAAGACTAATCGATCGGAGATTCGCCGGATTGGGAGTATCTTTTTCCCAGTTTTCCAATGCGCTGGATAATTGGCATTATTCATTGCATTATTAAACAGTGTGGTGTAAATGTGCATCGCTTCTAGTGGGAGATGTCGAAGCACAATATTCGGTATTTCATCGGTTCCCACTGATTTCTTACTTCTAAGTGTTCCGAAGATCGTTTGGACTTGTTCCTTCGAAATGAACGGCGATGACATTATTTGCCATATTCTCGTCACTGAACTGGGTGAAACCCGAGCTCTCGAATCGCCAATACGCAATTTAATTTCGGTAGGTAGAAATTGTGCACAAGGACTCGATTCTCCAGGTCGTGGTTGGGGCCAATGATGTCATTCGCCTTGTACACTTCCTGGAAAGTCGCTCCTGTAGCCTCTACTTTCTCCTGCGGATCCTCGATCACAAAAAAGTTGTCATCATCAACGGCCTCATTTGGATCGATGCCTGCTGCTATGAGTATGTTCTAGTTGTCCGTCGTTCGGGCGATTTTAAGACACGAAAGGTCGTTCTGATTATTTCGCCGAAATATTTTATTTATTTGCGGGAACATATTCAGGTTGCTGGTGTTTACAGCCCGAATTTTATTGTTCCAATACAAACTTACAGAGTTTCTGTAAGTTGGGAGGTTTTTGATCGACGACTTCAGTGTCATGATCTCCGGGTTATGTCTGTCGGTAAACTGCATGTACAAGGTTTTTAGTCTTGATAGCAGTCTACTTTTATGTCGGTGCAGTGCGTCAGTGGTTGCGTTGCGGAATAAGTCTTCTTCGTCAGTGTGTTGATACCGAGGTATCGTTTTGTCCATTGTTCGTTTGATTGTCTCGTCCATTAGTCTTATATATCTGTCAATTTCCTCGTTTGACAGATTTCTGTTGGACGATGGGTAGATCGAATTCGAGGACAGTGCTTGTGTCAGTATTCTTGAGAAGTGTGTCCAACAAACTCATCCAATTCCGCAGTTTCGCTGGGAACAGTTATTTCGGTGCTGAGACCGGAATGATCACTGACATACACGAAAGTACGTAGACAGTTTATGGTATGTTGGTTAGTACATGTCAGGTGTATTCGTGTGTCGAACAGCAAGAGGTCCAAATAGGAACCGTGTCTGGGAAACGACGGACTATCCGTCCCCTTAAGCCCGAGTCGATACATTATACTGTGCTGACCCCATCAATTGAATAGTAGGTTCCCTCTAGTATTTGGTGTATCATTTCCCCAATCTCTATGTTTGGTGTTGAAATCTCCGCCGATAGTTGTCTTCCAATTCCAGCCTCAGGAATCGAAAAAGTGTCTCGAGCTCTGAGATGAATAAGGTGGATTGACTAGCCTCAGGTGCATAAACAGACACCATGTATAACCGCTTTCCACTGCGGAGAGTACACATGACGCATGCTTCCAGCACCTGGAACCTACGTACTGCATGACTGTATACTCTTTTGAAACGCAGTCCTTTTCTTACAAAGACCGCAATGCCTCCTCCTTGAATGGATTTGGGTCGGTGTCTTCGTAATATAATATTTTATATATTCTGCGCCTCATTTTGTGTGTATTGGTAAGCTTAGCTTCGCTAACCAGAAACACATCAGGGCCTTGGTCTTTAAGCATGTTAAATATTGCGGCTCTTCGTTCGAACCTAGGATCTTCAGGGTTTGCTCCGCCATGTACGTACCCATTACGACAAAAGGTGCGTTAGGCCCGGCAGCACCGCGTGTATTGGATATACCCGCTTAGCCTGACGCTGAAGCTGAACCATCTGCCCCTGAATAGAGAGCAAGATAGACAGCATGTAAGTTACAGGTTCCGGTGCTCTAGGCGCAGGGCCTGACAAGCTACCTTTGCTTGTTGCACCGTATTTGCCCAACCTGCCGCCATTTGGGCGTAGGTAACGTGGCGAGTGACGGCTGGTGTTTGTACCTGCACGAGTGGACATTTAACTTCCCTCTTTCTGCTACCGAGCTAGATTTATTCTTTCGATGTACTGGAATTTGGGACAACCCCGATAATTTGCGTGGTGTTCCGTATTTCTACATAACGCGCAAGAGAGTTGGCTTTTTTCTGACCCTCCGTCCTTACCTAGAGCGCATTGACTGTCACATTAAGTTAGTTCACAATCCGATGAATTCTGATATCCGGAGGCGTCACAATGATGCTGTGTATCAAGTGACGATGATCGTTTTCAACATTTTCTTAAAAATATTGAGAAAAAAAATATATAGATGTTTGTATATGAAGAAATATATCGATGCATGGGAAATCTTTTTCAACTGTCCAAGTACTTTTTAGTTGTACTGTTAAAGCTCGAACAATTAAATTATCTAATCTGCAGGTAGTTTAGTCAAGAGAGAAAAAGCTTGAACAACCAGATAAAACCGTGATGCTGCCTACAGCTACAGCTTGTGAACATTTTCTATATAAACACTAAAGTAACTCGTTTAGATGTCCAATCGCTCATAGTATCTTCAATGCTGAGCCTCTGCATGACTCACTCCGAAATTTCACAATAATGAGAAATGCATAAAAATTGCTTGAGTATACCAGGGTTCTCTGAAAAGTAATATAAGAAATTTTTTCTCAAAATTTTTTTTTATTTTTCTATTGTACATAGTCTCCTTGTAACTCTACACACTTCTACCAGCGATGCTCCAATCTCTTTAACCTGTCCAAATAGTACTTGGCGTTTTTCTCTGCAAAATGATTGTTCACGAAGGTGATTGCCTTCCCATTTAACGAAAATCTCTGTCCTCCGAGGGCAGTTTTTAGATGAGGGAACAAAAAGAAGTCGCTTGGGGCTAGATCTGATGAATAAGGCGGATGGTCAAGCAGTTCAAACCGTAATTCATGGATTTTCGCCATGGCAACCGCTGAGGTGTGAGACGGCGCGTTGTCTTGGTGAAACAGGATTTTCTTTTTCTGCAAGTGTGGCCGTTTTTCCGCAATTTCTGCCTTCAGCTTGGCAAGTAATGATGCGTAGTACGCTCCTGTAATGGTTTTTCTTTTTTGAAGATAATCAATCAAGATAACTTCTTTACTATCCCAAAAAACAGTCGCCATCACTTTCCTAGCCGAAAAAACAGTTTTTGCTTTTTTTGGAGCCGGCCCGCCCTTTGCAGTCCATTGTTTTAACTGAATTTTTATTTCGGCACCAATTTTAATCGGCGCCAAAACTCGGATTTATTGCGCCTCAACTGCTCCAACAGAGCATTGGAAATGTTCATTCGAACACGTTTTTGGTCTAACGTAAGCAAACGCGGCACCCAACGCGCGGACAGCTTTCTCATGCCTAAATCTTGATTTAATATGTAACAAACACGTTCTTTGGACATTTTCATAACCTCTACTATCTCTCTCACTTTAATTCGGCGGTCGTCTAACACCATTTGGTGAACTTTAGCAATGTTATCGTCAGTGGTTGCAGTTTTTGGACGTCCCGGACGTTCATCATCTCCCAAGCTCTTACGGCCACGTTTAAATTCAGCTGCCCAAAATTTCACTGTAGTAAATGATGCTACAGAGTCCCCATACATACAGAGTCCAACTCATTTTTGATTTGCGTAGGCGTCTTGCCTTTCAAAAACAAAACAGCTCGATACTCGATTGCTTCGATTTTCACAAAAAACACTCACATCGACTCACTCAAACGACTTTTAACTAAAAACTGGGCGTCCAAAATGACTGAAACTGTCAAAAGATGCACAACTAGCTTTCACTACCTATTATTGACGAGTGCCGCTATCTTTACGTTGCGGTCGAAAACTTTTCACCCAACCCTCGTATAACCGAGTGACCGCCGTCTTATCTGATAGTAACGGGCCCTTTTCGGAACCTTTTGGACAAAAGCCACCGAATATTCTGCAGTCAGTAACCAGCTTCGACGGTGTGAGAGCTTCTATATATTAAGGATTTATCCGTGGCCATTTCCATGTCAGCAACCTGGTTATTCCTGAAAAATGGTAATTGACGTTGATGAAGCTTACATAAGGAGTTCAGTCATTTTCTGCTCAATACTTGGACTTATAGGTTTGCCCAATCAAATTCGGTTAGACAACACCAGTCCTCCATAGCTACCACGACGAGGTAAAATAAGCACAATTGATGTGGGGTCAAATTTACAGCACAGAAGTCAGATTAACAACATCATTCAGCGTAAAAAAAAAAAGTGAACACAAAGTGGAGAGTCCATACAACAATGAGATCTGGCCTTAAGTTACGAGGTTAAGTATTTTTTTATTTTATTTTCCTTAAATATATAACATTAGAGATATTACTAACATTTTCTTCTCCTTCTTGATCATATTTAAATGATACCATATACTCGTTATGTATAAAAATGTTCTTATAGACAATTTAAAAACTAGTGTTTAATAAATATATATTTACACATTTATGCATTTCGATGGTAGCTGTTGCAGATTTCGTATACGTACAATATTACAATTTAAGGGCGATTGCAGCTTGTGCAAAGTTTCTGGAGTAAAACAACTGCAGTGTTTTCTCCTCCTTCGCTACCAAGTGTCAGTAGCGTCCCTATCATCATCCAGCTTCGATTCTGCATCAAACATTGGCTCATCTTCTGATTGCATATCTTCGTTCATATCTAAATCATCATCTTCCGGCTCATATTCGCTACTATTACTATTTTTTTTAATATAATTCAATTTAAACACACCTAACCAACATACAATGGTTAAGAACACACTTATATCGATTACTCCTCTGACATTTCGGATAACAACTTTTAGCAGGACTTTCATTTTCCCTCAATAATTGTCACCATGCTGGGTCCAATCTTCTACATACGGGGCCTTTCGTTTTTGGCCTCGAACATAACCTCTTCCATATGAATATGGCCTGGATCTGTAATAATGGCCACCCCGTTCAACAGGGCCACTACCTCGTTCTGGAACTTCAGGTATCTTCTCAAAAGATTCACTTCTAGTGCTTTCGATGAGGCGACCTTTCTCAAGCAATTCTTTGAATGTGTGTATCTCGTGGCGGGGTATATGATCGCGAATTTTTACATGCAATAGACCATAAATCAGGTCAATTTCAGTCTCCTGATCGTGTCGACCCTCGGGTAATTGAGCTAGTAGAGCACGCTTCTCACAGATAAATGTGTCGATTGGTACATCTGCTGTTTGCTTTGGGCCGGTGATTTCCAAATACAACTGATACGCTGGTTTCGATGGCGAGAAGTGCGTCCGAATAAGTGCAATGGCATCGTTCCAGGTTTTGGCTTCTTTTTTAATTCCCTGCCACCAGGTCGAAGCTAAACCATAGAATCGCAGAGATATCCCCTTCAAGGCATCTTCGTCAGTGATGTTCTCTACTTCCTTGTAAGTAACTATAGTCGTGATGAATTCCTCGACAATATTGTGATCACGTTCTCCCCCAAATTGAGCTGGACAATTGCAAAGGCTGTTCTTGGATCGTATTGCTAGAGCAGATGTGACTGGCTCTGTCGAACCAGAAGAAGCAGACGCGCGAATTTCTGAAATTAACGCACTCAATTGTTCTGAAGTCATTTGAATGACCGACATTGTGAATCAGATTTGTTTGGTAACAATATTCCAAAAAAAAAAAAACAAAAAAAAAAGAAGAATTTCACTTGCACTCTGGACGATTACCCAGTGTAGACTACGCCATTAGGACGGCATTCATTCGGTTATATACTCATCCAACTTTTACGCATTTCTTATTATTGTGAAATTTCGGAATGAGCCATGCATGGGTTCAGTTTTAGTATCTACTGCATCGAAGTATGGACTATGAGCGATTGAACATCTAAACGAGTTACTTTAGTGTTTATATGCGAAGTGTTATGTGATTTCTGTGTCTATCTGTGCTGCG
Source organism: Volucella zonaria (assembly GCA_963966105.1). NCBI lineage: Eukaryota > Metazoa > Arthropoda > Insecta > Diptera > Syrphidae > Volucella > Volucella zonaria. The sequence continues at coordinate 133,059,103 of OZ014531.1, forward strand.
GCATTAACTTGTTGCTGGTCTTCTCTACGGTCGTGTTTAGTTGTTCAGCTTAATGAATATTAAAGCTTTTGCGCTTTTGAGTAAGTTACTTGCGATTAGATAATTTAATTCGTCAAGCTTTAACAGTGCAACTAAAAAATATTTGGACAGTTGAAATAAATTCGCACAAGCGCATTGTATCTATGTTACATATACAAACACTCTGCATTTGTAACAACAATTTTTAAGAAAATGTTGTAAATGGTCTGCTGACTTTACAGCAAATTTTCAAGCAGAGAGAACAATTTTTCTGATTGCCGCCCACTAAGAGTGGCCAAAACGATTTATATTGTTCAAACCTGGTTGATATGGAGCCTTTTCATAACGTCTCTCGATAGTACAGAGTCTTCCAATAGGGGCTTCCGAACGTTGACAGTTGATAGCGGCCATATTGTTGATGCTACATCTGTCAAATTGGCTGTCTGTTGTGCCAAATCACCATAGATGGACATAGCGTTCAACAACAAAATTGTTTTATCAAAATGAGCGTTCTGTTCGAACAACGTTCGGCGCGCTTCGCCCATTTTACGGTCGCCATAATCGTTCTACCGAAATTACTATTCGCTTTGTGGTGGATAAATTTGAATTCACTGATTCAGTAAGCGATAAACTAACACCCAACGCAAGATCTGCCTAAAACATCGCCGCTGCCCGTTAGAGTGTGCAGAAGAGTCCGAGGCAGTTGATTTCGCGTCGCGCACAAAAGCTCGGAATTTCACAGACCACAACATGGCGAATTTTGCATCGTTACTTGGGCCTGCATCCGTACAAATTCAAGTGACTCAGGAGCTGAAGGTAAACGACCATAGACAATGACGTGTGTTCGCTGAACGGGCTCTGGAGCCGTTGGAAACTGACCGTAATTTTCATCGAAAAATCATCTTCAGCGATGAGGCCCATTTCTGGATGAATGGGTACGTCAGCAAACAAGATTGTCGAATTTGGGACCATGCCAATCCACATGAGATCCAAGAGCGTCCAATGCATCCCGAAAAAGTCACTGTTTGGTGTGGATTTTGGGCTGGCGGCGTCATCGGTCCATATTTCTTTGAGATCGACGTTGGCCAGGCCATTGCCGTTAACGACAAGCGCTATAGGTCAATGATTACCAACTTCGTGGTTTCAACAGGACGGCGCTATGTGCCACGCAGCTCACGCCACATTGAAAATTCTGTATGAGCGATTCGAGGGCATGGTCATCTCGAGATCGTGCGATTTGACCCCTTTAGACTTTTTCTTGTGGGATTTTCTGAAGTCGTAGGTCTACACGAATAAGCCACAAACTATAGCGTCCCCCAAAGGCAACACAACCCATGCCATCGGTCAAATTCAGCCTGATTTATGCGCCAAAGTCATGGAAAGTTGGACATTTCGGATGCGTGCCACTATGTTATATTCTATGACATCGATATGGCTTTCAAACGAATAAATCATTTCGATGATATCTCACACACACTTTGCTTTATTTAAATTTAAAGATAGCTTGATGAAAGACCCTTAATAATGGACAACGTCTTATGGACATTTTCTAATTGCATGATAATATGGAATCATATAACAACTACTACAACAGTTATTAGGCGCTTATAGAGTTCTGCCAGGGACTTCCCTACGAAAAAATTTACGCTCGTATTCGGCATCGACGTCATCTCCGATAAAAGCGGATGCCACTGCTTACGGCTGACTAAATGCTGCAACTCGGAGGGAAAATCTGCGGTCTTGTTGATTTCTACAGAGATAAACAGAACATCCATGGAGAATTTAAGAAAATGAGTACTCGTACGCGCATAAAGGTCGCCTATTCTGGGAACAAAGAATGATTGTCAGCCGTAATGCTCAGAAAAAAAACATATTCGCAAACAGATGACAAGCCGACCGAAGCAAACACGTCCAGCGCCGGGCAAGATTAGATAACCTTAGGTAACAGTGGCTGTTGGGAAAACCAATCCACTTAGGTCTTTTGGCCTTTTGTGATGCCACGTGGTTCTGTTATCCTACTGCTCTGGGAACCAATTTGATCTTCTGGCGAAGATCTATATGGTTTAGATCGCTTAAGTCATTGTAGAAGAAAGCTTCTAGGTGGAGTTTTCTACTCAAATCTATATCAGATTAGTGGAATACCTAATACAATGAACGGAAAACTCGACCTGGTCTTCACATCCGATTCGGATAACTGCGTCGTTTATAGGAGTGATCATGCCAAGCTCTGTCAAATGCCCTAGAAATATCAAGTGCAACTATCATGCGAATGCATTCGGTAAGACATCAAATCACCAGTGGACCTGTTGCAACGAAAGTCGTACTACCGGTCAGTAAGAAGTTATCGTATTTCGAGGTATTTCATGACCTTAAAAAGAAGGGACGTAAGTACAATGGGTCTATAGGAGAAGAGAGAAGAAGATTCGCCTTTTCTAGTGACAGGCTGGAAGAATGCTGCTTTCTACCTGCTCGCAAAGAGTCCTAAAGAGTAGGATCGGTTAAAAAGCTTACGCAGCGGTTTTACAGGCATTGAAGAAAGGAGATATACTATTCGGACCAGCGGATTTGTACCTTTTAAGTATCTTTGCTACTACATGAGCGCACACCATTGAAGATTAGTGTAGGCGGAGGCAATGCACAGTCTGGAAATGTTGAGCAGGCTGGAAAGTATGCTGCAAGCAGATTGGCCTTGTCCAGAGAGCTTGAACGTCATTATAAATGAGCTTTGGGATGGAGAATGAGGCAAAATTTCTAATATTTTTGACGAAGGACCAACCTTTTTACTACCTTTGGGACATTGTAGTATTTTTTCCTCAGCTTTTGTTCGTATTGAAATTTCAGACGCTTAAAAAAGACGTTGCAGTCATTCCTGGCTCGTTTAAACTTTTTTCGGTTTGATACGGTTTGATCCGACGTTTGCGATCGACGTAAGGCCTACCTTCAGTATTCTGGACGTCCGAACTTCCGGGAGGCTAACATTGACTTGCGGCCAAGGTACGAATGCGGATTTCCCAAGCGCTACAACAAATAAGAACCACTGTGAGAGGATATAACGGAGAAAAGCTACAATCACAAGAAACCGCCAGCATCTTTGCCGAATGCGTACTCCGAAATCTCACTCCTATGCTGCCAGCATCAAGTACCGAAGCCAAATGGCTTTATGGCCAGATACGAGTAAGATTAGAGACGCCGCAACTGATATGCTGGATTTCACTCGACCATCATTAAGAAATCCCTGGCTTAATGAAGGTTGCCGGGAGGTACAGGTAAAGAAGCGTACAAAGCGGCTTTGTAACAATGCACGAGAGTCGCTCGTGAGCTCTGCGAGCAAAAGAAATTTGAAGAGCATCGGGTTCCCTAGAATAAGAAAAAAAAAAACGCGAGAAGCGCGCGATCGAAAATATTAATAGTTTGCATTCCAGGAACAACGTACGGAAGTTTCACCAACAGGTAAAAGTAAGGCAACAAGACCCGTGCAGAAACCTGTTGATATGAAGAAGGAAACCTTGTAGTAGAGGCACAGTCGGTGTTGAGAATATAGAATTTAGCGACGAAGCCCAACACGCCGCCGTCAGGCGGAATAGACCATTCTGCTTAGACGATGATACCCAATACTCCCGTCCACCAGAACGAAATAAGAATAGCAATGTCCAAGCTAAAATCCAATAAGTCACCTGGACCTGTCGGCTTACCGACCGAGGTATTCAAAGCCGTGGGAAATGACTTTGTCGAGAGCATGCACCAACTCATTTCTCAGATCTGGTCAGAAGAGTGTATACCTGATGAATGGAATCTCAGCACCGTTTCCCCGATCCACAAACAAGGAGACCCCCTCAATTGCGCCAACTATAGAGGTCTAAGCCTCCTCAACATAGCATACAAGATCCAATCTATCATATTGTGTGAACGTCTGGAACCCTTCATCAACCACCCAGTGTCGTTTCATACCAGAAAACTCCACAATCGATCAAATCTTCATACTCCGACAGATTCTGGAAAAAACGATACGCACTAACCCTTTATTGATTTTAAGGCCGCATTTTTCGAGACTAGCTGTAGAGAGACAGGTTTAACCTTGGTATCCATGCCAGACTTGGTAGATTGCCAGATTGAGAACGCTCGTTGCTCTGTCAAGATCGGTAACGACATAACCAAGACTTTTGGCGACAAAAAAAGTTTTATGATTTGAACTGGCAGAACTCAGTGAGCTGTACCGGAAGCTACCACAACGCGCTTAGAGATAAATGAGAGCAAACTCAAGTACTCGTATATGTATGCTGTTACCAAGAAGGGACACACAAGATCCACGAATTCGGCAGAACGTCACAGCCGGCAACTACATATAATATCAAGATAGTAAGGGACTTTGTCTACCTTTTCGATGCTATAAATTCTACTAACAACACCTCAGCAGAAATAAATCGAAGAATGACTCTTGCCAATCGCTGTTTCTTTGGGCTAATAAGGCAATTGATTAGGAAGCTCCAATCCCGAAGTCCTACTTTACGGTGCTGAAGTGTGGACAAGCTGATGAAAATATCCTAGGTCGTTTCGAAAGAAAAATTGTTTGTAAAATATTCGGTCCCGTTTGCGTTGGCGTTCAGCGAAGAACTATACGAGCTATACAGTGACATCGATCTAATCTGCCTGAGATAGCTAGGACATGTAGCGGGAAACGACACCAATGCTTCGGCCCACAGAGTCTTTGAATCTAACCTAGAGGGACAACGCAGTGGAGGTGGACCTTATGACTTACAATTTTATTTGAACTTTCCAAGCGAATTATGTTGTGGATTTTCTTTAAAAGTTCAAAAGTTCGGTTTAGAATGGCCAGAACAGCGTGTCTTGGAATATGATGCTAAAATATTCCACCTCCAGCTTGTCATGACCCCATTCATGTGAGGATAACCTACTGATTGGTCTTACACCGGATATCTTTTTCTGCAAATAGCGGTCGTTCTGTGCAATTTGATGCCCTCACCTTTTTCACGAAAACTCCGATTACCATTGTCAAAAGTAAGACTTTGATTTTATCGTCAGGTCACCAATATTCTGATATCGGAGGAGGTGTTCTATTGAAAATTCTCACGGAAGGAGCTTAATTCCGAGATCTAACCCAATTTGTGTTTCATTGGTCAAGAGGTTGTAGATTAGATTCAAAAACTTAAGGAGCTGCCGGTCTGATATATGACACAAAAGACACAAAAACTTCCGAACTTAATCTTCAATTTAACTAAAAGTAAATGGAAGGAACCTTTGACAAGGAAGAAGTATGTTCACTTGCTCCTACTCCTGCCAAGCGTAAGTCTTTTCATTCTTTTGCATGAGTTCATTTTTAAAATATCCACTTGAAATATGATACATCTGGCTCCGAAGAATCCCCAACATCTTATCGAGATGAAAGTAAACACCTTTACTTCCTACGCGTCGAACTGAAACAATCCGTGTCTGGTCACTGGTCACTGGTCAATGTTGTTTGCTTCCAAAAATATCATGCGTACGAGTATGTATTCGTAACGTAAGTGCCCTTACATTCTCTGTACATGTTTGTCTTGAGGCAATAAACACTAAAACCTTCAAGGACATTTGATCAAATATACTCGAAATTCTTGTCTCAAAACGTAATGTCCAAAATTACCTGCCACTTCCACTCAGATAAACTGCTACTCTTCATTCTTTCACCCGCCCACAAATAACTACAAAGACCTACATACATACGAGTATGTTGGTGATTTTCCATTGAAATCCTTTTACCACATTAGCTGCAGGAATCCTCTGGAAAAGTAGACGACACGGACACACTTGTACATCCACCCTTTGACCTCACTGCCACTCAACGTAACTCAATAATTCGATTCCAGACGGAGGATCCTTGTGATTGACTGCTCCTGATTGGGCAAGAAGATGGAGTCGTACAAGTATGGTATGCATCCCAAATCAAATCGATTCAATTAGACTACTTCGACTTTGCCTTCGATTTTGACTTCGGCCTCTGCCGTGTGTCTTGAGTTTGAATTGGAGTGCGATTGTCTCTAACAAAAGGTAGCAGCACTAAATCTTAGCTGTTAGCTGGAATTTGGTGTGGGCATGGACATGGGTATAGCACCTGGGACGAGCAAAGTAAGTACCGAACGGAGAACAATTGATTTTCCATTCCCATCCCTAGTGAGGTAAATAATTTATAACAAGACTCCTCGTCCTCATGCATAGTTAAAGATGGTGTTCGTATCTGGAGTGGAAGGGTGGTGCGGCACTCGGATTTACATCAATATTAACCGAGTATTGCAAACATTTCCTGGAAAAAGTTCACTTCAACTTCAGCGAAAACCAACAACAAAGTCAAGAGCATTATTCATGTTAAATACTTGCATAGGGTAGTTGGGTAACAGGATGAGGAGCTTGAACGAGTGCTTGCATTTTAATGGAGGAGCCAGGAGGGCAGCTTAACCTTCCGAGCAACTATAATCTTTACATTGGAGAATGTTAGTGCTGCTACCTTGGAGGGGGCTTCTGTAGAGTTTTATTTTAACCGACCACTCACAGATGATTTGTAGTTGGAGTGGCCCCTTTTCGTTTCATTTTTTTTTTTTTTTTTGTCCTGTATAACCCCAAGGAAATCAAAAACCCCTTCGATTCTGGATGGGTTGGAAGAGCTTGCAGCTGGAGCCGGAGCTGGCCTGTTTAGTTTTTCCTTCCTCCTTCCACCTTCCTCCTTTTCGTTGTCGTTTTGTAGCTGTCGTTGTCGTTTGTCGAATCGAGTCGAGCAGAGGATATGGAAATGAGGACGAATAAAATTGTTTGGCTTTTCATTTCATTTGCTTGAATCCTTGAGAGTTGAACTTAATTCTTTTTTTTATTCATTTTGACCTCTGGAACGAAGGATTAGGTTGGTTTTCTTTTTTATGACAACAAAGAATCCAGGGGGAGGAAGGATGACTGGATGTTTGTATGTGTGTTTGTGAACCGATTTTCTAATTTTTCTGCAACTTGTGTGAATTTAAGGACTACAGTTCTAAAGCAGACTTGATTTGTATAGGAGACGTAGGGTTGTATCTGTATGTATTCGGGCAGTCATACATCGGTTTGTATGAGCTTTTGAAAGATTTGAGGGAGCCTTTGAAGGTTGAGAATTTATTGCCATCCAATGTCAATGGAGGCAATAGCATTCGGCTACGACAGTTTGCTCATGCAATTCGGTTTAGGTCCGTATCTGGGTGTCCTTTACCTACAGTTAAATAAAGTTTTACGAAAAAAAATTTACCTACCGTTTGGGATTTTGTAATCCAAAGCAAGTGGCTTAAAAGTGAGCTGAGTACCACAGCTTACTGTAGGTGGCATCTGCCATCCGTACCTAGTGATGACGGAGGAAACTATCAAATACGTTGTTGCTTCCTTTAAGTGCTTAAAGTTCCTCTGCAATATGACTTGGATATATGCCATTGGGTTTACTTGCAACATTGAATCTTCACTGCTTGGCTGGCACTCGTATGCATACCGAACCGCTAGCGATCTGTTAGAGTAGAATTTATACCGAGAATCGTATAAATTCATACCGTCTACTTCATGTTGAGGAGCATCGAGTGCATGCTCCAGCGAATGCATCCTCTATCCGAGACACAACATCAATGCGAACGATCAGTTCAGTTCAGTTTATATGCATTTTTATTGTTTCTCTTAATTTACTCTTACATGCTAGACAAAAAAATGCTTAAAAATTAGCTTAAATAACTTACAAATATTCTTATACAACTTACTGGCCCCATGCGGGCACTCTAAGTTAAACCTAACACTTAAACTATGTCTTTCGACGTACCTTACTACTATACTATACTATTTCTATTTATTATAATTAAAACTAAGAAAACATTTTTTACAAAAAAACTTAGTAACATGACTTTTTATCTATTTTACTATAAAAAATTAAAACTAAAATCCTACAAACTACCTACAAATAAATTTTAATCTACTTAAACTACTTACATCTAATACATACATATACGAGTATACATACATATATATATACATATATATATACTTAATATATAAATATATGTATATATATATATGTTGTTTTTATATTTTTTTTTTTATTAAATCTAACTTACTCCTACTTAAAACTATGTAAGTCGGCCATGGCTAAAAAAAAAAAAAAATTTTTAGACGGCCCACTTTGCTTCACATGAAGCTACCCAGTATTGGAGGAATTCGACGACAAAGCATCCAAAATTGTTGGTGCTGCTGAGCAACATCCCTCCTGTCGCGACACCCTACCGTTCTACTGAACCGGAGACGCTCCGCACTGCCGTGTGCGACGTCTCTGTCGTAGTTGAGTCGCCTGCCCGCAGCTGTTCGAGCAATGTGGAAGATTAGCGGCACAGCCAATCTGTCCTGGATCAGACCTTTGCTATCTACTCGTAGGTAGCGGAATGCTTCTGGAGGAACATAGCCGTCAAAGCGAACTCTCTCGTGGTACATATAATTGGGGTAGTAAGCCCCGGAGATCAGGTTGTTCGATGAGGTCATTACTCTTGCAATGTGCTTTCGAGTCAACTTAATGACGAAATTGTCCACTCTTATTAGGTTCGCCCTATTGTACAAGACCTCATTGGGATAGAATTTTAGGTACTCAGACTCTGGTGTTTTGTATAAGCGAAGACAAGTCCTTAGACAAGCCCTCTCAAATACCCGAATCTTTTCCAATAAACTTGCTCTCATGTTGAACCACACGGGACACCCGAATACAAGCATGGGCCTGATAAGGGCCATGTAGCAGATCACCTTCACCCTCGCATCGAGTTGGCTGTTATAAAACAGTCCCCGTGTAAGGGCAAAAGCACCCTTGGCTCTGGCTAGAACAACATCTATATGTTTGTTAAAATACAGATATTGATCTAGCCAGATCCCAAGGTATCTGACTACATTTCGACAAGCAAGTGGCTGTCCATGTTGTCCGACGATAGAGAGCTTTCGCCAATTCTTTCTGGTATCCCTAGAGGCCCCAGACAAAGGCGTCCTCAACAGAATGGTTTCCGATTTCTGAAAGTTGAAAATCAATCGCAATATTGCTTAATTTTGCCGACGTCAAAAGCATGTTAATGACCTCAATATTTGGACCTGATCTGTACGCGATTAAGTCGTCTGCGTACGCTATGGCATGGTGAAGTGAACCTATCAGATCACTTGTGTAAATTTTAAATAGGATCGGCGAATTTACCGCACCTTGTTGCAGACCGTTTTTAATGTAAAATGTTTCTGCAGAAGTCACATCGCCATCCCTCGCGATGAACTGTCTACTGGAGAGCATATTAAAAAGAATATACAGCAGTGGTTTACTAATGCCCAACCTGTCCAGCTTGAAAAAGAGTCCTTCTAACCATACGGTATTGAAGGCCTTCTCCAAGTCAATGAGGCAGGCACCAGTGCACTGGTTCTTGCCTTTGTTCCATTGGATATCAGAAACCAGTTTAGACACAGCATGAATGATGTCATGCCCCGCCTGTAAACCGAATTGATTATCCGGAACTACGAGTATATGTTTGTCCTCAACTCACTTAGTCTGGGCTCTATTTATTACCTTCTCGAAAACCTTATTGATGTTTGGAAGAAGACTAATCGATCGGAGATTCGCCGGATTGGAAGTATCTTTGTCCCAGTTTTCCAATGCGCTGGATAATTGGCATTATTCAACAGGGTGGTATAAATGTCCACCGCTTCTAGTGGGAGATGTCGAAGCACAATATTCGGTATTTCATCGGTTCCCACTGATTTCTTACTTCTAAGTGTTCCGAAGATCGTTTGGACTTGTTCCTTCGAAATGAACGGCGATGACATTATTTGCCATATTCTCGTCACTGAACTGGGTGAAACCCGAGCTCTCGAATCGCCAGTTCACTATTTAATTTCGAAGGTAGCAATTGTGCACAAGAACTCGGTTTTCCAGGTCGTGGTTAAGGCCAATAATGTTATTCGCCTTATACACTCCCTGGAAAGTCGCTCCTATAGCCTCTACCTTCTCCTGCGGATCCTCGACCACAAAGAAGCTGTCATCATCAGCGGCCTCAATTGGATCGATGTCTGTTGCTATGAGTATGAGCTCGTTCTTCGCCGATTTTAAGACACGAAAGGTCGTTTTGATCTTTCCTCCGAAATATTTTATTTATTTGCGGGAACATATTCAGGTTGCTGGTGCTTACAGCCCGAATTTTGTTGTTCTAATACAAACTTACTGAATTTCTGTAATTTTCTTTTAGTAATGTCTGGAGGTTTTTGATCGACGACTTCAGTGTCATGATCTCCGGGTTATGCCTGTCAGTAAACTGCCTGTACAAGGTTTTTAGTCTTAACAGCAGTCTACTTTTAAGTCGGTGCAGTGCGTCAATGGTTGCGTTGCGGAATAAGTCTTCGTTGTCAGGGTGTTGATATCGAGGTATCGCTTTGTCCATTGTTCGTTTAATTGTCTTGTCCAATCTGTCAATTTCCTCGTTTGACATATTTCTGTTGGACGGTGGGTAGAGAGAATTCGAGGAGAGTGCTCGTGAGTGTTCTGGGGAAGTGTGTCCAACGCATTCTACTACAGTAGTAGGCATGCCTTCGAACGAACTCACCCAATTCCGCAGTTTCGGTCGGGATGGTTATTTCGGCACTACAACTACAGTTTGTAGTATGTTGGTTAGTGCTTGTCAGGTCTATCTTGTGTCGAACAGAATGAGATTCAACTAGGACCCGTGTTTAGGAAACGACGGATTATCTGTCGATTACACTGTGCTGACCCCACCAATTGAATAGTAGGTTCCCTCTAGTATTTGGTGTATTAAGGACTGAAACGAATAAAATCTGTAAATTTTAATACGGGCTATACTTCCAATGCGTAAAAATTGCAACCCATTTTGTACCCAAATTAGCCTCTATATTCTCTAGTTTCAGTTTGTTATTGATTTTAGTTCGGTGCGGTTTAAAATATTTATAAAATATGAGTCAAGAAGAACGCCGTAAAAAGATCATCGACAAATGGCTCGAAAATACTTCGCGTCCAAACCATTTCATCGCAAAAAATTTAAACATAGCACACAGTACAGTGGATTCTGTTATTAAACGATATTTGAAGACGTTGACAGTTAAGCGAAAACAGAAAAGTGGAGCTAAAAGTGGAGCACATGATACAAATTTGGACAGGAAAATATAGGGGTACCATCGTAAAAAACTGGACTATGTCATCCAGAGATGTTGGTCGGAAGTGTACTATAATACCAACCAAACAATGGTACAAAGTCCTAAAAACCGTAACGGTCTAAAAACACGAAAAAAACAAAAAATACCAAAAGTTACTGAAAAGCAAAAAAACGTCATAAAAACACGAGCCCGAAAGCTATACGAGTTGATCGGCAACAAGAAAGCGTGCTTGGTTTTAGATGACGAAACTTATGTCAAAGCCGACTTTACTACTCTTCCAGGTGCGCAGTTTTACAACTCGTTTGAAGCTGAGATACTTCCGCAATCAACAACATCGATTGGGTTGGAAAAATTCGGGTCAAAACATCTCGTTTGGCAGGCCATTTGCCAATGTGGACACAGAAGCTTATCGTTTATTACAGCGGGAACAATTAACGGAGAAGTGTACGAGTAACGAGTGCCTAAAAAAACGGTTGATTTCTTTCTTAAACAAATACGAGGGTTCAACATTATTTTGGCCAGATTTAGCGTCAGTTCATTATGCTCATGCGACGTTGAGCTTTCTTGTTGCTAAAAATGTCGACTTTGTACCAAAAGACATGAATCCACCCAATGTTCCATAGTACCGTCCCATTGAAAGGTATTGGGCTTTGGTCAAAGCTAAATTGAGGAAAAGTGAGCAGTGTGCAAAGGACGTACAAGATTTTAGTGTTAAATGGAAAAGAGCGTCCAAAAAGGTCACCAACCTTATGAAGGACATTCGAAAAGGTTGAGGAAAGAATGGGAACTCAAATAATTTTTGAATGAATGAATTTAATAAAAACAGAGTTTTAAAGCAGTCCTTATTTCCTCCATCCCATATTTGGCGTTGAAATCTTCGCCGATTCATCTCGCTCTGAGATGAATAAGATGGATCTTTCCTTACAAAGATCGCAACGCCTCCTCCTTGAATGGAGTTGGGTCGGTTTCTTCGTATCATTTTATATCTTCTGTGGCTCATTTTGTGTCCTTTGGTAAGCTTAGTTTTGCTAACCAAAAGCACATTAGGGGCTTGGTCTCTAAGCAAGTTAAATATTGCGTCTCTTAGTTCGAGCCTAATCAGTGAATTCACATTCACTGCAAGGACGACAAAAGGTGCGTTAGTCCCGGCAGCAGCTCATATATTTGATATACCCGCGTAGCCTGTTTCTGTATTTGACGTTGGAGCTGAGCCATCTGCCCCTGAATAGACAGCAAGATAGCCAGCATGTCAGGTACAGGTTCCGGTGCTCTAGGCGCTAGGGCCTGAGAAGCTACCGTTGCTTGTTGTACCGTATTTCTCCTAAGTGCCGCCATTTGGGCGTAGATAAGTGGAGTGGAAGTTTAACTTCCACTTTCTGCTTCCGAGCTAGATTTACTCTTTTGATGTATTGGAATTTGGGACAACTCCGATAGTTTGCGGTGTGTGCCGTGTTTCTACATAACGCACAATAGAGTTGGCTTTTTTCTGGTGGCTCCGTCCTTACCTAGAGCGCATTCCTCGGACTTGTGGTTCTTTTCGCATTTCACGCATCGAGGCTGCATTTAGCAATTCGACGCGATGTACCCGAACTTTTGGCAGCGAATACATTGCATTGTTCTTTCTTACTCGTTCCCATGACACAATTTGGTAGTCTAGGACTTTTATAGACCATTCTGTTTGCTTCTCCCTTTTTGGCTCTAATTGCTTCCTCTACAACTCCCACTGCTGTTGCCATCTCTGCTATTGTAGTTTCCGCTTCCGCTCCAAGTAACGTTTGAGTTGAGGTTTTTTGTCTGAATAGGTTTCCCGATCATTACTCGCTTACTCGCTGCTTTATACAGAGGTCAGAGAATTTGACACATAGGACGGGACGGACTTGTACGAAGAGCCCTTTTTCTCGATGGACAAAGCCTTGCGAAAGATTTGCTTAGCGTTGTTATTGCATTTTTTTCGTTTACATTTGGCACTCCAACAATTTCCATGCAGCTGCTTAGAAGGTTTTGTTGTTGCCAATTGAGCCTATTCTCCAGAGATTCAACTTTCGCTTTCAGTTCCGCGTTTTCAGTTTTAAGTTCGTTGATTGAAGCAAGAAAACGCTTGTTTATTTCTTCCAATACGCCACGTTGTCTGACTGAGTTACACATGCTGTGGTAGGATCGTTCGCATTCTTCGATTCCTGAAGCTGGAATTGGGAGACAACTATTTTATTATTGGCGGAGATTTCAACGCCAAACATAGAGATTGGGGAAATGATACACCAAATACTAGAGGGAACCTACTATTCAATTGGTGGGGTCAACACAGCATAATGTATCGACTCGGGCTTAAGGCGACGGATAGTCCGTCGTTTTCCAGACACGGGTCCTATTTGGATCTCCTGCTGTTCGACTCACGAATACAACTGACGTGCACTAACCAACAAACTACAAACTGTCTACGCACTTTCGTGTATGACAGTGACCATTGCGGTCTCAGCACCGAAATAACTGTTCCCAACGAAATTGCGGAATTGGAAGAGTTTGTTCAAAGGTATTCCTACAATTATAGTAGGGTACTTTGGACACACTTCTCAAGAACACTGACAAGAGCACTCTCCTCGAATTCCCTCAACCCACCGTCCAACAGAAATCTGTCAAACGAGGAAATTGACAGATATATAAGACTAATGGACGAGACAATCAAACGAACAATGGACAAAACGATAACTCGGTATCAACACACTGACGAAGAAGACTTATTCCGCAACGCAACCACTGACGCACTGCACCGACATAAAAGTAGACTGCTATCAAGACTAAAAACCTTGTACAGACAGTTTACCGACAGACATAACCCGGAGATCATGACACTGAAGTCGTCGATCAAAAACCTCCCAACTTACAGAAACTTTGTAAGTTTGTATTGGAACAATAAAATTCGGGCTGTAAACACCAGCAACCTGAATATGTTCCCGCAAATAAATAAAATATTTCGGCGAAATAATCAGAACGACCTTTCGTGTCTTAAAATCGCCCGAACGACGGACAACGAGAACATACTCATAGCAGCAGGCATCGAACCAAATGAGGCCGTTGATGATGACAACTTTTTTGTGATCGAGGATCCGCAGGAGAAAGTAGAGGCTATAGGAGCGACTTTCCAGGAAGTGTACAAGGCGAATGACATCATTGGCCCCAACCACGACCTGGAAAATCGAGTCCTTGTGCACAATTTCTACCTTCGAAATGAAATAGAGAATTGGCGATTCGAGAGCTCGGGTTTCACCCAGTTCAGTGACGAGAATATGGCAAATAATGTCATCGCCGTTCATTTCGAAGGAACAAGTCCAAACGATCTTCGGAACACTTAGAAGTAAGAAATCAGTGGGAACCGATGAAATACCGAATATTGTGCTTCGACATCTCCCACTAGAAGCGGTGGACATTTATACCACCCTGTTGAATAATGCCAATTATTCAGCGCATTGGAAAACTGGGACAAAGATACTTCCAATCCGGCGAATCTCCGATCGACTAGTCTTCTTCCAAACATCAATAAGGTTTTCGAGAAGGTAATAAATAGAGCCCAGACTAAGTGGGTTGAGGATAAACATATAGTTCCGGATAATCAATTCGGTTTACAGGCGGGGCATGATGTCATTCATGCTGTGTCTAAACTGGTTTCTGATATCCAATGGAACAAAGGCAAGAACCAGTGCACTGGTGCCTGCCTAATTGACTTCTAGAAGGCCTTCGATACCGTATGGTTAGAAGGACTCTTTTTCAAGCTGGACAGGTTGGGCATTAGTAAACCACTGCTGTATATTATTTTTGATATGCTCTCCAGTAGACCGTTCATCGTGAAGAATGGCATGTCACTTCTGCTGGAACATTTAACATTAAAAACGGTCTGCAACAGGGAGCGGTAAATTCGCCGATCCTATTTAAAATTTACACAAGTGATCTGATAGGTTCACTTCACCATGCCATAGCGTACGCAAACGACTTAATCGCGTACAGATCAGGTCCAAATATTGAGGTCATTAACATGCTTTTGACGTCGGCAAAATTAAGCAATATTGCGATTGATTTTCAACTTTCAGAAATCGGAAACCATTCTGTTGAGGACGCCTTTGTCTGGGGCCTCTAGGAATACCAGAAAGAATTGGCGAAAGTTCTCTATCGTCGGACAACATGGACAGCCAGTTGCTTGTCGAAATGTAGTTAGATACGAGTACCTTGGGATCTGGCTAGATCAATATCTGTATTTTAACAAACATATAGGTGTTGTTCTGGCCGGAGCCAAGGGTGCTTTTGCCCTTACACGGAGACTGTTTTATAACAGCCAACTCGATGCGCGAGGGTGAAGGTGATCTGCTACATGGCCCTTATCAGGCCCATGCTTGTATTTGGGTGTCCCGTGTGGTTCAACGTGAGAGCAAGTTTATTGGAAAAGATTCGGGTGTTTGAGAGGGCTTGCCTTAGGGCTTTTCTTCGCTTATACAGAACACCAGAGTCTGAGTACATAAAATTCTATCGCAATGAGGTCTTGTACAATAGGGCGAACTTAATAAGAGTGGACAATTTTGTTATTAAGTTGACTCGAAGGCACATTGCACGAGCAATGACCTCATCGAACAACCTGATCTCCGGGGCTTACTACCTAAATTATATGTACCACGAGAGAGTTCGCTTTGACGGCTATGTTCCTCCAGAAGCATTCCGCTACCTACGAGTAGATAGCAAAGGTCTGATCCAGGACAGATTGGCTGTGCCGCTAATCTTCCACGTTGCTCGAACAGCTGCGGACAGGCGACTTAACTACGACAGAGACGTCGCACATGGCAGTGCGGAGCGTCTCCGGTTCAGTAGAGCGGTAAGGAGTCGCGACAGGAGGGATGTTGCTCAGCAGCGCCAGTAATTTTGGTGGCTTGAAGAAGGCGAGGATGCTTCGTAGTCGAACTCCTCCAGTGATAGGTAGCTTCATGTGAAGCAGAGTGGTCCAGCCTAATTTTTGTTTATTTAGCCATGGCCAGCTTACGTAGTTTTAGGTAGGTTTAAGTTAGATTGTAAGAAAAAAATATATAAAACCAAAAAATAAATAAAAAAGAAAAATAAAAAAAAAAATGTACATATTAGATGTAAATAGTTTAAGTAGATTAAGATTTATTTTTAGGTAGTATGTAGACTTTTAGGTTTAAGTTTTATAAAAAAAATAAAATGTCCATATACTAAGTTTTTACTTTACTTAAAATTGATTTTCTTAGTTTTAGTTTCGTTAAATATAAAAATAAATATAGACTGTAAGATCCGTCGAAAGACATAGTTTAAGTGTTAGGTTTAACTTAGAGTGCCCGCATAGGGCCAGTAAATTAGTATAAGATTATTTCTAAGTTATTTAAGCTAATTTTTAAGCGTTTTTTTGTCTAGCATGTAAGAGTAAATTAAGTAATACAAATAAAAATGCATAAAAACTGAAACTGAAAAACAATGTCACGAACCATACTATTTTTCTACATAGTCTCCTTGTAACTCGGCACACTTCTCCTAGCGATCCTCCAATCTCTGTAACCCGTCCAAATAGTACTTGGCGTTTTTCTCCGCAAAATGATTGTTCACGAAGTGATTGCCTCCTCATTTGACGAAAATCTCTGTCCCCCAAGCGCAGTTTTTAGATGAGGGAATAAGAAGAAGTCGCTTGGGGCTAGATCTGGTGAATAAGGCGGATGGTCAAGCAGTTCAAACCGTAATTCATGGATTTTCGCCATGGCAACTGCTGAGGTATGAGACGGCGCGTTGTCTTGGTGAAACAGGATTTTCTTTTTCTGCAAATGTGGCCGTTTTTCCGCAATTTCTGCCTTCAGCTTGGCAAGTAATGATGCGTAGTATGCTTCTGTAATGGTTTTTCCTTTTTGAAGATAATCGATTAAGATAACTCCTTTACTATCCTAAAAAACAGTCGCCATCACTTTCCCAGCCGAAAAAACAGTGTTTCCTTTTTTTGGAGCCGGCTCGCCCTTTGCAGTCCACTGTTTTGACTGAATTTTTGCTTCGGGCGTATCCAAGTTCCATCTACAGTAATTAATCGGCGCCAAAATTCGGATTTATTGCGCCTAAACTGCGCCAACAGAGCGTTGGAAATATGCATTCGAACACGTTTTTGGTCTAACGTAAGCAAACGCGGCACCAAACGCGCAAACAGCTTTCCCATTCCTAAATCTTGATTTAATATGTAACAAACATTGGATAACCTCTACTATCTCTCTCACTTTAATTCGGCGGTCGTCTAACACCATTTGGTGAACATTAGCAATGTTATCGTCAGTGGTTGCAGTTTTTGGACGTCCCGGACGTTCATCATCTCCCAAGCTCTTACGGCCACGTTTAAACTCAGCTGCCCAAAATTTCACTGTGGTAAATAATGGTGCAGAGTCCCCAACTCATTTTTGATTTGCGTAGGCTTATTGTCTTTCAAAAACAAGAATTTTATGACAGCTCGATACTCAATTTTTTCCATTTTCACAAAAAACACTCACATCGACTCACTCAAACGACTGTCAACTAAAAACTGCCCGTCCAAAATGACTGAAACTTCGGTAAGCAAAAGTCGGTCAAAAGATGCACAACTAGCATTCACTAGCTTTTATTGACGAGTGCCGCTATCTTTACATTGCGATCGGAAACTTTTCAGACAACCCTCGACAACCTGCTATACCCACTATGAATTCCGAAGTCATTACAATAGCAAATCCAAAAAAAAATGGTCAGATGAAGAAGCTAGGCGATAGAAATGAAACTTCACGAAGCTCGATAAATATAGGTAGTTAAAATGAGGATGCTCACCTTAGATTACAAGTATTTTGAAAAACTTTTATTTGATAAAAAGAGCCATTCTTCGTTATTGAGAAAGTTTTTGGGGAGCATTTCTCACTTCTTTACAATCTCAATAACTTCGGCATATGACGTACGTGTTGATGATGCTTTTGGTGTTATACTACCAAGTAATATCTAGGTAGGTATTATAATTTGACGATGGTAACAATGATGACGACGATGCTGATTTTGTTACTATGAACGTAACTATGCTGTGTGTACTCACCCACGACGCCCCCTTTACCATTCAAAGCTTATTCTGACCGCATCAGTGCCCCACCACACGCGTTACCCCTTCTCTTTTCGTTCACTACTTCCAGTCTGTCGCCTTTCGTTCCACTGCCATGTCTCATAATGGAGCGAAATAACCACTGAGCCCAAACATCTTTCTTTCTCTCTCTATCCCATTTCCAAAAAACTTAACAGGCATTATAAGTGTATTCACACCCACTTGAGTGTTAAGTTCTTTAAAAAAAAAAAAAAAAAAATCCGAAATGCCTCACGATGCGCAATTTTAGCATTCACAACGAGATGAGTGTAAAGGGGAATTTGAAGTGGAATAACTTCATTGGCTAGGAGCACTACTGATGCAAATAGTAAAACAACATCGTGAAGCAACAAAGCCTTCATGCTTGTTGGATAATGTTAGTGTCATTTACAAATATTACAGCAAGGATTTAAAGGTCATCCATTGGATGCAAATGCGACTAAGGATTCGTTTCATCGGAGTTCGGAACCACTTTATTTCACTTTTTTTGTTACAGTGGAGTTCGGAATCACTTACTGTCGCTTTTTCGTTTCATTGGAATTCGCAATAAAACGGCTTACTTCAAAAACACACAAACACCGACCACGCTAAAAGTCGTAATTATCCTTGTTGTTTTTAAAAAAAATCTTTAGCTCTCAAAAAACATCCTTTACTTATAAGGAACTAATTTCTGCATCACTTCATATCTGGAGCCCCGGCCGGTGGCCTACCCACGACTCTCCCTAAGTCCGCTACTGCAAATATGATCACACTCCTATGTCACATACCACGTAATACTCAAAAGCAGCTGGTGCGGTTTTAGCTCTATCACGAACTTTTGCTCTCGTGAATGGGAAAGAGCTTTGCTCTTGAGTTACACTCAATCGTTGCGCAATTCAGTTTGCCCTCCATTCTACGGCTTCTGATATACAAAAATACCACACATGCGATATTTGTAAAAGTGTGTAAGGGACTGTACATGTGTGCGAGTTAAACTGTGAAAATTCTGCGTATTAGTTCCCAATTACGTCATATTCTGTTTCGCTTGAAAACCATTCTCATCCAAGGCGTATGTACATACATACATACGAGGAGAAATAAAAAGACACAATACCGTCCACCTGCATCTATGTATGTATATATATTCAGAAGTGTTGTAAGCGCCTATTAGAACATCCGCTGTTCCTACCACACCTAGACGATAAAGTCACTGAAAATAGAAGAAGAAAACGACACGAAGCCTTGAACTTGTCCAAAATAGGACCCCACACAGAAGTGAAACAATCAAATTTGTAACTCCTAAATCCGAAGATTTATTTATAACAAAATAGTTTTCTTAAATTTATTTACAAAAATACAAATATTGTATAAAAATTTCTTCAAAATTACATTTTGTTGTTACAGATTTTGAAATTTAAGAGTCTCTAGATAAAAATTGTAATAGATACATTCGAGGACATATTGTTTAATACATTCTTCCTTTAATTGTACATACCATATTACGATGTTTTTATTGAGTTATCGATCGCATTCGTATACAAAGTGACTTGTGGGGGTTGGCGTCTCAGCCAGGATATTAAAAAAAAAAAAACATAAGACTGTAAGGAAGTCTTGAGACATAGCCAACTCTGGCGTATGCCTTATGACAGTGTTTTAGACTGCCGATATATGTAATAGCAAATTACTTTTTCGAAACAATTCGAAAATTGAATAAGCTCATGCACGAGTAAACAATTATGCTTGCGCATAGTTGTAATGGTTGGTTGTGTTTTGATGCTTTCGCATAAAAACGGTTTGAGTTTGGTTTTTTTTGGGGTTTTTGCCACTCGCAGAGGTGCATCAATACATTTTGAGAACGTGAAAAGTTTGTAAGCGCCTAAAACCGCACTCCACAGGGTCATTCAGAGAGCAGGGTCTCCACAGAACCAGATCCATGAAAAGCAAGCTCTACATGGATCTACCTCTAAGGAAACCCGTCCCTCTGAAGCCCCTGTCTCGTTAGGTTGAAAACATCCCACACTCTTTTCAACCTCAACACAATTGAGCATCTCCTTGAGCAGTGGGGTGGGGACAAAGTCCCCGGAACCCTTTTGTACACCCAATTTGAATGGCTTATCGCATCTGCGGCATGAAAATCCAGCATTGCCACCCAAAAGACAATACCAAAATTCCTTCCGAAAGACCAGAAAATATTCAAATCAGATGTGCAAACGGGGGTGAGTACCTCATAGATGTCTTCAGTCAAGTGAGCCTCAAAATTGTGTCCAAACCAGGGCCAATAGACGCGTAAAGAAGAGACAAAGTGGGAGGACACCCAAAGAAAACGATACAAGTACCGCAGTCTTTAAGAATCCAAACATTTTGCCAATTCCACACGATCTTTCGGTCCACGGAACGATCACAAAAACGAGTCCCAACCTTCAGAAAATTCTATTCAGTACTCGGCTTCTAGTTGGTGCCCGAAGGCGGTTGAATACAAAAATATTAAAAAGTTAGAAAACTTTTTTAAGAATCATGGTGGGGCGTAGTGTCCCGACTTACTGGCGTCACTTTACCAGATTTTTGTTATATAAAAAAAGAAGCGAATTCAAAAAGGCTCGAAACGATCACTTCATCAGGTTGATTGGAGTCCCTCAATATCTTCGGCATGGACATCACATGGACATGGCGTAGATAAAAGAGAGATTTCCAAAAACTCCTAACGAACTGGTTCTACTCGAGACGGTCTTGAAAAGCCTTGAGAAAAAAGTGCAAATTGAAATCTACAATAGTTTATACCTTAACCTTAAATACTTGGATGGTTGTTGGGTGAGATGACGTTGACCCTTGTTATTCCTCAGCTGCCTTCTTCTTGCGACAATTCTCGACAGTGTGTCCTCTGTAATTGCAGTGTGTGCAACGTTTTGGACCACTACGTCCGCCCGTAGTAGCCTCATTCGAAGGTGTAGCTTCACAGGCCTCGGTGTTGTTGTGCTCGATGATTCGACCTCTTTCCAATAGATCACGGAACGTCTTGACATCATGACGGGCAATATGCTTGCGATAGTTGATGTGTAGCAAGCAGTAGATCAAGTCGATTTCGGTCTGTTCATCGTGGCGATCTTCAGGCAATTGGGCGAGCAAAGCACGTTTTTGGCACACAAATGTGTCGATGGCTGTACCCTCGCTTTGTGGTGTCTGGAAGATCTCCATGTAGATCTGGTAGGCTGGTTTCGTTGGTGAGAAGTGACTCCGGATGAGTTCGATGGCGTCTTCCCAGGTCTTTGCCTCACGCTTGACACCTTGCCACCAGGTAGATGCGAGCCCATAGAAGAGCAGCGATATTCCACGTAATGCGTCTTCATCGTTGATGTGTTCGATTTCCTTGTACGTCACCATTGACGTAATGAACTCCTCAACGGCATCGTGGTCACGTTGTCCTCCAAAGCGGGCAGAGCAGTTGGTAAAGCTACCCTTTGATTGAACGGCTGATGCTGCAGCAGCTCCAACTGGGGCGCCTGCTACAGCTGCGGCACGAACGGCTTCGATTAGCTGTTGTAGTTGATCTGACGTCATCTGTACTACCGACATCTTTGCACTTTTTTTGTTGGTTAAATTTCAGTTATGAAGTAACTGTACTTGTAGGAAAAAATCACTTTGATGATTCAGAGCAAAGCCACGGCGTCTGGCGAATGCCTGCGTTTGAATGCGATACGAATGAGTGCTCGGTAGAGACTGGTTGAGTTCACAGCAGTCGCTGCTTATATACACGCCAGAGGTATTTGCAATATGTGCTGGTGGTGAAATAAAAGTCTATCGATTCGATAGCGACAATTACTGACGTCATTTTTATATTTTCAACGCTATTTTGAGTTATATGCAAGAGCACATATAACCAATACCAAGAAGCCTTTGAGTTGAAAGCTTTTTCGTTCGATGTGTGCGAGAATGAGCGGTTTTTCTTCTCTTTTCCTTATCTCAATGTGTTGTACGCGTACTAATAAAAATATTTTGGCTACAAGTTAACATAAAAACAAACAAAATCACGTTTTCGGGGGCACGAACATATGGGGCTGCCTATCCAAGGTCTCTTGTGTGTTGGAAATTGGGAAGCAAAACAAATCTGTGTCCAGCATCTGGCACACGATATACTTGCTTGCTAGGATTGGGTTTCCGTTGTATGTAACTACGCGTGCTTTTCTGTTGTCAAGCCAGGAATTCACTTATCGATCACATTCTGGGGAGTTTTCCTATTTGCCTAAATGATGAAATTCTTTTGTGAACGTCATCTCCCAATAAAACAATTTGTGTGAATGCTGTTGCACTCCAACCGTTACTAGGTGCAGCGCTGTCCAGATTCAACGAAATGTGATGCAGGAACGGTTTCATGCCATCACTCGACTTATTGTTCAACTTGGTGAGAAGACATGGTAATCACGGTATCTGAAAACATCTTCCAGAACTGTGTATGGAGTTCCTATGGCTAACTACTAGGTACTTTGTGGAACGATGTAGGTATCTGGAACCACTCGTCCGAGTACTCAGCTTCTACATGACCTCCTTCTGATTTAAGAAAAATCTTTAACCTCCGATGCCAAAGAAACGTCACCATGTATAGTACGCGTGCGGATTTATGTCCAAGTGTACAGAGCTTCAGAATTCTGAAAAGAATCAAACAGGCACCGGCAATTTGTAGAAATAAATTTCGCCCTTAAATGGGACTGACTAGCTTGAAGATGGCTTCAGAATCTATTTAGCGTACTTAAGTCAAAGATTGGCATCTCCCACAAATACGACAGCGCCTAGAAGCCAACCATCCGACTTTATTCCGTTCCTGGAGCAGGCTAAGGCTCCGGCCGAAGTTAATCCTGAGTACCATTGCGTCAGAGAACAACAACCGGTATCGAAGACAGTCAAAGAACAAACTCAAGAAGCGACTGTAGGACTACTTTTCCTTAAACGGAATATGTCCTTAAGAATGCAACCCATGATATGAATATCAAGGCAAAGAAGATTCATTACTACGAGTATGTGTAAAGCAAAAGAAGCCGTTTAAAAACAATCCGGTTGAAGCAGCAAGGATCTTTTTGGCTGAAAAGAACAGAGACACATAAGATGCGAGTAAGTCCAGCGCAGGTATTTCAAGTAGAATGTGATTCCCCATTAATTTCCTACGGTTACATTGGATAGTGTAGCGCGATAAAACTCGCTTATTGTCACCAGAGATAGAAACGGTGATCAAGTGGTGGTGCGCAACACTTCACTATGGACTTCACTATGCTATATGAAGCAATAACAATGATATTGTTAAAAATACCACATCTGCGAAACTCCGGATTTGTGTTGTCGAAAGCCAATAAAAAGCTGGTAAAACGTTGTTCTACAATAAACCGAGATGTGTTCATCTGGTTGATGCAGGTGAAAGCCGACTTATTCGAGACCGACAGCCTAGGTGTACTTCGTTCCTGTCCTCACTTATTTACTTAGGTGATGCTACAGCCCGGGATGGAGCTGGGCTTTAACTTACAAGCCTTTTCAGTTAACCCGATCCTTAGCTAACTGCCTCCAGCTGGGCACTCAGTGTCGGTTGAGGTTCACTTCTACTTAAGGCGAGGTGTTCGTCATTTCCCTTCGGGTTAGATTCGAAGACGCCTGCGTCTTCTCTATGTACATGTGCTAGCCATCTCAGGCGACTGATGCGAAGTTTTCTGCCTAGATTGATGGCGCCGTACAGCTCGTATAGTTCGTCGGTGAATTTTCTCCCCCAAAGCCCGTCAACGCAAACGGGACCGAATATTTTTCGAAGGGTTTTTCGAATATCTCCATCCGCTTTCGATAGAGTCCATGTGTCAGAATAAGGTAGGACTGGGATGATCAAGGTGTTATATAAAGCCTGCTTAGCTTTTCGGGATATAAGGCCCTATCCCTATCAATTACCTTGAATTACCAAAGCAGCAGGGATTGGCAAGAGTCATTCTTCGTTTTATTTCTGCTGAGCTGTCGTTAGCAGAATTTATAGCAGAACCAAGGTATACAAAGTTTCTTACTAACATGTAGTGATAGATATTGTGTGTGCCTTCTTGTTGACAGCACACACTTAGTTTTGCCGTCATTCACCGCTAAACCCGTTTTGGCAGCTTTGTTTCAAAATTAGAAATGGCTCTCTCTATATACAATTGCTCGTCCCTATAAATGGTCTCACATGCGGCCTTAAAATCGATGAAAAGATGGTGAGTATCGAGTTGAAGTTCTTGAATTTTTTACAGGATCTGCGGGATTGTCAAAATTTGGTCGTTTGCGGACTTTCCTGACGAAGAGTTTCAGATCGTTCACACAATATCGGAGATAAGATCCTCTACATAATATTGACAAGACTTAAACCTCTATAGTTGACGCAGTTGAGTTGATGACTCCATTCATCAGGCATACACTCTTCTGACCAGATCTGAAAAATGAGTTGCTGTATGGTATTCTCTCCACAAAGTCACTTCCAGCTGGTTCGAATACATAGGCCAGTAAGCCGTCAGGTCTAGCAGCTTTGTTGGATATTGCTATCCTTACTTCGGTTTGGCCAGGTAGACGGAAGTTTTGGCTATCATCGTCTAAGTTGAATGGTCTATTCTGCTCGACAGCGCGATATTGGCTTTGTTGCCGTTATATTCCATATAACGCAATATTCTCAGCACCGACTGCGACTCTACTACAAGGTGTCCTTCTTCATCTTTATTGGTTTCTCTGCGGGTCTTGTTGCCCTACCACATTATTTTTACCTGTTGGTGAAACTCCCTACGTTGTTCCTAGAATACAAACTATTAATATATTCGGTCACGCGCTTCTCGTGGTGTTTTTCTTCTTCTGGAGAGGCCAATGTTCTTCCCGTTTCTTCTGCTCGTAGAGGTCATGAAAAACTTTCGCCCTTCGTCGCAGCACCGCTTTGCACACTTCTTGTTTAGCTGCACGTGCTTGCCGGCATTCTTGACTAAACCAGGGATTTCTCGGTGATGGTCGGGTGAAAACCAGCACACCAGCACACCAGCACAACTTTGCTGTTGGCCTTCGGTATTTGATAATGGCGGCAAAGGAGTTATTGTGAAAATTTCGGGATACGCGTTCGGTAAAGTTTTGTTGTGCTGCTTGGAAAATCTGCGTTCGTCTGGAACAAGGTAGTAATCCGAGTCAATATTAGCCTCCCAGTAAGTTTGGACGACCAGAATACTGGAGGCATGCCTCACGTCGATCGCAAAATTTCATTTAGCTTTTCACTATCCGGAGATCGCCATGTCCGCTGGCGTTTGTTGAGATGAGAAACCCGCATACTTGCTATAGTGATATTTTATCCTGCCTTAGAAGGAATAAGCCTAAGTTCGTTGCCCGAGGTACATGTCCCACCAAAAATGCTCTTCTTTCCCATCCTGGCGCTCAAATCGCCTAGTACGATTTTAAGGTCATACTTAAGATATTGCTCATAGGTTTTGACGAGTAGCTGGAAGAAATATTCTTAGGTGTCGTCGTCGTTGTCTTTCGTGGGGGCATGGGCCCAAATTAGGCTTATGTTAGCGAACGTAGCCTTGATACGGATTATCATAAGATGAGTCGGAAGTTCAAGAGCTCTTGCCTAAGTCCGCCACGTATGACAAATCTGCATCCTAATAACTGTAGCAATCATCATAGTAGATATCACAGCTTTTTATCCTCCGTTTGCTCGGTCCATCCCATTACACTTCTTGGATCGCGGTGATGGGTTAATTGCTCGGCTGGACGTGGCAGGTTAAGGGCCCCCACATCGCTGTCCTTTAACCAAGGGTCGTCGCCAGTGGATTGTTACATTTTTTTATTCTCTTCTGAATAGAGTTATGACCCCTATGATGGGGTAGCCCAGTCTTATGATACTGGTCGAGCATGCTTTTGAAATTTATACCTGCATGGGTAAGGATTACCGGGGACAACCAGTTGTTCAAAACCAGTTATCGTGATAGTCCCGATCGTGTAACATTTGCCCCACCTCTTCAAGTGATTCTCATCTGAAATGAGAAAGCCACCCTCTAGACTACTAGGGGAATTGTTGCTTTGAGCTGTGTTCTTCGTTAAAGTCCCTAATATGTACATATCAGCATAAATGGTTCTCTTGATGCACCGTTTTGCTCCATCTTCGGCTGGTACTGGGCTTCATGTTCAGATCTCTCAACGGATGAAGCTGTTGCAAGTTGAACTTTGACTGACTGAATGCTGATAACCATGTGCTACGGTTTCTTAGCCTCTTACCGATATTGCTTTGACTTTCCCCTTGGTTGTCTGATCAGATATCTCCCATTATTTTCGGTCCTAGTTGCGATGATACCCAGAATCCCGAAGTCTGCTGATCTTTTAACTGGATGAAGCAAGCATTTTTACGGGTTTGCCTATGGGATGGAATAGTTTCGGACATTCTAAAGTATCAACTCTATACGTGAACCAGCTGATCTTGTGGCTGGTGGAATCTGACATTCTGATGACTTTCTTTTGTTGAGTCGAAGAAATTTTTAAAATACAAGCATTCTCTGTTCAGGATAGCCTAAAAATCTGTCCGTATCTAAGGCGATTCTTGCTACTTAACAGGCTTGCTGGGCCACAGTCAATGGCTTTCATTTTATGGCCCAAGAAGTTTTTCATTCGTTCCCCAAAGTGAAGTAAGGTTTATTAACAGAGTTTCATAGTGTTGAGACATAGAAGCTCTTTCTTGTTATTTAAGGAACCAGCACCCATCAGGAGATGCAACTTCTGGGAGGTCTAATGCAAGTGCTCTCCATCTCAATAAGTATGTACACGAGGTCATCAATTTGGAATGGGACTATGAGTACATACCCAAAGACTGAAAGTCTTAGCCTTATATGTCACACAGGCAAAAGCGGTAACCTCAAGACTTACCAGTGTAAATCCTTGTTAAATGTCGCATGTTTCATAAGGTTTTTTTGCAGCCTATTCCCCCGTCAATATCGAGGTATATCAACGTTTAGACAACTCCTGGTAGAGTATCTATACATCGTCATTTCATTGACTGTAATGTTACAATAGTTTGGCGGGACGAGTATACAAGATCATGGCCGTGTAAGTCTGAAAAATACTTGCTGCGCTAAAAGGTAAGAAACTCCTCCTACAAACTCATGCAGACATGTTTCAGGCTTTGGCAAAAACTTTGGCCGCAGCATGACATCTACAGTGTGAGTGCTGGACGCAAATACTGGATGAGGAATGTGTTAATGAAGAAGGCACTACCCATCGAAGAAAC
The DNA here is from genome assembly GCA_963966105.1 of Volucella zonaria. Taxonomy (NCBI): domain Eukaryota; kingdom Metazoa; phylum Arthropoda; class Insecta; order Diptera; family Syrphidae; genus Volucella; species Volucella zonaria. The sequence continues at coordinate 133,086,633 of OZ014531.1, forward strand.
AGAGAGGAGAGTAAGTGTAAAAGTTAATGCAGAACACGCAACCAAAAAACATCAGCATACCTACCAAACCTATAAACTTGACCTTGAGCTTGGCCTATCTATGATTCACCAATAATACAAATTTGCTAAATGTATAATGATAGCGGTGTAGTATCTCGCATCGCCGTCCGTGAGGCAAAAGAGCTTTCCGGCCACTACTACTATGAAATGTTGACAGGCAGATACTCGTGCGTTGAGGGTAAATAATGCCGCCGGCCGGCAGTAATACATGAGTTAAATGTTCAATCGAAAACGATGACACATCTTTGTTGCAATTTCTGACAACTTTTTCTTGTTCACTACTTTTGCCCAACCGGTTTTCCCTCATTGATCTTTTCTTTATATATTTATTTCGTTTTTCATCAGTGTGTTGAGTTAGACTCTATTAAATATACAGCTATACCCAGCTGATTCTGGTGCTTAGCGACGGCAAGAATGCGGTTGATTTTAAGAGACGTTGTCGAAAAGTACTACATTAGCGGGTTCAGTAGTACTGTTCAGTAAAATCGGCCCCTTTAAACTGCCCAGGACAGGCAGCATGAGCTTATAAGATAAATACCTTGCTGTACATTAAGATTGACTATCTACCAGTGGCGACCATCGGGAAAGAACGAGCTCATCGTCTTCGCACACATTTCTATCATCCAAATCTGGAATCCCAAGTACAAGTACTGAGTGAGGTATTTATTCATTTAGAGAAGACTCGGACCTCAGTCTCCAACAATCTCTAGTTCTGAACTTTGAAATGGTTGAGGTGCTCTTTTATTTGTGCGAGCTGTATCTTTCTCTACTGCGTTGTTTTTCTGGAAAGGGTTCGCTCAAAGTATCCTAGGCATCCAAGGCAACTGATGACCCATTTTCTGACCAAGTTATATCTCCTCATCCAAAGACCGTCAACACAAACTGGACCAAATATCATCTGAAGAATTTTGCGTGAAATGCGACCAAGCTGTCTACATTTGCGCCCTAGAGCAGCGCTGTGATGTTGCGGGCTATATAGAGAGACTCCTTAGTATTTCTTGATAAGGACTTACTACTCAATTACGTTTTAGACCAAAGGAAATAGCGGATCAGAGCAAGACAAAATCCCTAATTTCTTCAAAGTTAAAGGTTTCTCTTGTGAAGTTCTGTCCGATTCGTCGATGGTGCGCATTAATACACTACAAAGTTTTGCTCCCATTCACAACTTCACCATCGTATGCAAGCATTTAGACTGACTTTCGGAAAATTGTGCCCCTGGTGTGGGCTTGGGAGTTTCGCACAATTTTCTAAAGAAGACTTGAAAGAGCACCATTCTGTCTTTTCCAGTTTTTGACATTAAAGCTCTCCGCCCCATAGCGAAGCACACCATTGTCATTTGGCAAAATTTTACGAATTTGGCAGCGATATTAAAATTCGGCATGGCTCTGTATAGCTCGTCTCTACAGATGTTGTCATATGCGGCTTTGGAATCGAAGAGGTAATGTGTACCGATCTGAACTTTTTCGGCTTTTCCTAGTATCTGCCGCAGTGTGAATATTTGGACAATTGCGTATTTCCCTGATTTAAAACCACTGATGGACTATTCAGATCATTTAGAAATGGTTTTATGCATTCATACAATACAGCAGACAAGATCTTATACAAGATCTTTGAAAGGGTTGGTGTTATCTGCCAACCCATCCTGGTGCATCCAGTCCGTAATGTAATGCAATGCTTGGCTTTTTTTGCCCAAGCTAAATGATTCCTCCTGCCTGACACCGGATGATCGTCAGAAGAGACTGCGATCTCTACTATTAAATTTCCTTGCTAATTTTTGCAGGTTCCTGCTCAGATATTGCTGGCTTGACATGTTCTTTTTATCTATTAGTGAAACTTCCGAATGTTTTACCTGAATTAGCACCTCCCATGTCTTCCAATTTGCTCATAGAACCCACTAGAAACTCTCAATCTTCTATGTAGCTCCATTCAGAAGTTATTTTGGCCTACATATGTGCGTACTTTGGGTCTTCATCAAACCAAAGATTACGTGAGATTGGTCGAGTTAAGCCCAGCACATCAGTTGCAGCATTTCTGAAGACTTGATGCTTGTTGCATCAGTCATAACAAGGGCTTGGGCTATATGCGATCGAGAATGGTTTACGCGGAGAACCGTAGACATACTCGTAGCGTATCTGCAACTAGGTAGCGAGCTGGTGGGCTGGCGGCTCGGAATTCTCAGACATCTATGCTATTGAAGGAGGGTCTTGAGTCAAAATAAATATAATTAGTTTGGTTTACTGTCTTATGGCCAGGCGACTGTTATTAATATTGTGGTGTGGAAACCTTGAGCTAGCTTTATTGATATTTTGATCCTCCGCAAAATCAGTTAGGCTGAGTTCATTTCTTGACGCGGTGTCGTGTAGGCCATGCTTTCCAACTGTCCTACCGAGGATGTCCTCATTTCTTATTACTTATTGTATTTACTTATAGTAGCGCTATATTCCGTGGTGGAGCTGGGTCTTAACCAACAAGCGTCCCAAGCCAGTTCGATCTTTAGCTAGCTGCATCCAGTTTCACACGCTAAGTTGGCAGAGGTCCCGTTCCACTTGCGTGCTCCACCTGAGTCGCAGTCTTCCTCTACTGCGCTGTCCCTCGGGAGCGGATTCGAAGACTTTTCGAACCAGAGCATTGATGTTCATCCTACACCTAGCTCTACATGACCCGGCCATATCAGTCGATGGATCTTCACTCTTCTGGCGAAGTCGATGTTGCTGTACAGCCTGTACAGTTCGTCGTTGTATCTCGTCCCCCATTAACCGTCTATGCAGACGAAACCGAAAATAACCCAAAGAATTTTTTTCTCAAAGTCAAAGCAGGGATTTATGATAAAGTCCATGCCTCTGCGCCATAGGCTAGGACTGGGATTATCAAGGTCTTATATAGGGTCAGTTTTGTTTTTCGAAAGAGGGCTTTGCTAGTCAATTGCCTTCTTACCCCAAAAAAGCGGCAATTGGCAAGAGTTGTTCTTCGTTTCATCTCAGCGCTGATGTCGTTGCCTGAATTGAAAGCGGAACCTAAGTAGACAAAGTAGACGTTCTGTCCGAGGACGTCGGTGTTGGGTGTCCTTTCGTGTTGACAGCATTGACAGCATATACTTGGACTTGCCGTCATTGACACCGGTTCCGTCTCAATACTAGCAAAAGCACCACTGACATCACTGCGAATCCCCGTAGTAGATGTCGCAGTTTTTCATCCTCTTTCTGTCCGGCCTATCAAATCGCATTTCGGCCTATTAAGGGACCTAACATTCCACGTGCAGATCCGAGGTTCATTGTCCTTTTTTCGTTTGCAAGAGTTGTTAACAGTAGATTCATCGGTATGCGACGCTTGTTGTTGCTTCGTAACTTAGTTTATTTTTTCCATGGTCGAGCAGTTATTGCGGCGGCACAAACCCTTATTTGGAGGGCCAGTTCCTAGGACGATGGGTCAGTTAGACCAAAGCCTTTAACCCATTCGGGGATGTGAGCTCAGCCGTTGGTCCAATAAGGACTCGTGGAGGTTTTTTTTCTAATACCCTGACTTAGTCTCGGAAATTCTCATCGGTCTGAGCCCCAAACATGTCGCAGTAGCCCGGATAAAGTCGCATTTGTTTGTTTTGTTCTAGGATCTTACTTCACCGTTGATTCCATCTGGGGAATTCATCTGCTGTGCCGTTTATAGTGCTGCTATTTTTGTCTGCTGGTCAACACTCGCCCTTATAAGTACGGCAAGTCGATTCCAAAAGGACATCGACCAGTACCCGATGGTTATTACTTGGAGGTAAAATAAGCACAATTATTTGTAGAAACAGTTGTAACACTGGGTATCGCCAGGTTGACACCTCTCCGTGACTGCTCGCAGGTTTGGATATTTTTAGTAACAACGTCTATATCTTCGATCGCTCGGCGCCGATTGCTCAAGACTTCAATAAATCTGCATCCAAATAAACGCATCTTCCGTTTCCTTTATTAGTCAACGTAGTGTACATATCTTACAGATATTCGGCCTTCTTTCTCCGGTCTATTCCAGAGCACATCCTGAAAGACCGGAATATCTGCTTTATATCGATATGTTCCATTCAGACTGAGAAGTTTTTGCCATTACTTCGTTTTACTGGGTCGTCTACAGTGAATCCGTTCTTATCCAAAGTTTTTGATTCCGTGGCGAAACTAGTCTACGCAGTCGGGAGATTAAACCTTCAACCCCCTGGCCAAAAGATATCGGGTATATCCAATCCAGAAATCCGTTGATCTATGAAGTGTACATCCATTTACTATAACTTCTCCAGATTCGATGGTTTGTCTGTCATCATCTTTAAAAATATTGCGAACCTTGTTGCTCAGTTCCTTTCGACTCTCTTTTAACTTCTTATTTTACAAACCATTCTCCCAGCTCTCCGACCCTTTTGCACTACAAAATGATTTGAATGGCTTCCCCATTTGGTGGCAACAACATTTTCTGGAGTTGAATGTACACAAATGCCAGGCTATGTCTTATTCGTGAAAACGTTTTCCACCACCCCTGCGGCTCCACTTATGTAAAAGGTAAAGAAGATTGAGGGATTATAGCAACAGTGAACCTTATTTACTTGCCTATATTGACATCATAAACAGAGCTAACTTCGTATTGGGCTTTGTTAAACGATGGTCCAAAGTATTCTCAAAGACTTAAACCCTATTACAATACTTCGCTGCCGTTAGGCCAATTCTGAAGAATGCAAATTAATGCAGTTTATCGCAGATTTATCAGTTTTGCATTCCGCGACCTTCCTTGAGCAGATACCTATGACTTATGTACCTCTTTACGTAGATCACTTAAAAGTAACACGTCTTTAACCGCTTCAAACACGACGAGAAGTTTCTGACGCGCTCTTTGCTCATCAGCAGCTGTTCGCTATTGCTCCAAATGATCAACTTCAACACCAATAATGTTACCTCTGATTTGTAACCCTCTTCCATCACAATTTTCACCACATGGAAATGTGTCGCTGACGCTTAATGAGTCCGATTATTGTATTAACAAATCCGGTCTTAATCTTGAATTTAAATTTTGTGCTTGTATTAAGCGGGGTAGACCCGAACTGTAACAAGTCATGAGCTTCCTTGTGAACCTTAGCCCCAAAGACATTGAAGCAGCTCATATGTTAAATGACTCTTGACACCACTGTTGATTGGATTGAATCAAGCGAATTCATTTGCAGTACGCCCTCCTTCAGAAGCTCAATCTTTTCTGACAGAGAACTATGGGGTTGCTATTTTCTCCGGATCAACGGCCGCGCTTTGAAGTTTCGCTAGTAAAGTACTGATGGGCGAGCCCAGTAGAGAAGCGGGCCTGAGAATAGCGAGTATAGCGGTTAGACTGCTTAGGAAAGCAATTAAGTTTCTTCTTAGTGGACATCTGACACACTATATCTAGTGTCTGGCCGGATGAGATTCATTTAATGATACACATAGATACAGTATCTCGCGGGACACTTCTGCACAGTGCAGCAGTGATTCCCAGGCGAATATGAACATTAATGTCAGAGCTTGATGGTTTCCAGGGGCCAGCAATATGATGCTTTCAAGAAGTGAATTACCTATCGCAAGGTGGGACATTCGGTACAATGACGAGTAAAAGTTTCGAATTAGAAAACGTATTACGACAACGTAAGATCAATATATGTAATATGCGCAGCTTAAAATCCAAGTGGGAAAAATGCCGGAAGCAGGGCCCGATACTCAAACTTGCAAACTAAAAACGGAGTTGTCATCATCTTAACAGCTGAACTCCTAGATAGGATCACAAGCATTTCAAAAATTAGCGACTGAGTAATGGCCATTGAACTGGTATCTGGACAGGAAACTTGAAATATCGCCAGCAAGTTACGTTAGCAATCCGATGAATATGATACATATTTTAGCGCGACTTTGATAAGCACTTAAATTTAATATCAAGAAAGGACATGCTCATTTATCGGACACGTCGGAAAATCGAACTATTAATACGATGACTGTCATGGGGGACACTCGGCGAGAAAAGTTATGGTCATGGAGATAGTCGAGAAAATTAGCTACCACAATTTGGGCACGGGAAACAGGTTAATAAACCGATGGTGGACAAATTTCAGACTAAACGAACTAGGTGGTTTTGCCCTGTCCGACGAACGTCTTCGGAAAACCCGTTCGAAAAAGTAATAGAGGCCCAAGTTCCAGCCGAGATTCGAAGAAGAGGTCGAACGAAAAATAATTGGATCACCCAAATGCGAAGACATTCGGAAATTCTAACGTGGCTACCCAAAATAAAACAACCTCTAGAGTGAACCTAACATTTTCAAATTTAGTCGTGCGGTTGATTGTGCAGTTACAATTCTGGTACTCACAGACGTTCATCTGCCAATACATTTCGGAACGCACTTTTCCACACTGTTACGCAAAAGTTGGCAAGCACTTACCATTTTTATTTGCATGCACAAGTATCTAAATATGTTGACTAATCTAAACGACTTTCAAAAAAAAGATTGCACTTGTCTTATACTCGTATATTATAATTTTAACATTTTATAATTTTAACAAATAATATGAGACCTTAAGATACGTTATCGCCGCGGAAATTCCAGCAAAGTTAACAAAAAGCGTATACTCCACACGAATAAGTATCTATCTATGTATCTATACCATATATGAAATGAAATGTAGGTAAATAGCTTCAGCAAAGGTTGGGTTTTTTGCCGGCCGGCATGTCAACAAAAATAATAGTATTTTTAGGAGCTTTCTCATTCAACACTGGCGGAGTCTTTTTATTTTTTCAGATCATGATCATCCAATTAATGATGCTTGTGGGTATTTTTCAAAGCACCTAGGAATCAAACATAACACACGTCCTGTTATTTTTACTCAGACCTACCTCGTATTTGGGACTCACTCTCCTAAAATATACACCCATACGTATATTTTTGTAATTGAAGCTTTTTAGAAATAAGTGTATAGCCAAAAATGACGTCATAAACGTTGGCTATGATAACCACTTACATACACATTTCACAATCTAAGCAAATAAACTCGGTATTCTTCATATAAAAGCTATAACGACGGTGCTTTCGATAGTAGTCGCTATTGGGCACTCACTCGCATCGCATTCGTACAAGCGCCAGCATTCGCCAGATACATTGGCTTTGCTCTTTGCTCTAAGTCATCAAAGTGATTTTTTTTTTCCAATTTAATAAATAATTAAACTGTTTTTGTTTTTGTATTGAATTAAATTAAATTTAATAAAAAAAAAAAAGTGCAACTATGGCTGTAGTACAGATGACACAAGAACAACTACAGCAGCTTATTGAAGCTGTTCGTGCCGCAGCTGTATCTGCTGCTCCTGCAGCCGAAGCGGCCACCACAAAATCAAAGGGAAGCTTCACAAATTGTAACGCCCGTTTCGGTGGACAACGTGATCATGAGGCCGTCGAAGAATTTATTACATCAGTGGAAACCTATAAAGAAGTTGAACACATCAGTGATACAGACGCACTACGTGGAATATCCCTGCTGTTCTATGGAATCGCATCTACCTGGTGGCAGGGCGTAAAGCGTGAGGCCAAAACCTGGACTGATGCAGTCGAACTAATTCGCAGTCATTTCTCACCAACTAAACCGGCTTACCAGATCTATATGGAGATTTGTCAGACACCACAGGGTGAGCGTGTGGCCATAGATACATTTGTGTGCCAAAAACGTGCTCTGCTCGCCCAGTTGCCCGAAGGTCGACACGATGAAGAGACTGAAATTGACCTTATTTATGGGCTAATACACATCAATTATCGTAAGCACATACCCCGTCATGATGTGAAGACTTTCCGTGATTTACTGGAGAAAGGTCGTGTCATCGAGCACAACAACACCGAGGCTAGTGCTAAAAGGAAGTAAATTTAATTTAAGTCACAAAACTATACAAAAACATTTTCAAGGAATTTCAAAATGGTACTACGTTAGAATGGTTTTTTTTAACAATTTCGGAATTCATTTGATGGGATATCGCAGTGATTCGAAAAGCCTAAAGAACTAATCATTTTATTCGTCATTCTTTTGAGGTTTCTTTTAAATAAAATAAAAACCTGGCAAAGTGACGCCAGTGACAGGGTTCCACCTTGGCAAAATGTTTGGATTCTTAAAGACTGCGGTACTTGTATCGTTTTCTTTGGGTGTCCTCCCACTTTGTCTCTTCTTTACGCGTCTATTGGCCCTGGTTTGGACACAATTTTGAGGCTCACTTGACTGAAGACATCTATGAGGTACTCACCCCCGTTTGCACATCTGATTTGAATATTTTCTGGTCTTTCGGAAGGAATTTTGGTATTGCCTTTTGGGTGGCAATGCTGGATTTTCATGCCGCAGATGCGATAAGCCATTCAAATTGGGTGTACAAAAGGGTTCCGGGGACTTTGTCCCCATCCCACTGCTCAAGGAGATGCTCAATTGTGTTGAGGTTGAAAAGAGTGTGGAATGTTTTCAACCAAACGAGACAGGGGCTTCAGAGGGACGGGTTTCCTTAGAGGTAGATCCATGTAGAGCTTGCTTTTCATGGATCTGGTTCTGTGGAGACTCTGCTCTCTGAATGACCCTTTGGAGTGCGGTTTTAGGCGTCTACAAACTTTTCACGTTCTCAAAATATATTGATGCACCTCTGCGAGTGGCAAAAACCCCAAAAAAAACCAAACTCAAACCGTTTTTATGCGAAAGCATCAAAACACAACCAACTATTGCAACTATGCGCAAGCATATTTGTTTACTCGTGCATGAGCTTATTCAATTTTCGAATTGTTTCGAAAAAGTAATTTGCTATTACATATATCGGCAGTCTAAAACACTGTCATAAGGCATACGCCAGAGTTGGCTATGTCTCAAGACTTCCTTACAGTCTTATGTTTTTTTTTTTTTAATATCCTGGCTGAGACGCCAACCCCCACAAGTCACTTTGTATACGAATGCGATCGATAACTCAATAAAAACATCGTAATATGGTATGTACAATTAAAGGAAGAATGTATTAAACAATATGTCCTCGAATGTATCTATTACAATTTTTATCTAGAGACTCTTAAATTTCAAAATCTGTAACAACAAAATGTAATTTTGAAGAAATTTTTATACAATATTTGTATTTTTGTAAATAAATTTAAGAAAACTATTTTGTTATAAATAAATCTTCGGATTTAGGAGTTACAAATTTGATTGTTTCACTTCTGTGTGGGGTCCTATTTTGGACAAGTTCAAGGCTTCGTGTCGTTTTCTTCTTCTATTTTCAGTGACTTTATCGTCTAGGTGTGGTAGGAACAGCGGATGTTCTAATAGGCGCTTACAACACTTCTGAATATATATACATACATAGATGCAGGTGGACGGTATTGTGTCTTTTTATTTCTCCTCGTATGTATGTATGTACATACGCCTTGGATGAGAATGGTTTTCAAGCGAAACAGAATATGACGTAATTGGGAACTAATACGCAGAATTTTCACAGTTTAACTCGCACACATGTACAGTCCCTTACACACTTTTACAAATATCGCATGTGTGGTATTTTTGTATATCAGAAGCCGTAGAATGGAGGGCAAACTGAATTGCGCAACGATTGAGTGTAACTCAAGAGCAAAGCTCTTTCCCATTCACGAGAGCAAAAGTTCGTGATAGAGCTAAAACCGCACCAGCTGCTTTTGAGTATTACGTGGTATGTGACATAGGAGTGTGATCATATTTGCAGTAGCGGACTTAGGGAGAGTCGTGGGTAGGCCACCGGCCGGGGCTCCAGATATAAAGTGATACAGAAATTAATTAAATAATAATTAAAGGATGTTTTTTGAGAGCTAAAGATTTTTTTTTAAACACAACAAGGATAATTACGACTTTTAGCGTGGTCGGTGTTTATGTGTTTTTGAAGTAAGGACTTAAACGAATAAAATCTGTAAATTTTAATACGGGCTATACTTCCAATGCGTAAAAATTGCAACCCATTTTGTACCCAAATTAGCCTCTATATTCTCTAGTTTCAGTTTGTTATTGATTTTAGTTCGGTGCGGTTTAAAATATTTATAAAATATGAGTCAAGAGGAATGCCGTAAAAAAATCATCGACAAATGGCTCGAAAATACTTCGCGTCCAAACCATTTCATCGCAAACCATTTAAACATAGCACGCAGTACAGTGGATTCTGTTATTAAACAATATTTGGAGACGTTGACAGTTAAGTGAAAATAGAAAAGTGGAGCACATGATACAAATTTGGACAGGAAAATAGTGGGTACCATCGTAAAAAACCGGACTATGTCATCCAGAGATGTTGCTCGGAAATGTAATACCAACCAAACAATGGTACAAAGATCTAAAAAAACATAATGGTCTAAAAACACGAAAAAAACAAAAAATACCAAAAGTCACTGAAAAGCAAAAAAACGTCATAAAAACACGAGTCCGAAAGCTATACGAGTTGATCGGCAACAAGAAAGCATGCTTGGTTTTGGATGACAAAATTTATGTCAAAGCCGACTTTACTTCTCTTTCAGGTGCGCAGTTTTACAACTCGTTTGAAGCTGAGATTCTTCCGCAATCAACAACATCGATTGGGATGGAAAAATTCGGGTCAAAATATCTCGTTTGGCAGGCCATTTGCCAATGTGCTCATCGTTTATTACAACGGGAACAACTAACGGAGAAGAGTACATTAATGAGTGCCTAAAAAAAACGGTTGATTCCTTTCTTAAACAAACACGAGGGTTCAACATTATTTTGGCCAGATTTAGCGTCAGTTCATTATGCTCATGCGACGTTGAGCTTTCTTGTTGCTAAAAATGTCGACTTTGTCCCAAAAGACATGAATCCACCCAATGTTCCACAGTGCCGTCCCATTGAAAGGTATTGGGCTTTGGTCAAAGCTAAATTGAGGAAAAGTGAGCGGTGTGCAAAGGACGTAAAAGATTTTAGTGCTAAATGGAAAAGAGCGTCCAAAAAGATCACGGATGCAACTGTCACCAATCTTATGAAGGACATTCGAAAGGGAACACAAATATTTTTTTTATTTTTTGTAATTGTGAATGAATTTAATAAACACAAAGTTTTAAAGCAAATAAAATAAATTTACATGAATTATAAGAATATTTTTTTTTTGTACTTTGAAGTTTCCAAATTTTATTCTTTTCAGTTCTTAAACCGTTTTATCTTTTGTTGGGCAGTAATTGCGAACTCCGATGAAACGAAAAAGCGACAGTAAGTGATTCCGAACTCCAATGTAACAAAAAAAGTGAAATAAAGTGGTTCCGAACTCCGATGAAACGAATCCTTAGTCCCATTTGCATCCACTATGTAGATGAAATTCAAACCCATGAGATAATAAAGGGTCTTTCATTAAGCGCTTCCTATCCTTAAATTTAAATGAAACAAAGTGCGTGTGAGATGTCATCGAAATTTTTATTCGTTGGAAAGGCCTATCGATGCCGTTATGTATGGAATATTACATCGTTCAAATGTCCGCCGTGGCTTCTCTGGGTGGCGCTCATCCGAAATGTCCAATTTTCCATGACTCTGGCGCATGAATCAGGCTGACTTTGACCGATGGCATGGGTTATGTTGGCTTTGAGGGCCGTTGTGGTTTGTGGCTTATTAGCATAGACCTGCGACTTCAGAAAACGCCACAAGAAAAAGTCTAACGGAGACAAATCGCATGATCTTGGTAGCCAGTTTAAATCACCTCCACGTGAGATGACCATGCCCTCGAATCTCTCGTGCACAATTTCCAATGTGGCGTGAGCTGTGTGGCACGTAGCGAAGTCCTGTTCAAACCACATATCGTTGGTGTCCTTATCATCCAATTCAGGCCAAAAGAAATTCGTAACCAAATTCGACAATTTTGTTTGTTGACGTAGCCATTCATCCAGAAATGGGCCTTATCGCGGAAGATGATTTTTCGAAGAAAATTAGGGTCAGTTTCTAACTGCTTTAGAGCCCATTTAGTGAATACACGTTGTTGTCTACGCTGGTTTACCTTTAGCTCCTGGATCACTTTAATTTTGTACGGGTGCACGCTAAGTCGTAGTCTGCGAAAGACCGAGTTCTTGTGAACACACTCTCACGGACAGCTGCGATGTTTTCGGCAGATCTTGCGTTTCGTCGACGTACGGGTGTTGGTATATCGTTTACTGAACCAGTGCACTCAAATTTATCCACCACACTGCGAATAGTCCTCTCGGTAGGATGATTATGGCGATCGTAAAATGGGCTACAACGATGAGGTAAAATTAGTACCAATAATGAGTACCCGTTGTTACAGCATCGTGAGGTTGGTGCTGCTCAGTGCCTACCTTAACCGTACACAGCCAACTGAAGTCATTTTACCGCCAGAGAATCATCCGAAACTGAGCAGGGGTCATAACAACTTTTTGGGATTTCATGGCCTCAAATAGTGTGGCCTTTTAGAAGAAATGAATACTTGACCTTGAATCACGTTGGACGAGAGTCGTACATCCCAACAGATTTATAAATAAATTATTTTGGCTTTTAGATTTTTGTTCCAAATTCCGACACTTCGAGTGGAACAGCTAAAAACTAGCGTTCGACATGCTGCAACAAAGTATGTACGTGTAAAAGTGGAAAGACCAACTCTTCTGCATTTCGGTCGTAGTATGTACTAGGGCGCAAATTTCGGAGCTACTCCATATCCAGCGCCCTACCCCAATGTCGCTACTGCATTTATGATCTCACTTCTGTGACACCTACTACGTATTTATCATGAACTTCTGCTCTCGTGAATGGGAAAAAGCTTTGTCCTTGAGTTATACTCAATCGTTCCGTAAGCGAAGTAACACTCGATTCTACGGCTTCTTATATACAAAAATAGATACATATAGTACATATACTCGTATGTAAGAGTATGTAAAGTATTGTACTCGTATAATTCTGCGTATTAGAGAACCAATAAATAGATACAAAATCGTCTCCCTGTGTCTAGATACTTTATATTTGGCATAGAATGTCCGCTGCTTGTACCAATCCTAGGCGATGAAATCAGTGGAAGGAAGTGGAAATAGAAGAATACGACACATAAATAAACTTGCCCAAAACAGGACCCCACACAGAAGTGAAACAATCAAATTTGTAACTCCTAAATCCGAAGATTTATTTATAACAAAATAGCTTTCTTAAATTTATTTACAAAAATACAAATATTGTATAAAAATTTCTTCAAAATTACATTTTGTTGTTACAGATTTTGAAATTTAAGAGTCTCTAGATAAAAATTGTAATAGATACATTCGAGGACATATTGTTTAATACATTCTTCCTTTAATTGTACGAGTACATACCATATTACGATGTTTTTATTGAGTTATCGATCGCATTCGTATACAAAGTGACTTGTGGGGGTTGGCGTCTCAGCCAGGATATTAAAAAAAAAAAAAACATAAGACTGTAAGGAAGTCTTGAGACATAGCCAACTCTGGCGTATGCCTTATAACAGTGTTTTAGACTGCCGACATATGTAATAGCAAATTACTTTTTCGAAACAATTCGAAAATTGAATAAGCTCATGCACGAGTAAACAATTATGCTTGCGCATAGTTGTAATGGTTGGTTGTGTTTTGATGCTTTCGCATAAAAACGGTTTGAGTTTGGTTTTTTTTGGGGTTTTTGCCACTCACAGAGGTGCATCAATACATTTTGAGAACGTGAAAAGTTTGTAGGCGCCTAAAACCGCACTCCACAGGGTCATTCAGAGAGCAGGGTCTCCACAGAACCAGATCCATGAAAAGCAAGCTCTACATGGATCTACCTCTAAGGAAACCCGTCCCTCTGAAGCCCCTGTCTCGTTTGGTTGAAGACATCCCACACTCTTTTCAACCTCAACACAATTGAGCATCTCCTTGAGCAGTGGGGTGGCGACAAAGTCCCCGGAACCCTTTTGTACACCCAATTTGAATGGCTTATCGCATCTGCGGCATGAAAATCCAGCATTGCCACCCAAAAGACAATACCAAAATTCCTTCCGAAAGACCAGAAAATATTCAAATCAGATGTGCAAACGGGGGTGAGTACCTCATAGATGTCTTCAGTCAAGTGAGCCTCAAAATTGTGTCCAAACCATGGCCAATAGACGCGTAAAGAAGAGACAAATTGGGAGGACACCCAAAGAAGACGATACAAGTACCGAAATCTTTAAGAGTCCACAAATTTTGCCAATTCCACACGATCTTTCGGTCCACGGAACGATCACAAAAACGAGTCCCAACCTTCAGAAAATTCTATTCAGTACTCGGCTTGTAGTTGGTGCCCGAAGGCGATTAAATTCAAAATATCTAAAAGTCTGAGTACTTTTAGAAAGATCCATAGTATGTATATGGTTCTCCTTGTAAAGGTGGAACCCTGTCACTGGCGTCACTTTGCCAGGTTTTTATTTTATTTAAAAGAAACCTCAAAAGAATGACGAATAAAATGATTAGTTCTTTAGGCTTTTCGAATCACTGCGATATCCCATCAAATGAATTCCGAAATTGTTAAAAAAAACCATTCTAACGTAGTACCATTTTGAAATTCCTTGAAAATGTTTTTGTATAGTTTTGTGACTTAAATTAAATTTACTTCCTTTTAGCACTAGCCTCGGTGTTGTTGTGCTCGATGACACGACCTTTCTCCAGTAAATCACGGAAAGTCTTCACATCATGACGGGGTATGTGCTTACGATAATTGATGTGTATTAGCCCATAAATAAGGTCAATTTCAGTCTCTTCATCGTGTCGACCTTCGGGCAACTGGGCGAGCAGAGCACGTTTTTGGCACACAAATGTATCTATGGCCACACGCTCACCCTGTGGTGTCTGACAAATCTCCATATAGATCTGGTAAGCCGGTTTAGTTGGTGAGAAATGACTGCGAATTAGTTCGACTGCATCAGTCCAGGTTTTGGCCTCACGCTTTACGCCCTGCCACCAGGTAGATGCGATTCCATAGAACAGCAGGGATATTCCACGTAGTGCGTCTGTATCACTGATGTGTTCAACTTCTTTATAGGTTTCCACTGATGTAATAAATTCTTCGACGGCCTCATGATCACGTTGTCCACCGAAACGGGCGTTACAATTTGTGAAGCTTCCCTTTGATTTTGTGGTGGCCGCTTCGGCTGCAGGAGCAGCAGATACAGCTGCGGCACGAACAGCTTCAATAAGCTGCTGTAGTTGTTCTTGTGTCATCTGTACTACAGCCATAGTTGCACTTTTTTTTTTTTATTAAATTTAATTTAATTCAATACAAAAACAAAAACAGTTTAATTATTTATTAAATTGGAAAAAAAAAATCACTTTGATGACTTAGAGCAAAGAGCAAAGCCAATGTATCTGGCGAATGCTGGCGCTTGTACGAATGCGATGCGAGTGAGTGCCCAATAGCGACTACTATCGAAAGCACCGTCGTTATAGCTTTTATATGAAGAATACCGAGTTTATTTGCTTAGATTGTGAAATGTGTATGTAAGTGGTTATCATAGCCAACGTTTATGACGTCATTTTTGGCTATACACTTATTTCTAAAAAGCTTCAATTACAAAAATATACGTATGGGTGTATATTTTAGGAGAGTGAGTCCCAAATACGAGGTAGGTCTGAGTAAAAATAACAGGACGTGTGTTATGTTTGATTCCTAGGTGCTTTGAAAAATACCCACAAGCATCATTAATTGGATGATCATGATCTGAAAAAATAAAAAGACTCCGCCAGTGTTGAATGAGAAAGCTCCTAAAAATACTATTATTTTTGTTGACATGCCGGCCGGCAAAAAACCCAACCTTTGCTGAAGCTATTTACCTACATTTCATTTCATATATGGTATAGATACATAGATAGATACTTATTCGTGTGGAGTATACGCTTTTTGTTAACTTTGCTGGAATTTCCGCGGCGATAACGTATCTTAAGGTCTCATATTATTTGTTAAAATTATAAAATGTTAAAATTATAATATACGAGTATAAGACAAGTGCAATCTTTTTTTTGAAAGTCGTTTAGATTAGTCAACATATTTAGATACTTGTGCATGCAAATAAAAATGGTAAGTGCTTGCCAACTTTTGCGTAACAGTGTGGAAAAGTGCGTTCCGAAATGTATTGGCAGATGAACGTCTGTGAGTACCAGAATTGTAACTGCACAATCAACCGCACGACTAAATTTGAAAATGTTAGGTTCACTCTAGAGGTTGTTTTATTTTGGGTAGCCACGTTAGAATTTCCGAATGTCTTCGCATTTGGGTGATCCAATTATTTTTCGTTCGACCTCTTCTTCGAATCTCGGCTGGAACTTGGGCCTCTATTACTTTTTCGAACGGGTTTTCCGAAGACGTTCGTCGGACAGGGCAAAACCACCTAGTTCGTTTAGTCTGAAATTTGTCCACCATCGGTTTATTAACCTGTTTCCCGTGCCCAAATTGTGGTAGCTAATTTTCTCGACTATCTCCATGACCATAACTTTTCTCGCCGAGTGTCCCCCATGACAGTCATCGTATTAATAGTTCGATTTTCCGACGTGTCCGATAAATGAGCATGTCCTTTCTTGATATTAAATTTAAGTGCTTATCAAAGTCGCGCTAAAATATGTATCATATTCATCGGATTGCTAACGTAACTTGCTGGCGATATTTCAAGTTTCCTGTCCAGATACCAGTTCAATGGCCATTACTCAGTCGCTAATTTTTGAAATGCTTGTGATCCTATCTAGGAGTTCAGCTGTTAAGATGATGACAACTCCGTTTTTAGTTTGCAAGTTTGAGTATCGGGCCCTGCTTCCGGCATTTTTCCCACTTGGATTTTAAGCTGCGCATATTACATATATTGATCTTACGTTGTCGTAATACGTTTTCTAATTCGAAACTTTTACTCGTCATTGTACCGAATGTCCCACCTTGCGATAGGTAATTCACTTCTTGAAAGCATCATATTGCTGGCCCCTGGAAACCATCAAGCTCTGACATTAATGTTCATATTCGCCTGGGAATCACTGCTGCACTGTGCAGAAGTGTCCCGCGAGATACTGTATCTATGTGTATCATTAAATGAATCTCATCCGGCCAGACACTAGATATAGTGTGTCAGATGTCCACTAAGAAGAAACTTAATTGCTTTCCTAAGCAGTCTAACCGCTATACTCGCTATTCTCAGGCCCGCTTCTCTACTGGGCTCGCCCATCAGTACTTTACTAGCGAAACTTCAAAGCGCGGCCGTTGATCCGGAGAAAATAGCAACCCCATAGTTCTCTGTCAGAAAAGATTGAGCTTCTGAAGGAGGGCGTACTGCAAATGAATTCGCTTGATTCAATCCAATCAACAGTGGTGTCAAGAGTCATTTAACATATGAGCTGCTTCAATGTCTTTGGGGCTAAGGTTCACAAGGAAGCTCATGACTTGTTACAGTTCGGGTCTACCCCGCTTAATACAAGCACAAAATTTAAATTCAAGATTAAGACCGGATTTGTTAATACAATAATCGGACTCATTAAGCGTCAGCGACACATTTCCATGTGGTGAAAATTGTGATGGAAGAGGGTTACAAATCAGAGGTAACATTATTGGTGTTGAAGTTGATCATTTGGAGCAATAGCGAACAGCTGCTGATGAGCAAAGAGCGCGTCAGAAACTTCTCGTCGTGTTTGAAGCGGTTAAAGACGTGTTACTTTTAAGTGATCTACGTAAAGAGGTACATAAGTCATAGGTATCTGCTCAAGGAAGGTCGCGGAATGCAAAACTGATAAATCTGCGATAAACTGCATTAATTTGCATTCTTCAGAATTGGCCTAACGGCAGCGAAGTATTGTAATAGGGTTTAAGTCTTTGAGAATACTTTGGACCATCGTTTAACAAAGCCCAATACGAAGTTAGCTCTGTTTATGATGTCAATATAGGCAAGTAAATAAGGTTCACTGTTGCTATAATCCCTCAATCTTCTTTACCTTTTACATAAGTGGAGCCGCAGGGGTGGTGGAAAACGTTTTCACGAATAAGACATAGCCTGGCATTTGTGTACATTCAACTCCAGAAAATGTTGTTGCCACCAAATGGGGAAGCCATTCAAATCATTTTGTAGTGCAAAAGGGTCGGAGAGCTGGGAGAATGGTTTGTAAAATAAGAAGTTAAAAGAGAGTCGAAAGGAACTGAGCAACAAGGTTCGCAATATTTTTAAAGATGATGACAGACAAACCATCGAATCTGGAGAAGTTATAGTAAATGGATGTACACTTCATAGATCAACGGATTTCTGGATTGGATATACCCGATATCTTTTGGCCAGGGGGTTGAAGGTTTAATCTCCCGACTGCGTAGACTAGTTTCGCCACGGAATCAAAAACTTTGGATAAGAACGGATTCACTGTAGACGACCCAGTAAAACGAAGTAATGGCAAAAACTTCTCAGTCTGAATGGAACATATCGATATAAAGCAGATATTCCGGTCTTTCAGGATGTGCTCTGGAATAGACCGGAGAAAGAAGGCCGAATATCTGTAAGATATGTACACTACGTTGACTAATAAAGGAAACGGAAGATGCGTTTATTTGGATGCAGATTTATTGAAGTCTTGAGCAATCGGCGCCGAGCGATCGAAGATATAGACGTTGTTACTAAAAATATCCAAACCTGCGAGCAGTCACGGAGAGGTGTCAACCTGGCGATACCCAGTGTTACAACTGTTTCTACAAATAATTGTGCTTATTTTACCTCCAAGTAATAACCATCGGGTACTGGTCGATGTCCTTTTGGAATCGACTTGCCGTACTTATAAGGGCGAGTGTTGACCAGCAGACAAAAATAGCAGCACTATAAACGGCACAGCAGATGAATTCCCCAGATGGAATCAACGGTGAAGTAAGATCCTAGAACAAAACAAACAAATGCGACTTTATCCGGGCTACTGCGACATGTTTGGGGCTCAGACCGATGAGAATTTCCGAGACTAAGTCAGGGTATTAGAAAAAAAACCTCCACGAGTCCTTATTGGACCAACGGCTGAGCTCACATCCCCGAATGGGTTAAAGGCTTTGGTCTAACTGACCCATCGTCCTAGGAACTGGCCCTCCAAATAAGGGTTTGTGCCGCCGCAATAACTGCTCGACCATGGAAAAAATAAACTAAGTTACGAAGCAACAACAAGCGTCGCATACCGATGAATCTACTGTTAACAACTCTTGCAAACGAAAAAAGGACAATGAACCTCGGATCTGCACGTGGAATGTTAGGTCCCTTAATAGGCCGAAATGCGATTTGATAGGCCGGACAGAAAGAGGATGAAAAACTGCGACATCTACTACGGGGATTCGCAGTGATGTCAGTGGTGCTTTTGCTAGTATTGAGACGGAACCGGTGTCAATGACGGCAAGTCCAAGTATATGCTGTCAATGCTGTCAACACGAAAGGACACCCAACACCGACGTCCTCGGACAGAACGTCTACTTTGTCTACTTAGGTTCCGCTTTCAATTCAGGCAACGACATCAGCGCTGAGATGAAACGAAGAACAACTCTTGCCAATTGCCGCTTTTTTGGGGTAAGAAGGCAATTGACTAGCAAAGCCCTCTTTCGAAAAACAAAACTGACCCTATATAAGACCTTGATAATCCCAGTCCTAGCCTATGGCGCAGAGGCATGGACTTTATCATAAATCCCTGCTTTGACTTTGAGAAAAAAATTCTTTGGGTTATTTTCGGTTTCGTCTGCATAGACGGTTAATGGGGGACGAGATACAACGACGAACTGTACAGGCTGTACAGCAACATCGACTTCGCCAGAAGAGTGAAGATCCATCGACTGATATGGCCGGGTCATGTAGAGCTAGGTGTAGGATGAACATCAATGCTCTGGTTCGAAAAGTCTTCGAATCCGCTCCCGAGGGACAGCGCAGTAGAGGAAGACTGCGACTCAGGTGGAGCACGCAAGTGGAACGGGACCTCTGCCAACTTAGCGTGTGAAACTGGATGCAGCTAGCTAAAGATCGAACTGGCTTGGGACGCTTGTTGGTTAAGACCCAGCTCCACCACGGAATATAGCGCTACTATAAGTAAATACAATAAGTAATAAGAAATGAGGACATCCTCGGTAGGACAGTTGGAAAGCATGGCCTACACGACACCGCGTCAAGAAATGAACTCAGCCTAACTGATTTTGCGGAGGATCAAAATATCAATAAAGCTAGCTCAAGGTTTCCACACCACAATATTAATAACAGTCGCCTGGCCATAAGACAGTAAACCAAACTAATTATATTTATTTTGACTCAAGACCCTCCTTCAATAGCATAGATGTCTGAGAATTCCGAGCCGCCAGCCCACCAGCTCGCTACCTAGTTGCAGATACGCTACGAGTATGTCTACGGTTCTCCGCGTAAACCATTCTCGATCGCATATAGCCCAAGCCCTTGTTATGACTGATGCAACAAGCATCAAGTCTTCAGAAATGCTGCAACTGATGTGCTGGGCTTAACTCGACCAATCTCACGTAATCTTTGGTTTGATGAAGACCCAAAGTACGCACATATGTAGGCCAAAATAACTTCTGAATGGAGCTACATAGAAGATTGAGAGTTTCTAGTGGGTTCTATGAGCAAATTGGAAGACATGGGAGGTGCTAATTCAGGTAAAACATTCGGAAGTTTCACTAATAGATAAAAAGAACATGTCAAGCCAGCAATATCTGAGCAGGAACCTGCAAAAATTAGCAAGGAAATTTAATAGTAGAGATCGCAGTCTCTTCTGACGATCATCCGGTGTCAGGCAGGAGGAATCATTTAGCTTGGGCAAAAAAAGCCAAGCATTGCATTACATTACGGACTGGATGCACCAGGATGGGTTGGCAGATAACACCAACCCTTTCAAAGATCTTGTACAAGATCTTGTCTGTTGTATTGTATGAATGCATAAAACCATTTCTAAATGATCTGAATAGTCCATCAGTGGTTTTAAATCAGGGAAATACGCAATTGTCCAAATATTCACACTGCGGCAGATACTAGGAAAAGCCGAAAAAGTTCAGATCGGTACACATTACCTCTTCGATTCCAAAGCCGCATATGACAACATCTGTAGAGACGAGCTATACAGAGCCATGCCGAATTTTAATATCGCTGCCAAATTCGTAAAATTTTGCCAAATGACAATGGTGTGCTTCGCTATGGGGCGGAGAGCTTTAATGTCAAAAACTGGAAAAGACAGAATGGTGCTCTTTCAAGTCTTCTTTAGAAAATTGTGCGAAACTCCCAAGCCCACACCAGGGGCACAATCTTCCGAAAGTCAGTCTAAATGCTTGCATACGATGGTGAAGTTGTGAATGGAAGCAAAACTTTGTAGTGTATGCTGTGCACAAGAAAGGATGCGCACCATCGACGAATCGGACACAAGAGAAACCTTTAACTTTGAAGAAATTAGGGATTTTGTCTTGCTCTGATCCGCTATTTCCTTTAGTCTAAAACGTAATTGAGTAATAAGTCCTTATCAAGAAATACTAAGGAGTCTCTCTATATAGCCCGCAACATCACAGCGCTGCTCTAGGGCGCAAATGTAGACAGCTTGGTCGCATTTCATGCAAAATTCTTCAGATGATATTTGGTTCAGTTTGTGTTGACGGTCTTTGGATGAGGAGATATAACTTGGTCAGAAAATGGGTCATCAGTTGCCTTGGATGCCCAGGATACTTTGAGCGAACCCTTTCCAGGAAAACAACGCAGTAGAGAAAGATACAGCTCGCACAAATAAAAGAGCACCTCAACCATTTCAAAGTTCAGAACTAGAGATTGTTGGAGACTGAGGTCCGAGTCTTCTCTAAATGAATAAATACCTCACTCAGTACTTGTACTTGGGATTCCAGATTTGGATGATGGTCGCCACTGGTAGATAGTCAATCTTAATGTACAGCAAGGTATTTATCTTACAAGCTCATGCTGCCTGTCCTGGGCAGTTTAAAGGGGCCGATTTTACTGAACAGTACTACTGAACCCGCTAATGTAGTACTTTTCGACAACGTCTCTTAAAATCAACCGCATTCTTGCCGTCGCTAAGCACCAGAATCAGCTGGGTATAGCTGTATATTTAATAGAGTCTAACTCAACACACTGATGAAAAACAAAATAAATATATAAAGAAAAGATCAATGAGGGAAAACCGGTTGGGCAAAAGTAGTGAACAAGAAAAAGTTGTCAGAAATTGCAACAAAGATGTGTCATCGTTTTCGATTGAACATTTAACTCATGTATTACTGCCGGCCGGCGGCATTATTTACCCTCAACGCACGAGTATCTGCCTGTCAACATTTCATAGTAGTAGTGGCCGGAAAGCTCTTTTGCCTCACGGACGGCGATGCGAGATACTACACCGCTATCATTATACATTTAGCAAATTTGTATTATTGGTGAATCATAGATAGGCCAAGCTCAAGGTCAAGTTTATAGGTTTGGTAGGTATGCTGATGTTTTTTGGTTGCGTGTTCTGCATTAACTTTTACACTTACTCTCCTCTCTGTTTCTTCGATGGGTAGTGCCTTCTTCATTAACACATTCCTCATCCAGTATTTGCGTCCAGCACTCACACTGTAGATGTCATGCTGCGGCCAAAGTTTTTGCCAAAGCCTGAAACATGTCTGCATGAGTTTGTAGGAGGAGTTTCTTACCTTTTAGCGCAGCAAGTATTTTTCAGACTTACACGGCCATGATCTTGTATACTCGTCCCGCCAAACTATTGTAACATTACAGTCAATGAAATGACGATGTATAGATACTCTACCAGGAGTTGTCTAAACGTTGATATACCTCGATATTGACGGGGGAATAGGCTGCAAAAAAACCTTATGAAACATGCGACATTTAACAAGGATTTACACTGGTAAGTCTTGAGGTTACCGCTTTTGCCTGTGTGACATGTAAGGCTAAGACTTTCAGTCTTTGGGTATGCACTCATAGTCCCATTCCCAATTGATGACCTGGTGTACATACTCATTTAGATGGAGAGCACTTGCATTAGACCTACCAGAAGTTGCATCTCCTGATGAGTGCTTGTTCCTTAAATAACAAGAAAGAGCTTCTGTGACTGAACACTTCGAAACTCAGTTAATATGTAAACCTTACTTCACGCTTATTCACCCTGCTATCTGAGACGTTTGGGGAACGTATGACAAACTTTCTGCGCCATAAAATGAAAGCCATTGACTGTGGCCCAGCAAGCCTGTTAAGTAGCAAGAATCGCCTTAGATACGGACAGATTTTTAGGCTATCCTGAACAGAGAATGCTTGTATTTTAAAAATTTCTTCGACTCAACAAAAGAAAGTCATCAGAATGTCAGATTCCACCAGCCACAAGATCAGCTGGTTCACGTATAGAGTTGATACTTTAGAATGTCCGAAACTATTCCATCCCATAATCAAACCCGTAAAAATGCTTGCTTAACCCAGTTAAAAGATCAGCAGACTTCGGGATTCTGGGTATCATCGCAACTAGGACCGAAAATAATGGGAGATATCTGATCAGACGACCAAGGGGAAAGTCAAAGCAATATCGGTAAGAGGCTAAGAAACCGTAGCACATGGTTATCAGCAGACAGTCAGTCAAAGTTCAACTTGCAACAGCTTCATCTGTTGAGAGATCTGAACATGAAGCCCAGTACCAGCCGAAGAGAACCATTTATGCTGATATGTACATATTAGGGACTTTAACGAAGAACACAGCTCAAAGCAACAATTCCCCTAGTAGTCTAGAGGGTGGCTTTCTCATTTCAGATGAGAATCACTTGAAGAGGTGGGGCAAATGTTACACGATCGGGACTATCACGATAACTGGTTTTGAACAACTGGTTGTCTCCGGTAATCCTTACCCATGCAGGTATAAATTTCAAAGGCATGTTCGACCAGTAACATAAGACTGGGCTACGCCATAATAGGGGCCGTAACTCTATTCAGAAGAGAATAAAAAAATGTAGCGATCCACTGGTGACGACCCTTGGTTAAAGGACAGCGATGTAGGGGCCCTTAACATGCCACGTCCAGCCGACCAATTAACCCACCACCGCGATCCAGAAAGTGTGGTGGGATCGGGCGAGCAAACGGAGCATAAAAAACTGTGATATCTACTATGATGATTGCTACAGTTATTAGGATGCAGATTTGTCATACGTGGCGGACTTAGGCAAGAGCTCTTGAACTTCCGACTCATCTTATGATAATCCGTATCAAGGCTACGTTCGCTAACATAAGCCTAATTTGGGCCCATGCCCCCACGAAAGACAACGACGACGACACCTAAGAATATTTCTTCCAGCTACTCGTCAAAACCTATGAGCAATATCTTAAGTATGACCTTAAAATCGTACTAGGCGATTTGAGCGCCAGGATGGGAAAGAAGAGCATTTTTGGTGGGACATGTACCTCGGGCAACGAACTTAGACTTATTCCTTCTAAGGCAGGATAAAATATCACTATAGCAAGTATGCGGGTTTCTCATCTCAACAAACGCCAGCGGACATGGCGATCTCCGGATAGTGAAAAGCTAAACGAAATTTTGCGATCGACGTAAGGCATGCCTCCACTATTCTGGTCGTCCAAACTTACTGGGAGGCTAATATTGACTCGGATTACTACCTTGTTGCAGACGAACGCAGACTTTCCAAGCAGCACAACAAAGAAGTGCTACTTTGAGAATATATAGCGCAAAACAGCTGCAATCGCCAGAGATCATTAGAAACTTTACCGAACGCGTATCCCGAAATTTTCACAATAACTCCTTTGCCGTCATTATCAAATACCGAAGGCCAACAGCAAAGTTGTGCTGGTGTGCTGGTTTTCACCCGACCATCACCGAGAAATCCCTGGTTTAGTCAAGAATGCCGGCAAGCACGTGCAGCTAAACAAACGGCCTCTCCAGAAGAAGAAAAACACCACGAGAAGCGCGTGACCGAATATATTAATAGTTTGTATTCCAGGAACAACGTAGGGAGTTTCACCAACAGGTAAAAATAATGTGGTAGGGCAACAAGACCCGCAGAGAAACCTATAACGATGAAGAAGAACACCTTGTATTTGAGTCACAGTCGGTGCTGAGAATATGGCGTTATATGGAATATAACGGCAACAAAACCAATATCGCGCTGTCGAGCAGAATAGACCATTCAACTTAGACGATGATAGCCAAAACTTCCGTCTACCTGGCCAAACCGAAGTAAGGATAGCAATATCCAACAAAGCTGCTAGACCTGACGGCTTACTGGCCTATGTATTCGAACCAGCTGGAAGTGACTTTGTGGAGAGAATACCATACAGCAACTCATTTTTCAGATCTGGTCAGAAGAGTGTATGCCTGATGAATGGAGTCATCAACTCAACTGCGTCAACTATAGAGGTTTAAGTCTTGTCAATATTATATAGAGGATCTTATCTCCGATATTGTGTGAACGGTCTGAAACTCTTTGTCAGGGAAGTCCGCAATTAACCAAATTTTGACAATCCTGCAGATCCTGTAAAAAATTCAAGAACTTCAACTCGATACTCACCATCTTTTCATCGATTTTAAGGCCGCATGTGACACCATTTATAGGGACGAGCTATTGTATATAGAGAGAGCCATTTCTAATTTTGAAACAAAGCTGCCAAAACGGGTTTAGCGGTGAATGACGGCAAAACTAAGTGTGTGCTGTCAACAAGAAGGCACACACAATATCTACCACTACATGTTAGTAAGAAACTTTGTATACCTTGGCTCTGATATAAATTCTGCTAACGACAGCTCAGCAGAAATAAAACGAAGAATGACTCTTGCCAATCCCTGCTGCTTTGGTAATTCAAGGTAATTGATAGGGATAGGGCCTTATATCTCGAAAAGCTAAGGAGGCTTTATATAACACCTTGATTATCCCAGTCCTACTCTATTGCGCTGACACATGGACTCTATCGAAAGCGGATGGAGATATTCGAAAAACCCTTCGAAAAATATTCGGTCCCGTTTGCGTTGACGGGCTTTGGGGGAGAAAATTCACCGACGAACTATACGAGCTGTACGGCGCCATCAATCTAGGCAGAAAACTTCGCATCAGTCGCCTGAGATGGCACATGTACATAGAGAAGACGCAGGCGTCTTCGAATCTAACCCGAAGGGAAATGACGAACACCTCGCCTTAAGTAGAAGTGAACCTCAACCGACACTGAGTGCCCAGCTGGAGGCAGTTAGCTAAGGATCGGGCTAACTGAAAAGTAAATAAGTGAGGACAGGAACGAAGTACACCTAGGCTGTCGGTGTCGAATAAGTCGGCTTTCACCTGCATCAACCAGATGAACACATCTCGGTTTATTGTAGAACAACGTGTCGTGTACAGATCTCCGTTTTACCAGCTTTTTATTGGCTTTCGACAACACAAATCCGGAGTTTCGCAGATGTGGTATTTTTAACAATATCATTGTTATTGCTTCATATAGCATAGTGAAGTCCATAGTGAAGTGTTGCGCACCACCACTTGATCACCGTTTCTATCTCTGGTGACAATAAGCGAGTTTTATTGCGCTACACTATCAAATGTAACCGAAGGAAATTAATGGGGAATCAAATTCTACTTGAAATACCTGCGCTGGACTTACTCGTATCTTATGTGTCTCTGTTCCTTTCAGCCAAAAAGATCCTTGCTGCTTCAACCGAATTGTTTTTAAACGGCTTCTTTTGCTTTACACATACTCGTAGTAATGAATCTTCTTTGCCTTGATATTCATATCATGGGTTGCATTCTTAAGGACATATTCCGTTTAAGGAAAAGTAGTCCTACAGTCGCTTCTTTGAGTTTGTTCTTTGACTGTCTTCGATACCGGTTGTTGTTCTCTGACGCAATGGTACTCAGGATTAACTTCGGCCCGAGCCTTAGCCTGCTCCAGGAACGGAATAAAGTCGGATGGTTGGTTTCTAGGCGCTGTCGTATTTGTGAGAGATGCCAATCTTTGACTTAAGTACGCTAAATAGATTCTGAAGACATCTTCAAGCTAGTCAGTCCCATTTAAGGGCGAAATTTATTTCTACAAATTGCCGGTGCCTGTTTGATTCTTTTCAGAATTCTGAAGCTCTGTACACTTGGACATAAATCCGCACGCGTACTATACATGGTGACATTTCTTTGGCATCGGGGGTTAAAGATTTTTCTTAAATCAGAAGGAGGTCATGTAGAAGCTGAGTACTCGGACGAGTGGTTCCAGATACCTACATCGTTCCACAAAGTACTAGTAGTTAGCCGTAGGAACTCCATACACAGTTCTGGAAGATGTTTTCAGATACCGTGATTGCCATGTCTTCTCACCAAGTTGAACCATAAGTCGAGTGATGGCATGAAACCGTTCCTGCATCACATTTCGTTGAATCTGGACAGCGCTGCACCTAGTAACGGTTGGAGTGCAACAGCATAGACACAAATTGTTTTATTGGGAGATGACGTTCACAAAAGAATTTCATCATTTAAGCAAATAGGAAAACTCCCCAGAATGTGATCGATAAGTGAATTCCTGGCTTGACAACAGAAAAGCACGCGTAGTTACATACAGCGGAAACCCAATCCTAGCAAGCAAGTACATCGTGTGCCAGATGCTGGACACAGATTTGTTTTGCTTCCCAATTTCCAACACACAAGAGACCTTGGATAGGCAGCCCCATATGTTCGTGCCCCCGAAAACGTGATTTTGTTTGTTTTTATGTTAACTTGTAGCCAAAATATTTTTTTTAGTACGAGTACAACTCATTGAGATAAGGAAAAGAGAAGAAAAACCGCTCATTCTCCCACACATCGAACGAAAAAGCTTTCAACTCAAAGGCTTCTTGGTATTGGTTATATGTACTCTTGCATATAACTCAAAATAGCGTTGAAAATATAAAAATGACGTCAGTAATTGTCGCTATCGAATCGATAGACTTTTATTTCACCACCAGCACAAATTGCAAATACCTCTGGCGTGTATATAAGCAGCGACTGCTGTGAACTCAACCAGTCTCTACCGAGCACTCATTCGTATCGCATTCAAACGCAGGCATTCGCCAGACGCCGTGGCTTTGCTCTGAATCATCAAAGTGATTTTTTCCTACAAGTACAGTTACTTCATAACTGAAATTTAACCAACAAAAAAAGTGCAAAGATGTCGGTAGTACAGATGACGTCAGATCAACTACAACAGCTAATCGAAGCCGTTCGTGCCGCAGCTGTAGCAGGCGCCCCAGTTGGAGCTGCTGCAGCATCAGCCGTTCAATCAAAGGGTAGCTTTACCAACTGCTCTGCCCGCTTTGGAGGACAACGTGACCACGATGCCGTTGAGGAGTTCATTACGTCAATGGTGACATACAAGGAAATCGAACACATCAACGATGAAGACGCATTACGTGGAATATCGCTGCTCTTCTATGGGCTCGCATCTACCTGGTGGCAAGGTGTCAAGCGTGAGGCAAAGACCTGGGAAGACGCCATCGAACTCATCCGGAGTCACTTCTCACCAACGAAACCAGCCTACCAGATCTACATGGAGATCTTCCAGACACCACAAAGCGAGGGTACAGCCATCGACACATTTGTGTGCCAAAAACGTGCTTTGCTCGCCCAATTGCCTGAAGATCGCCACGATGAACAGACCGAAATCGACTTGATCTACGGCTTGCTACACATCAACTATCGCAAGCATATTGCCCGTCATGATGTCAAGACGTTCCGTGATCTATTGGAAAGAGGTCGAATCATCGAGCACAACAACACCGAGGCCTGTGAAGCTACACCTTCGAATGAGGCTACTACGGGCGGACGTAGTGGTCCAAAACGTTGCACACACTGCAATTACAGAGGACACACTGTCGAGAATTGTCGCAAGAAGAAGGCAGCTGAGGAATAACAAGGGTCAACGTCATCTCACCCAACAACCATCCAAGTATTTAAGGTTAAGGTATAAACTATTGTAGATTTAAATTTGCACTTTTTTCTCAAGGCTTTTCAAGACTGTCTCGAGTAGAACCAGTTCGTTAGGAGTTTTTGGAAATCTCTCTTTTATCTACGCCATGTCCATGTGATGTCCATGCCGAAGATATTGAGGGACTCCAATCAACCTGATGAAGTGATCGTTTCGAGCCTTTTTGAATTCGCTTCTTTTTTTATATAACAAAAATCTGGTAAAGTGACGCCAGTAAGTCGGGACACTACGCCCCACCATGATTCTTAAAAAAGTTTTCTAACTTTTTAATATTTTTGTATTCAACCGCCTTCGGGCACCAACTAGAAGCCGAGTACTGAATAGAATTTTCTGAAGGTTGGGACTCGTTTTTGTGATCGTTCCGTGGACCGAAAGATCGCGTGGAATTGGCAAAATGTTTGGATTCTTAAAGACTGCGGTACTTGTATCGTTTTCTTTGGGTGTCCTCCCACTTTGTCTCTTCTTTACGCGTCTATTGGCCCTGGTTTGGACACAATTTTGAGGCTCACTTGACTGAAGACATCTATGAGGTACTCACCCCCGTTTGCACATCTGATTTGAATATTTTCTGGTCTTTCGAAAGGAATTTTGGTATTGTCTTTTGGGTGGCAATGCTGGATTTTCATGCCGCAGATGCGATAAGCCATTCAAATTGGGTGTACAAAAGGGTTCCGGGGACTTTGTCCCCACCCCACTGCTCAACGAGATGCTCAATTGTATTGAGGTTGAAAAGAGTGTGGGATGCCTTCAACCAAACAAGACAGGGGCTTCAGAGGGACGGGTTTCCTTAGAGGTAGATCCATGTAGAGCTTGCCTTTCATGGATCTGGTTCTGTGGAGACCCTGGTCTCTGAATGACCCTGTGGAGTGCGGTTTTAGGCGCCTACAAACTTTTCACGTTCTCAAAATGTATTGATGCACCTCTGCGAGTGGCAAAAACCCCAAAAAAAACCAAACTCAAACCGTTTTTATGCGAAAGCATCAAAACACAACCAACCATTACAACTATGCGCAAGCATAATTGTTTACTCGTGCATGAGCTTATTCAATTTTCGAATTGTTTCGAAAAAGTAATTTGCTATTACATATGTCGGCAGTCTAAAACACTGTTATAAGGCATACGCCAGAGTTGGCTATGTCTCAAGACTTCCTTACAGTCTTATGTTTTTTTTTTTTTTAATATCCTGGCTGAGACGCCAACCCCCACAAGTCACTTTGTATACGAATGCGATCGATAACTCAATAAAAACATCGTAATATGGTATGTACTCGTACAATTAAAGGAAGAATGTATTAAACAATATGTCCTCGAATGTATCTATTACAATTTTTATCTAGAGACTCTTAAATTTCAAAATCTGTAACAACAAAATGTAATTTTGAAGAAATTTTTATACAATATTTGTATTTTTGTAAATAAATTTAAGAAAGCTATTTTGTTATAAATAAATCTTCGGATTTAGGAGTTACAAATTTGATTGTTTCACTTCTGTGTGGGGTCCTGTTTTGGGCAAGTTTATTTATGTGTCGTATTCTTCTATTTCCACTTCCTTCCACTGATTTCATCGCCTAGGGTTGGTACAAGCAGCGGACATTCTATGCCAAATATAAAGTATCTAGACACAGGGAGACGATTTTGTATCTATTTATTGGTTCTCTAATACGCAGAATTATACGAGTACAATACTTTACATACTCTTACATACGAATATGTGTACTATATGTATCATATGTGTTCTATTTTTGTATATAAGAAGCCGTAGAATCGAGTGTTACTTCGCTTACGGAACGATTGAGTATAACTCAAGGACAAAGCTTTTTCCCATTCATGAGAGCAGAAGTTCATGATAAATACGTAGTAGGTGTCACAGAAGTGAGATCATAAATGCAGTAGCGACGTTGGGGTAGGGCGCTGGACGTGGAGTAGCTCCGAAATTTGCGCCCTAGTACATACTACGACCGAAATGCAGAAGAGTTGGTCTTTCCACTTTTACACGTACATACTTTGTTGCAGCATGTCGAACGCTAGTTTTTAGCTGTTCCACTCGAAGTGTCGGAGTTTCGAATAAAAATCTAAAAGCCAAAATAATTTATTTATAAATCTGTTGGGATGTACGACTCTCGTCCAACGTGATTCAAGGTCAAGTATTCATTTCTTCTAAAAGGCCACACTGTTTGAGGCCATGAAATCCCAAAAAGTTGTTATGACCCCTGCTCGGTTTCGGATGATTCTCTGGCGGTAAAATGACTTCAATTGGCTGTGTACGGTTAAGGTAGGCACTGAGCAGCACCAACCTCGCGATGCTGTAACAACGGGTACTCATTATTGGTACTAATTTTATATCATCGTTGTAACCGCTAGGAAGATGGAAGCACCATAATTCACTAATTCGTTGTCAGAAATGACTGAACCTCAGCGGAAGGACGATAAAGGGTTGAATTCACGTCATAGAATTTACGATTCCTTTAACATTCAGTATGGCAGATACCTCATATGGCCTACTTAGTTAGTTAGGTGGCGCTACAGCTACGGGCGAACCTGTGCCTCAGCTTGGCAATTTTTCCAGTTAGCCCAATTCATCGCTAACTCCCTCTGCTTGCGCACTCAGAGTCGGATGAGGTCGCTTCCACATGTGCACGGCAACTAAGGTGAGAATTTCCTCTACTACGTTTTCCCTCCGGGTTAGTTTCAATGACTCTGCGGGCCATCTCAGGCGATTAATGTGGAGTTTACTGACTAGGTCATCTTTTAAAGCCCTTCAAGGGAAACGGGACAGACAGACTGAGGATATCTCCATCCGCTTTCGATAGACTCAGCACCATAAAGTAGAACTGTGATGATTAAAGTCTTGTATAGAGTCACCTTAATTTTTTGGGATAGGGCCTTGCTACTCAATTACCTTCTTAGCACCCAAAGAAATAGCGATTAGCAAGAGTGATTCTTCGTTTTATTGGCAGAATTTAAAGAAGAGCCAAGGTAGACAAAGTTCCTGGCTACCTTGTAGTGGTAGATGTTGCGTATCTCTTGTTGTTGACAATATACACTTGGTTTTGCCCCCATTTACCCCTAAACCGATTTTGGCAGCTTCGTTTCAAAACTTGACATGGCTCTATATAGCTCGTCTCTATAAGTGCTGTCACACTCGGTCTTGAACTTCTAGAGTCTTTTAAATGGATCTGCCGGATTGTGAAAATTTGGTCGATTTCCTGGCATGAGACCATACTGATAGGTGCCAATCAGATTGTTGAGCAAGGGTTTTGGCATTCACATAATATGGGAGATAAGATAGTCTACATAATGTTGAAAAGACTTATATTGTACTTCTATAATTGACGCCGTTGAGGGGTATCCCTTTTTGTAGATCAGCCAAACGGTGTTGAGATTCCTTTCAGCAGCTGTCCACTCTTCAGATCAAATCTGAAAAATGAGTTAGTGTGTGTAGGCCAGCAAGCCGGCAGGTCCAGTAGCTTTGTTGGTATTAGGCTTAGATATTGCTTTCCTTACTTGGTTTTAGCCAGGTGGACGGATGTTTTGACTATCATCGTCTAAGTTGAATGGTCTATTCTGCCTAAGGCGGCATGTTGGACTTCGTCGCCAAATTCTATATTTTCAACACCGACTATGACTCTACTACAAGGTTTCCTTCTTTATCTCTACAGGTTTCTGTATGGGTCTTGTTGCCTTAACGCGTTATTTTTACCTGTTGACAAAGCGTTCATACATTGCCCCTGGAATGCAAACTGTTAATATCTTTGATGGCGTGTTCTCGTGCTTGACTCGACCCGGCACATCAGCTGCGGCGTGCCTAATCGAACGGTGCCACTACTCTCCGGTACTTGAAGCTGTGAGTTAGTGAGAGTTTTCGGGATACGCGGTATATCTTTTCACAGTAGTCCTTGTTTGTTCTGCCACATGAATAATTCGCATTCGTAGCTTGGCTGCTATACGGTAATGGTCCTCAACTCAATATTGGCCGGCCGGAAGGTTGGGACATCCAGAATTCTGGAGACATGCCCTACGTTGATCGCAATTTGATTTAGAGTTGCATTATCCGGAGACCGCCATGTATATTGGTGTGTACTGAAATGAGTAAAGCGCGTGCCTAAGTCCGTTTCCAGACATGCTATCGTGTAGGCAATGCTTACCAACTATCCTACCAAAAATGCCGTCCATTCTTATCCTATCCATGGTAAGGACATTGCTTATATGTCTTGTCTAACAAAGAGCTTAGGAAAGAATCACGATATATCAGAGTACGTCCGAAGATGAGCTTGACGGTGAGCATTATAGCGAGACGGGTGTTACGGTTAAAAGGAGCGGAATGCTACTGATAATTTCGGTGCAGAGCTGGTGGTGAAAATAGCGATAGAACAAGGTGAGACAGGAAACCCTTTCCTCTGTGTTTTAACCCCACTTGACCAGATGTGGCCATTGTACTCCAAACCGCGCTTGAGGAAACCTAGACATTTCGCTGCATTTTTGACGACATCGAATATGTGTTCATTCCAAAGTAAGTTGTCATTGCCACACATACCGAGAATAGGAAGTTTTTCGGTTTCGGCACTTGCACTCATGGATAATGGCTGGGTGTTTGGATTATGCTTTAACGACAGCAGACAGCATTGAGTTGTGGATGCATTAAATTCGACTCTGTTAGTTTGTTATGCTGGTAATATCAGAATTTAATGAGCAGCATACGTTGCCGTTCCCGTTCTACAGCCGAAGAGCAGGGATGTGAGTCAGGGAATGATATCAAAAGCAGAGTACTATCATCAGCAAAAGAATATATTGGATTAGAAGTGGCAGACAAGAGAACATTGATGAAAATTAAAAAGAGTGTCGGAGACAGAACGGAGCCTTGGGGCACACCAGCATTTAATTTGTGAATATCAGACGGTTTCAAAACCGTCCAAGACAACTTGAATTGATCATTCCAGAAGGTAATTCCTAATCCATTGAAGAAGAGAGTCATCCATCCCAAAAGCACGCATTTTCGACAAAAGAACCTGATGCCAAACTCAGTCAAATGCCTTAGACAAATCAAGTGCAACTATCTTGCTTTCGCTTGATTGATGTACGCTTTGGTTCCACTTTTCGGTAAGACGTGCCAACAAATCATTAGTGGACCTGTTGCTACGAAAACCGTACGAAGATTTCTTGTGTCGAGATATTTCATGAGTGCTTCCCTGACCTTGGAAATAAGGGACGTAAGTGCAATGGCTCTGTACGAAGAGAGAGAAGAAGATTCCCCTTGGACATATGCTGTTTGCTATCTGCTCGGACAGGAGTCCTGAAGAGTAGGATTGATGAAAAAGCTTGCGCAGTGGTTTTACCAACGTCGAAGAACACCTCTTCGGAAGAAGGGGAGATATACCATCTGGCCCAACAAACTTATGTATGTTAAGTACTTTTGCGAGTGCGAAAGTAGATTCGTCTCATTGAAGATTCGACACAGTCAAGTGTAGACGAGAACAAAGCACAATCTGGAAGGCTTGAACTGGCCGCAAAGTATCCAGCAAGCAGATTAAGAAAGGCGTTGCCGTCTTCCCTGGCTCGTTTGAACTTTTTTTCAATCCTGACAGTCTGTTTACAGCTCGAGTCATACCATGCCTTTTCTTTTGGTTTGATACTCTTCATCCGATGAGGGATAAAGGATGTCGTTTCAAAGAGAATAGTGATCTTATCAGTAGGGGCATCCACGTCGTTATCGAGGAAACATAACGACTTGTTAAAATTCCTAGAGAAGCTGTTAAGTCCGCTCCAATTGGCTTTCTCGTATTGCCATACCGTTCTTTTAGGAAACTTTTCTCTAACTGTGTGGTGATGGACGAGGAATTAGCTGATATGACACAATGATCTGCCGAGCCTAGAGGGGAGTGCACAAGAGAGCAAGTCCAGGGTGTTCGGCGGTATGACTATCAACGTCTGGTATTCGCGAGGGCTCATTTACAATACAAGCTGGATCAGATTGTGTTCCGCAGGGAACATCTCAACACACCGTCCTTCGGATGTTGTTTGTCCAGAATGTCGAAGCCACCCACAATTGTGTAAATTGAAATCGCCCGTAATCACGATTTCAGTATAAGGATACAGGGATACAATTCTTTGAATGGAGTCAGACATCAAACTCGTGAAAGGTCGAGTTGCTGTCCAGTTTGGGGCTTCTGTAAATAAAGCAGTAGTGGATAATTTGCTTACGGAGATGGAATTTTAACCACATGAAATTAACTCCGGGTTGAAACAGGGTCTACATTGTGGTGGAGTTACATCACTATGCACGTAAATGGCGGCACCGCGGTGAGAGAAGAATGGTGACACTAGTTCGTAGCCAGGTAGCTTCAGATCGGAGTGATATGAGAGGTGTGGGCGGGGATCTACCTGTGTTGCACTAAGTGCCGAAACAGCTGGTCTGAATTGTGATTGCTTTGTAGCCCGCGTATATTTGCTATGTTCACTCTAAATTCCCGAAATATGTGATGTTCCGACTGATACTCTGCCAGTAGTCTTATAGATGCGTGTGAGATACATACGTACACATATGGAGTATTAAGTGTATTATACGTATGTAAGTATACGTGTTACATACGAGTATTTCAACGCTTAATTAAAGAATAACAATAAGTTCGTTTGAATTAAGATCAATTGTTTACTGAAGTGTCAAACCGGTTAAAGATAGTTACCCTATCCCCTTTAAAGTCTTCCAATCCCCCTTTTCTTTCCATTTAATTGACGTCTTTCAAAAGAAGTGGGAAAATAAATCTTATTTTGGTAAGATTGCCTCAATATTTCATTTTCTATAAGAAAAAAAATAATAATCCGGTCAAACAACTTCCCCAACAGCAGTTCTTACAAGAACAAGATTGTTTTTCCAGCGAATCATTTGTTTACTCTCGAGTTAAATAATTTTGGATACATGCTACAGCCTGCCCCATCAGCTTGTGCTTCTCGAACCTATATAAAAAAGATAACACCAGCATATATGTAAGTTCCTCAAAAGCTTTTAAGAGCAATTTCACAATACATTCCAAAGTCGATTTGCTAACGAAATGAAATGATTCTACGGACTCTATCATACTCGTATAAAAGCTGCGACCCATCGCACATTTACTTTCGTTTAAAGCGAACGCCGACACAACCGTTGTCTATTAGGGATAATCGAATTATTATTATTAATTGTAAATTATTTAAGTGATCAAAGAGAATTTATCACCGGTCCTAATGTCGTCAGAGCTGCTCGAATACCTTGGCACCACGGCTGCTATCACTGGTCCAGGAGCTGCTGCTGCAACAGTAGCCATGAAAGTTCTATTATATGGGTTAATCTTCTCCCTATGGCGAATTGTAGATACTTTTGGTGTGGCTAGAAATGTACCAATTCAGCTACCACAGGACTATTGCACGGACGCTTTTCAAGAGAAAGTCGAGGCCTTAGCAAAAGAAATGCCAGAATGTCGGAAACATTGCCAACTGTCGCAACGTCCAAAGGATGATTTTGGTGAAACAAATAATACGAATGGTAACGATCTCAGGAATACCAATTCCAAAGAATTTGACTGTCCAAAGAATCTAAAAGATGCTAACGAAAACTCCGGATCAGTTCTGTTTTCGAATGCAGGTAAGCAAAAACTACCATAGGTTCAAAATACTCTAAAAATGTTGGAAAATATTCTATGAATCTGATTAACGTTAAAATTCAAAATGAATTATTTTTTTGATTTAAATTTTAATTTCTTATTTGTTTAGATACTTTTCAATTGATTAACGAGTTCTTATCTAAGTCACAAACTTGGTTTTTAAGGAAGAAACGTCGAATTTTTGAACATATTGAACATGCTAACTACCATTCGATACTGCTGGCAAATTGGTTATAAAAAACAAACATAAGTACATGTGTAAATACGCTTATATCTACATACCTGACCATGAAGAAATTTCTTGAAAATACTTTTTTAAGATGATTTTCTTTTTAGGATTTACTATTTTAAGAATTTAGTTGTAATAAAAATGTTAACGTAAATAATGGTTTGATGTTTTTTTTTTTTCTAACGGAACAGAGCACTCAGTAAAACAAAAAGACCCCTGCATTGTACTCCTTTTTAATGCAATCTTTTAGTCTTCCGGAGAAAGATGTGTAAGCGTTTCAGTGATAAAGTGCCTGCAATACCAGTACCCACCACGTCAATGCCGAGTATCTGCACCCTGATGCGAGCATAGGCCGGATATTCACAGAGGTAGTGGTTCGCGGTGTCGTCATCACTTTCACAGCAAGCATGGCAGGCCGTTTTGTCACTTATGCCCAGCAAATTTAAGTGCTTTGCGAATATGTAGTGCCCTGTCACGACGCCAGTAAGCAACCTGCAGTCTTTTCTGCTGAGCGACAGCAGAAAAGCATTCGTTTAGTCTGCCTGCATCCCAGGGAGCTCATATGAGACCCAACTGTCTATGGAAGCCTTAACCAGGCAGATCCAACGGAAATTCGGATCCTGAAAAACTCTCCTCTGAACCTTGCCTCTCAAGTTCATTGGCGATTTCATTTCCCGTGATCCCATTGTGTCCTGGAACCCAGACAAGGACATTGAATTTAGCCTTCCGACTGCGTTCAGTGATCTCTTGCATTCTTGATTCAGCAAGGCTATAAGCGCAGCTTAGCTGTCGCCACAGATGTAAATACTTCGCCCCCTCCGCCTGTTCTACGCAATATAGTTGGCTGCCATCATGATTGCGTAAATCTCCGCTGGGAAGACTGACGCAAGCTTCCCTAACGTGAAGTGAAATCTAACTGGCTCAGATACTGGTCGAAACTAGTCCCGGGCATAGTGAAAGCCGATTTCGTATTTTTTCCACAACAGGAGTTCCAGACCAGAGTCATATGACAGCAGCGCAAGGTCATCAAAGCTCCAGTGCGTGTTATACCAAAGACCACTTCTTTTTAGACGGAAGATGGCTTTGAGAGTGCAGCCCATGATATGAATATCAAGAGGAAGGCGATTCATCAATGCATCTACAATAGAACGGAACCAGGAGGGCTGTCCGAGACAAATCGTTCTTTGGAGTCTGATAAAAGCAGCAGTCACGGATTTTCGCGAGAGCTTATTCCACCAGACAACCGACGCATAGGATACAGGATCCAAAGGACCCTTCTCGGTGACAGGGCTCATGTCTTGCCGATATCTCCTCTGCACTGCCAGAAGGCCTTAGAGGCTTTCGACGTAACATGTTTAGTCCAGAGAAGTTTTTTTATCCAGGATGACACAAAAATATTTAGCTTCTTTGGAGAATTGGATGGTGATACCTTCAAGTGCTAGATGAGTTAGACCAGACAACTTCCTCCTTCTCGTAAAGTGAACAAACTCAGTTTTGAGAGGATTGACTGAAAGCAAATTACTAGTGCATCAGTAGTCGATCACATCTAGGACTGCCTGTGCAAACAGTACAGCTACATCATCAAAGCAGTGAGCCGACCAACATGCACGATAGCGGTGGAGACACCCGCCACCACATATTGGCCGCACCCAACATCCATAACCAATGTCCAATTCACCAGCATTGCTTTTATGCGCAAAACTAGTGATTCGACTACGCCGTCTTGTCTGGCCGAGTTACACATGCCGTCAAAAGTTGCGTTTGTCGAAAATACCCTTAACGTCGTTGAAAATGCCCAAGGCGTATTCGTTCTTGTCGAGTGCGCCTTCAATTTTGTCAACCAGATTTTGAAGAGCACTCTCGCATGACCTCCCGCGTTGGTAGGCGTGTTGCATCGCTGACAGAAGATGCATTCGCAAGGCGGTTTTGCGCACATGGATTTCGGCAATTCTCTCGATGCTCTTCAGCATGAAGGGAGGCAATCTTATAGGTCTAAAACTTTTGGCGAGCGAGTAGTCATTCTTTCCGATTTTCGGTATTAAGGCCACTCTCACTGTTCGCCAGGGATTCGGTATGTATGTCAGTGCCAGCAGCTGGTCTACATCTTTTTGTAACTGGGTATATACCATCGGTGCCGGGCGACTTGAAGCCATCATATACCAGTTACGGCGTGTTGTGTAGTTCAGCTTACTACCAGCTTCGTTGATAGGAGCCAGTTTTGATCTGGTTTCGATTAGGTTGCCTTGCAAGTGCGACTCAAGCATGAGACGGAGAGTATTTACTTTCGACTCAGTATAGGTACCGTCAGAATTTCTGAGTGTTTTTTTTTTTTTTTTAAAGAACTTAACACTCA
The DNA here is from genome assembly GCA_963966105.1 of Volucella zonaria. Classification (NCBI taxonomy): domain Eukaryota; kingdom Metazoa; phylum Arthropoda; class Insecta; order Diptera; family Syrphidae; genus Volucella; species Volucella zonaria. Next base: position 133,125,826 of record OZ014531.1, read on the forward strand.
AGAGGGTATTAAGTTTTTCGGAAAATTGGATAGAGACAGAGAGAGAGAAAAATTTTAGCCTTGTTGATCTTCACCTTTTGAGGACTTTGACCAGGTTACTGGTTTCACCGGTAGTTTCGATCTTTTCGCAAAAAGCTTTGTAAAGCCGCTCTTCAAAGTCCGAATAAGCCACCTAAAATCTTTTTAGTTTGTGTAAAGATTCCAATCTTCCTCCAAATTAGTCTTAAGTGACCTATTTAGAAGTTTTCTGGATTATTTACGAAGACGCTGCAGGTATGCAAAATTGCATATTAGCTGAACATGCCAATTCGAAAATTCGATGCCGCTCATGTTTTGAACAGCTTCCTCAAGCTATTGTGCTTGTCGAGCTCCTCGTTAAATCGTGTCCAGTTGGCTTTATGCGGATTCCTCCTCTTCAACAAGCTCTACGTTAGAAAGCCTCTTCTATTCAGCACTAAAGGTCTCATGTGAATCACTGATGATGAGATTAATGAAGCGTCGCTGCCATCCTCAAAGTCTCAAATGCCTTAGGAATGTGTCGAGTTATTTGCTATGCATAAGTGCCCACATCAGGCATACAACGGCACCGCTAATGTACATATTCATAGTCCGGTTCTTATTGTAAGAACTAGAAAACTGAACCAGACTAATTCAATACGCCGAACACAACAAGGTTAGACTCTAGAGCGTATTAGGTCACATAAGCCTTCAAGTTATAAGAGCGACTAATTGGTCTCTACCGAAATTCACATAAGTTCCAAGCCCTTCTGTGGTATCCATAACTCTAAGCTCATCAATCTACTGAACAGGTGGGAAATGGAGCAACAATTAACTGTTTAAAGGGTGACGAAACCAAGGAGCACATACTGTGACTGTGCGGCCGGTTGCGACTTTAGAAAGCGTATCTTCCTCAAGAGAACTCTGACATCTGAAGATATTCCCATAGACTTAGCCAGTGAGCTCCTCAAACTCAGAAAAAGAAGCAGACAACCATAATTTGGATGATTATTTAAAGAACAACTGATGGCAGACTGGTGAAAATGGTTTTCCCATCTGATACAGCGTAGGTGATATCCCAGAATTCTCTCTGACATTAACAAATCTGGAATTGCCCATAATTGTTTATAAAAAAAAAGAAGAAATATTTAAAGCTTTGGCGTGGAAACACTTTGCGTGTAAAAATACAAATACTCGTACATTCCACACGCTTTGTGGGTATACTTGCAAATTTATTTTTTTAACCCGTGCACCAGCGAAATTCCGAGTAAGTTATCTCCAATGGGGAGCTTTTGGAACGCGCTTGATCATGAAATAGGAACCAGATTTCTCCATTATACGCAATTGCCTACCCGCGCCCATAGACCGGCGTGCGATATAACTTCAGCTGAAATCGTATTTTTCCAGCAGTATCTACCCAGCATTCACTCGTTTCACACGCGCCAGTGTTTACTAACAGTTTGAACAAGTTTATTCGCTCAAGTTCTGCCGATAAATTTATAACCAAAGTACTCACAGATATGTCTCTTGTTCCGATACCACAAGTAATTGATTTTATTCGTGTGGCCGCTGTAGTGGGAGTCCCAGGAGGTGGTGCATCAGCAATTGCTATAGAGTTGCTTTGTTTCGGGATGATGTTCGCATTGTGGGAAGGCTTTATGGGAAGACCATGGAACTGGAATGGTCATACAGAGATTACCGGCACACGTACCTCTGAGATGATATCTCCCAGTCTAATATTCATGGAGATATCTCAATCAGCACAGACCGAAGGCATGGATATTGAAACATTTTTGTGTCAAAAAATTTGTTTGTTAGCACAGTTGCCTGAGAGTCATCGTAATCACATAAGAGAGTTGGATATGGTTTATGGACTATTGCATACAAATTACCTTCAGCATATAGGCCGCCATGAAATCCAGACATTCGACGACTTACTTGAAAGAGGTCGCACCATTGAACAAGTGCTCGGCAAGGGTGAGTTTTCGAATAGCACCGGAAAAGGTCGTTGCTGTAATCGTCAGAAATACTCAGATGTGAGTTGCCGCCAAAAAAAATCAGCCGCCGAACTATACAGCTAGAGGGTTACATCGACAACCTCAAGAGACTTCAAGAAATATGTTTATGGAAGGTTTCTTGTGTAGACTTATGTATGTTATATGTAAAGCTGGAATGATAGAGTTTGAAGTTAACAACCGCATCTACAACGTACTACATAAATTGGCGGATGGGACAACAATCTAAAGTCTGTTCTGCATCGAAAGTCCGTAAAAAATGATGTAACTTTCAGTTCGGATGCGTATAGATGCTTATCAATGTTGGAGACATTTGAAGATACGCATGAGGTTGTCGGGGACGACGCGCGCATAAGTATAGGAATATTTCGGAAAAGCAACTTTTTTTCATTTTTATATATATTTTTGAATTGTTTTTGTTAATAAAAGAAAATTAAAATTTTAAGGATTTGTTGTTAGTTTGCTTTTATTAAGGCGGCATCTTATTTTGCAAAACTGCAATGCACATCTAGGTGACCAGATAGCAATGATAGTTTTTCCAATTGTTAAGTTTCAGCAGCTGTCAAAGTTACCAATCACATCCATCTGTCAAAATATTCAGCAAGGTTTGCCATTTCCTCATGCATCGTCTTGCGTTTGCCGAACGGCCGGAAATTATTAAGAGTTATCGAATTTCCGGCTCAGTGGTTTCAGTGTGCAGGCAATTCGTCGGACCGTGGAAAAGTTTGAGCGTGAGTACACTCTTTCGGATCTTAAGCCACCAACCAGAGAGAGATTGGTGCGAAATGAAGAAAACAAAGGCGCCGATCAGCTGAACGGCTTGTTTTGCGGTTCGAGTTGGGCCTACGCTAATTACGAGCTGGAAATGTTGGCCGGAGATCCGGATTTTGGCCAAAAAATCACCTTCTCGGACGGGGCCCATTTTTGGCTAAGCGGATATGTCAACAAGCAAAATTTAACATCACTCGATTATTTTCTCTGGTGTAGCACGTCCTTCAAGTCCTTAGTCTACGCTAACAAGCCAACCAGTTTGGATGAGCTCAAGGCCAACACTGCCAGAATAACGCAACACATATTGGACCGAGCGCTTGAAGCACTGCCAGCGAAGCCGAAGCGGCCATTTGAAAGATGTGCGATTCCACACATAATGTTATGAACGTTTTAACATATATCTCACACCGTTGTTGTTTTATTTAATTTTTTTTCCTATCGCTCTTATTAGATCATCCTATAAAACTCGATGCACTCAGGCAAAAAATTTGTCCGTCGTCCTCTTTGTCTTTTTCTTTCACTGGAATTGCTTAGTCTTTCATACAAACGCTTCAGTGGTAAAATATGGCGAGTACCTGCCGCTTAACCGGATACTCGCAGAGATATTACTCCGCGGACCCGTCTCTCGCTCGAAACTACGGAGGCAAGCAGAGAAGATGCACTCAAAGAACTGAGGAACTTGATAGTGAAATACCCGACCACTACAATGGATTTCTACGCTGCCAAAAAAAAAAAAGTATATGAACAAACGCAGACAAATATGCATATGCACCTGGTTGATCAACAGGAGGCTACAGCAGCCACAACGGAGTCACCAGGTATATCAGTGACTTCAGCATTAAAATCCATTAAGCCGATTCCAGCATCGTGTGAAGAGAAAGCCGAAAATGCATCAAAAAACCCCACTCCATTGACGGCATAACAGAAGTTTCAATTTCAATTCAAAATTTGAGGCAAACATCTCCTAAGCTTTACATTGTGAAGGTTCAGAGTCTACTATACAACAAAATTGGAACGAGTTAACATCCTCTTGTCAGCAACTTGAAGATACGGCAGCGGAAAGTGAAACTGAGTTATACTTTGATTTGTAGGAGCAGTCCGAGTTGAAAATAAGTGGAGTTGCCAATGACCTAGAAGCAAGTTCAGCCATTACAGGCCAATTCATTTCGAATACATTCATCAAACTGCCGATGTTACAGGAGATGCTCATAGTTTAATACAGCTTTTCTAAGCTACGGACAGTAATTACGAAATTGCTTGAGGTACTTTGGTGGAACGTTTCATAACAAGAGGCTCCAATTAACTGCTCAATTTAACCGACTCTTAGGTTAGGTTAAAACAGGGGTATGATGGATGTGCCATCGCACAGACACCAGGCACCAAAACGGGCCTATCGAGATCCCAGTGGAACCAGCTGAATATATCTTCAAATGGCAAAAACCTAAGCAATCTCCCTGATGAAACATCCAATTTTATTGCAAAAGCCAAGAAGCCTTTGAAGTTTGTGCCGTCTATTTCCCCAAGGTTTTCGAAAAATTTGTTCCCTAAAAATTTTCTTCGACTACGCGATATTGCCTTGCATTCACACAGTGTGTGTATTATGTCCTTAACAGCTGGCGCATCACAGAACAATCTGCAAATATCCGTATCTGACAATTTGAGTAAGTGTCCTGTCTGAATAGGAATTACTGTCCTAAGCTTATACCTGTTTAATTTTATTAACTCCCTAGAACTTTTGCCGTCAAAAAGCGGCCAGAGACCCTTGGATACACTCTGTCCTTCAAAACATGACCACGTTAGGTTGGCAGTCTTTGTGATTTTTTCCTCGATAGTGCCCCTATACAAAGGCGTAGTTTAGTGAGGTTGCCACTATTATCTAGTAGCCCTCCTTTTCTTGCAAGCTCATCCGCTTGTTCATTTCCTTTAATACCCCAGTGTCCTAGCACCCAGCACAGTGTTACCCGGTTTTGACTGCATAGTGCCTTGAGCACTGTGCGACAGCCCCTGACTGTATCAGAATTGATGTTGGTCGATCCCATTGCTTTGAATGCGGCCTATCTATCGTATCGATGCAGGTAGCGATATCTCTTTCGGATACCGTCGTGCATTTGAGTTTGATGCCTTCCCAAGGATCGCACACCTCCAAAACGAAGGGTCTGAGGAAGTCCGCAGGCTATAACCTTGCGTATACTTTCCCAACCAGCGCCATCGAAATGAAGTTCCCCTTTTTCTGTGGTGGATAATTCCTTCTTGGACGTCTTGGAACTTCTCCTCGACGTTTTTCCACTGGCCGATTGTCAGACGACCACACGGTTCCAACCGTTTATCATAATGCGTGTGAAGTACCAGCCTTCACATTTTCGCATCGTTCGGCTCCACGGCATCGTCAGATCTGCCTCTCTAGCTGCTAAAACTGCCCTTATTTCCAGATACGTAGGACGTAGAGGGCGTCTGATCGGCTTCCACTCCCGCCTTTGCAGCTACGTCTCCCTTGCTTGCCGACTGTTGAGTAAGCGATTGGTTGGCTAAAATCGCCTTCGCTCTCTCACAACCCTCATATTTTGCTACTTTACGCCTAGCGTTACGTAGCAAAACCCTTGCCCTTTGGTGTGCGTTCTTCGCACTCTTAGCAGCGATGATGGATGCGGCAAGTACAGCGGCTGAGCCAGCTGTTTACACTTTTTCCATCATCGCTGTCTTGTCCTTATTTCTTTGATTCTCGGAGGTAACTTCGGCGGCGGATATTCCAGCTGCATTGGATACCCCTTCGACCGAGGTCCTGCCCTGTGCATCACCGGTGTGAGTGGCAGCCCGTTAGTGAGGGTTCTTAGGTCAATATTTCGCCTTTAACGTGCGAATGCGCCACAAAAAAGAAGTATAGTATCACTGTTTGAAGATATAACGTAGAAAAGATGCAATCGCAAGAGATCGTAAAAATCTCTGCCGAACGCGTATCCCGAAATCTCTCAAAAATTCCTATGTCGTCAGAATTAAGTACCGAAGACTGCCAACGTGCCATCAGAGACGCCGCAATTGATGTGCTGAGTTTCATCCGACCACCTCCAAGAAATCCTTTGTTTGATGAAGAATGCCGGCAAGTTCATGCAGCTAAACGAGAAACCTACAAAGCGGCGCTGGGACAAAGGATGAGAGCTGCTCGTGAGCTCTACCAGCAGAAGAGATGGGAAGAACATCGGCTTCTCCAGAAGAAGAAAAAAGAGCACGAGAAGCGCCCGATCGAAGATGTTGAGAGGTTGTGCTCCAGGAAGAACGTATGGAAGTTTAGCTAACATGTAAAGAGAACGTGTTGAAATGAAGAAAGAAACCTAGTATAGTCACAGTCAATGCTGAGAATACGGATAAACTTTTTCTACAGACAGTATAACTGCGATCAAAAAGGAATCTTTAACCCTCTAGCGCAGATTCGGTTCGGTTTCGAGTCAATTCACCTAAGGGTCTACAAAAAGGATGAGCTGGATGCTAATAAGCAACCTCCCCCTCCTTTAACTGAAACTTCAAATACAACGTTAGATCTTTGAGGCGACTATTAAGCCGTCGGTCTGCTCTTCTGACATTCTTTCGGAAATGAAAACCCATGACGAAGTAAAAATAGATCCTATACGATCAGAGGAACAAGATGAGCTCTTGCTGAAAATGACTTTGTGGAGAAGATGCACCAACTCATTTCTCAGATTTGATCAAAAGGGTGTATTTCTGATGAATTGAATTTCAGCACCGTATACCCGATCGACAAAAAAGCAAACCCCCTCAACTGCGCCAGCTCTAAAGGTATAAGTCTCCCCAACATCGAATACAATATCTTATCGGCCTTATTGTGTGAACGTCTGAAACCCTTCACCAACAACCTGATTGGTCCCTATCAGTGCAGTTTCAGACCAGGAAAGTCCTCCATCGACCAACTCTTCATACTCCGGCAGATCCTGGAAAAAACTCGAGAAGCCGAAATCGATACTCACAACCTTTTCATCGATTTTAAGGCCGCATATGACGACATTTATAGAGACCAGCTATATACAGCTAATGTAGTTTTGGCATTCCTACCAGCCTCGTCCGTTTGTGCAGAATGAGAATTGAGAACGCTCCCTGCTTCGTAAAGGTCGGTGATGACCGTAACCGGGACCATTGATGTCAAAAAAGGTTTTAGACAAGAAAGAATTGTGCGGAACACACAAACGGACTTTGGAGGCATAATCTGTCAAAAGTCTGTACAACTACAAGCGTATGCCGATGATATCGACATAATTGGAAAAACTTAGCGGTATATTTCCGGTACGTTCGCTAGTATTGAAACGGAAGCTGCCAAAATGGGTTTAGTAGTAAATGAGTGCAAAACTAAAGGGTGGTTTTTTTAGAGCTTTAGTTTTTAAACTGGCAACACTGTTTCTACAGATTGTCAACAGTTCCGAGACTTTGCTACCAAATTGCACGGTGAATTGCGTCGACTTTTTTGTGTTCCATGAAGAGATGGCAAGTATCCACCTCAGTGGAATTTCTAGGACCAGAAGTCGCATTAATATTGGCCTATTGGTGTGATAAAAAGACGATTTAGATGTTCATATTCCTCAGGAATATGTCCCTGTAGATGCTGCAAGACGTAGCATTCCCTTTTTGTTTAAGGACATATAGAGGTGGCATTTTAGTGTTCGTGAATGGTTTTACCATGATTTGGTTGAACTTTCTACTAAAGCAGTGTCACCACCTTTACGGTAAACCATGAAGTGGATCGAAATTTATCTGCAGCTTATTTATAGCTGCGCTGACTCCTTATACACCCTGAATGACTCGAACTGCAACCAACTTTAGACTGCTATAGTTTCCAAACCGTTCATGACAGTGAGCTCAAATTTTGACACATGACAGATAATTTTATTACTTACAAGCCTTTTAAACGATTTGCATCTCAGTTGTGTTGAAAAATTTTTATCCGCGATGGAATTCAAACGTGATAGTGTGATTGCTTTATATTTGGCTGGAAAACCACAAGTAGCTATCGTTAGAGCCCTCCAGCACCTCAACGTGAATAAATCATTTGTGTCTCGAATCATAGCTCGTTCGAGACACCGTGATACTGGCAGCGTTGCAAAACGCCATGGAGGTGGTCATAAAAAAACAGCAACATCGGCAGAAATGGTTCGGAAAGCGAAGGCTCAAATTGAGCGAAATCCGCGTCGAAGTGGAAGAAAAATGGCTCGTGAGCTCAACATATCGTTGGAACGGATGCAACACATACTGAAAGATGAGCTTGGCCTCAAGCCATTGAAGTTCCAAAAAGCACACGATCTTACACCGCAACAGAAAAAAGTTAGAGTCAAAAGAACGAAGGAGTTGCTACGCTTGTACGAAAGTGGTGAGTTGCCGAATTTGGTTTTTCCGATGAGTCGCCATTTGTTATCGAGCAACATATCAACAAACAAAATGACCGAGTTTGATTGCCAGAGAGGTCCTTCGAAAATTTACACCTTCGGACGGCCACCAGAAAGCAGGCAGCACCGATGGTGATGGTTTGGGCCGCCATAACCACCGATGGTCGCTCTCCGCTCGTATTTTTGGACCGTGGCGTCAAAATTAATGCGATCGTATACCGTGAAACTGTCTTAGAGGCAGTATTGAAGCCTTGGGCAAACAATCATTTCGGTCGGAGACCGTGGACATTTCAACAAGACTCGGCACCGTCTCACAAAGCGCGCGTCAACCAAGATTGGTTAAAAAACAATGTTCCACACTTCATTTCTGCGACACAATGGATTGCAAATTCTCCGGATGCAAATCCATTGGATTTCTCTGTCTGGGGTATTTTGAAGGCGAAGGTTGGCACTAAAAAATACCAAAGTTTGGACCACCTTAAACAAGCACTTCGCCGGGAATGGGCCAAAATACCGCAGAGACACTTGCGTGCAGCGTGCGATGCTTTCTTCGGCCGTCTCAAGGCCATTATTCGCGCCAAAGGTGGACATATTGAAAACTACTAATACAATTTGAAAATTGATGTATTTTCCAACATTTTTTGCTTTGGCACAATAAAATTTATCAAAAAATAAAAAAATTATAGCATTTTAAAAAGTTATAGTTCGAGTAAGTCATCCTGTATATCCGATGAAAGGACAACGTCCTCGACCGAAAGTTGGGTTATCTGGTGACTTATTGTTGTGTTTGGCTTGGTAGTGTTCAGTGAAAATCTGCTGGTAAATATTTATGACGAGATAGATTATGATTGATTTATTATCTGAGTCACTGCTTTAAACAATGCTCTAGTACTCGTATTTCTTAGTCTCATTTCAGTCCCTGAACTCGTTGATATCGTGAAGAATTATTCCCAGAGACATTGCATACGTTGATTGAGCTTGCAGTGAATACTGAAAAAGTGCATTGTGTATGTTAGCTTGAGTTGAGAATCATAACGATGGCCAGTGGCCATTGTCATGTTAAGAGTGATCAGATACTTTACCCAGATACCGATTTAATACTTGCGATTAAGGAGGGTGGAAAAATGCTATGGTTTTGCCGGTGAGTTAGTATGATAGCTTCAAAATCTTGGCGATGCGTAGCTGGAAATGTACGTTATGCTTCAATGCCTGCAAATTAAAGTCTAATACGCACTAGTTAGAAAATAAACAGTTCTTCAAACCAACAGTAACATCACCACATAGTCGCGCATTAACTAAAACTAACCCCTATGCTACGAATTATTTATTAGTTTTTTCTTTTTTAATTTTACTTCGGAAAATTACTGAACTAGTTACGAGTACATCTAGCCCGAATTCAAGGATAAATTTCCAAAAAAAACTTTCATCCTTTTTAGAGTTTGTATCGAGTAGTTTTACTATACGTTTCAAGGTCACAAATCATGACCGCTTGCTTGGCCTTGTTATTGTTAACTGATCGGTATTTCAACGTAACCTTCTTCCGGCTAACTGATTTCTCATAAGAAAAGCTAAAAATACAATAAAATCTAAATAACCGTCTACATACGAGTATCTATAGATGGAAATTCTGGTATAAAAAATGTAAATTCACAATGACTCAGTCTACGGTAAATACCACTGCAAAATTAATGGATATAGATACGAATACCAGGCACAACCAACAGTATTTCATAAGAAAACATTCTGACGCGATTTTGTTCAACGAAAAGCTTCTGCTTCCACTAACTATCGTATCAGCTGAATTTCTCAATGCCATGAAATTATTTCAGTCTACAGCGCTTAAAAGCTCACGCGGTAGCTCTTTGCAATCAGTCTCAAATGAGTACTCATTCAAGAATAGACACTGGTCAGATACAATACATTTACAACTGAGTCGAAACTGAATTTTTGAAAATAAAATACGAGTACATTCACAATGTCCATAGTTCAAATGACACGGGACGAACTACAACAGTTGATTGAAACGTAGTGCTAGGAAGAACTTTATTTCCCTGGTAGCACATTTAGAAACATTAAAGAATTTACCTGTTGTCATTGTTCTAAGCGAGATTTGGCTCTATGAAGATGAATTAGATTTCTATAGCGTTCCTGGTTATACCCAATTTGATAAATGCAACGATACCTAATCAGCTGGTGGTGTGGCAGGATATGTGAGAAATAGTTATGCACTTGAATGGCTTAAGTTGTGTCTTACTAGTGCAGACGTCATAAAGTTGTCTTTTAATTTCTCGAATGAACGTTATGAGATGTATTGAGGTTTCAGATTTTTATATACCTAATTTTACATTTGATGCTACGTGCAATGAATCTTATTCATCTGGTGGTATCGCAGTATTTTATAGAAGCGACACTTATTAAGTCACTAATATGATCAGTGCTGACTTAATAAGTGTAAAATGCGAAATTTCTGGTGCCCGGCTTTGTTTTATTGGAATCTATAGATTACATATGTGTTCAGTACAGGTGGTCTTGGATGAATTTTCAGAGTTTCTCGAAAAGCAAACTTGTAAAAATCTGGTTCTGTTGGAAGACTTTAACATAGACATTCTATCGAATTCACCCAATGCCGATCTTTTTCTTTCAACTTTATCTTCTTTTGGCCTCGAATCATTACTGTGTCCTAACCCACTCGAGAAGTTGTGAGCTCTAGCACTTGCTTAGTTCATATAACTGCTTAATTTATAAATCAGCAATATACGATCTAAAACTAACTGACCACTGTTTAACCAGTATTCAGCTTAACAACGCTGTCTTCAGATCTAAGCAGGGATACCTACTTCAGTAGTAGGCTGTCCGAAAATATCCGCAACGCTAAAAAGGAATGGGAAATCGTCGACGAGATTCTAATTAGAAAAAAAACCTAACGTTGATTTAGTTTTAAACAGAGATAATACGCTTGTAACTGAGCCTTTGGAGATTGCTTATCTTTTTAATGATTATTTTGCAAACGTCACTATCCGATGCAAAAATGACCTCCTTTTGTGGCGTTCCAGCAGCATTTCGGACATGCAAAACGGCCTTTCGACGTCTCTCGGCTTGAGTTCATATGGAACCCAATTTCCTTGCTTTTGAATATATCCAGCTGCTTTAAACGTTTTGAAATGGCTGCTTGAGTGACACCCAAAGATTCTGCGAGCTCTTCTTGTGTTTGGCAACAATCTTCATAGAGTAATGCTTCCAGTTCTTCATCTTCAAACTTTTTTGGCTGCCCAGGACGTTCATCGCTTTCCAAGCCAAAATCACCACTTTTAAATCGTGCAAACCACTTTTGGCACGTTCGCTCAGCTAGCGCATGTTCACCATAAACTTCCACCAAAATACGATGAGGCCACTGATACCATTGGACCTAATTATGACCTGGACAGTCGCGTCTTGGTGCACGACTTCTACATTCGAAATGAAGTAGAGAACTGGCGATCTGAGGGCTCTGGCTTCACCCGGTTCAGCGAAGAAAATATGGCAAATAATGTCATTACCAGAGAGGGTGACCTACCTCCGTTCATTTCGAAGGAAGAGCTCCATGAGATCTTCGACACAATCAGGGCTAAGAAATCAGTGGGGACCGATGGTATTCCGAACATCGTGCTTCGACATCTTCCTCTAGAAGCGGTGGACATTTACACCACCCTGTTTAATAATGCAATGAATAATGCACATTATCCAGCGCATTGGAAAACTGCGGTGGTGCAACCTATCCCTAAAAAGGGAAAGGATATATCCAATCCGGCGAATCTCCGGTCGATAAGTCTCCTTCCGAATATCAGTAAGGTGTTTGAAAGAGTAATCAATAGAGCTCTGTGGGAAAAGATATATCCAATCCGGCGAATCTCCGGTCGATAAGTCTCCTTCCGAATATCAGTAAGGTGTTTGAAAGAGTAATCAATAGGGCTCTGTCTAGGTGGGTTGAGGACAAACATATCGTTCCGGATAATCAATTCGGTTTCAAGGCGGGGCATGATATCATTCATGCGGCGTCTAAACTGGTGCCTGCCTTGTTGACTTGGAGAAGGCCTTCGACACCGTATGGTTAGAGGGTCTTTTCTATAAGCTGACTAGGCTGGAGATCAGTAAACCACTCTTGTACATTCTTTATAATATGCTAACCAACAGACAGTTCATCGTGAAAAATGGTGATGTGACTTCTGTTGGAATATTTCAAATTAAAAATGGTCTGCAGCAAGGCGCGGTCAATTCGCCGATCCTATTCAACATTTATACAAGCGACTTGATAGGTTCACTTCCCCACACTATTGCGTACGCAGACGATTTGATAGCGTACAGAACAGGTCCAAAAATCGAGGTCATTAATACTCTCTTGCAGCGTGATTTCGATAAGATAAGACGATTTTGCGATGACTGGAAGTTGAAAATCAACTTTCGGAAGTCGGAAACCATTCTCTTTAGGACGCCGTTGTCTAGAGCCTCTAGGGATACCAGAAAAAATTGGCGAAAGTTCTCGATCATTGGACAACACGGACAGCCTCTTGCCTGTCGAAATGTAGTCAGATACCTTGGGATCTGGCTATATCAGTTTCTGTATTTTGATAAAAATGTAAATGCTGCTCTGGCCAGAGCTAAAGGTGCTTTTGCCCTTACAAAGAGACTGTTTTATAGCAGCCAACTCGATGCGAGGGTAAAGGTAATCTGCTACATGGCCCTTATCAGGCCCATGCTAGTATTTGGGTGTCCCGTGTGGTTCAATGTGCGAGCAAGCTTAATGGAAAAGATTCGGGTGTTTGAGAGGGCTTGCCTTCGCTTGTACAGAACACCAGAGTCGGAGTACAAAAAATTTTATCGTAATGAGGTACTTTACAACGGAGCGAACCTAATACGAGTGGACAACTTCGTAATTAAGCTGACTCGAAGACACATCGCAAGAGCAATGGCCTCGACGAATAACCTGATATCTGGGGCTTACTACCCCAACTACCTTTACCACGAGAGTGTGCGCTCTGACGGCTTCGTTCCACTGGAAGCATTCCTCTACCTAGATCAGATAGGGTTGATCCAGGATAGATCAGCGGTCCCGTTAATCTTCCATGTCGCTCGGAAAGCTGGGGACAGGCGACTCAACTACGGCAGAGACGTTGCACACGGCAGTGTGGATCGTCTCAGGTTCAGTAGGGCGGTGGGGAATCGCGATAAGAGGGATGTCGTTCGACAGCACCAGCATTTCTGGTGGTTGAATGATGGAGAAGATGTTTCATCGTCGTTTCCGTCAATTACGGACCAGCCTCACTAATGAGGCAGAGCTGACCAATCTATTTGCTCTGTGAATAGCGATGGCCAGCTTACATAGGTTTAGGTTAGCATTTAAGAAATATATACATATATTAGTATATACCTTTGTATATACTAATATATGTATATAATTGTGAATATATAATATCTATGTGTGTGTATTGTGTATGTAGGTTAGGTAGCCTAAGGTTTATTTTAAGTTAGATATTAAGTTTTCATAAAAAATTAAGTCCATATGCTAAGTTTTTGTTAGCAATTTTTTTCTTAGCTTTAAGTATACAAATATTTCAATAAAATGTAAATAAAGTCGAAAGACATAGATATAAGAATTTAGAGTAGCTTAGAGTGCCTGTGTGGGGCCAGTAAGTTAGTATAAGATTGTTAAGTAATTTTAAGCTAGCATTTAAGCATTTTTTGTTAGTATGTAAGAATTAATGATTTAAAAAATAAAATGCATTTAAAACTAAAACTAAACCAAAATACGATGACTTTCGGCAGCAGTTTTCTTCATATTAAAGTAATAAAGAAGACCTCCCCGCAAAAACACTTTTTCAGGCACAAAGTTCGATATATTTGAGTGAAAAAAAATTATTGTTGTTTACGCTTCAAATGAATGACATATACTGAAATGACGTACAATGACAGTAGCTTTCCAACGCATGTTCAAATGGAACAAAACAAGTTACGCCATCTCTTAGCAAACCGCATGAATTAAGTTATAGATCCAATAATTATTTTAGTGAGTTTCAGTTCGGTTTTAGAAGCGGACGATCTACCGAAGATGCCTTATTAAGACTGTGTGACGAAATCTATAATAGCTTGAATGATTTTAAAACTTCTGCTGCCTTATTTATAGACATTACAAAAGCTTTTGACACTATAAACCATAAGTTGCTGCTTAATAAACTGTATAACGCAGGTTTCAGAGGATCAATACATTCTTGGTTTGCTTCTTATCTGCATAACCGCATGCGAAGGGTAAAAATAAAGTGCTGTCTGAGCTCAGTAAATTTTATAAACATAGGTGTTCCACAAGGGTCCGTTTTAGGGCCAATTTTATTCCTGATTTATGTAAATTCACTTTTTCTTCAATCGTTCAAGGGCAGAATTACAGCTTTCGCCGACGATACTGCATTGTCTTACTCCAACAATAACTACCTTGACTTATTTGTAGATATGAACTCTGATCTAGAAATATTACGAGTACGCAGATGGTTTAAGTTCCATAAACTAGTAATTAGTGACAAAACCAAGTTCATGTTGTTTAATATTATGGGAACAGTTCCAGAAGATATGTCTTTGCGATATCACTCACCTGGGTGTTTAAGATTTCATCTTAATAATGTCTTCTCTCAAAGTCAGTTTATCCCCACCTTTGACGATAATGCTAACTGTTCTAATGACTGATTTGCAATAGAAAGAGTTGAAAACTTTAAATACTTAGGAGGTATATTGGATTATAGGCTAAGTTGGAAGGACCATACTATGTATCTAAAGCAATATTTTAATAGACTCGTCAGGCAACTTTATCATCTTAGCCTTTATTGCTCTTCTGCGGTTTTAACGCTAGTTTACAATGGTTTGTTTAAATCTTAACTTCAATATGGAATTTCATGCTGGGGCGGTACCCATCTTAATAAAATATGAACCTCTACTGATAAAACAGAAGCATGGGAATCGCAGAACTCCAAGTTTCGAGTTATTTAGAAGTCTGAAAATTCTTCCATTAAGACATCTATATTATTTTAAAGTACTTAAACTATTCTTTCTTAGATCCGGGTATAATGCCGCCAGGCTGTATGGTATCTACAACTTACGCGTTAACACCAGAAATTTCGTTAAAATACCCAAAATCAATAAAACTATTTTTTCTCGGTTCTATAATGTTACTGCGTGTCGTTTATTTAATAGTTTACCAAATAATATTAGATGCGAAAGAAAGGAGTCAAAGTTTTTGAAAGAGACTCGTAACTGGTTTTTTTTCATTCAACCATTGTGAAATACTGAGTGTTATCTGTTACTTATGGCGTCTTTTGGTCTTAAGAGCTTAATTAATGAGCCTACCCGTATAACAGAGTCCACTAGAATCTGCATTGATCATTTATTTATGCATACTCACAAAAATACGAGTAACAATAAAATATTGAACGGTTCTGTGTTTGATTCAAAAATAACTGACCACTGTATGATTACCCTAAATGTATGTAACAATATCGATGATCCCGGTTGTAATATCACACATATTCCCAAAAATAGGTATTACACTAACTATGCTCAGCTAAAGGAATCCCTAAAATATGAGTTCTGGGAACCAGTCTATGTTGAACCTAACCCATCAATTGCATTCAATATCTTCCTACAAATCCTAAAAAATCACAGTACTTTCGTTTCTCTTACATCCACAAACAAGAACAATTTTCTAAAACCATGGATGACAGTTAAGCTTTGATTTGCGGCCCGGATCAACCCCGGACAAATTTATTATTGCTTATTGCAAGCTTATTCTTAGAACTAACAATTTTCACTTAAAACTAAAGATAACAACTAAAGGGTGGGAGCGGTTAAAAAATGTTAGGATGTGATGCATAGGTGGAAATAAGAGTGCTTTTAAGAGAGAGTTTGGTGAGATGGTAGTCGAAGAGAGGCAGAATATCGTTAACTTCACGAAGCATTCTAGACATTGGCTCCAAGTGTCCGTAATTCGTTCGGTGAAGATTGAGCTGGAAAAATGGCACAGACCTAAGATTGCGTGGGTTGGTATTAAAAGAAATAAGTCGAAGTAAAGAAGGACAATCGATATTGCCAACTAAAATTTGATGAATAAAGAGAATGTCGGCAATTTTTCGACGTATAGAAAGGGATTGTAAATTTATAAGTTTCAGCCGATCAGTGTATGGTGGTAAGTTTTGGCTATCATCCTAGGGCAGACCACATAAACCAAATCCTAAAAGCCAGCGTTGAACAGCTTCTATCCGGAGGATGTGAGTTCTGTAGTAGGGTGGCCAAACTTGTCTTGCATATTCAAGAAGAGGCCTAACAAAGGTTATGTAAAGAGATTTGATAACATAAGGATTGGAAAACTCCTTAGACCAGCGCTTGATGAAGCCAAGAATCAATGTGAGAACGGAAATTGAGCTCCTTATCACAGATAACACCTAAGTCACGCAACTCATACACTAAGGGAACAGGCAGATTAAAGATTAGATAGCAGCGAGGTGAAGTAGGGGGCCGCTTACGGGAATACGTTATAGCCTGACACTTCTGACACCAAGTACAAAATCTGTCAAGATCTTCTTGCAGTGGTAGGCTGTCTGGGGAAGAGGATATATATCTAAAGATTTTCATATGGTCTGCGTAAATAGATCAACATCATTAATGGCCAGAATAAATAGTAAGGGGCCAAGGTGGCTGCCTTGAGGGACACCAGAGGAGACTTTAATTGGGTCAGAAATCATGGACCTAAATAAAACATAGTACTGTCTTTCATTTAAATATGATTGAACCCATGTTATAAAGTTTATTTGGAAACCAAGAGCTTTTAATTTCAGAAGGATTATATCATGTGAAATCCTATCAAAGGCTTTGCTGAAATCGGCGGCAATCACATCAACTTCATTTCCAGTTTCCAGTGCACATAAAGTGATTGATACGAATTCCGTTAAGTTGGTGGTCGTAGATCTACCTTTGAGAAATCCGTGCTGGTTTTGGGAAACAATAGGTTTACAATGGAAAAGCATTATGTCATAAATAATGCTCTCGAAAAGCTTAGGTGTGCAGGACAGCTTAGCAATTGGTCGATAGTTGGAAATATCATCTTTTCGGCCTTTTTTATGTAGGGGAATAATAAATGACTTTTTCCAGGTCGAGGGAAATAATCCCTGGGTGATAGAAAGCTGAAAGAGAGCTGTAAGAGGTTGGGCTAGGTGCATTTCACATTTCTTTAAAAATATAGGAGGAAGATCATCAGGGCCGGCGGAATAATCATCTTTGAGGTTTATTATTTTAACTTTGACTTGCTCTAAAGTTATAGACACATATTCCAAAGTTGTTTGTGGGCAGCTATTTAAGTAGGAAAAGTAAGAGTGGTCTGGCTCTTGGGAATGGGTGGTGAACGCTTGGCTAAAAAAAGTTGCGAAGAGATTTGCTATAATTTGGGGATAGCCCGAGGACTTATCTAGAAAATTCAGAGATGATGGATAGTTATCCGATTTACTTTTAGTTTTGATGAACTGAAAGAATCGCTTGGGGTCGGAAATGAGTGTGCGGTCCATTTGGTTTAAATAGTTGTCATATAGAGTTTGACAAAGTACAGAGAAATTTATTAGAGCAGACTGGTAGTAAAAGAAATCGTTGTCGGAACGCGATATTAAGTAAGTACGTCAGAGCTTATTTCTCTTATTACGAAGAGATCGCATCTCTTTATTATACCAGGATGAGAGATTCTTTTTGTGTAAAAAATGTACAGATTGAGGAGACATTTGAAAATTTCGGTATAAAAGGATGCGAGAGCATCGTTAACCGTGAGGTTGGGATTATCGTAGAGAAAGTCAAAATTTGCCATACTGAGGAGGTTGTTCAGTTTGGCGTAGTTAGCCCTATATAAATTAAAACTGTAAGAATTCTCATAAGAAACGCGATTAAGACCATTGTCATATGCTAACGTAAGAGAAAGGGGAGGGTGGTAACTATCCAACTTAGAAAGAAGATGTCTGCTTTCTAAAATGATGCAGTTATCTGTATCAGTGGCGAAGACTAGGTCGAGTTGTCTGCCAATGTTATTGGTGACACCACTTAATTGATACAGACCAGAGTCAGTAAGGCAATCGATGAAAAGGTTTTCTTTATCAGAGGTGGAATTTGTTGCAGTAAAGTAGGACTGGTCAGTCTGAGCCCATACAAGCTTAGGTAGATTGAAATCACCTAAAAAAATAACTACGTCGTTGGAATCAGCAGCATTAAAAATGCTGTCGATTGCATCAACAGCTAGCTGGTAACCTTGAATTGGTTGACAGAGGCGAATATAGCAGCAGCAAATATTGGGTATACAAGTAAGTTTCCAGCTACATTTTATCGAGCAAAATCATGGCAAGTTTCCAGCCAAATAAACGTCATTTGCGGGAAGCGCTGCTTTTATTCTTTAATATGAAGAAAAGTGCGGCTGAGGCCTATCGTTTGCTTTCGGAAACTTATGGGGCGGAATGTATTGGTGAATCAACGTGCCGCGAGTGGTTCAAACGGTCCAAAAGTGGTGATTTTGGAGTTGAAGACAAAGATCGCCCCGGAAAGCCGAAAAGTTTTGAAGACGAGGAATTGGACGCTTTACTGGATGAGGATGTCAGATTCAAGAAGAACTTGCTGCATCATTGGGCGTCACGCAACAAGCCGTTTCCCTGCGCCTAAAAGCACTGGGATTCATTCAAAAGGTTGGAAACTGGGTGCCGTACGAATTGAAGCTAAGAGACGTCGAACGGCGATTTTGCATGTCCGAAATGTTACTGCAGCGGTATAAAAATAAATCATTTTTGCATCGTATTGTCACTGGTGATGAGAAATGGATTTATTATGATAATCCTAAACGCAGAAAATCGTATAAAAATCCCGGCGAGCCCGCCCAATCGACGCCGAAACGAAATATTCATGTGAATAAGGTCATGCTCTGCATATGGTGGGATCAAAAGGGTGTCGTATACTACGAACTGCTTCCGAGTGGTGAAACCATCAAAGGACCATTATATCGAACCCAACTAATTCGTTTGAAGTGGACATTAAAAGAAAAACGGCCAGAATATGAGACCAGGCATGAGTCCGTCATTTTTCATCACGACAACGCTCGGCCACATGTTGCGGTTTCGGTGAAAAACTATTTGGAAAATAGTGGATGGGAAATTCTGCCTCACCCGTCTTACAGTCCAGACTTGGCACCATCTGACTACCACTTGTTTCGTTCGATGCAGAACGCTCTTACGGGAATACGCTTCAGCTCAGTAGAGGAAATCAAAAATTGGCTCGATACGTTCTTGGGCTCGAAAGACGAGAAATTTGTTTGGTCCGGAATTCATAAATTGCCAGAAAGATGGGGGAAAGTTGTTGCTTCCGATGGACGATACTTTGAATAAAGCATTGTAGCTATGTTTTCATAATAAAACTTCAAATTTTGGAAAAAAAACGCTTTAAACTTACTTGTAGACCCAATATATAGGTTGCACTTGCAAATAGGAATTCTAGCGCATACAAATTCAAAGAATGCAGTGGACGATTTTTTAAAGGGTTTAGACTCAAGACGAGAGTGTATAGCTAGAAGTACCCCACGGCCATATAAATTTATCTAGACCGTCGTCACGGTGTAAATCAAAGTCTTGGGAAAATAATTCATTATTCTTAATATTAGGGGTGAGATTGGTTTCTGTGAGTGCAAAAATGTCGTTTGGGCAGAGTCGGCGAATTAAGATATATAGCAAAAATCTTAGTTCGTAATCCTCTTACATTTTGATAATACAGGGACAGATATTTGGGAGGCTTCGGCAAAGAATTGAGTGGTGGGTTAGGAGCGATGGTAGTTTTTGAAACTAGACCGTGTTCGCTAGAGGTGTAGTATGCGTTTAGAACTTACGTGAGACGCAAAAGAAGAGAGATCATTAGCCACATCATCAGAAGTCATATCTAATTGCTCATGAAAACGTATAAAAAGTTGCCGCAGATCATTGTGATTAGTGGGAAGGCCTTCTTGCAGAATGGAAACCATTGCATTGGTTTTCGTTATACCGTCTATACAGACAGAATCTGGCTTATCATGTAGATATGCGAGATATAAACGAACATTATCGTATAGTCTGCGGTCTCGTAGTCGATAGAGATCTTCCCCTGAATCGATATGGTGCTTGGTTAACTTTGCCTTTGGAGGAAGTATGGGGTCTAAAAAAGAAGGTGGTGTGGTATTAGGGTGGGACTCTAGCTTAGAAGATGGGGAGGGATTTAAAATATGGGAGCGAATAAAGTTAGGGTATGTCGTTTTAGTTTCAGTGGGATGAGAAGAAATTGTTGGGTTTTTTAAATGATTGAGAGGAGGATCAAGATTAAAAGATACACGTTTGGGAATTGGGTTAGACGGTGTGGAAGAACGTTTTGTGTATACGCGATTAGCAGTATGAAGTGAAGAAAGGGAATGTCCCAACTTTAAAACTCCAGTTTGGATCAGGAGCTTGTTGGTTAGGCTTTGGATTTTTTTTTGTGAGAGTTGGGCTTTGGTAAAGGGTTAGACTGCTGTTTTCTAGGTTTAGCCTGGCTCGATCGTGATGTGTACCTCTTATTAAAAACGCAACCGATTCGGCTTTGTTAGAATTGTTCCAGTCCGAAAGTGTCCATAAGGTGCCAAGTCGTGAGATTGTGGGTTCAGGAGTTGGTGTATTTGGATCAATTTCCGGAACGGGTTGTGGTGGAGGAGATGATGACCCAGGAGTTATTGGTGGTTCCATTATTGCAGATTCAAGCATCTCAGTCAGAATCGAGGTGTTGTATGATGCAGTCAGTAGAGCTTGGGATTGCACCGGTATATCGTCGATTTTACTGGAAGCTATCCGGATGTGATCAGTAATTTCGTTTAAAAGGGCGCGTGATTCGGTTATCTCGTTGCTGAAATCACTCATTTGGCACATGATATTTATGAGCAACTGATCATTATTTGGCGGAGAGGGAACGCTACTTCGGGACGTACTTTGGAGATGAAAATCGAGGGAAGACCGTAGAGAACTTAAAGAGTCTGTTATTGTGGGGATGTACGATTTAATTATGGATTTAACACTGTGGGATATGCAATTTTTTAAATCTTCACTAATTTCGTGTTTATCGTTTCGTTTAATTGAATCATTACTTTGAGCCAACTGCATAGATAAGTTTCTAAATTGACTCTTATTATAGCTTGCAGATTGTTCGAGGGAAATTGATAAGTCTTCAACTGTTTTTAAAATGTCATCATATTTGGTGAATTGATTTTGAATCGATTTCAATGCATGGTTGTTTTCCGCCGCAAAATTGTTGACCGAATCACTGTGACACTTAATAGCAAGCAAGATGTGGGACAGAGTGATGTTCTTGCACTCATCACAATAGAACAAAAAGTTGTTTTTAAAGTCCCTTAAATACGCGACGGATCTCTTACTCAACCCAATGCATAGGGCGTGGAACGACTTGCAGCAAAGACCACTGCAGATCACCATAACAGCATTTGGATCACTTGTTAAAGAGCAATTTGCACTTCCACATAATTCGGACATGATGACGATGAAGTTAGGGTAGGTCAGTTGAAAATTTACGCAAAAGGCGGTGAATGAAAATTGGGTTAACTTTAATATTATTAGGCAAACAGATCGAGTCAGCAAAATAGTTGAAAATGTACCCAAAGGGCGGTGAATGAGAATTGGGTTATTAAGCACTTTTACACAATAAACAATAAAGGCGATGACCGAGAAATAGCTTGTGCGAATTATTGCAAATTAGGCAGGAACAAATTAAATGAAAATAAATATGCGGAGCGAAATTAAGCACGTCTGAACTTAATGAATGATAACAATGCAATGATCAAAAGTAAAAACAAGTTTGCGAGAAAAGCTAACAAACATCCACAAAATGTAAAACTTAAAAAAATCTATGCTAAGCTATGTAAGTCAGTTCAGAAAAATATCCAAGAAACACGTAACAAGTATTATTCTGATATGTTTGGACGAGCCAGAGGAAATGTGAGAGAAGAATGGAAGGTAATTGACAACATCCTAGGGAAATGTAGAAAACCAAAAGGTATCTGTATCCTTTTACTGATCCAGTAACGATCTCCAACAAAATCAATGAATACTTTACTGAAATTTCTGAAAAGCTGAAACCAACTTCACAGAAATCATCTAGCTGCAATTTTTCTACTTCCTCAACATACACTCAACCAAACAGTTTCGTGTTCCAACCCTTTAGTTCAAGAGAAATTCTTAAGGTTATTTTCTCATTAAAAAACAAAAGTTGATGTACTAGTGATGGTATCTCTAATTTGTTATTGAAAAAAATATGTTTCTACGTGATGGATATTCTTTGTTACTTGTTTAACCAGAGTGTCCTAAACGGATGCTTCCCTGAGTACCTTAAAAGAGCTGAAGTAATTCCAATTTTTAAAAAAGACAATAAAAGTAATATGTGTAATTACAGACCTATCTGTCTACTTCCTTCGTTCTCAAAGATTTTTGAGAAACTTATAAAATCACGAATGATATCCTTCCTAGACCAATCTAACTTATTTAGTAAAAATCAGTTTGGGCTTAGGAAAGGCATGTCCACCGAAGATGCTATTCTGAGACTCTGTAGCCAGTTATATGACAGTATACTCGTACATTGTAATAAATCCACAATGGCGATCTTCATTAATATGACGAAAGCTTTCGACATGGTTCAACATGACCTACTATTAAAAAAAATTATACAACGCTGGTTTTAGAGGAGTAATACATAATTGGTTTACTTTTTACCTTAAAGGGAGGAAGCAAATGGTCAATGTAAATGGAAGCTTCAGTGATTTTCGATTGTTAAAAAACGGGGTTCCGCAGGGCTCAGTTCTTGGCCCTTTGCTATTTTTAATTTACACTAATTCTATCTTTGACTTAAACCTAAACGGAACTTCTACGGCCTTCGCAGACGACACTGCCCTGACTTACCAGTTAAATACTGAGTTCGAATGTATAGCAAAAATATCGGAGGATTTATTGTAGAAAAATTAAGAATATCGTTCAAGTGAAAAAACAAAACTTATGTCCTTTAAATGAACAAACACTGTTGTAAAAGATTATAATCTATGTTTTCATGCTCATGATTGTAAAAAATTTTGTTTTCCGTTACACTGTTGTGGTAAAAGTAATTATATCGATACGTCATGTTGTTCTAGTAATTGTTTTAAAATCGAAACAGTACGTCACTTTAAATACCTTGGAGTAGTAATTGACCAAAATTTAGAATGGAAAGAGCACATACATACCATAAAGTTGCAAGGTTACACGTAAAATGTATCTCATCAAGCAATATTGTTCCACAAACGTTTTAAAAACAATTTATTGGGTGCGGTTTACTAAGAGATGGCGTAACTTGTATTATTCCATTGGAACATGCGTTGGAAAGCTACTGTCATTGTACGTCATTTCAGTATATCTCATTCATTTGAAGCGTAAACAACAATAATTGTTTTTCACTCAAATATGTCGAACTTTGTGCCTGAAAAAGTGTTTTTGCGGGGAGTTCTTCTTCCTGAAGAAAACTGCTGCCGAAAGTCATCGTATTTTGGTGGAAGTTTATGGCGAACATGCGCTAGCTGAGCGAACGTGCCAAAAGTGGTTTGCAAGATTTAAAAGTGGTGATTTTGGCTTGGAAAACGATGAACGTCCTGGGCAGCCAAAAAAGTTTGAAGATGAAGAACTGGAAGCATTACTCTTTGAAAATTGTTGCCAAATATAAGAAGAGCTCGCAGAATCTTTGGGTGTCACTCAAGCAGCCATTTCAAAACGTTTAAAAGCAGCTGGATATATTCAAAATCAAGGAAATTGGGTTCCACATGAACTCAAGCCGAGAGACGTCGAAAGGCGGTTTTGCATGTACGAAATGCTGCTGGAACGCCACAAAAGGAAGGAAAGGAAGCATCGGATTGTTACTGGTGATGAAAAATGGATCCATTACGACAACCCCAATCGCAAAAAATCATATGTGAAACCCGGCCAACCAGCCAAATCAACGGCAAAGCCGAATACCCATGGTGCGAAGGTAATGCTCTGTATTTGGTGGGATCAGATGGGTGTGCTGTACTATGAGCTGCTAGAACCGGGTGAAACCATCAATGGACAACGCTACCAAACACAATTAATCCGTTTGAAGAGAGCAGTGGCCGAAAAACGAACGCCCGGAATATGCGACCAGACACGAGGCAATAATTTTCCATCATGACAACGCTCGGCGTCACGTTGCTATTCCGGTTAAGAACTATTTGGAAAACAGTGGATGGGAAGTCTTATCCCACCCGCCTTATAGCCCAGACCTTGCCCCTTCTGACTACAATTTGTTCCGGTCGATGCAGAACGCCCTCACTGAAATACGGTTCACATCAGAGCAGAATATCAAAAATAGGCTTGATTCATTCTTGGCTGCCAAGCCGGCGCAGTTCTTTTGGGATGGGATCCACAAATTGCCAGAAAGATGGGAAAAAGTCATAGCTTCAGATGGGCAATACTTTGAATAATACTATTGCACACGTTTTTCTTAAATAAACGTTCAAATTTTGAAAAAAAAACGCACGAATTAAGTTATATACAGAATATTATGGTCTTGTTCACTCTGAATTGCAGTATGGTATCTCAAGTTGGGGTGGTTCTTATAGCACCTCATCAAAACCATTACTAACAGCTCAGAAATATCTTCTCAGAATTACGTGTAATAAAAACCGCACTTCTTCTAGCTGGCCTTTATTTAAAGAACTACGTATACTACCACTGAAACACCTTTATGTCTTTAAAGGACAAAAAGACTTTTTCAAGAGAAGTGGAAACATTCCTAGTAGATGTAATCAGCTTTATAGTCTTCGTGTAAATACACTGCATCTTGTCAATGTCCCAAACGTGCGCAAAACCCATTTCTCTAATTTCTATACTTCTTACAGCTTCCTTATTGTTTAATAAATTGCCTCTTACTATTAGAACAGTAACACATTTAAATTCCTTCTCAAAAAGAGTTCAAGACTAGTTATTTACGATAAACTACAACAATATTGTATCGCTTCTCAAAATTGACAGGCTATCCCAGTATTAGCACAAGTTATTGCCTTATACGAAAAAAAAAAAAAAAAAAAAAAAAACCGCCCAATCAAAGGGTAGCTTCACCAACTGCAATGCGTCTTTCGGACCATGAAGCCGTAGAAGAATTCATAACATGGATGGTTACCTACAAAGAAATGGAACACATCAACGATGAGGATGCTCTTCGTGGAATACCGCTACTCTTCTATGGGATTGCATCTACTTGGTGGCAGGGTGTTAAGCGTGAAGTAAAAACCTGGGGCGATGCCATCGATCTCATCCGAAGTCATTTCTCACCAAACGAAGCCGGCTAATCAGATTTATATGAAGATTTTCCAAACACCACAGGAAGAGAGCACAGCAATCGATATATTCGTTTGCCAGAAGCGTGCTTTGTTAGCCCAATTGCCAGAGGTACGTCATGATGAACATGCAGAAATCGATTTGATTTATGGCCTTTTGCATATTAACTATCGTAAGTACATTGCTCGTCATGATGTGAAGACTTTCCGAGATTTGATGGAGAGAGGTCGCATCATCGAACATAACAACACCGAGGCCAATGAAACTTCCAATCCGGCCCCGATAACATGCGGAAGCGGTGTTAGACGATGTACATATTGTAACTACCGGGGACACACTGTGGAGAATTGCCGCAAAAAGAAGGCCGCTGAAGAATAAAGCTCACTAGAATCTGTACCTGATTACGTTAAGATTATTTTATTTTATTTCTAGATATTTAAATGTACTTGCTGTCTATTTATTCTAAAAATTATGAACGTCGCTTGTCACGCTGGTCTCCAGCGCTCCTAACATACTCATCGTGCGCGGCTTCAAATTCAGATCTTCACGTGACTTCTGTTCGACTGTGCTTAGTTCGTATGTCTCAATATTCCGTTCTGGATTAGCCGGTTGCATTGATTTTATCTCATGCGCTGCAGCCATATTGTGGTACGAACACAATATATTGAATCAGAATAATAGTATTGTACTTTGATCCACAAGCTAATACCAATGATACTGTAGCTACTTCTACAACAAAGTAAAGTATCTAGCCCCCATACCGTATTCGTTGTAATAAATGTGATTCATCGAAGACTTCCAAGCCACAATCGGCTTTGTGCTGTGTAAGGGAGCCTTGTCAGTTGTTTGGTGGTATAAGCTTTCCTTAAAATACGTTACGCTGCTTTCAGTAGACTCCATGGAACGCTGTAGTTGCAAAGCACTGGTCATTGGTATAACTCGCACTGGAGTTTCGTTGACCTTGTGCGACTGTCATTTATATGCGATCTTATGGACATTTTTTCAGCCGCAATGACTCCGGATCACCGGGGTCTGTGTAAATACGAATCTGAGCAAGAATATGAATGTAGTCAAATTTTTCGCAACAGTTCCAGAAAACATCTAGGATATTGCACTGGTGTCTTTCTGGTGTAAGACAACCTTAGACCTCATTGCACGTTACTCAAACTTGCATTTGTTTTCTAAGTGAGACGTATGTCTCCACTGAACTATGGAGTGAGGAACAGGTGGAGAAGGCGATGTATCTGCATATATAGCGGCAGATAAGTTGTACTTCAGGCTTTAGGGAACTATTACGCCACCAGTTCGAGTAGTTTTAAATGGTGGTTAAGCATTTTATGTAGACACACGCATAGGCCGGACTTCATTGACGGCTGCAATGAAGTGAGGGGGAGAGGGTTCGCACTTGGGTACTTCTGCTTCATCAGTACGGCGGCGGCGGAAGAATCCACGGCTCTAGTCATTTTGAGCTCTTGGTGCATACCCAGTTATTTCGAAGCATTCGGAGCCTAGGATAGAGATGACGGCGTAGAAAACCAAAGCAGCAAACAGTTAAGCTGCACCCTTTTGAAGGGGTGTTATTAAGGTCCTCCAGGTTGAAAGTTACGCATGGGAGTTACTTCGCCGCCGTACAGAAAAGAAAACAATTCGGAGATAACCAGAAACCTTGGATATGGATGGATATAATGTTGACGACCGTAGCAAACGTTTTAAGGACAACGATCTTCGGATTTGACCCTTAACAGACCACGTGCTGCCAACTAATCGGCGAAGGCACTTGACTGACTTAGGCAAAAAGACTTAAGCTTCCGGTATGTAAGCGAGTGCCTCATAATAATCCGCATCAAGGTTAAATTCGGAAATATAAGTTTGATTTGAACATACACCCCTACAGAGGAAGGATGACAGCATCAAAGATGAATTCTATGACCTCCTAGACCATTCATGTGATCAGTCCCATAGCTGTTCTATCAAAATCTTAACGCCGTCGTTGAGCGGGTCATCGGAAAATACACCCTGCATAACACCACGTCCGACAATGGATTCAGGTTTTTGGAATTTGTAACGGGGCTAGCACGTGGTTGCCTCATCTCAAGTCTCCATAAAGGGACTTGGTCATTCCCTGATGAATCAATCGTCAACCCGATTGGTCTCTTTGTTATCGACGACAGACACTCCTCCACCATTCTTTCCGAGGAGCCAACATCGACTCGGATCATTACCCTGTTGCAACCAGGGTACGAATATGGATATCAAAAGCACAACGGAGTCAAGTAACAGCTCCAGCCCTGTCGTTCTCTTTTTAACTGAGAGCTAGATAAAATACGTATTCTTACGGAAGATGGCCCATAACTAATGGATGTATGAACTTCAACACAGGGAATTAGAAAACTTGTTGATAGGTCTTCAGGCCCCGACGTCGTATGGATTAGACACTGAGAAGTGAAAAATCTATTCGCTCAAGTAAAGTAAGAAACAAAAAAACAAAGCAAAGTTTTATTTCGGATCTTTAAGGAATTTCACACCACTGACGAACGATGGAGAACACCGTCTTTTTGTGACGAACTTGAGCAATTCTGTAACAAAAATTTAGTTGTTGCAGACATATGCTGCGGAGTGGCATAAGTTCGCCGCTGTATCAGCTCATTCGGTACTGTCGGCGTTACCACATCAAGTAGCTGAACTCTTTGTATGCTGTGGTTCCAGGAAGATAGGACTTACTTGTATTACATACCTCTCGATGCTAATGTTCAGAATACTGTGAGAGGCAATCATCCCTTAGACTATCTCTGTCGTATTGACAGTAAATATAACCCTAATTCCGGATGTTGATTGCGGTCAATAGCTGATTTTGGGATGAAACAAAGGTTCCCAAGAGGGCGGGGTGCTGACTTCACTTCTATGTATAATGCGTGCTGGTCGACTCTTTGCTTAATGCTACCACTAGCTCTGACGTCTACGCTTAGGCATACGCATATGTTGTAGTTGTTCTGTCTGTCATGCCTAACGACGGTCTGGCTTAGGCAATCCTAGTTGTGATCAATGCTTTGTTCACTAGAAATATCATTCAATCCTCCCAAAACTGAAGTTTTTCTCTTTACCATCCGTTTCTCCAACAAATATAAATATTCGGGTGTCCTCCTGGATATCAAACTTGTTTGGACTAAAAATGTCACGTCAGAAACCTCAGAGGCACTGTCAGCTTTCTGGCAAAGTAGGGGAGCTTTTCACAAGACATGCAGCTTGTTACCGAAGAGGGTCCAATTAAATTTTAAGCGTCGGTTGTCTGGCGGAACAAGCTTTTACGAAAATAGGTCTCTGCTGCTTCCACAAAGAACGGTTTGTTTCGGCAGCAGTGGGGCGCTAACGAATCTGGCACTGATATTCACACAATGGGCTGCACACGCAAAGTCATCTTCTTTGTAAAAAGAAGTGCTCTTTGGTACATACCTATAAGCAGAAGAGGATAGACGAACGAACCGCCTGACGCCGAGCTCAAAACGGCAGGCGACGACTTGGTAGCGGACATACACCAACTCATCTGTAAAACGTGGTCGGAAGAAAATATGCTCAGTGAATGGAACCTCAGCACTGTTTGTCCAAACCTCAAGAATAGGGACTCTCTGAATTGCAGCAGCTACAGTTGGCAGACCATCAGTCTTCTTAACATCGCCTAGAAGATCTTATCTGCCGTATTGTGTTAGTGCCTGAAGCCGTTCGTCAACAACCTGATTGGTTCATATTAGTGTGGCTTCAGGCCACCATCGGCCAAATATTCACACTACGGCAGATCTTGGAAAACACCCATGTGCTCCAAATCGATAAACACCACCTATTCATCGATTTTAAGGCCGCTTGTGACAGTATCTATACAGCAATGTCTAGTTTTGGTATCCCTGCTAAACTTGTCCGTTTGTTCATGATGACGATGGAGATTGCACACTGTTCCATCAAGGTCGGTATAGAACTCACTGAGACTTTTGATGTCAAAAAGGGATTTAGACAAAGTAGTGCGCTGTCATGAAATTTCTTTAACATCATTCTTGAAAGAATAGTGCAGCACAAGCGGCACAATCTCTCAAAAGTCCGTCCATTGATATTGACAAAATAGGAAGAAACCAGCGTTATGTCAGTAGCGCTTTCGCGAGTATTGAGAGGAGAGCGACGAAGGTGGGCTTAACAGTCAGTAAGATAATGCTAAGTACCTATTTGATGTCAACAAGAAACGATACTCAATACCCACGTCTCGGACAGAACGTGACTCTCGACAGATATAACTTTGAGAAGGACTTTGTCTACGTTGGCTCCGCTATCAATTCAGACAACGACGCCAGCGCTGAGATAAAAGCCAATCGCTGATTATTTGGGCTAGGAAGTCAATTGACCAGCAAAGGTCTCTCTCGAACAACATGGTGGAGAGGCATGGACTTTATCAAAAATGGATGAGGGTGCGCCTAGCTGCTTTGAATGGAAAATTCTTCTGATGATTTTCGATCACGTCTGCATAGACGGTGAGTGGAGGAGGAGATACAACGATGAATTGTACGGGCTGAACAACAACATCGTCTTAGCCAGTTTCATGATGCACACCAATGCTCCGGTCCCAACAATTTTCGAATCCACCTCCGAGTGACAGCGCAGTAGAGAAGACCATGACTCTGGTGGCGCACGCAAGTGGAAGGCGACTTCAACCAACTTATCTCGCGAAACTGGAGGCGGCTAGCAAAAGATCAAGCTGGCTTGGTTGCGGCCCAGGTCCAGCTCGGACTGTTACTGTAAGTAAGGTCTTTGGTACAACATGCAATAGGGGGTTTGATGCCATGACACCAGAACCCCAGTTGCTGCGAAAATACGAAGTTGAAAATTTTGGCCAGGATCTGACCCTGAAAAGGAATGTACACCCTGAATGACTCGAACTGCAACCAACTTCAGAGTGCTATAATTTTCAAACCGTTCACGACAGTGAGCTCAAATTTTGACACATGACAGATAATTTTATTACTTACAAGCCTTTTAAACGATTTGTGCCTCAGTTGTGTTGAAAAATTTTTATCCGCGATGGAATTCAAACGTGATAGTGTGATTGCTTTATATTTGGCTGGAAAACCACAAGTAGCTATCGTTAGAGCCCTCCAGCACCTCAACGTGAATAAATCATTTGTGTCTCGAACCATAGCTCGTTCGAGATACCGTGATACTGGCAGCGTTGCAAAACGCCATGGAGGTGGTCATAAAAAAACAGCAACATCGGCAGAAATGGTTTGGAAAGTGAAGGTTAGAATTGAGCGAAATCCGCGTCGAAGTGGAAGGAAAATGGCTCGTGAGCTCAATATATCGTTGGAACGAATGCAACACATATTGAAAAATGAACTTGGGCTCAAGCCATTGAAGTTCCAAAAAGCACACGATCATACACAGCAACAGAAAAAAGTTAGAGTCGAAAGAGCGAAGGAGTTGCTACGCTTGCACGAAAGTGGTGAGTTGCCGAATTTAGTTTTTTCCGATGAGTCGCCATTTGTTATCGAGCAACAACAAACAAAATGACCGAGTTTACTTGCCAGAGAGTTCCTTCGAAAATGTACACCTTCGGACGGCCACCAGAAAGCAGGTAGCACCGATGGTGATGATTTGGGCCGCCATAACCACCGATGGTCGCTCTCCGCTCGTATTTTTGAACCGTGGCGTCAAAATTAATGCGATCGTATACCGTGAAACTGTCTTAGAGGCAGTATTGAAGCCTTGGGCAAACAATCATTTCGGTCGGAGACCAAGACTCGGCACCGTGTCACAAAGCGCGCGTCAACCAAGATTGGTTAAAAAACAATGTTCCACACTTCATTTCTTCGACACAATGGATTGCAAATTCTCCGGATGCAAATCCATTGGATTTCTCTGTCTTGGGTATTTTGAAGGCGAAGGTTGGCACTAAAAAATACCAAAGTTTGGACCACCTCAAACCAGCACTTCGCCGGGAATGGGCCAAAATACCGCAGAGCCACTTGCGTGCAGCGTGCGATGCTTTCTTCGGCCCTCTCAAGGCCATTATTCGCGCCAAAGGTGGACATATTGAAAACTACTGATACAATTTGAAAATTGATGTATTTTCCAACATTTTTTGCTTTGGCACAATATAATAAAAAAAATTATAGCATTTTAAAAAGTTAGAGTTAGAGTCATGCACTCTGTAGTTGAGTGTTTACAGAACTAGGGGCGCCGGTTTTTGAGTTAACACGGCTGCAGATAGAATGACTCTGCAAGGAGACTAAACCATGATATAGGTGCTGCTATCACTGGAGCATTTCTACAAAAGTACGAGTAAAAGCAACATAGCCCGTTTAGTTCTTTATCCGAGTGCTCTGCTCCGACAGACAAATACATAAATCCGATCTGGTGACCATAATCATCTCTCAATACCCGTACCATGGAAAACATTTCACCATCGAATGAAAGTGCAGTTTCGCTCTACATGCACACAGAAGGTATTCACATGAAATGTTTAGTCTGCAGATCTACAATACCAATACGACGTGAACGCAATCCACTATACAACATTGCAAATATGTGAACAATGAATAAAACCAGAGAATGACAACATCTACGTCTGACGCAGTAACCATACCAATTTCACAATTTAATTAAATTTACCAGTTCTGTCGCCTATAAATACCCAATCAGCTGCCTTTTCGAGCAGTCTCAACTGAGCACTTATTCGAATCGCATTCAACGGAAAGCATTCGCCACTATCTTTGGCTTTGCTTTAGCTTCAAGCAGGAAAGTGATTTTTTACTCACCGAAGTAGCTGAATTAACAGTGTCAAACTAGTGAATCTAAAAGTTAGATTAGGAAAGAAACAAAGTGACAATTGAAAGTGTATCTCAAGATGATTATTTCTGAATCAAGAAATCAAAGAAAAAGATGTCGAACATCACAAAACATCAAGGTGGACTAGACCAGGAATATCTTGAGAAGCGTATAGAACATCCACGTCTACATTCAGATTTTAGACTGTTAGAGAAGTAGTAACATTTTGAGGTTAAAGTGGAAAGACTGATGTTAAAAACGTACGCAACTGGAGACAGATAAATCCAAGGAGGCCTTTGTAGTCTTTTATTCAAATCGTGTTAGGGGAGTGGATATCCAAAGATACCACAGGTCCTCATTAATGTCAAGGCTTTTTTTTAAAAACTCGCCTTTAAACAAATAAGCTCACTAGAAACCCACGAACTTAGGGCTTTTATTTTTTTGAATTCGCTTACATGGAAAGCCAAAGGTCTAGCTGACGAACGCCAGTATCTGGCAATGTCTTCCAAGAATAGTCACCTATAATAGTTAGGAAAACTTTATTTTAAAAGGCCTTCGGGCCAGCCAGGAGGCACAGCCAAGAAAAAACTACTGGCAGCTGGGAGACATCTTATGGACTCTTTGTGGAAGTGGAAATAGTCTGGAACTCACGAGCTAATCAAAGCTCTAGTGTTTGCGATACGTGTATCGCATTCGTTAGATATTTGGTTCTGCTCGTGAATTTTACAGGGATTTCCGATCTAGATTTGGTCTATTTGTTGAATCCCTGCCTAAGGTAGCAACGAGGGAGACTCTACTCACCGTTGGGATACATTCTACATGTATTTTGTCGAAATAGAATTGCATCAGGAACTCACAAGGATGTTGACGTTATAAGGATCGCTATAGTGGTATAGTATTTCCTGAATCTTCTGTCATCTTAGTGGTTTCCTTATGGATGTCCGTTTCACATTTTGTCTGTATTTTGGATCTCTTCTGGGAGTAGCTATCAACACAGCACCACCACCTTTTCTACCCCTGATTCGAATCCTTTCACTTCTTTCAGACGACCATTCGATATCCTAATCGCGAGGCCCTGGTTTTTCGATTTTGGTATCGAATTTTCATGCTGCAGAGTTGACTGGTTTTTGGTGTCAGGGGTACAAAAGGCATTCGGGGACGTAGTCTCCAAAGTCTATCGCCGGATGAAATACTCAATCGTCTTGAGGTTGACAAGTATGCAGGCTACCCATCTGAGAATGTTAAATGGAGACTTTTGAGAGTTGTTGTTTTTTGAAAACCTGCTTCATTTGGAGTTCGCTCTTCTTGGCTTAGGTTCTTCAGAAAACTTTACTTTCTAAATGTTTTCACTTGAATTTGTAGACGGGTATTTGCACCCTTTTCACGTTCTCAAAATGTGTTGAAGTATTTCTTTATTATATTTTTTTATGTTTCACACAAATTAGATTTAAGTTATACTCGTATAGAAATATTTTGAATGAAACTTAAACGCTTAGCTGACATTCGCCAGAATTGGCTTTGTCATCAACTTAGGTCAAATTTCATAGGATCTAACAATCAACGAACAAAATCCGGCTAAGCACGCCCGTAGGGAACACATAATCAACGGGAAATCAAAAAATCACTTTACCTACAAATGCGATTTAAATAAATTTTGAAAGAAAAGTCCTAAATAAATGCCAGGATTTACAAAAAGAAAACAACTCCAAACCTGTCTTTTACTTAATTTTAAAATTTCAGATATCGACGCTGGGCAAAATTTTGGAAACTTTTCTATAGCTGACTTCATTCTAGTGTTCGCTTGAATTGTTGGTGATTGGGAAGTGCTTTCTTTCGAAATTCATTCACGAAATTGCGAAACAACCATGTGCCTCGAATGGAAAGATCCGAGACTTTGAACAAGCGACGTGCGGCCGAAAAAGCGACGGAGGCCCTGGACTTCAATGATATAAAGCAGATATCACTGCCATTCAGCAGAATATTTCTGAAAGCTACTCAACCTTTTAGCATTGTATGAGAATTCAGTTTAGGTGATTTTAGATGAAAAATAGGAATGGAAGGCATCTTTGACGGAAAACCTAGCTTGCACGATACCATCTCTGGAAACGTACTTAGGGTAATCAACTTTGCTGCGGACTAAATATCACTATAACCAGCTTCAATGCTTAAAACGGAACACAACAGTCGCCTGATCGGTAAAAACATCAAGAAAATTGATCATGTTTCGGTCGACACAAGCCATTCTTCCAAAATTATAGATGCCCTGACATTCCTTCCTATGTTTGCTCCAAAGTGCGATAGGAAGAGCCGGACAAAAAATTGTGATATCTACTATGCAGACTGTTACAAATAACAAGCTTATGCGGATTTGCCAGCAGAGGAAGACTTAGGGAACATGTCTTGAGCTTCATGAATGTAAATGAAGGCTAAATTCGCCTTGTCGAAACTGCGTGCTTTTGGGATTGATGACTCTCTTGTTCAATGGATTAGAAATTATCTTTCGGAGCGTTTCAAGTCTGATATTCACAAAATCAATGCTGGTCTGCCCTAGGGCTCCGTTCTTTCTCCGACACTCATTTTAATTTTTATCAACGATCTCTTGTCTGCCACTTCTAATCCATTATATTCCTTTGCTGACGACAGTATTCTCTGCTTCTCATATTTGTTTCCGGACTCATGTCCCTGTTTTTCGTCTGTAGAACGGGAACGTCAGGGTATGTTAATTTCTGATATTAACAGCATAACTAATTGGAGAACCATTAACAGATTAGAATTGAATGCTTCGAAAACACAATGCTGTCTGCTGTCGTTAAAGCGAAATTTGAAACACTCAGCCATTGTCCATGAATGGCCCTTGCATCTTTGAAACCGAAAAACTTTCCATTCTCGGTATATGTTTCAACGACAACTTATGTTGGAATGACCACATATTCGGTGTCGTCAAAAATGCTGAGAAATTTCTAGTCTGGTCTCACTACATACCGCATTTATCCGCCCGAAATTGGAGTACAATGCCCATATCTGGTCGGGTGCGTCCAAAACATCTCTGCACCTGCTACTCGTAGATAGGATTCAAAATCGTGCGATAAAACTCATAGGTGATATTAATATCACTCAGATAATGGACCCCTCGACCACCGACGTAATGTCTCTTTTCTCTCTTTTTTTTTTATCGCTATTTCCCCGCCCCTTCAAACCTTTAACAATAACACCCATCTCGCTATGAATGCTTATCAGTATACCCTCAAGCCAACTTTCGCCTGTACTCTAAAATATCGTGATCCTTTCCTAAGCTGTACAACCTGCTTATGGAATGCCCTGTCAAGCTCTCTATTTCTTAGCCATTATAACCTTCAAACATTTAAAACCAACGTTTATCGGCACCTTTCCTTCCCTCGTCCCTGATTTTCCTTCGCCCGCGCTATGTGCTAGCATTTTAAGGATACTTAAATCCCTTGAGAGCGTGCAACGTGCATATAAAAAAAAATAAGACACATAAATGCCCATGCCGCGAAGGAGAATGACAACCTTACCAAATATTGCTTGGATCAAACCAACGAACAATGTCCTAAATTCAACGGGAAAATCGTCTTTGGCTATTTTATTAGCAAACTAGGCAAGGAGGGCACGACATCACGTCCGAAAACGGGCTATTGGTTTTGCGGCGAGTCGTTATGTACCTATAGCCACCACATGGTTTTGGTTGATATCCATAAAGGGACGGGAAAACCTAGATAAACAAAAGATGTACAAACTGGGTTAGCAGGCTCTATGTAACATATCTTGCTCGAAAGAAAAAAAGAAAGATGACTTGAAGCGTTACAGAAGAATGAAGTTGAAAAGTTTTATTAAAAAAATATAACGAACATACCAAGGCAATAAAGCCCGAATCCTAAAGAATCTTGAACTGAGACAACTTCAAGCGATTAAGTCTCCTCATTTCGTATATAAAATCTCGTCTGACCCTTGACCTTTATGTCAACAGCTTGATCGGACCCTATCAGTATGGTTTTAGGTTAGGAAAGTCATCAAATTTTCATATTACTACAGATCTTATAAAAAAAAAAGCAACAATTGCAAATCAAAACACACCAACCCTTCATATTGGTTTCAAAGTCGCAGATGACAGCGTCTGTAGATAGGAACTATACAAAGCCATGTCTAGTTTTAGCATCCTTTCCGAGCTGATTCAACCACGCAGGATGGCGATTGAGAATGCACGCTACTCCGTCAAGGTCGGTAAAGATAAAACCTAGACCTTAACCGCCGGAATAGGGCTTAAACAAGGCCATGCGTGGCGAAACCCGCAACCCAACTTTCAAAAGTTTGTTTATGCCTAGGGCAAAACATCGCGATTACCAGCTACAACTTTGAAAACTCCGAGAACGACACCAGTGCGAGAATTACGCGAATTTTCACTCTTGCTAAACGCTATTTCTGTCTGCTCCCTCGAGCAACCAAAACGCCTTTATACAGGCCCCTGATTAATGTTCTCGGTCGCTTTGAAAGAAATGTTCTTCAGGAAGTTTTCGGTTTCGTTTGAATCAATGGAGAATAAGGGAGATAGCAAACTGGTCGGGCTATACGGCAATGCCAATCTCGTTATAAAGGCCCGCATAACTTGGTTTAGATGGCTAAGTCACCTTGAACACATAGACATCGGAGCCCTGACCCATAAAGCTTCGATTTCAACTCAGAGAGACAGCCCGGTAGAGAACGACCTCATCTTAGGTGGCGCACACAAGTGGTAGGGCATTAGGCTGAGATCCCTGCGAAACTGGAGGCAGCTACCAAAAGCTGTGTAGATATATTAGCTTAGGCTCTGGCCGGACTATAGCGCCATCTAAGTAAGTAAAAAACGGTGCCGAGCGTAAAAAAGTTAAGGAGGTAAAAAGAGAGATACCGATGTGCGTTGGTTTTAAATGTTTGCAAATTATACTGGCTTGGAAATTAAGAGATCGGCAGGGCATTCCACAAGCAAGTTGTATGGCTTAAAAAAGAATTACTATATCTCAGAGTACGTCCAAAATAGGCTTGAGGGTATACTAATGAGCATACATACCGAAACGGGTGTGACGGTTAAAAGTTTGATAGGTCGGAATGCTACTGGCAATTTCGGTGGAGCACTGATGGTGAAAATAGCGATAGAACACGCCGGTGTTCGAGGGTGCTGTATTTTCATTACTTATGAGTTTTATCGCACGATTTTGGATCCAATCTAGCAAGTACAAGGGGGTCTTAGGGGCATCTGACCAGATGTGGGCATTGTACTGCAATTTTGGGCGGATGAATCCCTTATACAGGGTGAGTTTTTTAACTTGAGACATCCAAATTACTCGAAAAATACGCGATATCGCGAAAAATGTTTCAGACAGAATTCACAAGGTTCTGAAGGGGACATAAGATGGTGACCACGAGTTTGACTTTGAGCCCCATTTTCAAGGTCAAACGAAGGTCACTTTTGATTTTTTAATGGGAACCCCTATTTTTTTTGACAGATTCGTAATCTGCGTAAAAAATTACAATTCTTTTACATGAAACACTTTTTTCAAAAATGCGTTCTTTTCCCGTCAGACCTTTGACCTTGAGACCCATTTTCAAGTTCAAACGAAGGTCACTTTTGATTTTTCAAATGATAATTCCTGATTTTCATTGCTCAGTCGTATTCCTCAATGGGGCACACGACTTTGTCTCAAAGGTCTTATTCATTCAGTGCTAGATACCACTACACTGGGACGCCTAAATCATTAATCGGTTTCCAACGTTGTTAGGGTGTTAGAAGGTCGAGATTTGTTTTGAGGAAGTCATTATTGCCTCGAGTGAAGTTAAAACTCAAAGAAATTTCAGATAGAGACAAATTGTCCTAAACTTATCTGAGAATGTACGAGTATGATGTGCACTCTGCCCTTTTTTTCAACTTGAACGGAACTGTACTTCATTTAGAAGTTCGATATTTGTTTTGAGGAACTGATTATTATTAGTAACGTTTTCCAGATTAATAATGCAGGCTATTTCAATTCAAGAGAAAATTGAAATGATATTGATTTATGGAGAAAGTAGAAAGAACATCGATGGTGCTGTTGCTCTTTACGCACAACGTTTCCCAGACCAGGTACGATCGCGCGCATCCTTTTATCGGGTCATCCAACAATTCACTGGTGAAGGAGTTGTGCAACCAAAGAAAAGGAATCGGTCAGATAGGGTGGCTGTTGAGGACAATGAAATAGCAGTGTTAGCTGCCGTAGATAGAAGGAGGAGAAATGAAAGTTTGTGATGTAGTGAATTGAAACTCAGGTGTGTTTGGTTTCGATATTGACTCTCCAGGGGTGGGAGTCCGAATAGGACGGAGAGATTTTTCTTCTCTCGGAATGTGAGGTTGTGAATTTTAACGGTTGTTTTGTGCTTGAAAAACCCTACAACAGCCAAATCTACATGTCAGTGTTATGCCTTCACACCCAGATTTTTCTGACTGAGTTCCAATTACAATACACAAATGAAAACTTGCTGTGGCTAGAATTCGAACCTTGACCTTCCGAGTGAGAAGCGATAGCTAGTACCACTACACCAAGGCCACCCCACACGATCCTCACATTAGCACTAGCCAAATAAGTCGTGAATCAGGAATTTCTCAAACGACTGTCTGTAAGATATTACATCGGCATAAATACCATCCTTATCATGTTTCAATGCATCAAGAACTTTCTAGTGAGGATTTTCGCAACCGTGCTTCCTTTTGTCAATAGGCACTTCAGCAAATTGAACGAGACCCCCTTTTCTTCGTCAAGGTGTTATTCTCTTTCACCAATCACGGTACGGTCAATCGACATAATATGCATTACTGGGCTACCGAAAACCCTTTTTGGTTGCGACAAGTTGAACGCCAGCACCCTTGGAATGTTAATGTTTGGGCGAGAATTATTGGGGATAAATTAATAGGTCCATATTTTATTGAAGGCAACTTGAATGGCGAAAAGTATGGAAACTTCTTGTGGGACCATCTTTCAGTATTACTAGAAGAACTGAAATTGGAGTTGCGACAAACAATGTGGTTTCAACATAATGGTTGTCCAGCCCATTATTCCCAAGTAGTCCGGGGGGTATTAAACAATGTTTACCATCAATAATGAATCGGACTCGGACGAGGGGGTCCGAGGCAATGGCTTGCTAGATCACCTGATCTTACGTCACTTGATTTTTTCTTGTGGGGCTACTTAAAAAATGAGGTTTACAGAAAAAAGCCAACAGCACGTGAAGACGTGAAAAGACGAATAACTGAAGCTTGTCGGAAGATTACGCCAGAAATACTTCTCAGTTCTGTTGGTTCATTTAGAGCGCGGATAGACAAGTGTATTGAAGTGAATGATCACATTTTCGAGCATTTGTTGAAATAGTCTCGGGAAATAAACGTCGAAATGGAAAGAATTCAATGATTCAACAGTGGGAGGCAAGGGGACCCACTCTAATTAATCACCCCGAAGGAAACAAAATACTGCTACGTCCACGTCGTTGTTTCTGGGTTATGCTAAACGCAGTATGTAAAAACAAATGGCAAGCCTACGAGCAATACGACGGAGCAATGAAAATCAGGAATTATCATTTGAAAAATCAAAAGTGACCTTAGTTTGACCTTGACAATGGATCTCAAGGTCAAATTCGTGGTCACCATCTTATGTCCCCTTCAGAACCTTGTGACTTTTGTCTGAAACATTTTTCGCGATATCGCGTATTTTTCGAGTAATTTGGATGTCTCAAGTTAAAAAACTCGCCCTGTATACAGCGACACCACCTCCGCTGTATGAATTATTGCAGTTAAAATAAGGTGGGATATTATATGTGGATAGTTCATAGTCGTATAACCAAATCTCTGTTAGAACAATAAACATTGAATTAAAATTACATGCATTCAAGTGAGATAATAATATATCGAAGTTCTTTCTCATACTGCGAATGTATTTTTCTCCTAGCTTTTGTTTTACTTCTTTCTCTATTTTTTGCACCGTTTCTTTTCCTCTGCAATTAATTGTAATTGCTCCTTCCCTTTTGTCCGAAACACTATCAACTTTGAGAGATGCCGGGTCTATATTTTCTTTTATGTCCTTTTTTGTCGTAGAGTTCAATTGTTTGCTCTTTGGTTGTTTGAGCTGTTCTGCGTAGTTCAATTTTGTTTCACTTTTGTTTGATTCTGTTATCCTTTTTACCCCATTCTCAATATTGGTTTTAATTTGTTTGACAAGATTCTCGTTGTCTATTGCCATCTTTTTCACATCCTCTGCTATTTTTTTACTCTCTGACTTAAATGACTCACTAAAATCACTCATTCTTTTGATTTCCTCTACACTCTTCACACATGTCTCTTGAGCAATTTTCATATCATTGAATCGATCGCTTCGAGTAGAGCTTTAATTTCATATTCACTCTTTTTGAGTGATTCCTCGAATTCGGACTTGTATTGTTTTAGATAGGTTCCGTTTTTTTTTTAACCGTCTCTTGCATGTCTTTAATCATTAAATCGACGTTGTGAATATATTGTATACAATTATCACAAATGAATTTAACCATCGGATTTGTGTTTAATACGAGGGCGGGTCAATAAGTCCGTGAATTTCTTTTTTGAATTTCTGACCTCTTTACTGAAACAGCAACACTGCTCCTGTCAACAGGCATCTGTCAGTTGACTCCTGTCAAAATTTAAACTTGCTGCGTCAGTTAGTTTGTGTTTGACAGCTATTTTTATCAGACTACTCACTAATTTGAGGAGAAAATGGAAAAAAGTGAATTTCGTGTGCTCATTAAGCATTATTTCTTGCGAAAAAAAACCATTACCGAGACCAAGGCTAAGCTTGATAAATACTATGGGGACTCTGCACCATCGATTTCAATGGTAAAAAAGTGGTTTACTGAATTTCGTTGTGGCCGTACAAGCACTGAAGATGCCGAACCTCCTGGACGCCCAGTTGAGGTCTCTACACCCGAAACAATCGAAAAAATTCACGATATGGTGTTGGCCGACCGAAGATTGAAAGTGCGAGAGATTGTGGAAGCCGTAGGGATCTCGCATGGCTCAGTGGTTTCAATTTTGAATGATCACTTGGGCATGAGAAAGCTTTCCGCAAGATGGGTGCCGCGTTTGCTCACAGTCGACCACAAACGCAATCGTGTAACAACTTCACAGGAAGGTTTGGCGTTGTTTAATCGCAATATGGAGGAGTTTTTGCGCCGTTTTGTAACCGTGGACGAAACATGGATCCATCACAACACACCAGAGAACAAACAACAGTCAAAACAGTGGGTTCCTAAGGGTGAATCGGCGCCAAAGAAGGCCAAGGTGGGTTTGTCAGCCAATAAAGTTATGGCGACTGTTTTTTGGGATGCACGCGGGATAATCCACATTGACTACCTTCAAAAGGGAAGAACAATCAATGGGGAATATATGCCAACTTATTGGACCGATTCAATGACGATTTGAAAAAAAAACCACCTCATTTGGCCAAGAAAAAAGTTCTTTTCCACCAAGACAATGCACACATGTGCAGTTGCCATGGCAAAAATCCATGAATTGGGCTATGAATTGCTCCCTCATCCACCCTATTCTCCAGATTTGGCTCCGAGCGACTACTTCTTGTTCCCAAACCTGAAGAAATGGCTTTGTGGAAAAAGATTTGACTCCAATGATGAAGTCATCTCGCAAACAAAGGCCTATTTTGAGGACCTCGACAAATCATTTTTGTTGGAAGGGATAAAAAAATTGGAGAAGCGTTGAACAAAGTGTATAGAGCTCAACTGAGACTACGTTGAAAAATAAAATTATTTTTTTATCAAAAAATCTGTTTTAATCCAAAAGGACTTATTGACCCGCCCTCGTATGTTACCACTATAACTGTCCACGCCGCTGCATTTTACCGCACGCACCTGCACATTGTAGATCCGATTCACTTCGTATTGCAGTTTTACATTTGTTGCAATCTTTCATCGTGCCAATCGTTCATTCATTAAGTCAACCGTTTTTGCCCAACGAATCCTCGATTTAAGAGGAACCAAAGAGAAAACAAAAAATCAAAAATCCGGCCACTGTAACTTTTTTAATTAAGCCCAACGAACGAATTACGGAACGATTTAAAAACACGACTATACTCTTCAAATTTCACGAGCGAAATTCGGAATAACTAGGACCAATAACTTTTAACGCTAGACATCCAACTCTCTGTGCATAGCAGTACGTTATTTCGAACGTAATCACTTGTTCTCATCAATTTCCTCGTTATACCTATCCAACACACTCCGAGTGACAGGCCAGAATATTTTGTAGCTTTGTAGCGAGAGCAACAACTGCCGTTGATTCCGAACGTTCCGATGACATTTCCAAACAGCTGAGTGTAGTTGTATCTTTCCGAAACCGAAGAGAACGCCGGCGCCTTTTGCAAAACCTCCAGCCTTCTCTTCCTCCCACACGTCCCACACACTATTTTCATTAGACCGCGTAATAAAAATTTTCGATTTCGCCTTCTTCTTTTTCAATTCAGTTACTTGAGAAGAGACGCTATGGGAACATTGCTCTATCGTTTGACAGCGATTTTGACATTTCGAATAAATATGCATTTTGCAAATGGCGGCCCTCCGAACAGAGGTTGGTCCCAAGGTGCTCATCAATTTTTCACAAATTCCCAACAATTTTCGCTCTATTTTAATTCAAATTTCATTCGAAAATCCTTTTCAACTTTCAATTGTTATGTGGAGATAGAAATTTTGTAAAAAACTCATTTGTGTTGTGAATTATGAGGAAGTGAAAAAAAAAAAAAAATAATATAGAGACGATCTGTCTTAGTGTGACTTTGTCATTGTCCCATTTCGTTGAAAGATGAAAAGTTTTTGCGATTTTTTTGGTTTCTTGTTTTTTTTTTTTGTTCTGTGTTGGTTGTTTGTTTAATTTATGTTAATGTTGGAAATGTTTTTGTTTTTTTCTTCTCTGTTTTCCTTTTCAGGAAATACATTGAGTCGTCAGGGATTTGAAGACTTTTGGCCGAGTTGAAGTTGTTGGAATTGTTAGAGTGATTTTGATTTTGATTTGGATTGCGATTTCGATTTCAACGACTTGTAGTAGTTATTGTAGACGACGGCGACTACGACGATACACACAATCGTCACCACCACCATCATCATCCTCATCAATCAATCTGATCATTAAGTTGGGAAGCAGGTCGTAGAATTTGGAGAAGATTACAAGATGACCACGAGCAGTGAGGATGTGTTGCTTCAGATGGGCGAAGTCCGCTATAAAAAGGGCGATGGCACGCTTTACGTAATGAATGAGCGGCTCGCCTGGATGGCAGAGCATCGCGATACAGTGGCAGTGTCCCATCGATTTGCTGATATAAAGAGTAAGTTCTTGTTTCGAAGGGGGGAATGCTTGACTTGTAATCAAAATTTGGATTAAGCGAAAGCTGAGCTTTGCGTGTCTACAGACAGTTTAGCAGTTTCATTGGAAATTGACTAATTTAAATGGAGAGGAGGAACATTAATTTTATTTTTTTTTTTATTCTCAACGAACTGCGCTGTTGGAATTGTTTCTTTGAAATGTGAAATGAAGCATGAGTCGTTTGAGTCGATGGGATTTGATTGAAAGTGTTAAGTTGGAGGCGTACTATTTGGATTGGTGGCGGCGATGGAGTACTTTTTAAGAGAACTATAAGCGATTATTTCATAAATTTATATTTTTACGCGCCTCTTTGCGAGTATTGTGATTTTATCTTGTGTGTCTAGCAATTGTTTGCTCCGGTTGTGGTGTTGTACTCATGATAGGCTGAAGCAAAATTGAAGGCACTGTCTTCTGCTCTAAAATTCGTCCCGAATGTAGGCTGCGTCAAGCTAGGGCGGCTTACAAATAGTTTTTGCAGTTCCATCAGCGCGCACGTGTAGATCTATTGTTAAATATTTCTCTTACATTTACATTGCTTCTGCGCGTCACTTGTGATTTGGCGGTTTGCGTAATTT
Organism: Volucella zonaria; assembly: GCA_963966105.1. Lineage (NCBI taxonomy): Eukaryota > Metazoa > Arthropoda > Insecta > Diptera > Syrphidae > Volucella > Volucella zonaria. The sequence goes on from OZ014531.1 coordinate 133,170,193, forward strand.
AAGAACACTTCACAGGGCATCACTGGAAGATTTCTAATATTCTTGCGTTTGAGTTATTAGCATTCTTTTTGAATCTCGACTGGAACTTGGGCTTCGATAGCTTTTTGAATAGACTTTTCCCAAGCCCTTGTTTATGGGGACAATAACAGCTAATATGCTGTGTCTGTAGTTACATATTCCGATGGGGGCGTATTGGGTGTATAATTTATTTCGTGCGGTTTTTTTTTTGCAAAATTTGAACGTTTATTTAAGAAAAACATGTAAAATAGTATTATTCAAAGTATTGCCCATCTGAAGCTATGACTTTTTCCCATCTTTCTGGAAATTTGTGGATCCCATCCCAAAAGAACTGCGCCGGCTTGGCAGCCAAGAATGAAACAAGCCAATTTTTGATATTCTGCTCTGATGTGATGTGAACCGTATTTCAGTGAGGGCGTTCTGCATCGACTGGAACAAATGGTAGTCAAAAGGGGCAAGGCCTGGGCTATAAGGCGGGTGGGGTAAGACTTCCCATCCACTGTTTTCCAAATAGTTCTTAACCGGAATAGCAACGTGGGGCCGAGCGTTGTCATGATGGAAAATTATTGCCTCGTGTCTGGTCGCATATTGCGGGCGTTTTTCGGCCACTGCTCTCTTCAAACGGATTAATTGTGTTCGGTAGCGTTGTCCATTGATGGTTTCACCCGGTTTTAGCAGCTCATAATACAGCACACCCATCTGATCCCACCAAATACAGAGCATTACCTTCGCGCCATGGGTATTCAGCTTTGCCGTTGATTTGGCTGGTTGGCCGGGTTTCACATATGATTTTTTGCGCTTGGGGTTGTCGTAATGGATCCATTTTTCATCACCAGTAACAATCCGATGCAAAAATGACTTCCTTTTATGGCGTTCCAGTAACATTTCGGACATGCAAAACCGCCTTCCGACGTCTCTCGGCTTGAGTTCATGTGGAACCCAATTTCCTTGCTTTTGAATATATCCAGCTGCTTTTAAACGTTTGAAATGGCTGCTTGAGTGACACGGAAAGATTCTGCGAGCTCTTCTTGTGTTTGGCAACAATCTTCATAGAGTAATGCTTCCAGTTCTTCATCTTCAAAATTTTTTGGCTGCCCAGGACGTTCAACGTCTTCCAAGCAAAAATCACCACTTTTAAATTGTACAAACGACTTTTGGCACGTTCGCTCAGCTAGCGCATGTTCACCATAAACTTATACCAAAATACGATGACTTTCGGCAGCAGTTTTCTTCATGAAGAAGAACTCCCCGCAAAAACACTTTTTCAGGCACAAAGTTCGACATATTTGAGTGAAAAAAAAATTATTGTTGTTTACGCTTCAAATGAATGACATATACTGAAATAACGTACAATGACAGTAGTTTTCCAACGCATGTTTCAATGGAATAATACAAGTTACGCCATCTCTTGGCAAACCGCACGAATTAAGTTATAGACCCAATACTTAGATAAATAGCAGTCCGGAATGAGTCCGGCCCTGGGTTTCAATCAAAAACTACTCCTTTGTTGTGATCTCTAGCCAACTGCCTCCGTTTACGCATATAAACGTAATAGAATTCTTTCAGTTGTACGCTGTGCATAAAGCAATGTTTATATCTACTGCGTTGTAGCGCTGAAAGCTGATACCCGCTATAGGCGACTACTGCGAGCTCTTCTGACCAATTCGATGTCGCTCATGGAGTCCTCTGTTATATCTCCACTTGGAGAATCTTGCTTTCAAAAGAACCAAAGACACCTTCATTCGCCTTCGTTAATATGAATGTTTCTCCGCCCTAGAGAAAAACTAGAATTTGCGGTTTGATTGTCAGCTTAAAAATGAACATACAGTACATTCTCGATTGATGGACTAATTAATGTCAGGCAAGTTTAAAGTTTCAGAGCGTATCTATCGCTGACATTGCCTCTTGCAAGTAAATTTTCGGTGACTGATTTGCATATTCGAAACAGTGCCATCAGGAAGAGCATTCTTCATCAAAGACAGTGTGGTGTGTGGTGCATTTGCCAGTTCTGGATTACGTTGTTGAAAATATCTAAACAAGAGCAAATCGTTATCTTCTATAAAATTATCGTCCCCAAATATGGTCTGCCAGCATTTGAAATTGAATCCGCTCTAATTTTCTCGCAACCACTTGCTACACTCCTCGACAACTGCTTGAGACACTCAGCTGATTTCGGTGTTTCTCGATAATTTTGTTCCGTATGTGCTGCAAATATAACTGTTAGGTAATCATTGCCAATTTCTAAGAAAATTCTAAACACCATAAATCCTTTTTTCTCCGTAATTTTTTTTTTTTTTTAATAAATCGTAAACTTTTTCCCATATAATGTACATATTTGTGAAACTTTTTGACACTGAACACAATCGCTAAAGCTTCTCTTTGAAGCTGTTCATAATTTTGTTTCGCAGGACCTAGGAAGCTCGATACAAACATGACCGGACGGTCAACCCCATCTATCACATGCGATAGTATACCTCCCACCCTATATGGGCTGGCATCACAGTGAAGAACAATCTCTTTATTTGGATCGTAGTGAGCAAGTAAATTATTTTCTAATAAAAGTTCCTTATTGACCACACAAATCTGACATTTTTCTTCGTATGGTCATATAATACCTTGAGTTCCGACGATAAATTAGGAATGAATTTGGAATAGTAATTAATAAGCCCCAAGTATGATCTTATCTGCTCCAAATCTAGGGGAGTAGGAGCATTTTTGATAGCGTCTACCTTTTCGGGATTGGGCTTAATACCCTCTTTGCAAATTACGTGACCCAAATACTGGATTTCCTCTTTAAGGAACTGGCATTTGTTAAAATTGACTGTAACATTATATTTAGCTAATCGTTCCAAAACCATTTCTATGATTTCTAGACACTCCTTTAAATCCCTGTCACCTGTCAGAATATCATCAATAAACACTTTGGTTTTCCGAATCCCTCTTAAAATTTCATCCATAGTGGCTTGAAAAATGGCGGGTGCAGACTTTACGCCAAAAATTATTCTCCGGTGCCTAAATAGTCCTTTGTGAGTATTTATAGTCAAGAGTTCTTGACAATTTTTTTCTACTTCTAACTGCTGAAAAACCCTTTGTCAAATCAATCACACAAAAACATCCGCAACCAGATAGATCAGCAAAAATGTCCCCAGGTTTGTTCAATGGATAGTGATCGTCTTTCACATACCGGTTGATCAGCACATTACAGTCGCCGCAGATTCGTATACCACCGTCTGGTTTTCTAACTACCACAATCGGGGAGGCTCACTTGCTGTGGCGTACGGGATAAATAATTCCTTCGGCAACCAACGTATCAACTAAGGGCATACCATAGGGCTTAAAAAAAATAGGAGTACTATTTTCCTCACAGACAATACGAGCCTTAAACTTTTGGATCGGTGTTGTGTTTTTGTTAAAACCCATTAACTACCACTGTACCCGCTTGGGTACAGAAAATTGAACAACTTTATGATTTTACCGTTGCTCTTCTTCAAATTTGTTTTGATGAAATTTGAATTTTTTTTCGTTTGTTGAGGCGTTTTCAATAAGTAGGCGTGCAGTTTACTGTAAAAAAATATAAAGCGATAGTTTTTTTTACTACTCTGTCTTAGATGCGATTTCGTTTTTCTCGATTTTTCGGAAGTTGGCCTCTATTTTGCAATGCAAAAATAATTTGTTTTATCAATTTTCTATTTATTTCTTTGGAAAAAGTTCAAAAATTTGACGCTAGGTAAGCACGCGTAAAGTTCTGACATTTTTTTGTTTTTAGAATGGATTTCAAAGCAATCTCGTCATCATTATTTTATGGAAGGAGATTCGATAATCTTCCAGGTGCAACCAATGCAATCAAAGAAGATGATCATAACGCTGCGTTTGACACTGCATTTATACCATCAGATGCAGATTACAATATAGCCGGGGAGGAAATAGAAACGGAAAATTTAGACAACGATCACATACCCAATAATGTTCCAGGTAACGTTGAAATTTTCATTAGGAATGAGGATTTCGATAGCGAGGATGAAGTTCCTTTATCAGTCATCAGACTCCCAAAAACTGAGCAATTTCAAACCCAACCACACTGGTCCATAAGAGATGCTAATACGACGATGAACTGTTCTGATAACTTCAAAATAAACAAAATGAATATGAAATGTGATTTAGACAATAAGTCTCCAGTCGAAATATTTGAAATGCTATTTGATAATGAGGTAAAAGAATTGATTTTGAATCAAACTAGACTTTATGCTTCTCAACATAACCCTCATAGCCTCAATTTCCAAAAAGAAGAGTTGGAAATTTTCATAGGAACTATGTTCTATAGTGGTTACCATTCAATGCCCAGGGAGTCCATGTATTGGAAATTAAATGAGGATACAAGAACCGCATTGGTAGCAAACAACATGCCGCGAAATCGTTTTTGTGATTTAAAAAAATATATTCATTTCGCAAATAACAATCAACTAGATGCTCAAGACAAAATGGTAAAGCTCAGACCTCTTATGAATCTTTTGTGCCAAAAATATCAACAATGGGGCTTCATGCACGAAAAATTATCCATTGATGAAGCCATGATAAAGTATTTTGGGCACCATTCTTCAAAACAGTTTATAAGAGGAAAACCTGTTCGTTTTGGTTTCAAGAACTGGATGCTGACAAGCAGTTGTGGCTACCTTTACAACTTTGATACATATTGTGGTGCAAAAAATGTGACGATCAGGGTGTCAATGCCTAACGTTGGTGAACGCTTGGAAACTTTATAAAGTCGCAGCAGATTCCGAAAATGACTTGCTATCGTTTCAAAGAGATATCGCTCGATATTATCTTAGAAAATATACAATTCTACAACCTTCGACATCAAAACGATCCATATGTGCAAGCGTTGCTTTGACTGAACGTCACCATTTTCCTAAGAGAATTGAAAAGCCTCTTAGATGTAAAGTACCATATTGATCAAAAAGTTCCCACCACCGTGTGGCGCTCCCATTGTTCCCATTGGAGTTCTGTTTTTTTTTTTTGTTAATTTGTTAAGTTGGTAAATCTGTTGTTGACATTCCCTCTAAATCTTAGCGTCATAGCTTGACATTTGCAAAAGTTACGGAGCCAAGAGTACATCTATCTGTGTGTGTGTTGGCGATTTTTTACAATTTTAGAAATGGATTTAAATTTGCAACAACAAACTTGTACGAGTATTAAATTTCGCGTAAAAAACGGATTTAATGGTGTGCGAATTTAGGCGTTACGAGTATGAGAGAAGTAATTCGCCGAAAGAGACCAGAATTGTGGGCAGAAAAATGCGCCGTCGCACAGTGCCATCATTATTCGTAATTTTTTTGACGAAAAATGCAACAAATACCATCCAACAACCACCGAATTCACCTGATTTGGCTTCCTGTGACTTCTTTCTGTTCAATCGAGCTAAAAAACCACTACGGGGAACGCGTTTCAGCAGCCGAGAGGAAGGAATGGAAAAATCGCAGGAAGCACTGATGGACACACCAAAAACCGAATATAAAAAATATTTCGAGGATTGGATCAAGCGCTGGCATAAGTGTGTAGCAGTCGATGGGGATTACTTTGAAGGGGAAAATATAACACATTGGCTGTTTCTAAGAGAGTGCACCACTTGAATTAAATCCATACCATTTTCAGTTAGTACCAACCTTCAAAAGATACGTGTATAAATTTGACGGCTGTCGGACGATTAGTTCTCGAGATATACCGTTGTGAGTGAAGCAACTTTTGTTATTGTGAAAAAAATGGATTCAAAGCAATTTCGTGTGTTGATTTATCATTGCTGGGAAAAAAATGCTTGATAAGTGTTACCCGGACTCTGCACCTTGCGAACGAACTATTCGCAAGTGGATTGAGAAATTTAAAAGTGGTCATACAAGCACCGAAGATGATGCACGCAGTGGACGTCCAAAAGAGGCTGTTTCAGATGAAAACATCAAAAAAGTCCACAAAATGATTACGAATGACCGTAAAGTGAAGTTGATCGAGATAGCTGAGGCTCTGAAGATATCAAAAGAGCGTGCTGGATATATCATACATGAATATTTGGACATGCGAAAGCTCTGTTCAAAGTGGGTGCCGCGTTTGCTCACAGTCGATCAAAAACAACAACGTGTTGATGATTCAGAGGAGTGTTTAAAGCTGTTCAACCGCAATAAAGCCGAATTTTTACTTCGGTATGTGACAATGGATGAAACTTGGCTGCATCACTTCACACCAGAGTCAAGTCGGCAGTCAGCTTAGTAGCGAGCAGGCGACGAACCTCGTCCGTATTTTGGGATGCACATGGAATAATTTTCATCGACTATCTCCAAAAGGGGCAGACTATCAACAGCGACTATTATATTGCGTTGTTGGAGCGTTTGAAGGACGAAATCGCAGAAAAACGGCCGCATTTGCAGAAAAAGAAAGCGCTGTTTCATCAAGAGAATGCACCGTGTCACAAGTCGATGAAAACGATGGCAAAATTGAAAGAATTCGGCTACGAATTGCTTCTCCACCCACCGTATTGTCCAGATTTGGCCTCCAGCGACTATTTCCTGTTCGCAGACCTCAAAAGAATGCTCGTCGGAAAGAGATTTAAGACCGAATCGCCGAAACAGAGGCCTATTTTGAGGCTAAACCGAAATCGTACTACAAAACTGGTATCGAAAGATTGAAAAATCGTTTCAATCAGTGTATCGCCCTCGAAGGCAACTATATTGATAAATAAAGTTGAATTTTGCAAAAATTTTGTGTTTTACTATAAAACGGCACTGACTTTTCAGTCAATGTGTTATAATTAACTTCATCCATGTTATCCTGATTCATGAAACATAATTTCCGTCTAAGTGGCATATGTATATTCGTGTTAGTAGGTCTATTAGTTTTACTAAATTTTGAAGTTTTTTTTCCAATAAAACAATCAGAGCAAAATGTCCAAATTTTCGACAGCAAAAACATTGAATATTCATTTTTCTACCGTAATTGCTATAATTACTGTGTTGATTGTTGTTACGCTGTGGCTGCTACTGCTGTTGACGCTCTACTCTGCTACTTGCTACTCTGAGAACTCTCTTCCTTGCGGTCCATATAAGCTCTTTGTGAGTGGAATGTACTATTTACCATCTGACTAGCGGTTGTCGTCGTCCCCATGACATTGAGCTCTTGCTGAATCATCTCCATGGTAAGTGCCGTTTCATAACTCCTTTCAAATGATTTAGGTGTTGCATCGATTAGTTTTGACCTTATTTTTTTTTGTTGTGAATTCCCATTAGGAAACGGTCTTTTAGCGCTTCGTCCAAAAAATTTCCATACTTCAGCACTACTATGTAATCGGAAATGGTTTCGTCATTTATCTTGATTTCGATTCAGAAATTTGAATCTCTCAGCGGTAATATTCTTTTTCGAGAGCAAGTGAGCTGTAAGCAATTTTACCAGGTCATCGAAGGTGAAGTCTTCTGGCTTCCTTGGCGCCGTCAACGTCTTTGCCACTTTGTAAAGGTCTGCGCCTCCAACCCCAATCATAAAGGAAATTTTGCTTGCACTGTCTTCTATTTTATTTAATTTCAGCAAATTTTGCATACGTTCAATATATGACTGGAAATCATCTCCCATGCTGTAGTATTCTATTTGTGTCACTATTAGTCTTTTCGCCTGATATTTCCGTTTTTTTTTTTATTCGAAACACACACTAGTTCAATCTCTTCTTTTAGTTTTAGTTTTGTATCACTTTCTGCCATCAATTTTCCCGTTTTCCCTCGTCGCCACTGATATACAGGGTCACTTACTCGAACTTCAACTTTTTAAAATGCTATAATTTTTTTATTTTTTGGTAAGTTTTATTGTGCCAAAGAAAAAATATTTGAAAATACATCAATTTTCAAATTGTATCAGTAGTTTTCAATATGTCCACCTTTGGCGCGAATAATGGCCTTGAGACGGCCGAAGAAAGCATCGCACGCTGCACGCAAGTGTCTCTGCGGCATTTTGGCCCATTCCCGGCGAAGTGCTTGATTGAGGTGGTCCAAACTTTGGTATTTTTTAGTGCCAACCTTCGCCTTCAAAATACCCAAGACAGAGAAATCCAACGGATTTGCATCCGGAGAATTTGCAATCCATTGTGTCGAAGAAATGAAGTGTGGAACATTGTTTTTTAACCAATCTTGGTTGACGCGCGCTTTGTGAGACGGTGCCGAGTCTTGTTGAAATGTCCACGGTCTTGTTGATTGTTTGCCCAAGGCTTCAATACTGCCTCTAAGACAGTTTCACGGTATACGATCGCATTAATTTTGACGCCACGGTCCAAAAATACGAGCGGAGAGCGACCATCGGTGGTTATGGCGACCCAAACCATCACCATCGGTGCTGCCTGCTTTCTGGTGGCCGTCCGAAGGTGTAAATTTTCGAAGGCCTCTCTAGCAAATAAACTCGGTCATTTTGTTTGTTGACATATTGCTCGATAACAAATGGTGACTCATCGGAAAAAATCAAATTCGCAAACTCACCACTTTCGTGCAAGCGTAGACACTCCTTCGCTCTTTCGACGGCGGTGTAAGATAGTGTGCTTTTTGGAACTTCAATGGCTTGAGGCCAAGCTCATTTTTCAGTATGTGTTGCATCCGTTCCAACGATATGTTGAGCTCACGAGCCATTTGTCTTCCACTTCGACGTGGATTTCTCTCAATTCGAGCCTTCGCTTTCCGAACCATTTCTGCCGATGTTGCTGTTTTTTTTATGACCACCTCCATGGCGTTTTGCAACGCTGCCAGTATCACGGTGTCTCGAACCATGGCGTTAGATTTTATTGACAGCAATGCTTCCACAATCAAAGTATGAGTCCCCGACATCTTCAAGTGACTGGTAAGAAGCAATGGCGCTAAGATGTTCAGGTTCAGCTTGTCGCAATGAATATTCCGAGGAGCTTTAGGGTTTTGTTTTGCTAGACCAAGTTCTCGAATTTGTTTCCGCACTTGTTTACCTCACGTACAACTGCAAAGTTTCCTGCTATAGAAGGCCCTTTCTATTACCGCTTCTGGTGTGACATCGTCAAATATGTTAACGTTCTCATCAATACGAATAAGATTTTCTGGTTCAACATCATATTAGCACTCTTGAAGGATTTGAACAAATGTTCTAAGCTCTGCCAGTGGTAAATCATCTTCTGGATCGAATTCGTCGACGTTTGCATTGACTTGTTGTCCAAACCCAGATTTTTTAAAAGAGTTTTCTATGGTTTTAGATGTAACTTTTTGCCATGCAGTGTTTACGAGTACGAAACCAATAGCATCCAAGACGTTCACAGTTTTTAAACGATCGCTTATCGTTCCAACATTATCAATACTGCTCACAATATGCTGGAGTATAAGCGCTCTGTAATGAAACTTGAAGTTGCTAATGACACCTTGGTCTAGAGGCTGGCAGACGTATGTGGTGTTGGGTGGAAGGTAAATAAGTTTCGTATTTTTGAGACGTAAATCTTTTAGATGGGAAGCAGCATTGTCTATAAAAAAAAGTAAGACTTTCTTCTTTGAATTCCCACTCTTTTATCGAAGGAGCGGAGCCAGTCGATCATAATTTTCTGGGTCATCTACGCTTTCTTGTTATGTCTCCACTCTACTGGCAGTTGGTTATGCTTGAAATTATGAAAAGCTCATGGGCGAAGTGCTTTTCCAATGACCAGAAGTTTTTCTTTTTCTGCTGCCATATTTGCCTAAAGAACAGTTTCCGGTTACTGATGATAACTTTTCTAAAAATGTCTTGACGTCCGCAACATTAACATCTGCTGCTTCTCCAAAAATGCTTTTGAATGCTATACCATGGCGTTTTCGAAACTTCTGAAGCCAGCCCGTTGAAGCTTTAAAATGTTCAATGTCTAAGCCTTCCGCGACCGACTTTACCTTCTGCCTGATCAGTCTTCCAGAAATGGGCACTTTCTTATTCCGCACGACTCTTAACCACTCGAACACTTTTTCGTCGACAACAAAACGCCGTCGTGTGTGAATTGCGGCGGAATTTGACTGCCATGTTTCCAAAATTTTATCTTTATTCTTTAAAATATCAGCAGCTTGAGTTTTCCCGTTTTTAAGTCAACTTCAATTTCACTGACAGTTTTTTTATTTTTCATATAAGAATTTATCAAATTAATTTTTTTGTTAAGAGTCAACACGTTTCGTTTTGGTGGCATCTTGAGCAAAATAAACAAAAAAACCGGTAAGGACGACCACATTGTTGCACACACACGAAACGCAAACAACTAACTACGAAGAGGCAATAACGCACAGCTGTATACATATTCGTATGCATTCGTACACAGGCAGTGTTTTTGCGACATGAACCATGACGCAACAATGTAACTGTTCTCGTGAAAAGCAAATAAGTAAAAAGCTCGCTGTGATGTGTCATTTTACGAGTTGCGACTTGTTTTTGTCCGCTAAGGGATATGAATTAAAGAATTTCCTACTAAAGTTGTTGTCCGCGTCCGTTCAAGGGAGTGTCCGCCTAAGGGAACGTACAATATATGCAATCTGAAAGAAAAAAAGCTTGTTTAGGAAAGTATGTCCGTTTAAGGGAGCTGTAAGCCTAAGAGAGTTGTCCGCAATGGGAGATTTCGCTGTATATTTAATTCATTTAAATTGAATTAAAAAATTGGGAAATGTTCGTGTGCTTTTTCTTGGAGGATATATTTTTGTCGACGGCCAGCTTTGTCAGTTTTTGAAGAGTCAAGGTGAAACCGAGTTTTCTTCAGCCCATTGAAGACAAACGCTAAATGCTTGGATAACATCTTCCGTTTTGATTTTTGGCGGTGGAGGACTTACACTTGCACCGGCGCTTTCTTCTTCGCTTTCGATTTCTTCGGCTTCTAGATCGTTGCAAACGGGCGCCTGTTCGATACTGTTTTCGGCAATCGGTGACAAAAGTTTCAGTGGAAAATAACTCTTGAAGCAAGTCATTAATGGATGTCATCATTTCGCGGTCAATAATGATTTTATCGCTTATGACCCTCAACGGTAGCTCATCCTCGTCATCTCACTCATTGTCAGGAGACATCAAAGGCTTCCAGCACTTTTATATAGCCGAAGACTTAACTTTATTACATGCAGTATCCAGGAGGCATATGGCATGCCTTAAGTTGAAATCCTTTATTTTACTCTCCAAATCTGAACCTCGGCTTCCGACTAAATGTGCCAAAAGTCCTTTTTTGTAGTACAGTTTTGTCAAGTTGATGACATTTTGGTCCATTGGTTGGAGAATAGCATTGCAGTTTGCTGGCAAACACATGGTAACAATCTTTCCATCATCATTTATCATCTCCCCGTCTTTTGGATGACATGTCGCGTTGTCTAATAGCAGTAGAGCATTTTTTGGCAAATTCTTCAATTCCAAAAACCAAATAAATTCGAAAATAATTTTACTTCTGGCACGAATGCTGAATGAAGCCAATCTTTAAACAATTTGTGTGTCATGCACGCATTTTTGTTGGCATTGTAAATGACAGGCTTGTTTTCGAAATGCCTAAATGGTCTAGGATTTAAAACTTTTCCTATAACGAACAATTTTACTTTGTGTGTAGGTGCCAGACGCAATAGTGTAAGCAAGAAAAGTGATTTTCTCCTTGCTTACTTTCCTACCAGGAGCAGTAGCTTTTTTAGAACCCACAAACGTTCTGTTTGGCATAAGCTTAAAAAATAGCCCAGACTCGTCCGCATTGTAAATTTGATCTGGTAACAAGTCAAGCTCTTTAATTTTATTTTTGAATTTTATCAAAAATGGTTCCACCAGTTTTGGCTTATTTGACAGCTTTTCTCCCCAAATTTTAAGCATTCGGATCCCATTCGGTTTTTTAAAATTTGAAAACCAGCTATTACTGGCATTAAAAGCTCCTGGCTTTTCTTAGATTTTTGTTTTTTGTGACGCATACATGCTTTTGACTTAAGGATTTGTGTGGAAATGGGTACGGTTTGTCTGCATTGCCTCTGGAACCAATTGTACAAGGCTTTTTCCATCCTTGGATACTCACAGGTTTTTTTAGAGTTACGCGCTTTCCCGGTTCGGACTCAGAATTAATTTTCTCTTTTTTATTCTGCTAATACTTAACTGATGCACCGTTACTCAATTCATTTTGACGATAGCTATGATTTCTAAAATAAAACTAAGCAATTATGTACCGACCGAGAGAAAATTAGTTGCGTTTACTGAGTCACATTTTTTTGAAAAGTTGCAATTACTGAGTCACTAATGGTAAAAATTTGGGTGTTGCTTTAACCGAGGTATTGCGCTTATCGAGGGTTGCATTTACCGAGGACGTACTGTATCAGCAATTTGTCCTTAATTACCCGCGACAAGTGGTTGAGACAGTGTATAAATATTCTGGAGGTTCAGTTGGGGATTCCATTCGCAGTGTGACTTGTTAGTCAATTTAAGTGATTTGATTTGAAGAAAGTATTTAAACAGGTCTTAGAAATAAAAACGTTGAAAATGCGATCTTTAAATATGTTAAATTAAACGGACATCCAAAACTTTAGAAAAATTGCGCCTAGAGGGATATTCTGTCAACAAAATTGTAAAACTTTTGAAGCGCAGTCGTACAGTCGTTTCAAACTATTTAAAAGATTAAGAGAAGCGTCAAATTCTACAGCAACAACACGGGAAATCGCGGTATCAGCAGGGATTTCGAATGTGAACAGAAAACCAAGGACTTGCCACCATGTGTCAGCTGAAGCGGAACATCTTCAAAGAAAGCGTTTGAAAAGAAAACCCGCTTTAGTATAATATCATTGTAATGCCCGTTTGACCTTTGAGAGAAATCGTTTAAGATGGAAGAAGAGAACTGTTATCTTCACCGATGAGAAACGCTTTTGTCTTGATGGACATACCGGATTTCGTCGTTATTTTCAACGAGCTGTTTTTAAGACGACGGCAACAAGGCGGAAGTGGAGTCATGATTTGGACAGGTACCGACCCGGCAAGTTTATAATGAATTATCAAAATTAAAGACTGTCTTTCTCTTTATTCTTTCCGCTCCTTCGAAGAAGCGGAGACGATATGATACTTCCTAAAGTATACTTTTCGATCGCCTACAAAGAGGACTATTACATGTAGCATGTGGAAACCAGATCAGTAATGTTTTTAGACAGTTATGGTTAAAGTGATGTCGATGGAAAAATAAGAAATTTCGTGCAAGAATTAAGACGCCTCGCATCTACTGTGGACTTAGCCTTTCAATTGTCCCGCTGAGGAGTTCTCATGATATATTCGAAAACAACGCGTTTTTAAATTGAATTACAACCTACAGGACAAGACATATTTCCTTAACCGGATTTCAATAGAAAAAATGAGAGGGAGGTTAATAAAATTAAACTTTATACCTCACCAGCCCGAACTTTCGGTTTTATGTTATCTCTGCAATTAGAAAGAGCAAGGGCACGCGCGAGGTTAGTCCTAGAAGTACCCGACCATTATTTCTCCACGTAGTCTCCTTTTAGTTCAATACACTTCTCCCAGCGATAAAATAGCTATCAACCGCAGACTCCACCTCTTTACTGCAGGTGGCAAATCTTATACCACCGAGCCATTTCTTCAAATTCGGAAATAGAAAATAATCCAAGAGGCTAAATCTGGCGAATAGGGTGCATGAGGAAACAATTCGAACTTTAACTCATTCATTTTGGTCATTGCGATGACGGATGTGTGTGCTGGTGTATTGTCTTGATGGAACAAAACTTTTTTCATCGCCAAATGCGACTGTTTTTTTTTTTTTCTTGATTTCATCTTTCAAACGCTGCAATAAGTTCGTATAAGTTGATTTTTTTCCTTTTTGAAGATAATCAATGAGAATTATCTCACGCACATTCCAAAAAACAGGCCATGACCTTGCCTGCAGATGGCACTGTCTCCGCCTTCTTTGGACTCCCCTTTGAGTCCATTATTTGGACTGTTCCTTCGTCTCGGGTGTGGAGTGATGTGCCCATGTTTCATCCATGGTTATGAATCGACGTAAGAACTCGGCTTTATTGCTATGAAACTTCGCCAAACACTCGATTGAAACATCCTTTCTCATGTCCAATTTTTCAGTCAACATGCAATGTGCAGCGCTTTTTGAAATGCCTTCCATATCTGCTAGTTCACGCGCTTTCAATCGACGTTCATTCAATACCATTTTTTTTTTATATATAATTTACGCGCGCATAATGGGTTATGATACCCTTTTACCATGGCGCGGGCGGAAAGATAGAAGGAGGAGAAAGGAAAGCATTTTGTGGATTCTTATCAACATTTCTGGTGTTGGCAACCCGTACGGCCTCGCTTAAACTCTTAAACCCAATATTTTATTGTTGTAAACGAAGGAGCAGACTCCCCCAGAGTAGAATCCAGTTCCGTTTTGATATTGGTTGTATTGAGGCCTTTCAAATGAAAGTATTGTATCATATAACGATGACCAATTTGCTCCATATTTAAAAATTCATTGAGGGTATTCATTATTGATGGCTGCCGAATAAATATTGAACAACATATTACACAATTTTCCCCGATCTATCCAATTGCCGGGCTGCTGGCACAACCAAAAAAAATCATTGCCGGGCTGCCGTCACAACCAAAAAAAAACCCAAAAAAGCACACGCAAACCAATTTAATACAAAAAAAACGGGGACGATCTGTCACCTGGATTTCCTGGGGAACAGAAAATTCCCTGAGGGGAAATTGGTAATGGCAGCAATATTGTTTGCCGAACCAAGTGGCTGCTCCAGCTGGGCTGGGTTCAGGGAAAGCGATATCTTTAAGTGCTAATTAAACTACCAATGGGTGTTATGCACTTGCCATGCACTTTTTGCTTCGAGTGGAAGTGCAAAACCATATACTACAAATAAGTCGGAAGAAATACCAAACAATATCCCGGGAGAAAAAAAATAAACTATAAATTTTTTTTGTCACTTTATAAAGGAACGTTTTATTTGCGGATTGAAGGCAAAACACTGTATTGCGGTAGCCGTTAAGCGGCAACGACAAAACGTTAAATCAAATGGCGGTACTGAAGGTACCACTAAATAGACTGCACCGCTAGTTGGGAACCCGATACCGATTGCAAAATCTTATGTTTTTCTTTTCTACGAAAAGGATTCACCCGGGGTAAATAATACTACTTATCTTATTCCTTGGTACTGTTATACTTCTGTCCTGCCCGTCCTGATTTCGTCCGTATTTCCTCCTCGTTTGCGTATATCTCCAAGTCATTGTTCTTTTTCCTTTCCCTTATCTGTATCTTTTTTTTGTTTTAATTAATTTTCTTCTTCCCCTTTTTTTTTGTTGTTTTAAATTCTTTTTTTTTTTGTCTTCAACTTTTGATGGTCAACCAAGAAGTGATTAACCCTATTCCGATCATATTAGCTCGAACCGTAAGTCTCACACATGCGCTCCTTCATACATCCGTTCATACGGATGCAACGGTTCAATTTTGGGCTTTGTGTGCAACGCTCCGCAAATTTGCTGAATTGTGCCACCGTGCATTGGATTTCCGTTGCTTTCACTCTCTCATACACACACACATTCGTGCTTCTTTCTTATTTCCCCAAATCTGAGGAAATTTCCTCCAAGATTGGGATTTCCCTTTGGCCCGAGCTAATATTCCCCTTTAAGATCATGCATTGGGGTTGCATTCAGTCTGAATGCAACACCAGTCCTTCCCAAAAGATAAAAAAAAGAAAAAGGTAATTTGCCAACAATATATGGCCTACTCGCATTTATACATCCTAATCATCATCAGTTTCTGATAATGATCGGGTGGCGTACAGTGAGGGCGAACCAAGGAACTAATCATGAGACAGGTGCAGGAGAGGGAATTCTAAATATGGAGTGCTGTCCAATGAAAAACTAAATGAAAATAAAGACATCCCGGCGAATCTTCTTGTCAAGAATTAATTAAATGTGGGCCGCGCAACTAGGGGTCCATTCTTTACAACACTTTTGTTACAATTTTATTTTCTGTTTTTTTTTTTGTATTTAAGGTGGTGACCGCCCGTCATCAAATAGATTATCTGTGGCAGTCCGCCTGGTCCTGTGGCTTTGTGTATTTATTATACGCAGAGGGTTCCAGACCGTCCATCTGGCTCTAGACGTACAGCGTTGGGCTTAAGGTGACCGTCCGTCACTCCACCGAGACTCCCGTCTCTTCGTCTCGTGGATTTATTGGTTGTCCCCTCCGACAAGTGTAAAAGCAGAAGGACAGAGCTCAAGAACCCACCAATTCTTCCCGCTAATATACTTCTCCAAGGAGACAACGGACATAAAATGAACGGGTGGAGCAAAAAGCGGATCGGGCAGGAGAGACCGTAATGGAGCGGAGATGCCTTCTAAGACTAAGGAATCTACCCGATAGGAAAGACAACACAACACAAGGGCAAGAGCCGACGACTTTGTGAATGGCTCTTGTTCACTAAAACGTTGGACGCTGGTCTCGCGCCTTCCTCCAAATGGTTACTTCCATGGACTGTCCGTCCTACCTGCTGTGGTTGATCCTTCAAGATACTAGGAGGGTGCACCAATGGCTGATGGACCCATGGCTGCCCACCACCCTTCTAGGATTTTGAAGAACCAACGGAAAAGAATGTGGATGAGTGAGGCCGAAGGGAAAGGGAGAGAGTAGAACTTGTTGTGGCAAATTTTACCGCAATAAACATAGCGTCGTCAAACTTCAAATTTAAGCTTTATAAGAATCGTACTTTAGACAATTGTGGAATCCGTGCTTGTTTGTTTTGTTCTACCGGTGTTTTTGCAAGATCGACAGTGTAACTAAAAGATTTCTTTAAGATAGCTCATCGATATCAGTAGTGTCAGCCAATTCAAAGTCAATCCATCAGTTGAAACTCGTTACTATGATTTTCCCTTCCCCGTGGAGGTGTACTTAGAATTTACAGAACAGAATTTACTTCACAATGAATTGCGAAACACGCTGTCGCTGTGCCATATTGTCGCGGTATTTAACTTTGTCGACATCCTCTTCTGGACTATGTTGCGGCGAAGCATTTTTAGGTGTTCTTAGGTTACTTACTGACTCAGTTTATTGAATCATTTTGTTTTGCATAATTGTAGCATGTACTTCTTCTTGTTCGAGCCATATCCAGAGTTTGAATTTTACTACTAGTGTGATGGTTGATGGGTAGAAATTTGCAGTGTACCACTGCAGGGCACTCTGGTCTAATATATTCTTCAAGCAGATCGTTAAGTTGATGACTTAGGTTAATCCTTTTGTTTTCAATCACCTTAGATCACAATAAATCCAACTGTTGCGTGAGCATTTTAATTCAATTTATTTACAAACCCTTAACAATCTTTATTTTCTTTTAATATTTTCAGTGCAAAAAATCTCCCCAGAGGGCAAGCCAAAGGTTCAATTACAAGTGGTGCTTCACGATGGCAATAGTTCAACATTTCATTTTGTCAATCGAAATGGACAATCAGCACAATTAGCCGATCGCGACAAAGTCAAAGAACTCCTCCAACAGCTATTGCCCAATTTTAAACGGAAAGTCGACAAGGAATTAGAAGAGAAAAATCGCATTCTATCAGAGAATCCGAATCTATTACAGTTGTACAAGGATTTGGTCATAACGCAAGTGCTAACGAGCGAAGAATTTTGGGCGACACACGCAAAAGAGTATACAGCAAAGAAAATGGCGAAAAAACAGGAGATCGGTAAGATGGTTAAACATATTAGAAATTTATAAAGACACAGCTCGAAAAGGACGATAGTAGGAAAAAGAAATGACGATATAAGTACAGGGTTATTTCGCTACAAAGTATACTAAAAGTGATAAGAATTTACAGCTGGAACATTGCAAAACACCTTAGACATTGATACAAAATTAGAACGTGTTGTCGAACCTTATGTTGTTTTGGATGATATGATTGAAAGCCGAGCCCGAAATGATGACTGAACGCAATTGAATTAAGCTTTTGATGAAATTGGTGGCAGGTATTTCAAGGTTATAGCTTGCATTGTGCCCTGATGCATTGTACTTCTGGACACGATATATTCGTTTTTTTGGTCTCGTTCTATATTTTTCCATTTTCAACAGTCGACAACGGACCTACTGACGGACAAATTACCGATTTCTTTTCTCATGATGCCATTGTTTAAGAAATTCATCTGTGAATTACCTAGTCCTGCCTTAAATTCTGTTACAAATATAAAACGCAATAAAAAAAAAAACAGTAAAGATATTGTATTCAAAATTGTTTCGTTTATTAGACCACAATATTGATTATTAAAAAAAAAATTGGATTCACTCGAAATGACTGCCTTTTGCTTTAACACAAGCTTCCAGATGGTGTGGCCATTGGACTATAGCGGCACGGACGGTTTCCATGGAGATCGCGGACGCTGCTCTGGTTAATGCTGTTTTAAGGCTTTCTGTGGGGAGTCTTGCAGGCCATGTTCTCCAATTTTGACCACAAACCATAATCCAATGGATTCAGATCTGGACTCCTCGACGGCCAATCTTCTGCTGCTATAAATTCAGGAATATTGACTCTGAGCCACTCCTGCGTGGTTTTGGCTTTGTGCGCTGGAGCAGAGTCCTGTTGGAAGATCCATCTGTATCCATTGAAAAGGGTATTGGTCAAACCCGTTACAACACCCTCTAGCACATCTTTTTTGTAAACCTTTGCACCAGTTTTTACGCCTTTTTCACAGAAATGGAGGGATGTGACAACATGGTGATAGACACCAAACCATTACGGAAGCGGAATCGAACAACTGTTTGCGCTTTCTTAGATGAGTGGCATACATTTTGTCATTTTGTTTGTTGAAAACTTCTTCCACGGTAAAAATTTGCTCATCCGTAAACAGAATGTTTTCATGGCCATTGTCCGCGTGCCACTGCAAAAGTCGCTTGCATCTTTCCAACCTAAAGTTTTTTTAGTTGAGGAGTTAGAAGATGACCGGTGGACCCGACCGTAGGCTTTCATATGTAGATCATCCCGAATCAAGCCTAGACATGAATCTAATTGATATATCCAATTCCTTGGACATGATCCTCTGCTTCCCAAGGGGATTTCTCAGAATTCATTCACGCCCTGCCTTTACTACCGCATTCGTACGGACCACGCGTGGGCATCCATTTCTTGGTTTTAGCAACTCGAAAATTTGGCCAGCACTCTTTCCGCACGTATGCAACGCTACTACCGCGACTCGATTCTCTTTAACGCCCCAGTTAATAATTTGTAAACTGAAACCAAACTGACTAGTATTCTTCACTGATCAGTGCACGTGTTCTGAAAAG
Source organism: Volucella zonaria (assembly GCA_963966105.1). NCBI lineage: Eukaryota > Metazoa > Arthropoda > Insecta > Diptera > Syrphidae > Volucella > Volucella zonaria. The sequence goes on from OZ014531.1 coordinate 133,189,479, forward strand.
AAGTTTTGAACGATAAGCGCGGAAAATTGTTTAACAGAACTTATGGCAGGACTAGGTACAAACAATCCCTGATAAGGAAACCACATGACTACACGTCTTCTTCTCGAGGTCCTTATTTAGAAGGTACCCCTGGTGTTTAATTGAAATTTGTGGATCACCAAATCTTCAAATTTGACAGGGTTGCCTTGAAGCTCGTCTCTATAAATGCTATCTTGTGTGACTTTTAGATTGATAAGTTGTATTTTCCCTGTGAGGCAAAGTTCCATGCTGGACCTATCATGGTAAGTGGTTACTGAATGGTTTCAGGCGTTTTCGCGACACAGTGGATAAGAAAGTTAGGAAAGTCTAACTCTTTGACGCTTAGGAGTCGCGATCTAATCGTAAGTCTTTTCTCACTGTGTACACACCGATAACTACGTATTGAGTGGGGCCTTGGATCACCATTGATTGATGTGTCAAGAATTTATTTGTTTAGTGATACAGTCTTTCCTTCCGCAGTATGGAATTCAGTTTTGATTTTGTTATCCAAGCTTCTTCTCAGTTAGGTAGAAGAAATTGCTTTCAATGGTCGTCTATGTTATAGAGCCAACTGTAACCCTATCACTACTCTGTTATGGTAATCCATGCAGATTCCTTTTCAAAAAGAAAATTTTCCGATAATGTCATTGGCTCACCACCTGTTTTCTTTTGAAAAAAGTGGTATTTCCTACATTTTCTCACTGCTGCAGCGTAACTTGTTCTGCCTCTTGTTTTGCAGCATGTGCTTGTCGGCGTTCTTTATCAAACCAGAGATTCCGTTTTGCCATTCTTGATATCCCTTTTCGAATCTTTATTACAACATTGTAGTGACTCGCTTCAATGTGTTGTTTCCTCGATATGCTCTGGGTGTTCGAATGGCAGATGCATTAATGTGGGACACATGTAATATCTACAATGATGTTATGCCTTGTTACAAAAACGGACTATCTTGAGCCTGTTTTTGGGGGTGACATTCGCGTTCAATTGTGCTGCCAAATATGTCTCTTTTTAACTTAATCAACAATGCACTTTGTGGAATCGATCGTTGGTTAAGTCGTCTTTTCATTTTCTGTTCATTATTCTCTTTCTATTATTTTCGTAAAATGCATTGTCCCTGCGGAGAGGAATCGAAAATCAGGTGGATGTCACCTTAGTTCGTAGATTTCGTTGTTATTTCTCCTTCTTCCAAGCAAATGGGATTAATGGGATAAAGTATACTTTTAACCGGTTTCGTAAATTCCTCTTCTTCTGTGCCATATATCTTGACAAGATCTTATGGCTAAATTGTGTTAGGCCCAAGAAACAGCGATAGGCAAGCGTCAGAAAATACGTAACTGCCCTAAATATATAACTGTCTTTTGTGACGTTGTGTCAGAATCGCTGATGTTGTGAGCTCTTCTTGTTGAGAGCATATACTCGGTTACATAGCTAAACCTATTTTTGTCGATTCTGCTTCAATACGAGGTGACGGCACCTCACCTGCGATCTGCTAATGATATCAATGTCATCATCGTATGCAAGTAGTTGCACAGACTTTTGTGCCTCGGGTGTTGGCTCGTTAGTCTTGCACAAGATGAATTTGTACCTGGCCCAGACGGACTCCCCGCCGTGTTTCTTAAAAAATGCTCTTCCAACCTGTCTCTACCCCTTTCCCACCTTTTTCGTCTATCCCTTACACAGGGAGAATTTCTCCAGATTTGGAAGACCTCTTTTATAATCCCGATACACAAAAAGGGATCTAAGCATGAAGTTACCAATTATCGTCCCATTGCTAAACTCTCTCATATACCCAAACTCTTTGAATGCATTTTATACGAAGCCTTAAACTACAAATGCAATCTTTTTATTTCACCCCGTCAGAATGGTTTTTGTAAAAGGTAGATCAACTACCACAAATCTATTTGAATTCGTGTCTTTTGCTCTCTCAGCGTTAGAAAATGGCAAAGGAATCGATGTTATCGCAACTGATTTCACTAAAGCGTTTTATAAGATATCTCATCAATTGATCCTCTTCAAATTGTCTGCTCTCGGCTTTGAGCCTCTCTTATTAAAGTGGATTTCTTCTTACCTGGTAAACCGATATTATAGTGTTCGGTTTAGATCCGCCCTTTCTGTTCCATTCCTGGCCTCATCTAGAGTTCCACAAGGCAGTCATCTTTTCCCTTTTCTCTTCATTCTTACTATCAACGATGTAGAGAGTGGCATTAAACACTCCTCCCTCTCCCTTTACGCTGAAGACATAAAATTTTTTAAAACTATTTCCTCTCCCCATGACTCTGCCCTTGTTCAAAAAGACCTTGATCGGTTTTCAATCTGGTGCCTCAAAAACTGTCTAGTACTTAATATAGCCAAATGTCAATCTATAACCTTCTCACGTAAATGCAACCCGTCTCCTCCCTGACTTTATTTTCTCTTTGGTCAACCAATTCCCCTGGTTCAGTCTTTTCATATTGGCATATTATTCGATTGTGAGCTTAATTTCCGTTCGCATATCGATAAGATGATTCTCAAAGCCAACTCATCACTTGGCTTTATTAAACGATGGTCCAAGGAATTTTCCAACCCGTATGTAACCAGATCTTTATTCGCCCCCTGCTTGAATATGCCACTCAAGCTTGGTTCCCCTTTCACCGGGTTCATGTTTCCCGAATCGAGGGTATTCAACGTCGATTCCTTCGATTTGCTCTCCGTGGTCTGCCGTGGAACGACGCTTTAATCTTACCTCCCTATCAGGACCGCCTCAAACTTCTAAATATGAATTCGTTAGAAGACCGTAGGAATACTGCTGACATTCTTTTCATTCATCGACTTCTCTCAGGTTCCATTGACTGTGCATCCATTTTGAACTCCATTTCCTCCAATACCAACCCCCGAAATCTACGTTGCCCTCCTTTCTTCTATCTACCTCTTATGGCTCCAACGAACCAATCTCCCGAATGCTCCGAAAGGTCAACTGAAACCTCTCCCTTTTTGATTTCCACCTGAGCACTCCTCGTCTGAAACAAAATCTCCTTTTAAGTTAGATTAAGCTTGTATTAAGCCAATAAATGTGGGCCTCAGCCCCCACCAAAATTAAAAAAAAAAAAATTTCCCAACTATGATGTTTAAAGAGTCAAACGTCATCGAATCACACTGTCTAGATCCTTTTTTGACATCAAAGCTCCCCGTGATACTGCTTCCGACCTTTAGGGAGCAGCGACCATTCTCAATCGTCATCCTCCACAATCTGACGAGTTTTGCAGGGATGCCAAAACTAGATATCTGTATAGCCCGTCTCTAGTTTTGGCGAGGAGCTCTTATACAAATTCTTTTGTAGCATCATCTATTGCATCTTTGGAGGCGTGATATTGTGGAGTTTATCGTTGTTGTGGATTGTTATAATGCATTTGCTCACATGTGGAAAGCTCAAAACTACTTCCCTTAGTCTGCCGTTTACAACAAATCCTCACATCCAAGTAGATGTCGCTGTTGGATCAATCACTGTAGAATGTATCATAGTTTTTTTTTTTTTTTTTTTAAAGAACTTCGCACTCGAGTGGGTATGAATTCACTTATAATGCTGCAGCATGTGTTAAGTTTTTTGGAAAATGGGATAGAGAGAGAAAGAAAGATGTTTTGGTCAGTGGTTATTTCGCTCCATGAGTGGCATCCAACATTTCTCAGTGGAAGTTGGCTTGATGTTGATTTCTAGTAGAGCTTCAGATCATTCACGTGAATAAGGTGAAAAACGTGTTCACGTTATCACGTGATTTAATATTCACGTGAATGAGAATTACACATAAAATGACGTGAATCGCGTGAATAACGTACACAAGTATTGGGTCTATAACTTAATTCGTGCGGTTTGCTAAGAGATGGCGTTCCATTGGAACATGCGTTGGAAAGCTACTGTCGTTGTACGTCATTTCAGTATATGTCATTCATTTGAAGCGTAAACAACAATAATTGTTTTTCACTCAAATATGTCGAACTTTGTGCCTGAAAAAGTGTTTTTGCGGGGAGTTCTTCTTCATGAAGAAAAAGTCATCGTATTTTGGTGGAAGTTTATGGCGCTAGCTGAGTGAACGTGCCAAAAGTGGTTTGCACGATTTAGAAGTGGTGATTTTGGCTTGGAAGACGATGAACGTCCTGGGCAGCCAAAAAATTTTGAAGATGAAGAACTGGAAGCATTACTCTATGAAGATTGTTGCCAAACACAAGAAGAGCTCGCAGAATCGTTCCGTGTCACTCAAGCAGCCATTTCAAACGTTTAAAAGCAGCTGGATATATTCAAAAGCACGGAAATTGGGTTCCACATGAACTCAAGCTGAGAGACGTCGAACGGCGGTTTTGCATGTCCGAAATGCTGCTGGAACGCCACAAAAGGAAGTAATTTTTGCATCGGACTGTTACTGGTGATGAAAAATGTATCCATTACGACAACCCCAAGCGCAAAAAATCATATGTGAAACCCGGCCAACCAGCCAAATCAACGGCAAAGCCGAATATCCATGGCGCGAAGGTAATGCTCTGTATTTGGTGGGATCAGATGGGTGTGCTGTATTATGAGCTGCTAGAACCGGGTGAAACCATCAATGGACAACGCTACCGGACACAATTAATCCGTTTGAAGAGAGCAGTGGCCGAAAAACGAACGCCCGGAATATGCCACCAGACACGAGGCAATAATTTTCCGTCATGACAACGCTCGGCCCCACGTTGCTATTCCGGTTAAGAACTATTTGGAAAACAGAGGATGGGAAGTCTTACCCCACCCGTCTTATAGCCCAGACCTTGCCCCTTCTGACTACCATTTGTTCCGGTCGATGGAGAACGTCCTCACTGAAATACGGTTCACATCAGAGCAGAATATCAAAAATTGGCTTGATTCATTCTTGGCTGCCAAACCGGCGCAGTTCTTTTGGGATGGGATCCACAAATTGCCAGAAAGATGGGAAAAAGTCATAGCTTCAGATGGGCAATACTTTGAATAATACTATTGCACACGTTTTTCTTAAATAAATGTTCAAATTTTGAAAAAAAAACGCATGAATTAAGTTATACACCCAATAATTACATGAAATGAACAATACAATATGAAGAAACATATAAGGCCATCAGAAATAAATTCAAAAGAAAAAAAAAACAAACGTTTATCTTATTGAATTTAAATATTTTTATTACAAAGTATTACAATTTTGATAAAGAAAAATTAGCATATCAACATTTTCTGGAAGCAAAGAAGTTCTTTTATTTGTAACAATGTTTCCGGCTGTAGAAAAACAACGTTCTGATCTGACAGAAGTTGCTGGTATGCACAAATATTGTTTTGCTAAGAATGCAATAGCGGGATATTTTACTGCTTTGTGTTTCCACCATCCAAAAGAGTTAAACGTAAACTTTAGCTGAGGCTCTTCCAAGTATGATTGGTGCGGCTTTTCAAAATTTGCTGGATTGACTCTAGCTTCTGGGTAAAGAATTTCCAACTCCTTTTCTGTACCGTCATTGTTTTCTGTTTGGTTAGAATCTTGAAGCTGTGCTTGAGGAAAATAGGTTTTCTTTTTGCTGTCTCAAGGCCTGAAGCCGCTTTTTAATTGCTTCTTCTTTCAAAGGCTTATAATTTGGCTCAACAACAGCCATAAATTGACGGATACCCCCGCTGGAACAAAAAGATATTGGCATTTGATTCACTGCTATCATATTTGCTAGTGCCTGGTGGATTTTTTCCATTCTTTCTGCGAAACACTGCGATCTATTCGAAAGCCTTGGAAATTTGTTTCTGTGTACAGTAGATGTTGATGGTTGGGTTGCCACTAGAGGACTGTATGATTCGTACGTTCCATCATTTTCAGCATTGTCAATTAAGCTGAAATTAAATATCATAATTTGTACACCTTTTAATATGGTCTATTAAAAATTTAAATTCAAAACAAAAAAAGATATAACATACCTGCTATTGGCAGAAGTAAGATTATTAACTCCCTGAATAATTCGTAAATGTCGCAATATTGATCCTGTCGTACCGCCGCGACAAGAGAGTGAATTACTATTATCTTCACTGCACAATTCGCATATTACTTTTTCACCTTCCTTTCGAGCACATTGCCATACCCAGCTAGGTTTCATATTTTCAATCATATACACAACTTACGTGGGCGGGTCAATAAGTACGTGAGTTTTTGAATTTCTGACCTCTTTACTGAAACAGCAACACTGCTCCTGTCAACAGGCATCTGTCAGTTGACTTCTGTCAAAATTTAAACTTGCTGCGTCAGTTAGTTTGTGTTTGACAGCTATTTTTATCAGACTACTCACTAATTTGAGGAGAAAATGGAAAAAAGTGAATTTCGTGTGCTTATTAAGCATTATTTCTTGCGAAAAAAAACCATTACCGAGACCAAGGCTAAGCTTGATAAATACTATGGGGACTCTGCACCATCGATTTCAATGGTAAAAAAGTGGTTTACTGAATTTCGTTGTGGCCGTACAAGCACTGAAGATGCCGAACGTCCTGGACGCCCAGTTGAGGTCTCTACACCCGAAACAATCGAAAAAATTCACGATATGGTGTTGGCCGACCGAAGATTGAAAGTGCGAGAGATTGTGGAAGCCGTAGGGATCTCGCATGGCTCAGTGGTTTCAATTTTGAATGATCACTTGGGCATGAGAAAGCTTTCCGCAAGATGGGTGCCGCGTTTGCTCACGGTCGATCACAAACGCAATCGTGTAACAACTTCACAGGAAGGTTTGGCGTTGTTTAATCGCAATATGGAGGAGTTTTTGCGCCGTTTTGTAACCGTGGACGAAACATGGATCCATCACAACACACCAGAGAACAAACAACAGTCAAAACAGTGGGTTTCTAAGGGTGAATCGGCGCCAAAGAAGGCCAAGGTGGGTTTGTCAGCCAATAAAGTTATGGCGACTGTTTTTTGGGATGCACGCGGGATAATCCACATTGACTACCTTCAAAAGGGAAGAACAATCAATGGGGAATATTATGCCAACTTATTGGACCGATTCAATGACGATTTGAAAAAAAAAACGATCTCATTTGGCCAAGAAAAAAGTTCTTTTCCACCAAGACAATGCAAGGGTGCACACATGTGCAGTTGCCATGGCAAAAATCCATGAATTGGGCTATGAATTGCTCCCTCATCCACCCTATTCTCCAGATTTGACTCCGAGCGACTACTTCTTGTTCCCAAACCTGAAGAAATGGCTTGGTGGAAAAAGATTTGACTCCAATGATGAAGTCATCTCGCAAACAAAGGCCTATGTTGAGGACCTCGACAAATCATTTTTTTTTGGAAGGGATAAAAAAATTGGAGAAGCGTTGGACAAAGTGTATAGAGCTCAAGGGAGACTACGTTGAAAAATAAAATTATTTTTTTATCAAAAAATCTGTGTTTTAATCCACTTATTGACCCGCCCTCGTATATTTTAAACTTTAATCACTAAAAATATCGAACAAGACTTTTCTGCAATCCGAAACAGATCAAATTCAAAAAAAATGTGTCAATGCAGAATAATACCTCAGTTTATACACATTTGTAAATTCAAACTGGCGGTATTTATGATTATGATTTAACTTGTTAATGAATTTGCAATAAGTAAAAGCCCATCATAAATTTTTTTATGAATGAAGTAATAACTCTTAATTACTAAACAGTTCCCGAAAAAGGGATGACTACAAATATCCGGAATTTCCAAATGCTAGGTTATTCATAAAAGAGTAAGTAGGTAGAGACATTTCTAATTTGTTTTGCTTTCAATCAGGGAAAACCAAAAATTTTGAATTCTCATTGAAAAATTCTTCGAAAACAGAAAAAAAGACATTATTCACGTAAATTACGTGTTCACGTTATTCACATACTTCACGTGTTAGCGTATTCACGCAATTCACGTGAAATTTATGTTCACTTGAATGTTCACGTGAAGTGTATTTCACATGAATCACGTGAACCCGCTTTCACGTGAAATCGTTGGCTGTAATTTCTAGTCAACTACTCCTCTTACTTGATTTTTGTTAGCTGAAAAAAATGAATGTTTTTCGGGCGGGGTTGGGATTCGAACACCGAACCTTACGATTTGGAAGCCGGTGCACTACCACTTGAACCACGGCCACCCACCGATTTGTCCGGTTTATCCCACCGCAATGCCTGGAAGGCGCGGGTATCTGCTTTGTTGCATTTTAGGACTTCCACTAGCTGTTCAACAATAAATCTCTATACACTATTGGTTGCTTCGCCACAGTAAAGTTTTTCCAAGGCCGGGTAGGTAAACCCACGTACAACTAATAGGCTTGGGTCTCAGACTTTTTCCTAGACCGCTTCAGAGCTGGTAATGTTGTGGCGTCGATTCTAACGCATATTGTTACGTCTGCCCGCTTAAGTTACCGACATAACCTGAACAAGCCTGTCTATTCAAATAGTCATAGTCTATGAGTAAAATGTTATTATAAAATAATCACAGAAGAGAAGGCCATCAAATTGAACGGACGTGTTTTAATAGAAAAGTATTGTTTTACTGAAAATCATTACAGTAGCTTTCGTTGGGGATATAAGAGCTCCTGTCGACTTATTTCAACATCCTGATTAGTCCTACAAAATCCTTATTGACCTCATCTCGAAATACGTTGAAGTAGCTCACATATAGTAAGAAAACTGTCATGATAGCTGTTGACGCTATCGTTGATTCAGTCAGGCAAACTCATCCGTCATAACCTTCTGTCAACCTTCTGGGGTTCACTCTTTTTTTTTTTAGAGTGTTGTGATCTTCTACGTATCCAACTCTCGCTTGTATGATTAGAAATTAAAGTCCGTGCAGACAAGTCCAGTGTCCAGTGGCCATCACGAGACGTTAAAATAAATACAATTGTATGTAGTCATAGTTACAATGCCTACCCTATTCATAGAATACCCGAAGACCCTATCGAATCAAAGTCAGGTGAATTTCACTCAGAACTATAACGTTATGTAACCTTAGCCAACATCGTGAAATCAAATAGAAACAGTAGTAAAACAAAAGCTAGGGGAAAAATACGAGGTAACAGCTTTGTTGGCAGAAGACGTCCACAAGTGATGATAACAGAGATGAATGAAAAATGGGCCAAAGATCTGGAAATGGCAATAAAAAAACAAAACAATTTGGTTGGTACGGTAAAGTGTGTAAATAAGTTAAAAACATATTGCACGGTCGTTGAACTTGATGAAGGTGATCAGAAAAATGTACTTGATAACAGCAACAACACTTCAACTTAAGTAGATGCTATAACTGCCGTGGGTATCGACACGTGTTGCTAAAAATAACAAGAACGCTACAAAATGTGTGAAATGCGGTAGTCACCAAGATACTCGCGAATGTGTATCTGCTTAAACTGAAGTGTGGTATAATTAAAAGTATACCTTAAACCTCGATACTAAACATAACAGTCGGGATGTTAGCTCTGCGGTGTATAAAACATTACTACAATCAGAGAAAAGTAGATTTGTAATATAGCACCGAAACACAATGAGGGGGTTATATTGTACGTAATATTCAAGGACTAACTGGTAATATAGCTGAAGCCGAATTGCACTTTTTGGATAAAAATTTTGAATTCACAGTACTTTCCGAAACTCATCTTACTATTGATGAAAGGGAAATTTCTCTTAAACCCTCTATGCCGATTCGGTGTAATAGCGAATCAAGACACACACGGGGCTCTGTATATATGTGAAAAAATCGATTGATATTCATCTAATTAAAAGAGAAGAAAAAACTTCGAATTGCAGAAGTTTTCGAATTATGGGGGTTTCAGAAAACGATCGTGTTTAAAGCTGAAAAAACCTTTTCGTCGAAATCTGTCCTCTCTAAAAATTTACGTCGTTTTTCAAGTGATAATTTCGGTTCCTTTGAAGTTATGGACAGAACTGAGTTTTCTTCCCCAAATGGTAGTATGTCTGCATGCGTTAGGGCTTCAGTGAGTGCTAAGTTATCATCAAAGTGGACAAACTCTTGGAATGAGACTGGGATTTCTTCGAAATGAGGTAGGAGATTCCATCCCACCTGTATAAAATCGATTTCCTGTTCTTCTTCAACTTGAGATTCTTGTGATTCTTCCTGGAGAAAGTCACAAGTTCTAAAACAATGGGAATAGTACTTTTGGTAACATTCTTGCAAGCTTTATCAGCCATTTTCATTGCAAGCAGCACTGGTATGTTGGACTCATTCCCTTCTATACAATCTAACATTCTTGTGACCACTTCCTTACGGTACAGCGTCTTTAAGTTATTGATAATGCCTTGGTCAATTGGTTGAAGTTTGGAAGTTCTATTCGCTGGCAAAAATTGTATTTTGACGTTGCTAAGAGATGACATGTCGCTGTGAGCAGTGCAGCTATCAATGAACAAAAGGATTTTTCGCTTCTGCTTTTCTATTTCCACATCGACACTAGTTAGCCATTCCCTAAATAGTTCATTCGTCATCCACGCTTTTTTATTTGAACGATAAGACATGGGAAATGATTTTATGTTCTTAAAACATCGCGGTTTTGCATATTTTCCTTTCATCAGCGGTTTCAATCTATGGGACCCATCCATATTCGCAGCTAACAATAATTTGATTCGCTCTTTGCTGTTTGCTACCCCGTGACATTTTTCGTTTTTAAACGACATTGTTTGATCTGGAAGACATTTAAAAAATAGTCCTGTCTCATCAGCGTTAAAAACATTTTGCGGTTCATAACCTTCCAACAGTCCTTCCAGTTCATTTTTCCAATCTGAACATATACCGTCATCAACGTTTGCATTCTCACCGCAGATTTTCCGAAGCACGATGTTGTGAGGTTTTTTTTTTTTTTTAATTTTTCCAACCATCCCTCAGTAGCTTTAAAATCCATAATCCCCAAACGAAGTGAAAAAGATTTTGCTTTTTCTTTTAACATAAGACCTCCGCCAGGAATATTTTTAGCACGCATTCTTCAAGGTGAGGGCACTCACCTGGCCTACTCCTTTTTCTTGCCTTATGTTATCTGTCTACGAAAATTCTATCTTTCTGCTTTAAAATCGTTGATAGAGTAGAGGATGGAATTCCGTAACGTGGCGCTACGTCTTTTTTCTTTTGTCCTTCTTCTACGACCTGGGCAATTTTCTTCTTCTCAGAGATAGGCAAACACTTGTACTTTTTGGAACTCATTTCTATATTGCGTCACGGGTAAAATAATCAAGATAAGAAGAAGAAATAAAGATTTGAAAAGGGGGTTAGAATACTGTTAAAGTACCGCTAGTCCAATTTGATTGCTACTGCCTGCGCATCTGCACACCTTTCCGTTCAATGAATAAAAGTGCACAGGCATCTCTCAAGCATTTGTTTTCATGGTCTCCTTTCGCAACATATACATTTCAGTAAACAGTTGAAGAAAAACAAATATACTTGACTTCGAATTACAGAGGTACAAAAGCCATCATTTTCGAATTATAGAGGTTTCCAGGTTGTTTTGCACAACAGTAAATTGAATTATCAAGAGTTCACTGTAATAACTAGCCGCAGTTAATCGCTTACCAAGTTCTTCGGAAAGAGTATTCCGCAATCTATTTAAGAAGTGGTTAGAGGAGCTTGTAGACTCAAATAGGCAATGTATTATAGCAGGCAATATACATTAAAGATATTAGAAATACAATTAAAGTAGAAAACGACTGCAAACAAATAGTGAAAGAGCCGACTAGAAATACAAGCACATCAAAAACCTTGTTCGACTATGCAATAACAAATACCGAATATGAAAAGTAACCTGGAAAGGAATGAAGACAACCGATTTAAACGGTTTGCTTACAACAGATCACTATTTCTGCACCAATTAAGAATAAGCGACCGCTTGAAGCACTGCCAGCGAAGCCGAGGCGGCCATTTGAATGATGTGCTATTCCACACATAATGGCATGAATGTAGGTTTTCTGCGTACGTCCACGTCTGTAAGTACAGACCACCAGTTTTGGCACTTAGTGAAATACAGGTAGATCCCAGCCCACACCTCCCAAATCACTCTGATCTGAAGCTACCTGGCTACGAGCTAGTGCCATTATTCTTCTCTGACCACGGTCTCACCATGTACGTGCGAAATGATGTAGCTTACCAAACTCCACCACAATGTGATTCATCTTCCAATCCGGAATTCAACTTCATGTGGTTAAAATTCCATCTCGGTAAGCAAATTATTCAATATTGCTTTATTTGCAAAAGCCTCAAATTGGATAGCAGTTCGACCTTTAACGAGTTTGATACGCTGTCTGGCTCCATACAAAGAATTGTATCCCTGTATCCCCATTCTGGACAGACAACACCCGAAGGACGGTGTGTTGAGATCTTCGCTGCGGAAAATAACTTGACCCAGCTTATAAATGAGCCCACACGAATACCAGACGTTGATAGCATACCGCCAACACCCTAGATTTGTTTTTAACTTCTTACCCTGATAAGTACTGCATTGATGTGCTCTCCCCTCTAGGCTCGTCGGATCATTGTATCATAATTTCTCGTACACCCACCACACAGTTAGAGAAAAGATTCCTAAAAGAACCGCATGACAATACGAGAAAGCCAATTGGAGTGGACTTAACAACTCCTTTAGGAATTTTAACTGGTCGCTATATTTCTTCGACAACGACGTGGATGCCGCTGCTGACATGATCACAGAAACTATTCTCTTTGGAATGAGATGCTTTATCCCTCATCGGATGAAGAGTATCAAACCAAAAGAAAAGGCATGGTACGACTCGAGCTGTGAAGAGGCTGTCAGGGTTAGAGAAGTGTTTTTTCGGTCCTACAAGACCAACCTGATAGAGGAAAACCGAAGAAAGTTCAAACAAGACAATTTTTGGTCGTTCGTCAAAAACAATAGAAATTCTGCCTCATCCTCCATCCCAACGCGCACTTACAAAGACATTCCAGCTGTCAGCTCTTTGGACAAAGCCAATCTGCTTGCTGCACACTTTGCGGCCAGCTCAACACTTCTAGATTGTGCTTTGTCCCCGCCTACACTTGAGTGCGTCGAATCTTCAATAGGACGAATCCACTTTCGCACTGGTGTAGTAGCAAGAGTACTTAAAGATCTCAACATACATAAATACGCTGGTCCAGATGGTATATCTCGACTTCTTCTGAAAAGGTGTTCTTCCTCGCTGGCAAAATCACTGCGTAAGCTTTTCCATCAATCCTACTCTTTAGGACTCTTTCCGAGCAGATGGAAAACAGCATTTGTCTAGCCGGTTCCTAAAAAAGGCGAATCTTCCCTCATTTTCTACAGACCCATTGCACTTACGTCCCTTCTTTCCAGGGTCATGGAAACGCTGATAAACCGTCAGCTAGGTCCACTGGTGATTTGATTGCATGTCTCACCGAAAAATGGAACCAAGCGTACATCAATCTGGCGAGACCAAGATAGTTGCACTTGATATTTCTAAGGCATTTGACTGAGCTTGGCATCAGGCTCTTTTGTGGGAAATTCGGACTTTTGGGATCAATGACTCTCTTCCTCAATGGATTAGAAATTACCTTTCGGAACGTTCAATTCAAGTTGTCTTGGACGGTTCCAAGTCTGATATTCACAAAATAAATGCTGGCGTGCCCCCAGGGCTCCGTTCTGTGTCCGACACTCTTTTTAATTTTCATTAATGATCTCTTGTCTGCCACTTCTAATCCAATATATTCCTTTGCTCACGACAGTACTCTCTGCTTTTCATATTCGTTTCCGGACTCATGTCCCTGCTCGTCAGCTGTAGGACGAGAAAGGCAGCAGGCAGGCTCATTAAATTCCGATATTAACAGCATAACCAATTGGGGAACTATCAACAGATAGTTGGAATTTAATGCGTGCAAAACTCGATGCTGTCTGCCAGCCATTATCCATGAATGGCACTTACATCATCGACTTATGTTAGAAGGGCCACATATTCGATGTCGCCAAAAATGGTGCGAAATGTTTAGGTTTCTTCAAGCGACGTTAGAAATTTATGAACCCCTCTGACCTGGCCTCAATATACAGGGCATTCATCCGCCCAAAATTGGAGTACAATGCATCTGGTCAGATGCTCCTAAGACCCACTTGCACTTGCTAGATTGGATCCAAAATCGTGCGATAAAACTCATAAGTAATGCCAATACGGCACCCTTGAACACCGGCGTGTTGTATCGTTATTTTCAGCACCAGTGCTCCACCGAAATTGCCAGTAGCATTCCGCCCATTCAAACTTTCAACCGTAACACCCGTCTCGCTATGAATGCTCATCAGTATACGCTCAAGTCCATTTTCGGACGTACTCCAAAATATCGTGATTCGTTCCTAAGCCATACAACTCGCTTATGGAATGCCCTGGCGATTTCTGAATTGCCTGGTCGTTATAACTTACAAACATTTAAAAACAATGTACATTGGTATCTGTCTTTTCTTCCTCCCTAAATTTCCTTCGCCCGCGCTGTGTACAAACATTTTAAGGGCACACAAACCCCTTGAGCGCGCACTCATTATAAAAAAAAAACAAAGCCGAAATCTCACAGTTTTATGCCGAGGATTTGGATGTTCTTCACATTTTTTTGTTTTATGTAACTGCGTTCATGATCTTCCAAATCCAGTAAACATAATGACACTTTTGATAATAGCACTATCATTTACTCGTAGATGGGAGCTAACCTAAGGAATGTCAATAACCCTTTCACTGCAGACGATTAGGATATTTCGTTATACAGTATCTTATCGAAGTCTGGTGTCTGTTTTATATTTCATCTTCCTTAGTCTACTTTTGCTACATCTACTTTTGATCAGCTTTAACTTCGGCCTTGTCATGAACACAACCAGGAATCTTTACAGTGTTTTATCATTCAATGGATAACATTGTAAATCATCAACTCTGAAATATACTCGTATACTCGTACACATGTACACATACAGCGTACTCTATATTGAAGTTGAATAAACCGTTTTGTTTATTCTGTTTTAGGTGTATCCGGAGCGTTTTTAGCCGACATAAAGCCACAGACAGACGGCTGCAATGGCCTTAAATATAATCTCACCGCCGACATTATACATTGTATATTTAAAACATATCCAGCCGTTAAACGTAAGCATCAAGAAAACGTACCAGGCAAACTGTCCGAATCGGAATTCTGGACCAAGTTCTTTCAATCGCACTACTTCCATCGTGATCGCATTACAACCGGGACCAAAGATATTTTCAGCGAATGTGGTAAAATCGATGATCAGGCATTGAAAGCTGCCGTACAACAGGGATCCGGTGATCCTCTACTCGATTTGCGACAGTTTGAAGATGTACCGCTGGATGAAGGTTTTGCCAGTGTTGCAGGCAACCGGCATATTGTAAATAGCGGAAACATTGTCCATCAAAACATGATTAAACGGTTTAACCAACACTCAATTATGGTAAGTACAAAACTAAAAAAAAAAATTCCAAAGTATAGAATTTATAGGTGTTTGCGGCCTTTGTAGGTTCTGAAAACCTGCACAGATGTTACAACTTCCAATGGCACATCAGTCAATCAAACGGCGACATCCAAAACAGATGCCAACAAGAATGACTTGAATCTAAATGGAATGAGTGATAAGAGCAAGCATAAAGATCATGGTAAAGTTCATGCAAATGGTAATGGCGCCAATGATATGTGTAGTCCAGAGAAGCAACCAAAAAAGAGGAGAATCGTCGAAAAGATTTGTTATGAAGATCTTGGCGCTCCTGCTGTCGACGAAACTGACACAATCATGCAGACTTGTAGTAAAAGGTCTCAACAACTAGATTTAGCCAAAGGTGAACGTTACATGCACGGGCCAGTTCCTATCTCACACCAAGATTCTCAAGACGAATTACGTGAACTGGACGAGACAGAGTATCAATTGATTCGTGTTGCCGAAAGTTGGAATCACAAAGCAACACCAAAGTGTCCGGTGAGTGCTACTGCGGCTGTGAATGCTTTGGGTGAATTAAGTCCAGGCGGTGCATTGATGCGTGGTTTTCAAGAACAATCCTTAGCACGTAAGTCTAACTAACAACGATTTGTCTCAATTGTTGTTAGATTAAAAAGTAATATTGATTTTGTTTCGTTTTAGAACTTGTCCCGCCGGATGTAGAGAAAGAGCTTAGAAATTTGTATTTGTCACTAAGTGAATTGTTGAAACACTTTTGGAGCTCCTTCCCACCAACGACGCCTGAACTTGAGTCTAGAGCGGTACGAATGCACGAGGCATTACAACGTTTCAAAATGGCAAAGTTGAGTCCATTTGAAGTAGGTTTCTACCATTCTAACAAATGAGTTTCGTTTACTGATTTATTGTCTCGTTCTAGAACCGCGCCATGCGTGAACTATCGCCATTGGGATCATCACTAACCCTGCATTTAAATCAATTGCTGCAATCGGCTGCATCTAAATTCGCCACATTTCAGGAGAGAAAGATGCGGCAACATCGGTAGCAAAACCGGGTTCGTTCGTCCTCAGTCATTCATTAAATGAATTCAGTTTAAACTACACTCGTTTCGAGTTTGTCTTTCATTTGTTTTTCTTTTGTTTCTTTTCGTTCTGTTTCGTCTTTTGTTTTGTTTTGTACAATCCAATTAAAACATAAAAAAAAAAAAACAAAAAAACAAAAAAAGATTATGGAAAAAGAAAACATGAATTCTAAAGTAGAATACAAAAGCTAAAAAGCGTATTGTTAACTTGATGTTGTTTTTATTGCTCAAGGGGGATTTATTTCAGTGATGGTCTATCAATTCTTCTAGAAGAATACCGAGCACAGGAAGGCTACAAAAGAAAGGAAACGTGGGTAGAGAGATCTATATGACCTATGTATATGCTTTGAACTTATCCATTATCAATGGATAATGAAGAACATAAATGCAACGAATGGAGATTAAACTCTTGGTGACGTTGAGAACTTATTTAATACCCGTAGTACCCGAAGTACCCGATCTAACAAAGAAAACACAATACATACACTTTTCCCAGCGATGCGCAATAGCTTCGATACTCTGTTTATAGGGAGAATCCTCGAGCTCCTTAAAATAGCCATCAACCGCAGACTCCATCTCTTTACTGTTGGCAAACCTTTCACCACCGAGCCATTTCTTCAAATACGGAAATAGAAAATAATCCGAGGGGGCTAAAGCTGACGAATAGGTTGCATGAGGGCGCAATTCGAACTTTACCTTATTGATCTTGGCCATCGCGATGACGGATGAGTGAATTAGTGCATTGTCTTGTTGGAACAACGTTTTTTCTTCGCCAAATGCGGCCGTTTTTTCTCGATTTCATCTTTCAAACGCAGTCGATTGTTTTTCCTTTCTGAGCATGATCGATGAAAATTATTCCTCGGGCATCCCAAAAAAACTAACGCCATGACCTTGCCTGCAAATGGAACCGTCTCCGTCTTCTTTGGACTCCCCTTTGTTTTGACTGTTCCTTCGTCTCGGGTGTGGAGTGATGGACCCATGTTTCATCTATGGTTATGAATCGACGCAAAAACTCGACCTTGATGCTGTGAAACTTCGCCAAACACTCGATTGAAACATCCTCAAGACGCTGTTTTTGTTCCATCGCGAGTAATCGCGGCGCCCATCTTGCGCACAGCTTTCTCATGTCCAGTTTTTCAGTTAGCGCTTTTTGAAATGCTTACCATATCTGCCAGTTCACGCATTTTCAATCGACGGTCATCTAATATCATTTTGTGGATTCTTATCAACATTTCTGGTGTTGGCAATCCGTACGGCCTCGCTTAAACTCTTAAACCCAATATTTTATTGTTGTACACAAAGGAGCAGACTCCCCCAGAGTAGTATCCAGTTCCGTTTTGATGTTGGTGGGATTGAGGCCTTTCAAATGAAAGTGTTGTATCACATAATGATGACCAATTTTTTCCATATTTAAAAATTCATTGAGAGCTTTCATTATTGAAGGCTGCCGAACAAATACTAAACAACATAGCGTCGTCAAACTTCAAATTTAAGCTTTATAAGGTTGGTACTTTCTACAATTGTCATTCTTTTTAAACAACAACCGCCGTCTATACGTCAGGCTGGGTACTTCTGGGACTACCCTCGTAGCTCTATGCACGACAACTTGGTTAGATCGTTTGCTACTAGACCCTGATCAGATTGCTTAAAAGCGCGGTTGTCAAATCTTCTCTATAGTTATCCGGTTGGTCCCATTGGTCTGAAATTGCAGGAAATGTTTCTATGTTTCTTCCACATTCGGCTCTGGCTTTGTAACCTAAATGTTAGGCCTTGTGCTGTTTTGCCCTAATTAAATTTTCTCATCTTTTGATGTCTGAGGTTTTTGATTATGTGCCTCCCACTCTATCTTTCTCTATATCTAGAGAAGGAGTTATTCATTCGACCTTCGAGTGTTCCGTAATAACGATGAAATAAAAGTTAGCATATAATTTGCAGCATCTCTAAGTAAGTGCTGGCAGCGACAGCTAGTGATCAAAGACAGATGATGCTAGTGAAAATATACTTCTGAATGTTTTGGGATACTAAGCTGGTGAACAACGCCGCGATAGCCGGTCCCGAGGCCAGGTTAAGAAAGTCGTCACTTAGAACGTATAATATTCAGAAACATTCTGCAAGATGTTGAACTTGATTCAGCATGCAACGCATAAGTTGAATGATCTGGCCCTCCACGTTGGGTGTTCTGCTATTGGGTGAACTTTCCGACAACGTAAAACTTGGTATGTTGTGAATTAAGAAACAGCATTGCATAGGAATGGACTGTGTGTGACCTTAACAACGCGTACAAGTGAAATTTTCATGCCATTGACACGCCATAAGCAGTCGAACAATTATCGGGGACCCTAAACCTATGATATCACTGCAAAGCAGGGCTTTTTGGACTGTGGAAGACTTTCCTAAAGATTGCTTCTATGATCTCCTCGACCAGATATGTGAGTAATGTCCTAAGCAAAACGTTAAGATCGTGCTTGTTGATTTAAGTTAGGAAAGGAGAGCATCTTTGGTGACGCAGTTGCAAAACTTACCAGAACTACACGATACCAGCTTCAAAAATGGGCTCCAGCTTATTGAACTCACCGCGGGACGAAATCTTATTGCAGCTGGTACACGTTTCTAACACCTCAACATCCGCAAAGGAACCTGGCAGTCACCTGATCAAAAAATCGACCCAAAGTACAGCTCTGATATTCAAGATGTTTCGAGGAGTCAACTTCGCCTCAGACAACTACATACTCGTATATTGTTACAAAAAGGAAATGAGCGACCCAAAACTAACAACAATTCGGATTCCCGAGAGGTTAAACTTTATATTTCTTCTTGCTTTTGTTTTGTTTTTATAAATCAATCAGTTTTCAGTCCTCGTTGGCTCCTGCTTAAAGACTTCCCCGTTCTCCAATTTGTCTGCTCCTTTTAAGCGCAATCCGCTTATCCGCTCCCATTGATTCTGTTGCAACGCTGAAATCCACCGCACGTCTACAAACCGCTTTTATTTGAAGTGCATTGTTGTCATTCATTAAGTTCAGATGTGCTTAATTACGCTCCGCATATTTATTTTCATTTCATTTGTTCCTGCCTAATTTGCAATAATTCGCACAAGCTATTTCTCGGTCATCGCCTTTGTTGTTTATTGTGTAAAAGTGCTTAATAACCCAATTCTCATTCACCGCCCTTTGGGTACATTTTCAACTATTTTGCTGACTCGATCTGTTTGCCTAATAATATTAAAGTTAACCCAATTTTCATTCACCGCCTTTTGCGTAAATTTTCAACTGACCTACCCTAACTTCATAGTCATCATGTCCGAATTATGTGGAAGTGCAAATTGCTCTTTAACAAGTGATCCAAATGCTGTTATGGTGATCTGCAGTGGTCTTTGCTGCAAGTCGTTCCACGCCCTATGCATTGGGTTGAGTAAGAGATCCGTCGCGTATTTAAGGGACTTTAAAAACAACTTTTTGTTCTATTGTGATGAGTGCAAGAACATCACTCTGTTCCACATCTTGCTTGCTATTAAGTGTCTCAGTGATTCGGTCAACAATTTCGCGGCGGAAAACAACCATGCATTGAAATCGATTCAAAATCAATTCACCAAATATGATGACATTTTAAAAACAGTTGAAGACTTATCAATTTCCCTCGAACAATCTGCAAGCTATAATAAGAGTCAATTTAGAAACTTATGATTCAATTAAACGAAACGATAAACACGAAATTAGTGAAGATTTAAAAAATTGTATATCCCACAGTGTTAAATCCATAATTAAATCGTACATCCCCACAATAACAGACTCTTTAAGTTCTCTACGGTCTTCCCTCGATTTTCATCTCCAAAGTACGTCCCGAAGTAGCGTTCCCTCTCCGCCAAATAATGATCAGTTGCTCATAAATATCATGTGCCAAATGAGTGATTTGAGCAACGAGATAACCGAATAACGCGCGCTTTTAAACGAAATTACTGATCACATCCGGATAGCTTCCAGTAAAATCGACGATATACCGGTGCAATCCCAAGCTCTACTGACTGCATCATACAACACCTCGATTCTGACTGAGATGCTTGAATCTGCAATAATGGAACCACCAATAACTCCTGGGTCATCATCTCCTCCACCACAACCCGTTCCGGAAATTGACCCAAATACACCAACTCCTGAACCCACAATCTCACGACTTGGCACCTTATGGACACTTTCGGACTGGAACAAGAGAATCAAAAAGTTGAACAATTCTAACAAAGCCGAATCGGTTGCGTTTTTAATAAGAGGTACACATCACGATCGAGCCAGGCTAAACCTAGAAAACAGCAGTCTAACCCTTTACCAAAGCCCAACTCTCACAAAAAAAATCCAAAGCCTAACAAACAAGCTCCTGATCCAAACTGGAGTTTTAAAGTTGGGACATTCCCTTTCTTCACTCCTTCTTCACTTCATACTGCTAATCGCGTATACACAAAACGTTCTTCCACACCGTCTAACCCAATTCCCAAACGTGTATCTTTTAATCTTGATCCTCCTCTCAATCATTTAAAAAACGCAACAACTTCTCCTCATCCCACTCAAACTAAAACGACATACCCTAACTTTATTCGCTCCCATATTTTAAATCCCTCCCCATCTTCTAAGCTAGAGTCCCACTCTAATACCACACCACCTTCTTTTTTAGACCCCATACTTCCTCCAAAGGCAAAGTTAACCAAGCACCATATCGATTCAGGGGAAGATCTCTATCGACTACGAGACCGCAGACTATACGATAATGTTCGTTTATATCTCGCATATCTACATGATAAGCCAGATTCTGTCTGTATAGACGGTATAACGAAAACCAATGCAATGGTTTCCATTCTGCAAGAAGGCCGTCCCACTAATCACAATGATCTGCGGCAACTTTTTATACGTTTTCATGAGCAATTAGATATGACTTCTGATGATGTGGCTAATGATCTCTCTTCTTTTGCGTCTCACGTAAGTTCTAAACGCATACTACACCTCTAGCGAACACGGTCTAGTTTCAAAAACTACCATCGCTCCTAACCCACCACTCAATTCTTTGCCGAAGCCTCCCAAATATCTGTCCCTGTATTATCAAAATGTAAGAGGATTACGAACTAAGATTTTTGCTATATATCTTAATTCGCCGACTCTGCCCAAACGACATTTTTGCACTCACAGAAACCAATCTTACCCCTAATATTAAGAATAATGAATTATTTTCCCAAGACTTTGATTTACACCGTGACGACGGTCTAGATAAATTTATATGGCTGTGGGGTACTTCTAGCTATACACTCTCGTCTTGAGTCTAAACCCTTTAAAAAATCGTCCACTGCATTCTTTGAATTTGTATGCGCTAGAATTCCTATTTGCAAGTGCAACCTATATATTGGGTCTACAAGTAAGTTTCCAGCGTTTTTTTTTCCAAAATTTGAAGTTTTATTATGAAAATATAGTTACAATGCTTTATTCAAAGTATCGTCCATCGGAATCTACAACTTTACCCCATCTTTCTGGCAATTTATGAATTCCGGACCAAAAAAATTTCTCTTCTTTCGAGGACAAGAACGTATCGAGCCAATTTTTGATTTCCTCTAATGAGCTGAAGCATATTCCCGTAAGAGCGTTCTGCATCGAACGAAACAAGTGGTAGTCAGATGGTGCCAAGTCTGGACTGTAAGACGGGTGAGGCAGAATTTCCCATCCACTATTTTCCAAATAGTTTTTCACCGAAACCGCAACATGTGGCCGAGCGTTGTCGTGATGAAAAATGACGGACTCATGCTTGGTCTCATATTCTGGCCGTCTTTCTTTTAATGCCCGCTTCAAACGAATTAGTTGGGTTCGATATAATGGTCCTTTGATGGTTTCACAACTCGGAAGCAGTTCGTAGTATACGACACCCTTTTGATCCCACCATATGCAGAGCATGACCTTATTCACGTGAATATTTCGTTTCGGCGTCGATTGGGCGGGCTCGCCGGGCTTTGTATACGATTTTCTGCATTTAGGATTATCATAATAAATCCATTTCTCATCACCAGTGACAATACGATGCAAAAATGATTTATTTTTATACCGCTGCAGTAACATTTCGGACATGCAAAATCGTCGTTCGACGTCTCTTGGCTTCAATTCGTACGGCACCCAGTTTCCAACCTTTTGAATGAATCCCAGTGCTTTTAGGCGCAGGGAAACGGCTTGTTGCGTGACGCCCAATGATGCAGCAAGTTCTTCTTGAAACTGACACGGATCCTCATCCAGTAAAGCGTCCAATTCTTCGTCTTCAAAACTTTTCGGCTTTCCGGGGCGATCTTTGTCTTCAACTCCAAAATCACCACTTTTGAACCATTTGAACCACTCTCGGCACGTCGATTCACCAATACATTCCGCCCCATAAGTTTCCGCAAGCAAACGATAGGCCTGAGAAGCACTTTTCTTCATATTAAAGAATAAAAGCAGCGCTTCCCGCAAATGACGTTTATTTGGCTGGAAACTTGCCATGATTTTGCTCGATAAAATGTACGACACCGATAGAACTGCTCAAATATAACGCTGCAAAGTTGTTGACAGATACAAAACCTACAAATTAAACACATGAGGTCTGACATTTCTGCCCGGGATCCACTGGTGGCGCCATCTCTGACAAACGCTGGAAACTTACTTGTATACCCAATATTTGCTGCTGCTATATTCGCCCCTCTCAACCAATTCAAGGTTACCAGCTAGCTGTTGATGCAATCGACAGCATTTTTAATGCTGCTGATTCCAACGACGTAGTTATTTTTTTAGGTGATTTCAATCTACCTAAACTTGTATGGGCTCAGACTGACCAGTCCTACTTTACTGCAACAAATCCCACCTCTGATAAAGAAAACCTTTTCATAGATTGCCTTACTGACTCTGGTCTGTATCAATTAAGTGGTGTCACCAATAACATTGCCAGACAACTCGACCTAGTCTTCGCCACTGATACAGATAACTGCATCATTTTAGAAAGCAGACATCTTCTTGGATGGATAGTTACCACCCTCCCCTCTCTCTTACGTTAGCGTATGACAATGGTCTTAATCACGTTTCTTATGAGTATTCTTACAGTTTTAATTTATATAGGGCTAACTACGCCAAACTGAACAACCTCCTCAGTATGGCAAATTTTGACTTTCTCTACGATAATCCCAACGTTACGGTTAACGATGCTCTCGCATCCTTTTACACCGAAATTTTCAAATGTCTCCTCAATCTGTGCATTTTTTACCCAAAAAGAATCTCTCATCCTGGTACTCGTATAATAAAGAGCTGCGATCTCTTCGTAGTAAGAGAAATGGGTCGTGGTATACTTACTTAAAATCGCGTTCGGACACCGATTTCTTCTACTACCAGTCTGCCCAAATAAATTTCTCCGTACTTTGCCAAACTCTATATGACAACTATTTAAATCAAATGGACCACACACTCATTTCCGACCCCAAACGATTCTTTCAGTTCATCAAAACTAAAAGTAAATCGGATAACTATCCATCATTTCTGAATTTCCTTGAGAAGTCCTCGCGCGATCCCCAAATTATTGCAAATCTCTTTGCAATTTTTTTTAGCCAAGCGTTCGCCATCCATTGCCAAGAGCTAGACCACTCTTACTTTTCCTGCTTAAATACGAGTAACTGCCCACAAACAATTTTGGAATCTGTGTCTATAACTTTAGAGCAGGTTAAAGATAAAATAATAAACCTCAGAGATAATTATTCTACTGGCCCTGATTATCTTCCCCCTAAATTTTTACAGAAATGTGAAATGCATCTAGCCCAGCCTCTTTTAACTTTCTATCACCCAGGGATTATTTCCCTCGACCTGGAAAAGGTCTTTTATTTTAATCCCCGTAATAATAAGTTGGATATTTCCAACTATCGACCAAATGCTCAGCTGTCCTGCATACCTAGGCTTTTCGAGAGCATTATTTATGACATAATGCTTTTCCATTGTAAACCTATTGTTTCCCAAAACCAGCACGGATTTCTCAAAGGTAGATCTACGACCACCAACTTAACGGAATTCGTATCAAGCACTTTATGTGCACTGGAATCTGGAAATGAAGTTGATGTGATTGCCACCGATTTCAGCAAAGCCTTTGATAGGATTTCTACATGATATAATCTTTCTGAAATTAAAAGCTCTTGGTTTCCAAATAAACTTTATAACATGGGTTCAATCATATTTAAATGAAAGACAGTACTATGTTTTATTTAGGTCCATGATTTCTGACCCAATTAAAGCCTCCTCTGGTGTCCCTCAAGGCAGCCACCTTGGCCCCTTACTATTTATTCTGACCATTAATGATGTTGATTGCATCATTAAAAATTCATACATATCTATTTACGCAGACGATATGAAAATCTTTAGATATATATCCTCTTCCCCAGACAGCCTACCACTGCAAGAAGATCTTGACAGATTTTGTACTTGGTGTCAGAAGAATTTTCTTGAGCTTAACGTCAATAAGTGTCAGGCTATAACGTATTCCCGTAAGCGGCCCCCTACTTCACCTCGCTGCTATATAATCTTTAATCTGCCTGTTCCCTTAGTGAATGAGTTGCGTGATTTAGGTGTTATCTGTGATAAGAAACTCAATTTCCGTTCTCACATTGATAATATAATAAAGAAAGCCAACTCTGCCCTTGACTTCATCAAGCGCTGGTCTAAGGAGTTTTCCAATCCTTATGTTACCAAATCTCTTTACATAACCTTTGTTAGGCCTCTTCTTGAATATGCAAGCCAAGTTTGGTCACCCTACTACAGAACACACATCCTCCGGATAGAAGCTGTTCAACGCAGGTTTTTACGATTCGCTTTACGTGGTCTTCCCTGGGATGATAGCCAAAACTTACCACCTTATACCGACCGGCTGAAACTTAGAAGTTTACAACCCCTTTCTATACGTCGAAAAGTTGCCGACATTCTCTTTATTCATCAAATTTTAGTTGGTAATATCGATTGTCCTTCTTTACTTCGACTTATTTCTTTTAATACCAACCCACGCAATCTTAGGTCTGTGCCACTTTTCCGGCTCAATCTTCACAGAACGAATTACGGACACTTGGAGCCAATGTCTAGAATGCTTCGTGAAGTTAACGATATTCTGCCTCTCTTCGACTACCATCTCACCAAACTCTCTCTTAAAAGCACTCTTATTTCCACCTATGCCTCACATCCTAACTTTTTTTAACCGCTCCCACCCTCTGGTTTTTATCTTTAGTTTTAAGTGAAAATTGTTAGTTCTAAGAATAAGCTTTCAATAAGCAATAATAAATCTGTCCGGGGTTGACCCGGGCCGCAAATCAAAAATCAAAAATCAAATCAAATCATTTGGTGAAGTGGCAGATTTTCCTTCGCTGAATTTTTCTTGCTGTTGATGTTCTTTTGTTCCTTCCTCTTCTTGACCCTATTGCTGACAAGTTCGTATGTATCTGCTGAATGCACTAAAAAGATCACCTTACAGAGGTATAAAACGAATGTTAAACAACAAGAGTGCTGTGCGAATTTTGCCGGACTTGCAAGTTTTTGCAAATCTTTCTTTTAATTATGATATTTGCATGTAAAAATAACAATATTGTTATAGTCAAGGTATGACTGCGATTATCCTGTACGATCGAACACCGAAGAAATTTGAAGTCGAACGACTTCAATCGCAAGAGGCTGTTTGAGCCTTTTCTGATCGAGCTTCCCAAAACCCTTCGAGATGTCCTATATTGCCAGCATTAAGGGCAAAGGATCTATGGCGCTTGGTTTTACACGACCATTACAGTAGAACCTGTGGTTGGACGAAGAATGTCGACAAGCGCATACAGCGCTGCAAAGAAGGACGAAAGCTGCTTACAAACTCCATGAGCAGAGGCGATGAAAGGAACATCGGCTTCTGAAAAAGAAAAAAATGAAGAAGTAAAGAAGCGCTCAGAGGTGCTTCTGGAAAAATAATGAATGGAAGCTCTAACAAATTATAAAATTAATTTTACAAGAACACATATACATGCAGATGCATGCAGAAATATCTGTGGGAACATAAAATTAGACGAACCATGGGTATGAAGACAACTCATCTGTAGTTGGAAAGACCGAGAACTTGTCTTTTTGTGCAGACTTCACTCTCATCATCAAAATTTGGATAATTTGGCACTCAAAATTGCTGCGGAGATGAGCTACAAAACGAAGGGAGAATAGCTCTAATTCATCGTCGTGTCAGCTTATTTTTCTTATGTTTCGGTACTACAGCCACCATAAAAAACAGTGGCAGAACTCATTGAATACTGGGATTCCAGAAACTTGTAACTTATGATATGTTGCGATGCTAATGCTCAGACTGCTTTTTCGGCATTAGCAAATGCAATGTGAAAGACAGTCCTCTCCTGAACTTCATTATACCGTCTGACCTGGTTGTCAAATATGTTAGCCCCAAATCTAAGATCCGTTGGCCTTAGTTGATTGAGACCGCATTAAGAAGAAAGTCAGCAAATCTATCAATTCTCCCCCTAAACTCAGAACATGATTAAAAGGAGAGGATGGTGTTCAGAACTTAAAGTGCCCGCCCCACATATTCTCTGTTAGTTCCTACCATGTTGGGAAGCATGGAGAAGAGAATGGTTGAATGCATCCTCTCTCCTTCGCGATGCATGCGTATGTACTTTAGGTCTCTACACTTTCAATCTAGCGTACAGAATCTTGTTTGGGTGGCAGGTCACAAAGATCATTGATGAACTAGCTAAAATTGGCTTAGAAGAAAGTCCACGATGCCAACAGACCAAATGAATTCTTCCCGACACACGTCTCTACTGGCTTTCCAGCTGTCGCTCAGTAGGACATTGCACCTAAGCGTGCAATATATAAGAGACACAATACCTGAGACGCTCATGTCAGGATGACACCTCCAAGCACTAATTGCGTGAGTATCCGGCCAAGCTCTCATTCATATTTAACTTCTACGAAAGCTTGAGAAGTTCTAGCAAGGGGGTCATACATGGAATGCAATGAACTAGTTCCTGTCTGAGTGCTCTGTTCCGACATAAAACAAAGGTGACATGTCAAATACGAGTATACAAATTGCTAAGGCTTTCTGCCGTGAAGCGATCTATGATGCGACAGCGTCTGGCCAATTATTTTGCCTTGCATTATGTTAGATAAAATCTTATGTTCTTTCCGAGGTTCGTCCCGCATTTATTAAATCATTCATAAATGTTTTTTTTTATTTTAATTTAATTGCAATAGGTATTCTTTATGGTTTGCAGGTTGTTTCGCTTATAACATGGGTAAACCTTTGCAACAATTCATTAAAGTAATTAAAAATCAGATCACAATTCTTAATTAATTGCATGTGCATGTACATTTGTTAAAAAAAAAAAAAAATAGAAGAAATCACATGCACCCTCATATAAATAAATTCAAGTACATTTCGTGCATCGTTTTCGAGTTGGAAATATGGCAATATTACGTCGACAGTACGCGAGTATACTTTTACTGGTGATCGTTGTAAGTTAACCGAATATCAAGACTTTAGTTGTGAATTTTTTTAAATTTAAAAGTTGTTTTCCTTTAAAGACGATCGCCGGAGCCCTGGACAAAGATTGTTTAAAGCCACCCTCTTCAGAGTATACAGTGAGTATTTGAGTTCCAATTTTTCAAAACCCAAGTCCTATGGCATCCCTTTGGTGTTCACATAAGTTAGGGATTTGTTTGCTTAAGGCAGACCTCTGCTTCAAATTTAAAGTTTTTATATTTCCCTTACAACGAATTTTAAATAGAAATTCTTTAATTTAGACTTATGAGGTGTCTGAAGATGATTACAGCGGCCGATTTGCTAAGAGTGGATGCGGTACAGTTACGGGCCAATTTGATAATAGCTATATTGTCAGGAAGTTTTCATTTAATCTCTTGATGGTTGCAGACGTCATTTTATTTGTCATGACATCGAAAGTTGTATCGAGTTTCGTCCTGTGTTAGATAATATAGAAACAGTGCACATGCGCACCCGATGATGAGATGTTGCATCACTTTTAAAATCTTTTTGTTCTCCTACATTAAAAAGAACAAAAATCTCTGTTATGATAGTTTTCCGTTTAAAATCAAATGTAGGCCGTAGAAATCAAGATTTTTCTCCTACTAAGATTAGAGCTCAAGAACAAACAGGCTATTGAAAACACGAGAGATTTCTGATCGTTTCAAAATTTGAACGTTTATTTAAGAAAAACGGTATTATTCAAAGTATTGCCCATCTGAAGCTATGACTTTTTCTCATCTTTCTGGCAATTTGTGGATCCCAAGCCAATTTTTGATATTCTGCTCTGATGTGAACCGTATTTCAGTGAGGGCGTTCTGCATCGACCGGAACAAATGGTAGTCAGAAGGGGCAAGGTCTGGGCTATAATGCGGGTGGGGTAAGACTTCCCATCCACTGTTTTCCAAATAGTTCTTAACCGGAATAGCAACGTGGGGCCGAGCGTTGTCATGATGGAAAATTATTGCCTCGTGTCTGGTCGCATATTCCGGGCGTTCGTTTTTCGGCCACTGCTCTCTTCAAACGGATTAATTGTGTCCGGTAGCGTTGTCCATTGATGGTTTCACCCGGTTCTAGCAGCTCATAATACAGCACACCCATCTGATCCCACCAAATACAGAGCATTACCTTCGCGCCATGGATATTCGGCTTTGCCGTTGATTTGGCTGGTTGGCCGGGTTTCACATATGATTTTTTGCGCTTGGGGTTGTCGTAATGGATACATTTTTCATCACCAGTAACAATCCGATGCAAAAATGACTTCCTTTTGTGGCGTTCCATCAGCATTTCGGACATGCAAAACCGCCTTTCGACGTCTCTCGGCTTGAGTTCATGTGGAACCCAATTTCCTTGCTTTTGAATATATCCAGCTGCTTTTAAACATTTTGAAATGGCTGCTTGAGTGACACCCAAAGATTCTGCGAGCTCTTCTTGTGTTTGGCAACAATCTTCATAGACTAATGCTTCCAGTTCTTCATCTTCAAACTTTTTTGGCTGCCCAGGACGTTCATCGTCTTCCAAGCCGAAATCACCACTTTTAAATCGTGCAAACCACTTTTGGCACGTTCGCTCAGCTAGCGCATGTTCACCATAAACTTCCACCAAAATACGATGACTTTCGGCAGCAGTTTTCTTCATATTAAAGTAATGAAGAAGAACTCCCCGCAAAAACACTTTTTCAGGCACAAAGTTCGACATGACATATACTGAAATGACGTACAATGACAGTAGCTTTCCAACGCATGTTCCAATGGAATAATAACATGGAATAATACAAGTTATGCCATCTCTTAGCAAACCGCGCGAATTAAGTTATAGACCCAATACATATGTATGTCCTTGCCATCCTCGATGTCGCTGTACATCGCGTAGAGTTCGGCATTATATCTCGTACGCCCAAGCCGAGGATATCTTCATCTTCAACCGCCTTGGCGAACGTCCGTGACTGGTGTGATTCGGGTATTTCTTGGCGATACATAATTATTCTATTGCATTCTTAGGCCAACGAACCAGTAATTAGCAAGTGTAAAAAAAACTTAATTACCTCAAAGATATAGTTCTCTTCAGGTCGTGTCCGAATCATGTCTTTTCATTAACAGTATATAATATATTTGAATCGGCCTTCATGGATTCTGAAACACATTTTTGTTGCTTCTGTGTCAATACAATGTCAACGTGTTCTTTCGATTTAACCCCTACCCATCAATCAGCCACTTATCAAGCCTCAACACAAACCCATTTCCCTAATTTCCGAACTGAGGCTAAGTTCTTCATTTCTAACATCCTGTCTGTTGCACCATCAAGCTCCTCTTCTATTGACACCCTTTCGACGCCCATTGATAAACTAACGCACCAAACTAGCGATACTG
Organism: Volucella zonaria; assembly: GCA_963966105.1. Classification (NCBI taxonomy): domain Eukaryota; kingdom Metazoa; phylum Arthropoda; class Insecta; order Diptera; family Syrphidae; genus Volucella; species Volucella zonaria. The sequence goes on from OZ014531.1 coordinate 133,219,867, forward strand.
CCAAATATATGTGCTTTCTAGCCTTCGGGATAAAAAGATATCCGAGAATATAAAGAAAGGGTTAGCCAATAGATGGTGTGGATTCCGGCTGTCAATTACTGTCATTTACTGAATTCTATGTGGTTGATCTTTTCGACAGATGTCATACAATCTTTTTAGTGATGGAGTCGTTTACCACGTAACGACGCATATTTGTTATTCAATCTTATTACGAAAATGGGCGATCTGTAAAAGTAACATTTCGTAAAATTTGTGAATTTTTCGGTCAACATAATGGAATTTGTGCAATGGTAAAGTGTTTTGAAGAAACTGGTTTGGTATCGGGTCAAATTCCATCACAGCATGCTCGGCCAGCAGAATGAAAGTGTTTAAAACCAGCCCGGCACCTCAATTCGTAGTAAAAGTCAACAATTAGGCCTCACTTATGGCACTTTACGGCGAATTTTAAAAGTTGATGTTCATTTGCACGCCTATAAAATCTAAATTACACAACAATTGAAGCCTTTGGACCATCTACGATGTCGTCGATTTGTTAACTAGATGTTGGATCGCAAGGACAATTTGTGATTGAATTAGATCTTCCCCGATGAAGCCCATTTTTGGATGGATGGGTACGTAAATAAACAAAATTGTTGTTTCTAAGGACCGGCTAACCCACGCGAGATTCACGAAAAATCAATGCATCCCAAAAAAGTCACTGTATGGTGCGGATTATGGGTTGGCTGCATCATTGGCCCGTACTTTTTCGAAGATGAGGCTGGAGAGACAGTTACAGTGAATGGAGAACGTTACCGCAACATGTTGACCGGCTATTTTTTCCCAAAATTTAAAGAGTTGGGTCTGGACGATCTCTGGTCTCAACAGGATAGTCCTACCGCCCACACAAGCCATCAAGCAATTAATACAATGCATATGAAATTTGAAGATCGTATCATTTCGGTAGAGCAGAAGTTGATTGGCCTCCAAGGTCTGGCATTTTTACACCTTTAGACTTCTTCCTGTGGTGTTATTTGAAGAGTACGGTCTGTGCCAATAAACCAGCGATAATTCACGATATCAAAGATAACATCCAAACTGAAACTGCGGCTATTGCAATGGTAGTCACATGAACGGTCTTGTGTTCCATTCATAGTTGCTATAGACCGAACTTTATTAATCAATAAAATTCTGATTGATTTCACAATAAAAGTGTGTTTCATTTAATGAAAACTTCCCCACTAGCTGTTGGCTCACCCTTTACTACATTCCCGCCATAAAACATCTTCTGCATCTGCTCCTTGGCATAATTGTAGACTCGTGTCTCTGTATGATAAATGAAACAAGTTATGGACGGTATTCCTTCGCACCTACTCTTCTTCTGACTATATGTAACATATATACCAATATCTTAATTTCATCGAACTCTACAACTCTCTCTAGCCATGCTACCTAAATAGTGCGAAAACCAATCTGATGAATGTCCCAAAGTCCTTCTTTCAATTTGTCAATGGCAAAAGTAAGATCGACGGTTATCTTCTAACCTCTCTTTCGAAAACAAACCTTCAAGTGATCCTCCTACCGTTGCCAACTAGTTTGCTACATTTTTCAAACAATCTTTTGCCAACAACTCCTTCATACCAGATCCCACTTACTTCAATTATCTACCAAATGCCTCTATTGATCCCTTTCTCACTCAAAGGGACAAAAGTTACTAAAACTTAAAGATGAATTTCTCTCCGTCCCAAGTGATTCTCTGCAGTTTTTCTTCAAAAAATGCTCTTCCAAAATTTCACTCCCCCTTTCCTACCTATTTCGTCTATCCATTACATAGAAAGAATTTCCCCAGATTTCGAAGACCTCTTTTATAATCCTGATACACAAAAAGTGATTAAAGAATGAAGTTACCAATTATCGTCTCATTGCGAAACACTCTCATATACGAAACTTTACTTGCAAGTCTTTTATCTGCCCTACACCACATGGTTTTCTAAAAGGCAGACCATTTACCACAAACCTAGTTGAATTCGTGTCTCCTGTCCTCACAGCCTTGAAAAATGGCAAAGAAATCGATGTTATCGCACCTGATTTCACTACACCTTATCAATTTATCCTGTTCAAATTGTCTGTTCTCGGCTTTGAACCTCTTTTGTTTAAATGGATATCTTCATACCTGGTAAACCGATATTGTAGTCTTCGGTTTAGATCAGCCTTTTCAGTTCCTTTTCTGGCTTCCTCTGGGGTTCCGCAAGGCAGCCAGCTTGGTCCCCTCCTCTTTATTCTTATTTCTAATGATTAAATACTCTTTCCTCTCCTTTTATGCTGATGGAATATAATTTTTTAAAACTATTTCTTCTCCGCATGGTTGCCTTGGTGCCTTGGAAACTGCTTAGAACTTAATACCGCCAAATGTCAATCTATAACCTTTTCTCCGTAAATACCCGTCTCCTCCCCGACTTTATTTTCTCTATGGTTAAGGTAGTCGCCTGGTTCAATCCTTGATAAGATTAGCATATTATTCAACAGGGAGCTTAATTTCCGTTCGCATATCGTGTTGCAATTTTATTTTACCGCGGTTGTTGCAATTTTTGATAACTAATTACTATATACAATAGCCGGTCTGCCGGCAGGAATCAAACTTCAAAATAAAAGCAGCACAGCGATCGCGAACCACACAGGTGGTGGTTATTTCGGTAATGGCGGACTGCAACGCCAACAGCGAAAAAAAACCAAAAAAGGGAAATTTGCAACAGGCAGTAGGTTGAGTGCTGCCACTTTCGGCTGCTCAGCTGGGGTGGGTTTATGGTTAAAAAAAAAACGAAAATAAATATATACGAAAGTCGCAGATCTCAAAAAAATAAAAATACACAAATGTGTCCTTAGGCGCCACGCAATCTTTTTAGGAAGGAATTGCAAAACCTTAAAACGATGGAAAAAAAACTCAACAAAAGTCGAAAGTTACGTTATAATGGGTTCTGTACTGATCGGTCCTTTTTCTTTTTGAACAAAGGAATTGAGCGGTAAAAACGGTTTACTGAACAAAACAAGCGGCAGTTAAAACTACCGTAGTGGAAACCGCTTAAGAGTGGGCCGCTATCGTCCGCCTTCCCGAACGATTGAAACTAATTTTTTTTTCCTAGCGGGTCGCGTGAAAGGCAAACGGTCCTTTATTACGAAGTAATAAATTTTTTTCACGTTGGCGAAAGCCTACCGGGATCTCACTATACACTGTTACTACACAATACTTAGCTTGCTTGGTATCCTTCTTTCCTCGTCTTCCCAGTTCTCCCTGTGGTTCCCTGATCCTGTCCTCTCTCCCTTTGGCTTTGCACTTAAATGTTTTTTTTTTTTGTTTTGTTGTTTAAATTTTTCTTTCTCTACTTTCTTTGTCACTTGGACCTAGATCTCTTTATTTTTTTTCTTTTAAAAAAACCTCTATACCGTTTTGCGGTCAACCAAGAAGTGGCTGCCCTGATTCGACTTATGTCCACTCAGACCATTGGTCACTCACCCACACATTCGTGCATTACATCTACTCGGTTAGCGGGCCCAATGTCTGGTATATGTGTACAGCGCTCCGCTACCTAGTTGGAGCGTGTAACCATGGCTTGGGGCACCGCTACACCGCTCTTTCATACACTCCAGTGTGCCACTTTGACTACTCAGATCCTCGGGGAAATTTCCGAATTCTGGGGATTTCCTTTGGCTTGAGTGAACATTTCCCCTGAGTTGTCTTGGGTTCAAATAACCCCTTCTTTCCCCGACTTTGATCCCTGAAGTAAGTCGAAGTGACAAAGAAAGTTCCTTTTCTATTTATTTGCGATTTCGAAAGGAGAACTAAGTCAGGATCTAGGGATCTTAGGTTAAACTTTTGAAAAGTGACGGAGGAAGAAGGAAACTTTTCTCGAATTTTCTAATGAAAGGTGGACCCGGTGGGCTTCCGTGCAGATTTCGGAGGGGGAGAGAAGGAAATATCAGATATCGTCCCACTCTTTACATTAATTATGTTTTATTTTTCATTGTACAATTTGTTGTTCGTTTTTTTTTTGTTTTTGTTTCTGTCTTCTGTTTCGTTTGCTGTGTTTTGTTTTTTTTTTGTTTTTATGGGTGTGTTGTGTGGTGTGTGTTGCAGAGAGTTGCAGGCAGTCCGCCTGGCTCTAGGCAACGTGTGCGGGTTGTAGATTTTTCATTTACACAGAGGGTTCCAGACCGCCGATCTGGCTCTAGATGTATAGCCTAAATAATATGGCCGTCCGCCATATGTTCAGAGTATTCCAAGCCGCCCGCCTGGCTCTGCTTTTCCCGGGTGGACCTACTGGTTGTCACTTCCGAGGAGCGTAAAGGCGGAAGTCCGGGATTGGAAGAATCCACAGGTATCTTTCGCAAATACGTTCCTCCAAAGCGATAACGGACATAACAGACAAGGTGGGTCATAAGATGAAGGGGTTAGGAGCTGGAAGGCTGGAGCGGATGCCTTAGCTCTACTTAAGGCTGGAGACTACCCATTGGGGGAGACAAAACAACATTTGGGACAAGGGTCGGCTATTTCGTGTTGGACCCTTGCACAAAAACCAAAACCTATAGCGCTTCCCTTGCGCTCTTGTAGAAAACCGTCCACCTGCTCTGCGGGGTCCTTCCTCGAGTTATATATTTTTTTTTTGACCGTCCGTCGTACCTATTTATGTTGTCCTTCCAAGATGCTGAGAAAGTGCACCGATGGTTGATGCGCCCATGGCTGCCCATCAATCTCTCAGAATTTTGGACGAACAACTGTTACAAAGGGAAAGGTTCGAAGGAGTGAAGCGAAGGTTTCAAGGAAAAAGAGTCGATAAGATGATTCTTAAATCCAACTCATCATTTAGCTTTACTATATGGTGGTCTAAGGAATTTACCAACCCGTATGTAATCAGATCTCTTTATGTTACCCTTATTCGTCCTCTGAGTATGCCAGTCAAGCTTGGTCCCTCGTTGATCGAGTTCATGTTTCTTGAATCGAGGGAATTCAACGTCGATTCTTCTGGGTTGCTCTTCGTGGTCTGGCTTGGAATGACCCTTTAATCTTATCTCCCTATCAGAACCGCCTCAAACTTATCAATTTGATTTCCTTAGTGGAACGTAGGAATATAGCTGACATTCTTTTTATTCACCGACTGCTCTCAGGTTCCATCGACTGCGCATCCCTAACTCTATTTCCTTCAACACCATCCCTCGTAACTTGCGTTCTCCTCTTGTCTGTTCTATATACTGGTCCACTGCACATCTTATGCTTGAGCGCTCCTTATCGCAAGCATTATCTCCCTGGAAGAACTTTTTTTTTTATTAGAAGGAGTATCTAAAACTAATCCTTTGAACTTCTTGTATATTCCTGAAAAGTTCTCGCTTCGTAAAAAGATAAGTAAACACATCAGTGCCTACAGTAGCAGACTCACTATATTTGCGCTGAATACGAGTACCTGCAACACATATGCGAGCATAGGCCGGACACTTATAAAGGAAATTCCTCTCACAGCAAGCGTCGAAGGATATTGTGGCACTACGCGTAGCACTGATAAGTTCTTATAAAAACGGAAGTGCCCCGTTACGATGAGAATGAGCACACTTATGGCCGAAATTGGAACTCCTGAGTTTTTCGAAGATCAGTTAGACTATTGGCGAAGGGTCTTAGGCATTCACATAATACAGCAGACAGGATTTTATATGCGATGCTGAGGAGACTGACTAGGTGGGAATGAAAAAATTTTTTGTTTTTAAATTCCGGAAGGTCTGCAAAATACTCCTCCGTGGCGTCGATGATTTCCTCGCGTGAGCTGAATTTTTTATTGATGAGCCATCTTTTGAGGTTTGGGAGGAGATAATAGTGCGAGGGATCCAAATCCAGTTACCAATCGACTCCAAAAGTCCGCCCGATTCCGCATCAGCAAGTCCAAACACTCTTTCGAAGTGCTCTTGCGTTCGTGTTTTTGGTCACGAGTGAGCATGCGCGGCACCCAGTGGCCCGATAACTTTTCCATATGCAGAATATTGCCCAAAATATGGCGTGTGCGCTCAGTACTAATCTTTGTGGTATCTGCTAGCTCGCGCACCTTCACTTTCCGGTCAGCCAACACCATTTCATGTATTTTTTGACATTGTCCTCTGTAATCGCATCGGAGGGCCTGACGCTGTGGACTTGATCGGTAGTGGAGTTGCGGCCACCACGAAACTCTCGAAACCAATATTTGACGGTGTAATCTGACGGAGCATTAGCCCCATAATATTTATCCAACTTTTCTTTTGTTTCCTTCGTCGTTTTGCCTTTCAAAAAATAATGTTTTATGAGAGAACGAAAATCGTTTTTGTCCATACTCAACATGATGGCAAACACGTCAATAACAATCAGCTGTCAAAACAAAACTAAAGACAGTATCGCACTGAAATTTGGCATGTCTACCTAAATATGAACGAACTTCAAGGCACCATAACCTTTTTGTGCAGTAGCAGTGCATTCAAGGAGTCAAAGAGCTTACTTTTTTTCACTCCACCTACTAGTACGTGGAGTGTGCCTTGTGGAATGCGCTTGAGAACAGAATGACTGGCGCATTAAAAAAAATCTCTCCAAAGCCGGCTCTCCTTACTTTGCCTTGATTTATTTACATCTACATAGATTTCCCACTAATTCTGCCGGAAAATAGAAAAGCGTCTGTCGATGAAAAGATTTAAATTTGGGGCATGGTAATTTACTTATCCTGCATCGCGAACGACCACAATTAACCGATCTTCAACTTATTTCGTTCTGGAAAAGAAAGACTGGAGGCAAGACGACAGTCATTCTCTTTAAGTAAAAATCCATTTTCACAGATGACTCTATAACAGCGGAAGGTATTGGCTTCAAGGTCTTATCTGAAGACATCTTCATTCACTATTAATGCAGTCTACCTTCACATTTTTAAGCCGAAACAGAAGTCGCACTTATTCATCAGGCCGCTGTTCCGATCATCTTGAGTCAAATATCCTAGACGAATTTTTTTTTGCGGAAAGGAGTATCCAAAAAACTAATCTTTTGAACTTCTTGTATATTCCCGTTACCGAATGTTCTCGTTTCGTAAAAAGATAAGCAAACACATCAGTTATAAAGTGCCTACAGTATCAGACTCACCATATTAGCGCTGAATACGAGTACCTGCAACACATATGCGAGCATAGGCCGGACACTTATAAAGGAAATTCCTCTCACAGCAAACGTCGAAGGATATTGTGGCACTACGCCTAACACTAATAAGTTCTTATAAAGAGGTAAGCACCCCGTTACGATGCCATGCGCAGTCAGGCCGAAATTGGAACTCCTGAGTTTATCGAAAATCAGTTAGGCAATTGACGAAGGATCTTAGGCGTTCACAGTACACAGCTCAACATATGCAGCTTCTAACACCTCGGTAGTAAAGCCATCGGGTCCAGGAGCCTTGTTGCATATGAGCTTGGAAATTATTGTTCTTACTTCATCTCGGCCGGGTGAACGGAAATGTTGTCAGTCATCGAATTGTTCATTCTGCAGAAATAATATTTCCAGATTCTTAGCACCGACTGTGGTTCTACTATGAGATTACATTTTTTATCCTTGCAGATTTCTGTGCGGATTGTGCATCTTTGGCAAAATCATTCGGCTATTTCTTTAATTTTTCTAGTCTGCATTCGTCATGGAATGGGTGTCTTTGTTGGGGCGGATTGGCATCAGAGTTCTCGTGGAGTTAAGAAAGACTTGATCGGAAAAGGCCCTGTCGGTCGCTAGCGATTGTAGCCGTTCGACGTTGATTTCCCTCGGTATGGTTCCCTGCCTTTGGGCTGTTTTGGATATCCACATGCGTTTCTTAGCTCCAATAATATAATGATCCGCGTCAGACATTCAAAAAACTGGAGGAGTTCCTTGCGTTAATCGCAATCTGATCAATTTGGTGGACGGTTTTCGAAATCGTGTGCCGTTTATAGTAGCAATATGTCCCGCAACACAAAACCAATGAGCCTGTGTCCGTTTTTAGAGTAATAGTGTGGAGGGTGTACATCCCCATTGTATTACCAAGGATGCCCTCATTGCATAGCTTGCCATTAAAATCGTTGTGTCGAGGAGCTCGTAGTAGCAGCACGCTATCAAGGGCGTGGGCTTTTATGAGGCTTATGTTGGCGAATTCACCCTTTACGAGAATCGTCGCCAGGTGTTCACTTACATGCCTGAAGTTCAAGACTTGTTTCCTAAGCCTTCCTATTATGGCAAATCCGCATCCGAGTAGGGATTTACTCATGATGTTAACGGGCAACACCACTGGGAGTTAGGGAAAGCTCTACGCTACAAACTTGATTTTTGCGCTCTTGACCCAATTCAGGTTACGAGTCAGTAGTTTCACGATTAATCAGTTTGTCAACGTGTAGACATCATCTTTCCACGCCGAGCAAATGACACGGTTAGGAATATGTAAATAATCCATACTCGATTCCAAGCGATTGAGTACCCTGATTAACTTAAGGAAAGTTGATATCTTCAAGATTGAAAATACATTCACGATATATTGTGCTATTGGGAGATATTAGCCTCGAGTATTCCTAGGATAGCTATGGAGACATTTGAATACCACGATATACAGGCTTTACTGATGCCTTATACTCCCCGGGATCTGCTGGTGTGGTTAGATTTAAGTGATGCCCTGCCATTTCTTCAATATCATACTTCAGAGCTTAAGTTTCAACCTAATCTGAAGCTCCACTCAATTAAGTGAGTAAGGGAAAACAGATGCGCCGTAAAATTTATTTTGTCAATCAATAATTAAGTAAGCTCTGTTATTTGGAACTCTTCACGCTTACCTTCAACTCATCTCTTACTTCAAGGCTCTGTCAACATGCTGCAAAGGCTCAGGGATAACCTATTTTCCAGAAATCGGTGAACTCTGCCAATCGCATCAAAACAACTACACGGACCTCGTTCTGATGAATATCGTAAGTAATTTTGTTTTATCCCAAACATCTCTAAACAACATTTGGCTTCTAGTGTGAAATACAGTGCTACTTAAATATTTTTCATATAATCCTTGATGATGGAAACGTTGAAAAGGTGCGCCTCATCAACCTTCTGAACAATGACATTGCCAATGATGAGATTAAGCCTCGATTAATGGCCTACACTGATGTATGCTTGAATGAAGGTAGTGTTTTGGAAAGTGATGCCTCAACATCGTTCGAAAAATGTTGTTTATTTGTTTTTTTTTTGTTGTTTTTAATTTTAGTTGACTTTATGAAGGCCAACGCGACGTATAAAGCAAGTTGCCAACCTTATTACGCTGCACTGATCGATTGTATTCAAGAGCAAATTTTCACGAATTGTCCAGAGAAGGCCAAGAGCTTGTCAAGTTCCTGCATGGGCTTCACGTCGTTCATAAGTGAATGTTCTGTCAGCATTTTACGGATAGTGTATGGGGGGAAACATAAACCGAATTTCGATGCATCTGATAGTAATTATGACTCATCGGATTATGATTCCGATTCAGATTCAGATTCAGAGTCATATTCAGATTCAGAGTCATATTCAAATTCAGATTCAGGGTCAGGTTCGTCGTCCGAGTCAGAGTCGTCTTCTGATGAAGACTCATCTTCATCTCTCGAATTGGAGTCAACTACAAGATTCGATCCACATACTGAATCAGAACTGTCATCATATGGCCCCACAACACAATCACCTGTGGATGAAAATACGCTCTAAGGATGTTTGTGTTAAGATTTTTGTTCAAAATAAAACAAATTTGATTAGATTACCGTCTTTGTTTTTACTGAAGTTACATATAATGGTTCACTAAAAAAGTCCTGGCTATGTTCTTGTTCAAAAACGTCACGAGGACTAAGCTATCAATGATGTTAAGACTAGGGAAGATGGTAAGAAGTATTAGTTAACCTTTTACCGACCATCGCCACTTAGCTCCGGTGATGCGGGCATTGCACGGACAGGTATAATAAAAAATGATCCCCGTTATTTTTCCACTGAAAAAGCAAGTATTTTTACCATATAAATCTAGGGCAAAGCAACCTATGAAACGGACGAAGAGGACTTATGTCATGAAACGGACTGGATACTGCAGAAACGACCAGGGAAGAAACGGAAAGTAGGATCCTCACCTAAAATCATCACTCGATAAGAAGCGAAGGGATGGACGTCATTCCGACGGAAACCGAAATCCCAAGCATCGAACATCACCGTCAATCAACGTGATCGGGATAGCGGATTACAACACATTTCAAAACAACTTGAAGAAGTTGTTGCGACCCGATTATACCGTCACATCGCCTAATAACAACGTATGGCAAGTCAACATCAAAGACGCTGACAGCTATCGTTTACTGTCTCGAAAGTTGAATACTTAGAAAATTTTCTCCTCCTACAGACCCATTGCAAAGAAGGAACCTTTCCAAGGTCATGGAACCGCTGATAAACCGTCAGCTCATGAAATATCTCGAAACACGAAAAATTCACAATGACAATACAGTTTTCGTAGAAACTGGTCCATTGGCTATCTGATGGCATGTCTCACCGAAAAGTGGAACCAAAGCATGCATCAATCTGGCGAAAGCAAGATAGTTGCACTTGATATTTGTAAGGCATTTGACAGAGTTTGGCTTCAGGCTCTTTTGCTGAAAATGCGTGCTTTTGGGATCGATGACTCTCTTCTTCAATGGATTAGAAATTGCCTTTCGGAACGTTCAATTCAAGTTGTCTTGGACGGTTTCAAGTCTGATATTCACAAAGTAAATGCTGGTGTGCCCTAGGGCTCCGTTCTGTCTCCGACACTCTTTTTACCATCTTGAGTTCTTTTTTTTTTGTTAAGTTGGTAAATCTGTTGTTGACATTCTCTCTAAATCTTAGCGTCATAGCTTGACATTTGCAAAGTTACGTAGCCAAGAGTACATCTATCATTCTGTGTGTTGGATGTTTATTACTACGAGTATTTTGGAAATGGATTTCAATTTGCAACAACGAACTTGTACGAGGATTAAATTTTGCGTAAAAAACAGATTTGATGGTGCGCGAACGTTGGAAATGTTGGAAAAGTGTTTCGGCAACGATTCTCTAAAGAAAACGATCGTTTACCAGTGGCACGAGCGGTTCAAAAGTGGTCGTGAGTCAATCGAAAATGATGAACGCAGTAGCAGACCATCGACATCGAAAACCGACGAAAACATTGATAAAGTACTCGTAAACGAAATGTTGGACAATAACCGCAAATTAACCATCAGAGAGATAACGGAGGACTTGAATATTGCCTATGGATCCGTCCAAGACATTTTGGTTAATGATTTGGGTTTCCGTCGTGTAGCAGCAAAGTTGGTGCCAAAAGACTTCAATTTCATGCAAAAAAGGGACCCTGTTGACGTCGCAAAAGAGATGATTTGCAAGGCTGAATCCGATCCCACATTCATCAAATGTTCAAATGATCATTACTGGAGACGAGACGTGACCGTGGGTTTATGAGTACGACACGCAATCCAGACATCAGGCAACTGAATGGCGTTCACCAAATGAGCCGAAACCAAAAAAACCACGTCGTTTTCAGTCAAAAAAGAAGGCAATGCTCACGGTTTTCATGGATTACAACGGTGTAGTGCATCATGAATTTTTGCCAGAAAGAGACCAGAATTGTGGACAGAAAACTCGTGGATTTTGCACCATGATAACGCACAGTCGCACAGTGCACTCATTATTCGTAATTTTTTGACGAAAAATGCAACAAATACCATCCAACAACCACCGAATTCACCTGATTTGGCTCCCTGTGGCCTGTGACTTCTTTCTGTTCAATCGAGTTAAAAAACGACTCAGGGGAAAGCGTTTCAGCAGCCGAGAGGAAGTAATGGAAAAATCGCAGAAAGCACTGATGGACATACGGAAAACCGAACATAAAAAATGTTTCCAGGATTGGATCAAGCGCTGGCATAAGTGTGTTGCAATCGATGGGGATTACTTTGAAGAGGACAATAGAGATTTAGATGAATAAACTTGTATTTTTAATTTTCTGAACTTTTTGATCTTTTGTCTGCTACTTTTAATCCAATATATTCTTTTGCTGACGACGGTACTCTCTGCTTTTCACACTCGTTCCCGGACTCACGTTTATGCTCTTCGGTTGTAGAACGGAACATCAGCGTATGTTAAGCTCATTAAACTCTGATATTAACAGCATAACTAATTGGGTAGATTTTAATGCTTACAAAACACAATGCTGTCTGCTATAGTTAGAGCGAAATTTAAACGCCCAGCCATTACCCATGAATGACACTTGCATCGTCGAAACCGATAAACTTTCCATTCTCGGTATGTGAGTCAATGACAACTTACTTTGGAATGACCACATATTCGGTGTCGTCAAAAATGCTGCGAAATGCCTAGGTTTCCTCAAGCGATGTAAGAAATACTTTACCCCCTCTGATCTGGCCGCAATATATGTTATAAGGCATTTATCCACCCGAAATTGGAGTACAATGCCCACACCTGGTCGGGTGCGCCCAAAACATCTCTGCACCTGCTAGATAGGATCCAAAACCGTGCGATAAAACTCATAGGTGATACTAGTATCACTCAAACAATGGACGCCTTCGAACACCGACGTAATGTGTCGTGTCTCAATCTGTTTTATCGCTATTTCAGTGCTCTTTATTTCCTAGCCATTATAACCTTCAAACATTTAAAACCAACGTTCATCGGTACCTCTCTTTCTATCCTCCCTGATTTTCCTTCCGCTGCTACTTAAATCCCTTGAGCTTGAGCAAATTATATAAAAAAAAAACTTACGAGAAAAAATCGGAAAGACCAATACGAGTCGTAGATAGATAGCTTCATCCCTCGTGAAAAAAAGAAGACATCGTCAGTGAGCTGAAAAATAGGCATTTTAAAATTGTTGACGCCGTAAACATAGAAAAGTGAGAGAAACAAAAAACGGAAGGAAAAGAAATTACAATAAAATGCATCATTCCTCTTTTCGTGATTACCCTTGATAAATGTATATTATGATATAAAAGCGACTCGCAACATGATTATCAAAATCGAACCTCTGCGTAAGAACATAAAGCTAATCCCTCATTGAAAAGGCTGTCAAGGATGCAATTACAAGCAAACGTATTGCCAGAAAGAGCCACATTGTGTGAAATGCTCAGGAAATTACCTCTCCAAAGACTGCGAAGTAAGTAAGTAAACCTCTTCAGCGTGTAATAACATACTCGTAACTGCAAATGAGAACGCCCAACTAATTATCGAGGTTGTGAAGTAGCCAGGGAGGGAGTTGTAAAAAAGGCGAGATAAATTCCTAAAGACACAAAATGCGCAGCCAAAATGGCAAGCAGGGAAAAGCCTTAGCCCGATAAATCGGGTTCCGGTCACAAAAATATAGAATAAAACGTGATGGAAGAAAAACCATTAAGGTAAGCCTTACCCGGCGCTTACCGGACAAACTAACATATGCCCAAGCCGCAGAATTACATGACGAAGGGTTTGCAAACTAGGCTGACCGTGATTCTCATGATTTCTCTATTATAAAAAGAGAAACTTGAGGAGCAAAACAAAATAAATAAAGGCTTTAGGGACTATTACGGATCCTCCTTATACGGTGGGGCAAAAGTAACGTCATAATTTGGATGTGCCATAATATTTCCAAGTGGAAAGTGTCATTGTGCTTTGACACTTGCATACTATGTTGTATACAGATAGAGAATTAGCTGTCAATAAGTAATAGAGCGATACACGCCTGAAGATGTTCCCTCATAAAGTGCAAACCGTTTACCAATTGCTGCCTGCTGACCATCAAGTTAGGTTAACTTACACCCATTCTGTATTAAACCTGGTGCAAGAAGAGGATGATTTTGTCTTCAAAATCATAATAAGCGACGAAGCTCATTTCCACTTAAGTGGTTATGTAGAAGCTTCCTCCCCTTCAACAAGTCACCAAAATTGTTGGGGGCGCCGAGCAACATACCTCATGTCGCGATTCCCTACTGCCCAATTGAACCGGAGACGCAGCTGTTCGAGCGACGTGGAAGATTAGCGGCACCGCTAATCTGTTCTGGATCAGCTCTTTCATATCGAGGTAGAGGAACGTTTCTGGAGGGATAAAGCCGTCAAAAAGTACTCTCTTATGATACATGTAATTGGGGTAGTAAGCCCCGGAGATCAGGTTGTTCGATGAGGTCATTGCTCTTGCAGTGTGCCTTCGAGTTAACTTAATGACGATATTGTCCACTCTGATTAGGATCGCCCTATTGCACAAGCCCTCATTAAGATATAATCTTATTTACTCAGACTCTGGTGTTCTGTATAGCCCTAAGGCAAGCCCTCTCACACACCCGAATCTTTTCCAATGAACTTGCTCTCACGTTGAACCACACGGGACATCGAAATACAAGCGTAGGCCTGATAAGGGCCATGTATCAAGTTACGAGGGCCGTGACTTTTTGAATTTCTGACCTCTTTACTGAAACAGCAACACTGCTCCTGTCAACAGGCATCTGTCAGTTGACTCCTGTCAAAATTTAAACTTGCTGCGTCAGTTAGTTTGTGTTTGACAGCTATTTTTATCAGACTACTCACTAATTTGAGGAGAAAATGGAAAAAAGTGAATTTCGTGTGCTTATTAAGCATTATTTCTTGCGAAAAAAAACCATTACCGAGACCAAGGCTAAGCTTGATAAATACTATGGGGACTCTGCACCATCGATTTCAATGGTAAAAAAGTGGTTTACTGAATTTCGTTGTGGCCGTACAAGCACTGAAGATGCCGAACGTCCTGGACGCCCAGTTGAGGTCTCTACACCCGAAACAATCGAAAAAATTCACGATATGGTGTTGGCCGACCGAAGATTGAAAGTGCGAGAGATTGTGGAAGCCGTAGGGATCTCGCATGGCTCAGTGGTTTCAATTTTGAATGATCACTTGGGCATGAGAAAGCTTTCCGCAAGATGGGTGCCGCGTTTGCTCACAGTCGACCACAAATGCAATCGTGTAACAACTTCACAGGAAGGTTTGGCGTTGTTTAATCGCAATATGGAGGAGTTTTTGCGCCGTTTTGTAACCGTGGACGAAACATGGATCCATCACAACACACCAGAGAACAAACAACAGTCAAAACAGTGGGTTTCTAAGGGTGAATCGGCGCCAAAGAAGGCCAAGGTGGGTTTGTCAGCCAATAAAGTTATGGCGACTGTTTTTTGGGATGCACGCGGGATAATCCACATTGACTACCTTCAAAAGGGAAGAACAATCAATGGGGAATATTATGCCAACTTATTGGACTGATTCAATGACGATTTGAAAAAAAAAACGACCTCATTTGGCCAAGAAAAAAGTTCTTTTCCACCAAGACAATGCAAGGGTGCACACATGTGCAGTTGCCATGGCAAAAATCCATGAATTGGGCTATGAATTGCTCCCTCATCCACCCTATTCTCCAGATTTGGCTCCGAGCGACTACTTCTTGTTCCCAAACCTGAAGAAATGGCTTGGTGGAAAAAGATTTGACTCCAATGATGAAGTCATCTCGCAAACAAAGGCCTATTTTGAGGACCTCGACAAATCATTTTTTTTGGAAGGGATAAAAAAAATTGGAGAAGCATTGGACAAAGTGTATAGAGCTCAAGGGAGACTACGTTGAAAAATACAATTATTTTTTTATCAAAAAATCTGTGTTTTAATCCAAAAGTCACGGACTTATTGACACGCCTTCGTACCTTCACCTCCGCATCAAGTTGGCTGCTATAAAACAGTCTCTTTGTAAGGGCAAAAGCACCTTTGGCTCTGGCCAGAGCAACATCTACATATATGTTTGTTAAAATACAGATATTGGTCTAGCCAGATCCCATGGTATCTGACTACATTTCGACAAGCAAGTGGCTGTCCATGTTGTCCGACAATAGAAAACTTTCGCCAATTCTTTCCGCTATCCCTAGAGGCCCTATACAAAGGCGTCCTAAACGGAATTGTTTCTGACTTTTAAAAGTTGATTCTCAACTTCCCGTCGTCGCAATATCGCTTAATTTTATCGAAGTCACGTTGCAAAAGTATATTGATGACCTCAATCTTTGGACCTGATCTGTACGCAATTAAGTCGTCTGCGTACGCTATGGCATGGTGAAGTGAACCTATCAGATCACTTGTGTAATTATTGAATAGGATCGGCGAATTTACTGCACCTTGTTGCATTTCTTAATGTGAAATGTTCCAGCAGAACTCACATCGCCATCCTTCACGATAAACTGTCTACTGGAGAGCATATCAAATAGAATATACAGCAAAGAATATTCAGCTTGAAAAAGAGTCCTTCTAGCCATACGGTATCCAAGCCTTTTTCTAAGTGAATCAGGCAAGCACTAGCACACTGGTTTTTGTCTTTGTTCCATAGGATATCAGAAATCATTTTAGACGCGGCATGCATGACATCATGCTCTGTCTTGAAACCGAATTGATCATGCGGAACTATATTTGTGTCCTCAACCCACTTGGTCAGGATTCTACGAGGGTTGTCTGAAAAGTTTCCGACCGCGAAGTAAAGATAGCAACATTCGTCAATAAAAGCTAGTGAATGCTAGTTGTGCATCTTTTGACCGACTTTTGCTTACCGAAGTTTTAGTCATTTTGGACGGGCAGTTTTTAGTTGACAGTAGTTTGAGTGAGTCGATTTGAGTGTTTTTTGTGAAAATGGAAAAAATTGAGTATCGAGCTGTCATAAAATTCTTGTTTTTGAAAGACAATAAGCCTACGCAAATCTAAAATGAGTTGGACTCTGTATGTATGGGGACTCTGCACCTTCATTTACCACAGTGAAATTTTGGCCAGCTGAGTTTAAACGTGGCCGTAAGAGCTTGGGACGGATGATGAACGTTCGGGACGTCCAAAAACTGCAACCACTGACGATAACATTGCTAAAGTTCACCAAATGGTGTTAGACGACCGCCGAATTAAAGTGAGAGAGATAGTAGAGGTTATGAAAATGTCCAAATAACGTGTTTGTTACATATTAAATCAAGATTTAGGCATGGGAAAGCTGTTTGCGCGTTTGGTGCCGCGTTTGCTTACGTTAGACCAAAAACGTGTTCGAATGAACATTTCCAATGCTCTGTTCTAGCAGTTGAGTTTTGGCGCCGATTAATTACTGTAGATGAAACATGGATACACCATTATACGGCCGAAACAAAAATTCAGTCAAAAGAGTGGACTGCGAAGGTCGAGCCGGCTCCAAAAAAAAGCAAAAACGGTTTTTTCGGCTGGGAAAGTGATGGCGACTGTTTTTTGGGATAGTAAAGGAGCTATCTTAATCGATTATCTTCAAAAAGAAAAAAACCATTACAGGAGCATACTACGCATCATTACTTGCCAAGCTGAAGGCAAAAAATTGCGCAAAAACGCTCACATTTGCAGAAACAGAAAATCCCGTCTCACACCTCAGCGGTTGCCATGTCGAAAATCCATGAATTACGGCTTGAACTGCTTGACCATCCGCCTTATTCACCAGATCTAACCCCAAGCGACTTCTTTTTGTTCCCTCATCTAAAAACTGCGCTCGGAGGACAGAGATTTTCGTCAAATGAGGAGGCAATCAGCATGGTGAACAATTATTTTGCAGAGAAAAACGCCTATTTTTCAACTTTGTACTATTTGGACGGGTTAGAGAGATGGGATCATCGCTGGGAGAAGTGTGTAGAATTACAAGGAGACTATGTAGAAAAATAAAAAAAAAATTTGAGAAAAAATGTCTTGTATCATTGTTCGGTCTGAAACTTTTCAGAAAACCCTCGCATTAATCACTTTCTCGACAATTTTACTAATATTTGGAAGAAAACTGATCGACCGGAGATTCGCCGGATTGTTCCTTTTGGGAACGGGATGTCCCACCGTTGTTTTCCAATGGACAATATAAAACAGGGTGGTGTAAATGTCCACCGCTTCTAGTTTGAGATGTCGAAGCACAATGTTGGGTATGCCATGGGTTCCCACTGATTTCTTACTTCTCAGTGATTCGAAGATAGTTTAGAGGGGTAATGCCCCCTCATCGGCGATGACCTGATGACCTGATTAGCCATATTCTCGTCACTGAACTGGGTGAAACCAGAGCTCTCGAATCGCCAGTTCACTATTTTTAGAAATTGTGCACAAGGACTCGATTTTCCAGGCCGTGGTTCGGGCCAATGATGTCATTCGCCTTGTACACTTCCTAGAAAGTGGCTCCTATAGCCTCTACCTTCTCATACGGGTCACCGATCACAAAGAAGTTGTCATCATCAACGGCCTCAATTGGATCGATGCCTGTTGCTATGAGTATGCGCTCGTTTTCCGTCGTTCGGGCGATTTTAAGACACGAAAGGTTATTTTAATCTTTCCTCCTAAATATTTTATTTATTTGCGGGAGCATGTTCGGTTTGCTGGTGTTTACATCCCGAATTTTGTAGTTCCATTACAAACTTACAGAGTTTCTGTATTTTTGCTAATGTTGGGAGCTTTTTGATCGACGACTTCAATGTCATGATCTCCGGGTTATGTCTGTCAGTAAACTGTCTGTACAAGGTTTTAAGTCTTGACAGCAGTCTACTTTTTTGTCGGTGCAGTGCGTCAATAGTTGCGTTGCGGAATAAGTCTTCGTCGTCAGTGTGTTGATACCGAGGTATCGTTTTGTCCATTGTTCGTTTGATTGTATCGTCCATTAGTCTAAGATACCTGTCAATCTCCTCGTTTGACAGATTTCTATTGGACGAATTCGAGGAGAGTGCTCTCGTCGGTGTTCTTCAGAAATGTGTCCAACGCACCCTACTATAATTGTAGGAATGCCTTTGAATAAATTCTTTCGGTGCTATGACCGCAATGGTCACTGTCATACACGAAAGTGCGCAGACAGTTTGTAGTATTGCATGTTGGTTAATTCATGTCAGTTCTATTCGTGTGTCGAAGAGCTGGAGATCCAAATAGGGGCCGTGTCTAGGAAACGATGGGTTATCCGTCGCCTTTATGCCGAGTGTATACACTACACTATGCTGACCCCACCTATTGAATAGTAGGTTCCCTCTAGTATTTGGTGATCGGTGAACTTAGCCACAACTTTGAGGAGGAAGTATAACAGCGAAGTCAAAAACTTACACATTCGCCTGAGATGGTCGTTAATATGAATAAATACCATCGGTTCGGGTGAAAGTATTTTGGATTCCTACCCAGAGGAATAACGCACCAAAAGACGGCCTTATCTTTCGTGGGGCATACAGGTAAAAACGGACACCAACCACATTGGAGTGGTTTTACTCGTAAAATGCAGGCAGTTACTAGCTTGTTAGCTTCATCCCGAACTGTAGCGGCGTCTAATGGAGTACAGATGAGGAAACGAACCTATGTAGAAACCAGTACATTTTCCTCATTGTTCTTATTTTTAATATCAGTTACAGTATTATGGAGTTTTAATTACAATATAATAGCTCTGTTGGATTCTGATAAAACGTTATATTTAAAACTTATTTGTAGAAATGATAATCAATTAAACAAAGACCAAAACAATTTTCATTTAATGATCAATTACACAGTATTACTCAACGGGGAAAAACCATTATCCATTTTAGATACCATCATGGCATCTGCCTGAATGCAAAAGATTTAAATGAAAGCATATTTTCCAATCTGATAGTTTCACTCAATTTAACTTTCACTGGTTTTTCTATTTTTCGTCAATTCAATGACAAAGTGCGTTCGAGTATCTATGTACGAGTACTGTAGGTCATGTCGATTTTTTTTTTTGTCACAAATGCCCAATGCTCACGATGCCAGAAAGGTCTTTCTGTAGCCTTCAAATTAGAGAATAAAATTGGGCTAAGCTAATTTTTGCTTGGTTTAGCACAAATTCTACGAATTGTATAAAAGACGCATCAATCATCGGGTTGAACTTAGTTTTATTCGATGTTCAAAAATTGAAAGTGCGAGTGAGGTACATCTCTGAAAGATACAACAACAATGTTGCAAATCGTTTTGTTTATCGCTGTTTTATATTTTGTGAGTAAAGAATTTTAGAATATTATTTCAAGTGTAATAGAGGATAGTGAAGTAAAGGTTTTAGTTGTACAAAAATCCCAAGTCAGATCTTGACAACGGAATGGTTTGCTAAACATCAACTCACGGTCTAATGAGTTGGGGTAAATTTTGGCAAAGTCATTATGCGAAATTGTGATTTGTTATTAGCCGAAAAATTGAGTTATTGTATATTTACGTTCTTCCGGTCAATTCGTTGACCTTTGTTGGGAAATGTCACCAGTTCGTTGCGTTTTTGTTTTATTTTTTTTACTAAAGGCTGTATTTTGAAATCTACTTTCCTTGTCCTCGGTTTGTAAATTTCAAGATTTTGTATCTCTAGATGTGCGCGATCACGCTAAACACATGGTTCTGACTGTGATGTTTTAGTTCTAATCACCTTACCGTTCATAAGGCCTTTTATAAAGTGTAAAAGGATAGAATAACATTGGATTGGTCCATGGTAAGCCAGGTATTACGATTTATCGCTCTGGAGACTATCTAATATTTTCGCGGCTATGTAGACATTTTCTCACAAAGCTTTCTGGTATCCCCTTCTCTAAACTGGGGGCTAAGATTTGAGTACCCTCTAAGACGGAGCTTTGTGAGTAAGGCCGTCTTGATTCTAGGTAAACAACCATAGTAAGCAAACCAACTATGCTCCTCACTGCCAGGGGCAATCCGTGCTGTCCAATGATGGCCAAATTTCGTCAGTTGTTAGAAGCCCGTCCTAATGCAGTTTCCGATTTTTGAAAATTAGGTTTCAATTTCCAATCGTCGGAATACCGTTTAATATGATCGAAGTTGTAAAATCGTCTTGATGACCTCGGGTCTGATCTGTACGCCACTGAATCACGAGCGCACGCTATTGCGTGACTGAGGAAACCTACAAGATCACTCATGTAAATGTTAAACAGCATCGCAGAAGTCACCATACCCTGTTGTAAATCATTTCTAATATCAAAGTGACATTGTTGCATTTAAGAGTAAACCTTTCGGACCGGAGTATTGATGTTTCTTCCGCTCTACATAACCCAGCCATCTCATTCTTTGGACCTTCACTCTTCTGTCGCTATACAGCCCTTACAGTTCATCGTTGTATCTACTCTTTCACTCACCGTCTATGCAGACGGGACAAAAAATCATCCGAAAAATTTTCCTCTCAAAGCAGCCAAGATCAACCTCATCCATTTTTGATAAAGTCTATGCCTCTGCGCGATTTTGTTCCAGAGAGGGCTTTGCTAGCCAATTGCCTTCTTAGCGCAAAGAAGCAGCGATTGGCAAGGTTTATTCTTCGTTTGATCTCAGCGCTGGTGTTTTTGGCTGAATTGAAAGCGGAAACTAGGTAGACAAAGTCCTTTACTACGAGTACCACAATGTTATATCTATCGAGGCTGACCTTCCGTCTGAGACGCCGGGGTTGGGTGACAGTATATACTTGGTCGTGACCTAACCTTCGCCGCCTTAGTCTCAGTACTCACAAAAGCATCACTGACATTACGATGCCTTCTTCCGATTATGTCAATATTATCGGTGCATGCGAGTAAGTGGACGGACTTTTGAAAGATTGTGCCTCTTGACAGCGCATCGCCTTGTCCAAATCCTTTTCTGACATCAAAGGTCTCGGTGAATTCTTTACCTACCTATGGAGCACCGCCCCTCTGCATCTTCATTTTGCATAAACGAACGAGTTTGACATGGATGCCAAAACTAGGCATTGTTCCGTATAGCTCGCCTCCATAGATACAGTCATACGAAGCCTTAACATCGATGAATAAGCGGTGTGTATTGATTTGGTTTTTTCCAAGATCTTCCATAGTGGGAATATTTGGTCGATGGTGGACTTTCCTGACCTGAAGCCACATTGATATGAACCAATCAGATTGTTGACGAACGGTTTAAGGCATTCACACAGTACGGCGGATAGGATATTTTAGGCGACGTTAAGAAGACAGATGCCTCTGTAGTTGGCGCAGTTCAGAAGGTCTTCTTTCTTGGGGATCGGACAAACAATGTTGGGGTTCCATTCATCGGGCATACCTTCGTCCGATCAAATTTTACAGATGAGTTGATGTTCGAGCATGCTTCTTATTAAGGCATCGCTTTAAAAAGTTCGGTGGTCAGGCCGTCCGCTCCTGCAGCTTTGTTGGACTTGAGCTTAGATATGGCTATCTTCACTTCATCCAGGTCAGGTGGATGGAATTGTTGGTCTACAGCGTCCAGGGTTGAAAGGTTCGTTCTGCCTGACAGTGGTATTTGGTTCGTCATTGCCATTACACAGTCTACAGAAATGCTCTTTACAAATCCTCAGCATCGACTGCGACTTTACTACGGGGTTCCCTTATTCGTCCCTACAGGCTTCGATCCGGGCTTTTGTATCACTGCCATGTTTTTTTCCTTTTGCTAAAACTGAATCTTCTGAATCTCATTCCTGGAGTAGCATCTCTCCATTTGTTCACCCGCGTGCTTCTCATGCTTCTTCTTTTTCCTCCTGAGAAGCCTGTGCTCGTGATCAGCTCTCGTCCTTCTATGCAGCGTCTCTTTGTGTGCATCTTGCATAGCTGCATGTGCCTGACGACACTCGTCGTCACACCAGCGGTTTCGTTTTGGGGGCCAAGTGAAACTCGGCACCTCTGATGGCTTTTTGGCAATGTTACCACTGGTCTTCGATACTTGATGCTGGAGGCATAGGACCTCTTAAGAGATTAAGAGAGATTCAATCGATTAGATCGGAAAAGGATTTGGCGAGCTCTTACGATTGTAGCCGTCCGACGTTGAGCTCCCTCACAGCATTAGTTTACCTTTGCGATGTTCGGGATATCCGCAACCGTGCCTTGGCTACAAGGTAATGGTCCGAGTCGATGTTGCCCTCTCGGAACGTTCGGACATCCATAATACTGGAGGAGTACCTTGCTTCGATCGCAGTGTGGTCAACCTGTTTAACCACATTGATCTCCAAGTCCCCTTATGAATATCGAGATATGGGAACCGCGTGTTTCGTCCCGCAGCAAAGTCGATTAGCCTGCATCCGTTATCGGAGGTGGTGTCATGCAGGCTATACCTTCCTGCCCTCTCTTCCTAGCTTTGCATTAAAATAGCCGAGCACAATTTTAATGTCATAGCTAGGGCATTGCTCGTAGATCTTGTTCAAGCCATTTTTGGTGTCCTCGTCTATCTCCTCTGTGGGGTCGTGGCGCGCATATAAGGCTAATGTTGTTACGAGGCACTCGTTCACATTCCGAAAACTCAAGGCTTCTTGCCGGAACACCCCCTAGTTATTTATTAATGGATCTAACATTCCACGTGCAGATGCGAGGTTCGTTGCCCTTGTTTCGTTTGCAGGGGCTGTCCGTACCCAGGGCTTGATGTCGCTTCGTAACTTATTTATTATACCGCTAGGTCAGTTAGACTGAAGCCAGTAACCCGTTCGAGGATGTGAGCAATGGCATTGGTCAATAAACGACTCATCCGTTCCCGTCTTGAAAAAGAAAGCTGACTTAGTCTCAGTATTTCTTACAAGCCTGAGCTCCAAATTTGAACAGTGGTTTATTCTGTTCCCAGTTCTGTCGATCAGGGAATGTAACCTTGAAATCATGGCGGAAGTTGTAAAAGCTCAGGGTGAACTATTTTGGAGTTCTTGCCATTCACTGAAATACGAGTACGCACGTATGTGAAGATAAAGAGGTGGGAACTTCAGCAGAACCTCTAATGCTGTGCCATTTTGATTGCACCCGTAGTACACACAGAGGCAAGTCCTTGAAGTTTGTTTAGACCAGCCCAAGTAGACTTTTGTTTAGTTTTATGTCACCATATTGGAGATGCAAAAATGACTTTAGGTTAGTTTAGTTTTAAATGCATTTTATTTTTTAAATCATTAATTCTTACATACTAACAAAAAATGCTTAAATGCTAGCTTAAAATTACTTAACAATCTTATACTAACTTACTGGCCCCACACAGGCACTCTAAGCTACTCTAAATTCTTATATCTATGTCTTTCGACTTTATTTACATTTTATTGAAATGTTTGTATACTTAAAGCTAAGAAAAAAAATTGCTAACAAAAACTTAGCATATGGACTTAATTTTTTATAAAAACTTAATATCTAACTTAAAATAAACCTTAGGCTACCTAACCTACATACACAATACACACACATAGATATTATATATTCACAATTATATACATATATTAGTATACAAAGGTATATACTAATATATGTATATATTTCTTAAATGCTAACCTAAACCTATGTAAGCTGGCCATCGCTATTCACAGAGCAAATAGATTGGTCAGCTCTGCCTCATTAGTGAGGCTGGTCCGTAATTGACGGAAACGATGACGAAGCATCTTCTCCATCATTCAACCACCAGAACTGCTGGTGCTGCCGAACGACATCCCTCTTATCGCGATTCCCCACCGCCCTACTGAACCTGAGACGATCCACACTGCCGTGTGCGACGTCTCTGCCGTAGTTGAGTCGCCTGTCCCCAGCTTTCCGAGCGACATGGAAGATTAACGGGACCGCTGATCTATCCTGGATCAACCCTATCTGATCTAGGTAGAGGAATGCTTCCGGTGGAACGAAGCCGTCAGAGCGCACACTCTCGTGGTAAAGGTAGTTGGGGTAGTAAGCCCCAGCTATCAGGTTATTCGTCGAGGCCATTGCTCTTGCGATGTGTCTTCGAGTCAGCTTAATTACGAAGTTGTCCACTCGTATTAGGTTCGCTCTGTTGTAAAGGACCTCATTACGATAAAATTTTTTGTACTCCGACTCTGGTGTTCTGTACAAGCGAAGGCAAGCCCTAAGGCAAGCCCTCTCAAACACCCGAATCTTTTCCATTAAGCTTGCTCGTACATTGAACCACACGGGGCACCCGAATACCAGCATGGGCCTGATAAGGGCCATGTAGCAGATTAGCTTTACCCTCTCATCGAGTTGGCTGCTATAAAACAGTCTCTTTGTAAGGGCAAAAGCGCCTTTGGCTCTGGCCAGAGCAGCATCTACATTTTTGTCAAAATACAGAAACTGATCTAGCCAGATCCCAAGGTATCTGACTACATTCCGACAGGCAAGTGGCTGTCCGTGTTGTCCAATGGTCGAGAACTTTCGCCAATTTTTTCTGGTATCCCTAGAGGCTCTAGACAACGGCGTCCTAAAGAGAATGGTTTCCGACTTCTGAAAGTTGATTTTCAACTTCCAGTCATCGCAAAATCGTCTTATCTTATCGAAGTCACGCTGCAAGAGAGTATTAATGACCTCGATTTTTGGACCTGTTCTGTACGCTATCAAATCGTCTGCGTACGCAATAGTATGGGGAAGTGAACCTATCAAGTCGCTTGTATAAATGTTGAATAGGATCGGCGAATTGACCGCGCCTTGCTGAAGACCATTTTTAATTTGAAATATTCCAACAGAAGTCACATCGCCATTTTTCACGATGAACTGTCTGTTGGTTAACATATTATAAAGAATGTACAAGAGTGGTTTACTGATCCCCAGCCTAGTCAGCTTATAGAAAAGACCCTCTAACCATACGGTGTCGAAGGCCTTCTCCAAGTCAACAAGGCAGGCACCAGTACATTGGTTTTTGCTTTTATTCCATTGGATATCGGACACCAGTTTAGACGCGGCATGTGAGATATCATGTCCCGCCTTAAAACCGAATTGATTATCCGGAACTATATGTTTGTCCTCAACCCACCTAGACAGAGCTCTATTGATTACCTTTTCAAACACCTTACTGATATTCGGAAGGAGACTTATCGACCGGAGATTCGCCGGATTGGATATATCCTTTCCCTTTTTCGGGATAGGTTGAACCACTGCCGTTTTCCAATGCGCTGGATAATGTGCATTATTCATTGCATTATTAAACAGTGTGGTGTAAATGTCCACCGCTTCTAGAGGAAGATGTCGAAGCACGATGTTTGGAATACCATCGGTCCCCACTGATTTCTTAGCCCTGATTGTGTCGAAGATCTCATGGAGCTCTTCCTTCGAAATGAACGGAGGTAGGTCACCCTCTCTGGTAATGACATTATTTGCCATATTTTCGTCGCTGAACCGGGTGAAACCAGAGCCCTCGGATCGCCAGTTCTCTATTTCATTTCGGATGTAGAAGTCGTGCACCAAGACGCGATTGTCCAGGTCATAATTAGGGCCAATGGTATCAGTGGCCTTGTATATTTCCTGGAAAGTCGCCCCTATGGCCTCAACCTTCTCCTGTGGATCCTCGATCACAAAGAAGTCGTCATCATCAGCGGCCTCATTTGGATCAATACCTGCTATTGTCAGTAAACGTTCGTTGTCTGTTGTCCGGGGTATTTTAAGACACTGAAGGTCGTTTTGATTTTTTCTCCGAAATAGTTTATTTATTTGCGGGAACATATTCGGGTTGCTGGTGTTTACAGCCCGAACCCTGTTGTTCCAATACAAACTTACAGAAATTCTGTAATTCTCTTTTATTAACGTTTGAATATTTTTAATCGACGCCTTCAGTGTCCTAATCTCCGGGTCTTGTCTGTCAGTAAATTGTCTGTACAAGTTTTTGAGTCTTGTCAGAAGTCTACTTTTCTGTCGGTGCAGTGCGTCAATAGTAGGATTGCGGAACAGGTCTTCGTTAGTCGTATGTCGATATCGCGGTATTGTAGTGTCCATAGTTTGTTTAATTGTCTCGTCCATTTGTTTTAGGTAATTGTCGATCTCCTCGTTTGACAAATTCCTATTGGACGGTGGGTGGAGCGTATTCGAGGAGAGTGCTCTTGTCAATGTTGCGGAGAAGCGTGTCCATCGAGTCTTACTGTAGTTGTAAGAATATCTTTGGACAAACTCCTCCAATTCCGCAATTTCGTTGGGAACTGTAATTTCGGTGCTAAAACCGCAATGGTCACTGTCATACACGAACGTGCGCAGACAGTTTAGCGTTTGTAAATTCGTACCTGTCAGTCGTATACGTTCGTCGTACAGCAGTAGATCCAAATAAGACCCGCCTCTGGGAAACGACGGGTTATCCGTCGCTTTAAGACCGAGTCTGTACATGACATCGTGCTGACCCCACCAATCGAGTAGTAGGTTCCCTCTAGTATTTGGCAAATTATTTCCCCAATCTCTGTGTTTAGCGTTGAAATCTCCGCCGATTATGAAATAATTCTCCCCCGATTCCAGTCTCAGAAGTCGAAAAAGGGTATCGAGCTCTGTAATGAATAAAGTGGAATGTGAAGCCTCAGGTGCATAAACAGAGGCCAAGTACAGCCGCTTTCCACTGCGGAGCGGGATGTAAATGACGACTGCCTCCAACACCCGGAACCTACGCAACACTCTCTTGTACACTCTGTGAAATTTTATACCTTGCTTAATGAAGATCGCAACACCGCCTCCACATTTGGATCGGGGCCGGTTTCTTCTTCTAACAAAAAATGACTTTAGGTCTAGCAATTGCTGTGTACATTCACAGTGTCATTTTTAGGTTAAGGCCTCAGTTTTTATCCAGTAGACTTTGCTGGCCCATGGTGAGATCTTGGCTTCTCTTATGGTTTTTTTGATACGTGTGTCCCAAGTGAGTTTTTGATCTGGGTAAGCCCTAGTAATTTCACTTCACTTGAAAACCTTATGGTTGCACCAAAAAGTCTCAGATTTTTAGTCCAAATTTCTTCTCTTGGTGAAGGCAACTATGGTGCTCTTTTTGGTATTGACGTTTCGGAAAACTTCTTTGCACTAGTCAGCAACAAGGTTGAGTGCCCACTGGAGGAGTATCTACTCCTGTGACTTGGACGCACTTGTATATCTGGGCGTGTTCGATGTTTTCAAAAGGTCCTTCGATATCAACGGAGCAGCCCACCGGAATTTCTCAATCTTTGTGGTTAGTTCCACCACGAAGGGCATGCGTTGTCGATTTTCCTGGTTGATAGGCATATGGTATTGGTACTTGTGAAGCGGATTCCTATATAGTAGACCATCCCTGATATGTCTATCAAGTAGTTTTTCTATGATTTTTAGGAAAAACTGGGTGGGGTTCATAAGTCTGTGCGATTTAGGTGGAGCAGTTGGTCTACTATCGGCTTTGGGTATAAACTTAACCTTTACATCTTTCCAACTTTTTGGTATGTAACTTCAGGCATAACTGGTTCGGAATATGTTTATTGGAAGCGCGGTTAATTGTGTAATACCTTTTTGTAGGAGTGGTGGCAAGATTCCATCTTCACCAAGGGTTTTGAGCGGGTCAAACGAATTGATGGCCCACTTTATTTTGGCCTTCATGAAAGATATCTTTTGACCTCTTTCAGTCGTCTCTGGTTGATCTATTGATCTTTCTCTGGAGTCGATTGTCGGGAGTGATGGATGTGGAGGTGGAATTTGGAAATAGGTTCCGGGTAAGAGCTGCAGCGTCTGAAGACCGCTTTGCGCATAGGTTCCATTCAGTTTTTTCATTAGTCTGATTTCATTTGCGTGCTATCTTGATAGACTTCCGCTGATACGAGCACTGCTTGAAATGTCATATCGATCTTGGCAGATTCTCTTTTAGCACATCTAAAATCTCGGTTATACTTAGTGAGTGTTTCAAAGTACTTAGCCTATTCTCTATCGGGTTCCGCCCTGTTGAAAAGTTTTCTAGTGTTTGTTCTTAATTTGGCCAGTTTATTTTTTCACAATTTAGTAGAGCGGATGACTGACCTTTCTTTCTGTGGATAAGCCCGGTGATAAGCAGATTTAATTGCAGCGTTGAGACTTTCGCTGTTAAGTTCTAGGCTATCAATTTCTCTCCATGAGTTCTAGGCCATGTGTGCTGCAATCTGTTGATCTTGACTGTCTATAAGGTTTTGAAATTTTGGAGCCTAATAGGATGTCGAAACAGATTTGACGATGATCCGACATCGATGTCTCAGTCGAAATATGTCATTTCCTAATAAAGTCTTTTTTATAAATGTTGTGCACAGGCTGAGGTTAAGGACTTCTTCCCTAATTCTGTTTGTAAAGGTAGGGCTACTTCTGTGGTTTTTGAAAATGAATTTTAAAAGAGATACACGTCTTTTGTTAAGATTTGAGCCACCCCAGTTTGAATAGTGGGCGCTCACATCACGTCCTGTTATTAGTTGGAGTCTAATTTTGCCACAGTAGTCCATGAGTCCTTGCAGTGGCAGATAATCCATGATGCATAATATACTGAATCTGTCTTACCGCTTTCAGCGAACAGCTCAACCATTGTCGCTGCTATGTCTTTATTTGTTTGTTCTGGAATTCGGATAGCTGTTATATTCTGATTTAAGGTAATTCAAGCTCTAGATCTTCCTTCATTTACGGAATTGTAAAGTAACTAACATCAGACGCCAGTTATCAGGTCATTGGATGTGTACGGCTCCAAAATCTTGGTGACCCCCATTAAATGTATGACTTAATACCACAGAGCGAGCTTTTGCATGCTGCAGATTAACTTGGATGTAGCTCAATTCCATAGTGAAATGTATAGCGTGGATAAATTGGCAGAACTGCCAATTCCTGGCTTCTGAGGTCTTTGAGCACAAGTCTTCTGACACCTTAGACCTTTGAGGCTCTCCATTAGCAATTACCGCTGAGCTGCTAGTTTCAGATGTGATGAGTTGGGCTGACTGGTGCATCTATTTGGGATTATCAGCTCCGAGTGTATTCCCCTTTCTCGCGTCGAGCAACCTTTGGATCTGATGGCGCTCTGTCCTCAATTTTGGCTTCAGATTCTTTATTCTGGACTAGTCTCGATGATCGCTGACCTCCGCCCCAGCTTTTCTCCTTAGTGATTGTGAGGAATCGCTAGCCGGTGTTTTATTTAGCGATCCGGAAAGGCTCGGAAAGGAAAGGAAAGCGTCCTTGGCAAGTTGGCTATTGTGTCATGGCAGGTGATCAGCCTCTAGCTGAGGATGGGGCAGTTTTTGTCCGATTTGACCATCTCTTCCACTAGAATCTTCCTCACTAGCTTGATCTTCTGGACAGTAAGTATCTGCTTTGGGTGCGTGGAGTGCAGATAGCGACCTTACATTGGGCCATAGTATCCCAGTAGGATAGCCCTATTCTTTGGCTGTGAAACGGGAACGGCAATGTATGCTAAGATCATTAAATTCCGATATTAACAGCATAACCCATTCGGGAACTATCAACATAATGGAATTTAATGTTTCCAAAACGCAGTGCTGTCTGTTTTTTTTAAAGCGAAATCCGAATACCCAGCCATTATCCATGAATGCACTTGCATCCTTTAAATCGAGAAAAATTGCCATTCTCGGTATGTGTGTTAATGACGTTGGAATGACCACATATTCAAAGTCGTTAAATGCTGCGAAATGTCTAGATTTCCTCAAGCGATGTAAGAAAAAGTTGACCCGGTCGGATCTGGCTTCAATATATAAGGCATTTATCCGCCAAAAATTCACATCCGGTCAGGTGCACCTAAGACCTTGCTGCACCTCCTAGATAGGATTCAAAACCGTGCGATAAAACTTATACTCGTAGGTGGTGCTAATATCACACAATTAATGGAAACCCTTGAACACCGATGTAATGGCTCCTGTCTTACCTAGTACTATTTTTACCACCAGTGCTCTATTGGAATTGTTATTAACATTCCGCCCCTTTAAACCTGCAACTGTAACACCCATCTCGCTATGAATGCTCATCAGTTTATACTCAAGCCCACTAAAATATCCATACGACTCGCTTATGGAATGTCCTGCAGAGCTCTCTATTTCCTGGTCATTATAGCCTTCAAACATTTAAAACCAACGTTCATCGGTACTGTGATGTCTCGAGTAAAACACTTGGGTATAATCCAGTTATTTTATTGAATAGTAAGTATGTACAGTACAAGATTGGGTTAGCATGCTATTCATGCAGCATGTCAGTTTTTTGTCCCTTACAATTATTTAAAATTTACAAGAGCGTTACAATATGTATTATAAATTATTTTTTTTCGACTTCTTAAATTGTACGGTTTGCTTAATATTTGGTCAGATGTACCTCCATTATTAATTTCAGATACATTTATTTTTTCCGTTTCTGGTTCTATTTCCGATTCCGGAACTACTTCTCCCTCATCTAAATTAGGTTCTACTGTAGGTTCATTAGGTTTTGATGTGTTTGTAATTAGGTTATCATGCTCATTACTTAAAGTTGTTGGAGTATAGTGATTATTAATCTTATCGCATGCACTTATAATTTGATTTAAATGTCTTTTCCACATTTTATTAGATTCAATTACTTTTACTAAATAGGTTTGCATGCCTAATCGTTTTACAATTTTAGCTTTAGTCCAAATTATTTTATTTGATGTGCAGTAATCTTTTACCATTACAATTTCGTTTACTTTAAAATGATGTCTATCTTTAGATTTATAATTTTGTTTTTGGATTTCCTGCTGTTTTTCAATTGTTGTTTGAATTTTACTTAAATCAATTTGCATGTTTCTTTTAGGATTAAGTAAGTCTAACCTGGTTCTTAATTTTCTACCTAACATTAATTCAGCTGGAGATACACCTGTGCTTGAATGAATAGTATTTCTATAATCTAATAGAAATGAATTCAACGCGGTTTGAATTGCAATTTTTTCATCTGCTCCTAATGCTCGTTTTAATGCATTTTTAATGGTTTTAACAAAATTTTTGGCTTGCCCGTTAGTAGCCGGGTTGCCTACTGGTGTTGTTCGATGCTTAATACCATTGACTCTTAAAAATTGTTCGAATTCATTCGAAACAAATGCGGTACCATTATCAGAAACTAACGTTCTCGGTACGCCAAAACGCGAAAATATTGGCCTAAGTTTATTTATAGTGGCTCTACTCGTTGTGTTAGTACCCATATCCAAACATTCTGGCCACTTGCTATGGCTGTCCACTATCACTAAAAACCATCTCTTAAATATTGGCCCCAAAAAATCGATGTGAACGCGATCCCACGGTTCTTCAGGCCATTCCCAAACTATAAGTTTTCCTTTCGGAGGATCAGTTCTAGTGGCCAAGCATTGTTCACAAGATTTAACAATGGTTTCTAATTCACTATTGAGCTTTGGCCACCAGCAATAGTTTCTTGCCATCGCCTTCATCTTTCCTATACCCATATGGGTTTTGTGTAATTCTGCCAGGACCGATGCCTGCAGCGCCACGGGAATAATTAAGCGATAACCCCAAAATAGACAATTAGACTCAACGGTTAATTCATTTCGCCTCAGGAAAAAAGGTCTAAGTTCAATATCTACCTGGTCTTGTTCCCACCCAGATTGAATGAATTTTTTAACTTTTGCTAGAGTGCAATTGACTTGCGATGCTTTTTCTACCATATCTATTGTGATTGGCAAATTCCTGTTTTCCTTGAAATAATTAATATAAGGACACGAATCACCTGCTTGTTCCCTTGCAGACTCAATTTCTGCAGTTGGTAATCGAGAAAAATAATCGGCTATATTTGCCTCTGACCGAATGCATTCAATTTTAAATATATAACCTGCCAACACTAGCGCAATTCTTTGCAGACGGTTTGCCGCCATCTGTGGTATTCCCTTTTTGGAACCTACAATATGCATCAGCGGTTGTTATCGGTCACTAAGATAAATTCTCTACTATACAAGTAGTGATGAAAAAGTTTTACTCCAAAAAGAATCGCTATAGCTTCCCTATCTAGCTGAGAATATTTCTGTTCTGTAGCAGACAACTTTCGAGACGCAAACTCTATTGGCCTTTCCATACCATTTTCATATACTTGTGACAATACTGCGCCTAGACCTATTGGACTGGCATCCACCGTAAGCTTAACCAACAGCATTGGATCAAAATGCGCCAAAGCTCTTTTGGACGTAAGCTCCTTTTTGATTTGGTTAATTGCTTCGGAATGCACCTTCGTCCACACGAATTTCGCGGTCTTTTTTAAAAGATCATATAAAGGTGCACAAAGTGTTGTTACATTTGGCAAAAACTTTGTATAAAAATTAATTACTCCCAGAAACGATTGAAGTTCTTTCAAACAAGTGGGGTCTTGCATTTCTTGAATAATTTTAATCTTCCTTGGGCAAGTTCTTAACCCAGTTTTGTCAATCACATGGCCCAAATAATTAATTTATTTCGATAGGAACGTACATTTATCCTTATTTAATTTAAGTCCTGAGGTTTGTAAAATTTTAAGAACATACTTAACCCTTTCGACATGGACCTTCCTATTTGGAGCTGTAATTAATACGTCATCCAAGAACACCACAACCCCCTTTATGCCCATCAGCAAACCGTCCATAATTTTTTGAAAAATCGCTGGCGCAGATGCTAAACCATACACTAAGCGCGTGTAGCGAAAAAGTCCTTTCGTTGTGGAAATCGTTGTTAATTTTCTGGACTCATTGTCCAGAACCAACTGCTGGTACGCCATTGACAAATCTAATTTTGTGAATTCCTCTCCACCATGCAGTTGTGCGAGTAATTCCGCTATTTGTGGAAGAGGATATTTATCAATTAACAATTGGGGGTTGACGGTGATTTTAAAGTCTCCACAAATCCGTACTTCGCCGGATTTTTTTAGGATAGGAACGATTGGGGTTCCCCATTCGCTAAAATTCACTGGTTCTAATACCTCCAGTCCAACTAGCTTGGCAATCTCACACTCAACTTTTTCTTTCAATGCTAAAGGAATTGCACGTGGCTTGAAATACCTGGGGCTACAGTCACTTATAACATGCAGTGATACAGTGCTTTTATTAAATTTACCTAATTTGCCGTCAAATAATTCACAAAATTTTTCCGAAATATCATGCACTTCTGGTAAAATATTTTTTTCCATATAATTAAATTAAATTTGAAAATTTAATGCCAAATTCATTTAGAAATTCCTGCCTAGCAATGGTGGACCGCCATTTTCAACAACAACAACTTGTATCTTTTTACAAATATTATTGTACGAAACATCTATTACACAAACACCAATAGGCTTTATTTTAGTGCCATTATAATTATTAAAAACTAAATTGGATTTGTATAATTTATAAGAATAAAAATTATCAGGGTATGTTTTTGAGGAAATAGCAGAAATGGACACTCCCGTGTCAATCTCCATTATCATAGGAATACTATTCATGCACACTTTTAATTTAATAGGTTCATTTGAGTCTATTAAGATAGAAGAAATATTAAACAAAGATAACTCAGAACTTTCAATATAATTAAAATCATTTTGTGCCTTGTAATTACTCGGTTTATTTGGGCAAACCCGTTGCAATTGCCCTTTGTTATTCCACCGCTTACATCGATAGTGCTTAAATCGACATGAGCTTACCAAATGATTTGATAGTCTGCAAATTCCACACTTGTTGTTATTACCGCCTTGTTGTTTATGCCCACGCTGCTGCTGTTCCTGTTGTTTCGCCATCAATTGTTTATTGCTGCCCTTTTGTCTCGCCTGCCCCATTCGATATATGCCATCATTTTTGATTGAAATCGAATTTTTGAACTGAACCGATAATCGACATTTTTCACTATTTTTCACCCGTTGAACTTAAGCAATTTGAATCGAAATTGTTAATCCTCGTCGCCACTGTGATGTCTCGAGTAAAACACTTGGGTATAATCCAGTTATTTTATTGAATAGTAAGTATGTACAGTACAAGATTGGGTTAGCATGCTATTCATGCAAGAGTGGACAAACAACTGACATAAAGACATTATGATTAAAACTGCAAAATATTAAAAGCTGTTTTAGCTGAATAAGTGCAATTAGTGCCACTCATCACAGGTACCTCTCTTTCTTTCCTCCCTAATTTTCCTTCGCCCGCTCTGCGTGCAACCATTTTAGGGATACTCAATACCCCGAGCGTTTACCTTTAGTGAGGCTTTCCTATTGGGGAGCTATTTTAAATTGGTCATCACCCAGTTTTGAATGCGATGAGTTAGAATGCTGCCGGAGTGCTGCTGATCTTATTTCAATCGCGCAGTCCACTCAAGGTTTCGTATTAATTTCAAGCATCATGTATTCGAGAAAATTTAGTAAAAGAGCACTTATATAGCTGTAGTCTTTACTGTAAGGCTCATTATACAGGCAGAAAACTTGGCGGACATATGAAGTCAACGCACACATAAATTGTCCTCACTTCTATTGACGTTCAGGATAATTTACTCACTTTTCTGAATAGTGAAACTGAACCTTAACCAGCATAATTTTAAGCTCACTCCAGTCCAGGCGCGCACACAAGCTAGTCGACGTCGCTTTCCTCTGAGCACCATCGCTCTTTAATGTGTTGTTCATCTGATTTCAATTCGAAGATTCAACGAACTTATCTAGCACAATTTAGCCACGACAAAAACGACAACTTTTTGAACTTCAAGTAACCAGTTTTTTTTGTTTCTTTTAGGGATCATCTCAAGCAGCATTCAATTGCTCAGATCCGCCAGTCTTTCCCAACTACGTAAGTATTTTTAAATTTCTTTTGACAATCATTTAAAAGAGTCTCCTTTCAGGATATAAACTCATGCTGTCGTGTTCCGCATATCGACTTAGGATCGGCCCCTAGAAAATGCATGCAAGAGATAGAGGCAAATAAAAAGCATCCGGACATTCCCGCATTTGCTCATGTGGTAAGAACAATTTAAGATACAATTTGACGAATCAACAAGTATCAACTATCCATCGTCTTTTCAGTGCTATCCAGAATGCATATACCGTGAATCTGGTGCGCTACAAAATGGCGAAATTGCAATGGATCGAGTTCGTAGGTTTCTTCAAGACAGTATCAAGGAAGTGGACAAGGATATCGTTCCGATCATTACACAATCTTTCGAAAACTGCATTAACAATAGTAAGGAAACGTATTACTCAAAAGATTCACATTAGATCATTTAAATTTGATTCTCATTTCAGTTAAAGGTCATATGAAAACCGCTAATGTCAAAATGTATGCTCAACTTCCCGACGGATGCAGTCCTTATTCCAGCATGATTTGGGGTTGCGTCAACACAGATACCTTTATTAATTGCCCCGAAAAAATGTGGAAGAATGATCCACAATGTAACACAGCAAGAAACTTTGTAAAGCAATGTAATCCCCTGCCACATGTTCCATTGCCAATGTATTAGACCTGTGCGTCGCAAAGTAGATTAATTTAAGAGATAATTTAGACAATAAATCTTTGTACTCACAGTTTTCCGTAACACTGAAATGAAATTGCAGTGAATGGATAGATACTCATCAGTGTGCTATTATTGTCGCGTTAAATCGTGGGCATTGCAATTAGATAATTTCACTGTTGACGATATATTGTCATCAGCTTAATTGGTTTTAATGCGTAGTCTCCGGTAGCTTGAGAAAGTTTAATGCAAATATTTTACTTAATTAAAAATGGGATGGCACATATGAGCATCTCGTAGTTGCTGCAAGAAGGATAACAAAAAAATGTTACATGAACTAAGCCCTCATCAAGTGGTTAGAATTGACGTTCCTGCAAGGAAAAACTCTTTCAGATCTCCCAAGTTGTATGGTGAAACACTGACTTGGAGTGACTACGTAAGAAAACAACATCAAATTAGGACATAGAAACAAAACGATAAGCTAATCCGGATTTTGAAACATTTGATGAAACCACCAGTCGGGTCAAAATTCTCAAAGGGGAAAACGGAAACAATTTCTGTCTCATGCGTAGGTTTTACTTCCCAGGTGACATGATCAAACAACCAGCTTCCGTCACTTAAACTGTAATTAAGCTGTCCGCCGTAGCTGGTATCTGTCATCGATTGTGGTTGAGGTAGGTAGTTAAATACGCTGTTGCGTTCTTTGTAGGCTCCAAGTCGCCTGGCACTGATGGCCTACATAACACATGGACTGAAAAGTCTGTGCCGTTGTATAGTAAAACACAAAATTTTTGCAAAATTCAACTTTATTTATCAATATAGTTGCCTTCGAGGGCGATACACTGATTGAA
The DNA here is from genome assembly GCA_963966105.1 of Volucella zonaria. Lineage (NCBI taxonomy): Eukaryota > Metazoa > Arthropoda > Insecta > Diptera > Syrphidae > Volucella > Volucella zonaria. The sequence goes on from OZ014531.1 coordinate 133,256,786, forward strand.
ACGATTTTTCAATCTTTCGATACCAGTTTTGAAGTACGATTTCGGTTTAGCCTCAAAATAGGCCTCTGTTTCGGCGATTCGGTCTTAAATCTCTTTCCGACGAGCATTCTTTTGAGGTCTGCGAACAGGAAATAGTCGCTGGGGGCCAAATTTGGACAATACGGTGGGTGGAGAAGCAATTCGTAGCCGAATTCTTTCAATTTTGCCATCGTTTTCATCGACTTGTGACACGGTGCATTGTCTTGATGAAACAGCACTTTCTTTTTCTTCAAACGCTCCAACAACGCAATGTAATAGTCGCTGTTGATAGTCTGCCCCTTTTGGAGATAGTCGATGAAAATTATTCCATGTGCATCCCAAAATACGGATGCCATAACCTTGCCAGCCGAGGACGAGGTTCGTCGCCAACTCGCCACTCAGCTGACTGCCGACTTGACTCTGGTGTGAAGTGATGCAGCCAAGTTTCATCCATTGTCACATACCGAAGTAAAAATTCGGCTTTATTGCGGTTGAACAGCTTTAAACACTCCTCTGAATCATCAACACGTTGTTGTTTTTGGTCGACTGTGAGCAAACGCGGCACCCACTTTGAACAGAGCTTTCGCATGTCCAAATATTCATGTATGATATATCCAGCACGCTCTTTTGATATCTTCAGAGCCTCAGCTATCTCGATCAACTTCACTTTACGGTCATTCGTAATCATTTTGTGGACTTTTTTGATGTTTTCATCTGAAACAGCCTCTTTTGGACGTCCACTGCGTGCATCATCTTCGGTGCTTGTATGACCACTTTTAAATTTCTCAATCCACTTGCGAATAGTTCGTTCGCAAGGTGCAGAGTCCGGGTAACACTTATCAAGCATTTTTTTCCCAGCAATGATAAATCAACTCACGAAATTGCTTTGAATCCATTTTTTGTCACAATAACAAAAGTTGCTTCACTCACAACGGTATATCTCGAGAACTAATCGTCCGACAGCTGTCAAATTTATACACGTATCTTTTGAAGGTTGGTACTAACTGAAAATGGTATGGATTTAATTCAAGTGGTGCCCTCTCTCAGCTGTGCAACAAAAGGTATAGACTACCTGCTGGCAACTTTGAAGAGAATTGTCACTGCTAGCGGGGCACTAGTATACATATCGAACCCTTTGCGAACAGTGAGAAGCACGCACCCTAAGAACTTCAGACCAATCAGTCTGACATTCTTCACATTGAAGAGCGTAGAGAGCATGGAGAAAATGGTTGAGCTTCATGTGTGTAAAACTGTTTTGCAAATGTGCCCTGCGTCTAAAATGCAACAACATGCCTATCAGTTTATTATAATCCTGCGAACCCGCCTTGCATTGGTTGTTCTTAGGCGCAGGTTGCCAAAACGAAATCGAAGATTTCGAAGGAAGCTGACTCGTCTGACTCATTTTGTGCTTAAGGGCATTACCATCCTTTCTTCTACGGGAGTAATGCCTCGTGTCAATGAATTTAGTCGAGTGTTTTATGATTTGGTGACCGCCTGATCCTGTGTGAATAGTGAGGTGAAGGCACCGTGTGCTAGGTGTTCAGAAGCAAAGTTTTATTTACTTGCGCTACAGTTCTGTGTGAACATGGGCCTCAACTAACAAGTCTCTCCAGTTAGCTCGATCCTTAACTAACTCCCTCCAGTTACGCACTCCAAGTCGGTTGTGGCTCCATTTTACTTGTGCGCGCCACCTAAGGTGAGGCCTTTTTCCACTGTGTTGTTCCTCCGGGTTAGATTTTAAGACTGTGCGGCCCGGAGCATGGGTGTTCATTTCCTCTACATATCCTAGTTATCTCAGGCGACTGATGTTATCGTACAGGTCGTATAGTTCGTCGTTTAATCTTCTCCTCCCAAACTTATTAACACAAATGGGATCGGACAATTTTGCTCTAGAAATGACCGAATATAAATATCTTCATCCGTTTTCGATCGATTCCATACTTCAAGACCATAAAGTAGGACTGGGAGGATCAAGATCTTTCATTGAGCTCCTTAGCTGTTCGAGATACGGCCTTATTACTCAATTGCCTTCTTAGTCCAAAGAATGAATGAATGAATTGAATTGATACATAGCAGAGCCAAGGTATACAAATTTCCTTCCACTCGGCACTTGGTTTCTGGGTCATATTCAAAACACCACGTTTCGTCCCCAGTAACAATGTTGTAAAGGAAGTTTTTGTTCTTTTTGGCCTTCGTGGTGATGTCCTTCGAATGTTGAATTATGACCAATTTTTGCTCGATGCTCATATTTATATCGATGGCACTCGTACAATATTGTCTTGTATAATTGTCATGGGGTGCGCATCTACAATAATTGAAACTATTTACCATAATCCTTTCATAAAATGAATAGTTCGGTGTGATCAGAAAAAATTGTGTAAATACATTGTGTTCATGTCGAAAAGTGTATTAAATTATTAATAGTAAATTAGTATTAAACCATTGGGTGTCTCTGTAGCTTTAGAACATTGTACTAATTCGAAACCAATTGCTAAATTTTTTACCTTTTCCGGTTTGACTCTCTTCCGAATTGAACCTCAACATGGTAAGACGCATAATAAAGAATAAGAAAAGTAAAAGGTATCATGGTTTATTTTACAATAACCCGTTGTGAATCGTGCGGGGATATTCTGATCCCAACATTTGGTCCATCAACCCGGATTTTTTATACACTGTTTACCAATCGTCTGCAAATAATTACATTTCGCTAAGAAAGTTTACACAAGCACAACTCGTCTCAACTACGAGTGCAATCTAAGATCTCTCCTTTATTGTTCTCCAACGTGAACAACTGTACGCTGTACAAAGCAGTACCAATTCGGAGCCGTATACATCTGGAGTTTAATTGTGCTGTACCATCACATAATCTCTGCTATCTTCTTCGCAGCAAGATTCCTATATCTTGAAGAGCACGCGGTCCCTGCACCTCGTCATACCACCACCTCATCACAGTATCACTGCTCTCTTCTTCGCCGCAAGATTCCTAAAGCTTGTACAGCACGAGGTCCCCGCATCTCGTCATACCACGGTAAGAATAAGAGACAGTTATCATTACCATCATCGTCATCATCACCGTCATCATTACGGGCAAATTAAAATCCTCCTCTATTGCCTCACCGACATACATATCTATATGCTGACCCCAGCAGTAAAAAAAAAACTTTAATCAACATAACTCCAATCGTCTCGTTGTACTATCAACATACAGGCACAACATACCAATCGACGGAAGCAGATCCAATTAATCAGGTGCGTGCATATTCTTAAGTTCAGTGCAATCTTAATTGTATTTATTAAAAAAAAAAAAAAAAAAAAATTACACGGTTTTGCGAAAACATTGAGAAAATTTGATATACGAGTACCATAACCCCTATCGATTAGAGTTAGTCAAAGTATACTTGATACGAGTACCTACATACGATATTATTTATTATTTTTATATTGGTTTACGCGCTTCGCCTTTCTAGTGGGTAGGTTTTATTATTAATATGACTGCGCTAGATGATTTTATTGCTGCTGCTGACCAGCTGATTCAGTTTCACTCGAGCTTCCAAGAAGTTCCTATCGTGGATAAATCTCCAACATTTCTGGAGACTTCCAAAATAGAATTAAAGGAATTGTGGTCCAATATTAAATCACGCTATGCGTTGTGTCTAAAGAATACTCTAGCAGATGACGTTGATGCAGTGAAATCTAAGTATAGAGGTGCGTCTACAACTTACATTAATTAATTCTAAGTGAAATAATTGATTCTTCAAATAAATTGAATCTTATTAAGGAAGATGAAGCCGGGAAAAGTTCAAGTGTATCTTTAAATAATATGCAGTCCATAAAACTTCCTCCCCGTGACACGGAAATCTTTCATGGTGACTATTTAACTTGGCCGTCGTTCCGAGATATGTTCACCGCTGTTTACGTCAAGCACCCAAAGTTGTGTTCCGTACAAATATTATTTCACTTACGTTCTAAAACAAAGTCTGAAGCTTATAACATAGTTTCAAAATTTCCACTTACTGCTGATAATTTCGAAATAGCCTGGAAAGCACTTTCAGACCAGTATGAAAATAAAAGAATTCTGGTAAACAATCAACTAAAAAATCTTTTCAACTTGTAAACAATAACTTTCGAGTCTGGCAAAAGCATCAAGGGCATTCAAAGAGCTATCAATGACTGTCTGTCAATACTTAAGGCTCATCAGATTTCTACTGAATCATGGGATCCTATTCTGGTTTACCTCTGTTCAAATCGTTTACCAGAAAAAACGTTGTCTCTGTGGGAGCAATCCATAAAATGTCCGCGCGATATCCCAAATTGGGAAGAAATGGATATATTTTTAACAAGCCGATACAGAGTCCTTGAAACCGTTATCGATCTCAAATTTTCCGTTCGAACAAAGAGTCAACCGAATAAAGGTCAGAGTTCTCAATTACACTCGAACCAAAATCATAAATCCTTTCTCACAAAAGTTTCTAATTTTCGCTTCGACAATGTTCAAAATTTCTGGACATGAGTATTCCTGATAGGATTTCGAAAGTGAATTCCCTAAGTTTTTGTAAAAATTATCTAGCCTATAATCACCTAGAAAAGGATTGTAAAAGTGTTCACACTTGCAAGCATTGCAAGAAAAAACACCACACTCTTTTACATTTTCCACCCTTTCAAAACCACGTATCCAACTCAACAGCTCAGGTGTTACAACCATCGCAAATTCAATGCGAAGAAATACAGTCCACTCCGTCTAACAAATATCATCAAGTGAATTCTTATTTTTCTCAAAATAATGCTAAAGCGACTAACTGGTGATTTGCCGTCGTACTTAGTTCTTCCAGAGGAAATCTCGAACACACCAAATCTAAAGTTAGCTGATCCCTATTTTTATGAGACTTCTAAAATAGATATCGTCATAGGTGCTGATTTATATCCTTCGATTATTAAAGAAGGCATTGAACAAAAGATTTTTGGTTCCCTTGTTGCTCAAAACACCATATTTGGATGGATTCTTTCAGGCCCCCATTCAAACGGGAGTTCTAATTGTTATTCAACCACCTTATCACACTTCAGCGAAGTTTCTATCGATCAAGAAATACGAGTAGCAAAGTTCTGGGAAATCGAGGTGCTTCCTAATGAAAGATTGGTTAGCGAAGAAGAGCTCATATGCGAACAGTTGTATTCCCAAACAACTACCAGGAATTCTCATGGTCGATACGAAGTACATCTTCCATTTAAAAATCCTATAAAATCTCTTGGGCAGTCAAGAGATATCGCTCGGAATCAATTCTTAAGAATGGAAAAAACTTTGCTAAAAAATCCAGAATTTCACAGAGGATATAATCAGGTTCTTGAAGAATATGTTACTTTAGGGCATATGGAGAAACTTTCTCCAAATGAAAATCTCCAGGATCATAACATCTCCACTTATTATCTACCTCATCATTCGGTTATAAAACCAGATAGCACTACTACGAGTCTTCGGGTTGTTTTTAACGCCTCTAATCCATCGAGTAATGGAGTCAGCCTTAATGACCTTTTATACCCAGGTCCATCTTTACAAACTGATTTAACAACCCTTGTTTTAAAATGGAGATTTTACCGCTACGTTTTCAGTGCAGACATCGAAAAAATGTATCGCCAGATAAATGTCTATCCTGAGCATTGCAAATATCAACGCCTCGTTTTTCGCAAATCGCCAGATCACAGTCTTGTAGATTATAAGCTAAAAACACTTACCTTTGGTGTCAATTGTGCACCATATCTGGCGATACGCACATTAAGACAACTAGCCAATGACATACAAAGCACGTACCCACTTGCTTCTTCCATCTTGAAAGAGGAATTTTACGTTGATGACGTCCTTGCCGGGGCTCATGATGTACCCACTGCTTTACAAGCAAAATACGAATTGTCTCAGGCTTTGAGTTCAGCAGGCTTCTCTTCAAGAAAATGGACCTCGAACTCTTCGGAACTTCTTCAAATTGTTTCGTCTCTGTATCGTTACGATCAGGACTTTCTTCAGTTAGATGATAAAAGTATCTCCAAAACCCTTGGAATACAGTGGAACGCGAAGAGTGATTCATTCCAATTCTTCTTTAAAATTCTTAGAGAAGATAATCTTCTAACGAAGCGAGCAGTTCTTTCAATCATTTCAAGACTATTTGACCCTGCTGGATGGTTAGCTCCTGTAATTATTTCTGCAAAAATTATCATGCAACAAATCTGGCGCGATGGGACGTCTTGGGACACAGATCTTGTGCCTCTTACGTGTCACCGCTGGAAAGTCTTCTTTGCAGCTCTTCCTGATATAGGTTATATTCAAGTTCCTCGTTGGATTGAATACAATCCAAGTCATTCAATTCAAATTCACGGATTTTCTGATGCCTCTGAGAAAGCTTATGCGGCAGCCTTTTACTTGCGCGTTCAACATAGTGGCAGCAGTTGGTCTTGTCACTTATTATGTGCCAAAAGTAAAGTTGCTCCAGTAAAACAGCTTGCCTTGCCACGACTTGAACTCTGTGGTGCTGTTTTGCTTTCTTCTTTGTATCAAAAAATTATTACTCAGCTTAAGTATCCTGACCATGAACTTTTTCTATGGACAGATAGCTCCATCGTCCTGACATGGCTGAGTAAACCACCCTGTACATGGAAAAGTTTCATTGGTAATCGTGTGTCTCAAATCCAATCCAATGTATCAAGCGCGAAATGGAGCCACGTTCGGTCCGCCGACAATCCCGCCGATCTAGCCACCCGGGGACTTACACCCCTAGAATTAAAGACGATCAGGTTATGGTGGCACGGTCCACCTTGGCTAGGTAAAGATCAATCATCATGGCCACAGCCCATTTTTCAAACAGTCGACAATAGTGATCTTGAATTAAGGCCAATCAAGTCAAATTTTGCCACATTAAAACCAAACGTGGGATTGATAGTGGAAAGATTTTCCTCTTGGCCTAAAGCATTGCATGTTATTGCATTCATGGTTCGCTTACTTCGACGAACGAATCCCCGTTTCAAACACACTTTTTCTTATACTTCGAAAGAACTAACTCCTGACGAAGTTTCGAATGCTAAAATTCGGATCATTCGTCTGACCCAGTCGTTCCATTATGAAGATGAATATCACGGTTTGCTGAGAAATGTTGCTATCCTAAAGAAAAGTGGTATTGCAAACCTTAATCCAATAATGGATGAAAATCAAATTTTGCGATCTAATGGCAGACTTACATCTTCAACTCTTTCCTTTAACGAAAAGTATCCTATTATTCTTCCTTATGAAGCAAAAGTACGAGTATCATTGCTACTTGTACGGTTCATACATGACGTTTCGCTTCATGGTGGCAATCAGTTGGTAGTTCGGTTAATAAGGACAGAATTTTGGATACCAAAGGTTAAGAATTTGGTGAAAAAATGTATCAATTCATGTAAGGTTTGTGTCATAAATAAAAGGAAACTGCAAACACAAATCATGGGTGCTCTTCCGCTAGAGAGAACTCAAATCTCATTTCCATTTATAGCAACTGGTTTAGATTTTACCGGCTCATTTATCGTTAAAAGCTTTTCAGGTCGAAATTGTCGGTTAACAAAAGGTTCTGTCTGCGTTTTCGTGTGCTATCCTACAAAGACAATTCATTTAGAAGCAACGAGTGACCTGACTTCTCACACTTTCTTATCTGCCTTAAGTCGATTTATTGCAAGACGCGGCTTACCTAAAACCATATTTTCTGATAACGGCACTAATTTGGTAGGTGCTAGTAAGATTATATCAAAAGACTTTCAAAATTTCTTAAGATCGCTATCAACAGAAGCTTCCCAAAGATACCGGGATCACAACCTTGAATGGAAGTTCATTCCACCTGGAGCCCCACATATGGGTGGATTATGGGATTCTGGAGTTAAAAGCTTTAAGACGCATTTTCGAAAAGTAGCGGGTTCCAATAAACTGACTTTTGAGGAATTGTCGACCCTTCGCGCAAAAATCGAAGCATGTCTTAACTCCAGACCTATATCTCCCATCTCCGAAAATGTTTCCGACATTCCTCCTTTGACTCCAGGTCATTTTCTTCGAGGAGGACCTTTGCTCTCGTCCCTTGAACCAGTAGGTAACGAAAGTTCCCTTAGCTACATTAAACGTTGGGAAAAAGTAAAAATTTTGCATTACCAATTTTGTCGTCGATGGAAGGACGAATACTTACGGGAATTAAACAAGAGATATAAATGGAAATTTCCAAATCGAAACCTAGCTCTAAATGATCTCGTTGTCATTAAGGATGATAATCTCTCCCCAAATGAATGGCGTTTAGGTCGCGTTATAAGAACGTTTCCGGGATCCGACAATCGAGTTCGCGTTGTGGATATTAAAACTCAAAATGGAGTTATAACACGTCCAATTACTAAACTATGTGTTCTTACTCCATCATAGTACACTATTCAACTTTCCATTGTAGATTTTAATTATAAATTTATTCGCATATAGTAATTATTTTTCTTGCACTGAGCTTTGAATTATTGCTCGCTAGTATAAAATATATATTTATATATACAAAATATTATTCATGAATTATTGTATCTTTATAATTTAATAGTGAGAAGCCACTTAATTGTTAAAGTTGACATGAACTAAGATTTGATACGCCCATTAAAACCAAAAAATCTGTATACATATGAATGTTAGTTGTAACTTTTACAGCGATGCTGCTAGGCGGCCGGCAATGTTCATGTCGAAAAGTGTATTAAATTATTAGTAGTAAATTAGTATTAAACCATTGTTAATTCCAGCAGTTAATGACATCTAGGTGTCTCTGTAGCTTTAGAACATTGTACTAATTCGAAACCAATTGCTAAATTTTGTACCTTTTCCGCTTTGACTCTCTTCCGAATTGAACCTCAACGTGGTAAGACGCATAATAAAGAATAAGAAAAGTAAAAGGTATCATGGTTTATTTTACAATAACCCGTTGTGAATCGTGCGGGGATATTCTGATCCCAACACATTGTATTACAAGACAAGATGCTGAATATTTTATTTCAAGTGACAAAGAATTCCGTTGTGATAAGCGTTCAATATTGAGGCGGCGTTCATTGCATATACTCGTACCAGTGCCGGCCGTATCCAAGGACAACAATGCATCGGCCACAACTGGGCCCCGGCCCAATTATCCATCCTTGGTCCATCAATGACGTTGCCTAATAAAAAACGACGGTAGAGCAAAGTACTTTTCATATCGTAACGATTTGTTGGTGGCAGAACCACCGGTAGTCCCTATAGTCATACCGCTAACACTCTGAACTTGTTTTTAACTTCTCACCCTGATAAGTACTCCGCTGATGTGCTCTCCCCTGTAGGCTCGTCGGACCGTTGTGTCATATCATCTAAATTCTCGTACACCCACCACACAATTAGAGAAAAGATTCCTAAAAGAACCGTATGGTAATACGAGAAAGCCAATTGAAGCGGACTTAACAACTTCTTATTCTCTTTCGAATGAGATGCTTTATCTCTCATCGGATGAAGTGTTTCAAACCAAAAGAAAACGCATGATACGACTTCAGCTGTAAAGGGGCTGTCTGGGTTAGAGAAATGTTTTTTCGGTCCTACGCTACCAACCCGTTAGAGGAAAACCGAAAAAAGTTCAAACGAGTCAGAACGCCTTTCTAAAGCATGTGAAATTCCAATTCCAAGACAAAAAATACTGCAATGTCCCAAAGGCAGTAACAATTTTTGGTCGTTCGTCAAAAACATGAGAAATTCTTCGTCATCCTCCATCTCAACGCTCATTTACAATGACATTCCAGTTATCAGCTCTTTGGACAAGGCCAATCTGCATGCTGCACACCTTGCGGCCAGTTCAACACTTCCAGATTGAGCTTTGTCTCCGCCTACACTTGAGTGCGTCGAATTTTCAATGGGACGAAATCACTTTCAGACCTCGCTGGCAAAACCACTGCGTTAGCTTTTTTATCAATCCTACTCTTTGGGACTCTTTCCGAGCAGATGGAAAACAGCATTTGTCCAGGCCGTTCCTAAAAAAGGCGAATCTTCTTCTATCTCCCCCTATAGACCCATTGCACTTACATCCCTTCTTTCCAAGGAACTTATTATCATTATTGTTCAACTGATCGTGTTGTTGACAGCGAGCGTGAGCTACAGACACGTTATCTTCTTATAAACATGATTATCTTTCTTTACCACTTGATGTTGCTGAAGCTACTCGTATCTTTCCAATTTATACAGATCTCAGCGATAAAAAATTATTGGAAAGATGTTTTGGTGGTTTTACGCAAAACAACAATAAGAGCTACAATCACTTGATATGGAAAATGATTCCAAAAATCGTTACGTGTGGCTCTAAAATTGTTAAAATAGCAGCTTATATCGCTGCCGGGATCTTCATTGAATTGAAGGTACAACTTCAATTTCATATTACATGAATACAATGGGAATATCAATTGGGTCCAATGCCCATGCCTATATCGACAAATAGGATGCAGAGCGCGTCATGATCTCTGACTTGAGAGCGCATGGGAGTACGCGAGCTGCTGATGCTATGGAGGGTCCATCTCCTGGGCCCTGGAATAGATGACTCCATATAAGTAAAAAAAAAAATAATAAATTTATCTATGTGTAAATTTCTTCCGAAACCTTAAACGCGTTTTTCTCAAAACTTCCATATGTTTTCGAAGTCGGTGATCAAGATTTCTAAGGAACGGCTCAACCGATCGATCTGAAATTTTAACACAACCTTCTCAGATATATTCTTGAAGTATTGATGGAAGAAGTAAGATTTCGGATAATTATTCTATTTTTTAAACAATTTTACGTGAGAATTTTGGTGGAAAATTCGAATTTTTTTTTTACGAAGCCGCCATTTTGACAAAAATTATTCCTTCCATCAATAGTCTTATCTATCTACTAAAATAAACTTTCGGGTTTTTTGATTTCATATGAACTAAACCGGAGATATCGTGATCCCCGCCGAACACCTTTTTTTTGAGGACTTTCAAGAGATCGTCTGCAGGAACACACCAGCTCGATATTTTTACAAATCATTAGTACCAATATAAACTTTGATGTTGCCACTAAATGTACCTATACTTTTTGTTTTTGCACAATAAAATACCTTTTCAGAAAAAAAATCGTAAAAAAACGTCTTTTTTCGTCCTTGTAACTGCGTATAACCCCTTAATTTGGATTTCAAAAAGGAAAATCAACTTCCGTTGCACTCTTACAGATTTGTTCTCAATAATGTCTAACCCTGATGACAAAAAATGTATTGGGTATATAATTTATTTCGTGTGGTTTTTTTTTTCAAAATTTGAACGTTTATTTGAGAAATACATGTACAATAGTATTATTCAAAGTATTGCCCATCTGAAGCTATGACTTTTTCCCATCTTTCTGGAAATTTGTGGATCCCATCCCAAAAGAACTGCGCCGGCTGGGCAGCCAAGAATGAATCAAGCCAATTTTTGATATTCTGCTCTGATGTGATGTGAACCGTATTTCAGTGAGGGCGTTCTGCATCGACCGGAACAAATGGTAGTCAGAAGGGGCAAGGCCTGGGCTATAAGGCGGGTGGGGTAAGACTTCCCATCCACTGTTTTCCAAATAGTTCTTAACCGGAATAGCAACGTGGGGCCGAGCGTTGTCATGATGGAAAATTATTGCCTCGTGTCTGGTCGCATATTCTGGGCGTTCGTTTTTCGGCCATTGCTCTCTTCAAACGGATTAATTGTGTTCGGTAGCGTTCTCCATTGATGGTTTCACCCGGTTTTAGCAGCTCATAATACAGCACACCCATCTGATCCCACCAAATACAGAGCATTACCTTCGCGCCATGGATATTCGGCTTTGCCGTTGATTTGGCTGGTTGGCCGGGTTTCACATATGATTTTTTGCGCTTGGAGTTGTCGTAAAGGATACATTTTTCATCATCAGGAACAATCCGATGCAAAAATGACTTCCTTTTGTGGCGTTCCAGCAGCATTTCGGACATGCAAAACCGCCGTTCGACGTCTCTCGGCTTGAGTTCATGTGGAACCCAATTTCCTTGCTTTTGAATATATCCAGCTGCTTTTAAACGTTCTGAAATGGCTGCTTGAGTGACACCCAAAGATTCTGCGAGCTCTTCTTGTGTTTGGCAACAATCTTCATAGAGTAATGCTTCCAGTTCTTCATCTTCAAACTTTTTTGGCTGCCCAGGACGTTCATCGTCTTCCAAGCCAAAATCACCACTTTTAAATCGTGCAAACCACTTTTGGCACGTTCGCTCAGCTAGCGCATGTTCACCATAAACTTCCACCAAAATACGATGACTTTCGGCAGCAGTTTTCTTCATATTAAAGTAATGAAGAAGAACTCCCCGCAAAAACACTTTTTCAGGCACAAAGTTCGACATATTTGAGTGAAAAAAAATTATTGTTGTTTACGCTTCAAATGAATGACATATACTGAAATGACGTACAATGACAGTAGCTTTCCAACGCATGTTCCAATGGAATAATACAAGTTACGCCATCTCTTAGCAAACCGCACGAAAAGTTATAGACCCAATACAACTGGCCTATTTATTCATATACTATAACCAAGGCGTTCGATATGGTCAACCACAAGTATTTATGAATAAAACTGGGAAAAGCAGGGTTTCGTTGTTTTATGCTCAACTGGTTACGCCCTTATCTTCGAAATAGGTCGCAAATCGTTAGTTTAAATGAGAGAAGGAGTGAAATTAAATTACTTAATCTGGGTGCACCACTGTTTTAGGACCGATACTATTTTTAGTCTATATAAATTCACTGTTTGCCCTAAATAACAAAGTTTCACTTACTGCTTTTGCGGATGATATACTCGTAAGTGAAGGTTTAAATACTCGTCTAGACCTGGTTTCCAAATTTGAAGCAAATCTACAGGGTGAGTTTTTTAAGTTGAGATATCCAAATTACTCGAAAAATACGCGATATCGCGAAAAATGTTTCAGACAAAAGTCACAAGGTTCTGAAGGGGACATAAGATGGTGACCACGAGTTTGAATTTGAGACCTATTTCCAAGGTCAAACGAAGGTCACTTTTGATTTTTCAAATGATAATTCCTGATTTTCATTGCTCAGTCGTATTGCTCGTAGGCTTGCCATTTGTTTTTACATACTGCGTTTAGCATAACCCAGAAACAACGACGTGGACGTAGCAGTATTTTGTTTCCTTCGGGGTGATTAATTAGAGTGGGTCCCCTTGCCTCCCACTGTTGAATCATTGAATTCTTTCCATTTCGACGTTTATTTCCCGAGACTATTTCAACAAATGCTCGAAAATGTGACCATTCACTTCAATACACTTGTCTATCCGCGCTCTAAATGAACCAACAGAACTGAGAAGTATTTCTGGCGTAATCTTCCGGCAAGCTTCAGTTATTCGTCTTTTCATGTCCTCACGTGTTGTTGGCTTTTTTCTGTAAACCTCAGTTTTTAAGTAGCCCCACAAGAGGAAATCAAGTGACGTAAGATCAGGTGATCTAACAGGCCATTGCCTCGGACCCCCTCGTCCGATTCCGATCCATTATTGATGGTAAACATTGTTTAATACGCCCCGGACTACTTGGGAATAATGGGCTGGACAACCATTATGTTGAAACCACATTGTTTGTCGCAACTCCAATGGCAGTTCTTCTAGTAATATTGGTAGATGGTCCCGCAAGAAGTTTGCATACTTTTCGCCATTCAAGTTGCCTTCAATAAAATATGGACCTATTAATTTATTCCCAATAATTCCCGCCCAAACATTAACATTCCAAGGGTGCTGGCGTTGAACTTGTCGCAACCAAGAAGGGTTTTCGGTAGCTCAGTAATGCATATTATGTCGATTGACCGTACCGTGATTGGTGAAAGTCGGCTCATCAGAGAATAACACCTTGGCGAAGAAAAGGGGGTGTCGTTCAATTTGCTGAAGTGCCTATTGACAAAAGGAAGCACGGTTGCGAAAATCCTCACTAGAAAGTTCTTGATGCATTGAAACATGATAAGGATGGTATTTATGCCGATGTAATATCTTACAGACAGTCGTTTGAGAAATTCCTGATTCACGACTTATTTGGCTAGTGCTAATGTGAGGATCGTGTGCAACGGCAGCTAACACTGCTATTTCATTGTCCTCAACAGCCACCCTATCTGACCGATTCCTTTTCTTTGGTTGCACAACTCCTTCACCAGTGAATTGTTGGATGACTCGATAAAAGGATGCGCGCGATCGTATCTGGTCTGGGAAACGTTGGGCATAAAGAGCAACAGCACCATTGATGTTCCTTCCACTTTCTCCATAAATCAATATCATTTCAATTTTCTCTTGAATTGAAATAGCCTGCATTATTAATCTGGAAAACGTTACTAATAATAATCAGTTCCTCAAAACAAATATCGAACTTCTAAATGAAGTACAGTTCCGTTCAAGTAGAAAAAAAGGGCAGAGTGCACATCATACTCGTACATTCTCAGATAAGTTTAGGACAATTTGTCTCTATCTCAAATTTCTTTGAGTATTAACTTCACTCGAGGCAATAATGACTTCCTCAAAACAAATCTCGACCTTCTAACACCCGAACAACGTTGGAAACCGATTAATGATTTAGGCGTGCCAGTCCAGTGGTATCTAGCACTGAATGAATAAGACCTTTGAGACAAAGTCGTGTGCCCCATTGAGGAATACGACTGAGCAATGAAAATCAAGAATTATCATTTGAAAAATCAAAAGTGACCTTAGTTTGACCTTGAAAGTGGGTCTCAAGGTCAAATTCGTGGTCACCATCTTATGTCCCCTTCAGAACCTTGTGACTTTTGTCTGAAACATTTTTCGCGATATCGCGTATTTTTCGAGTAATTTGGATGTCTCAAGTTAAAAAACTCACCCTGTATACTTTCATGCACCTGAGTGTCAAAAATACAAATTAATCGATTACACTGGTCAACATAAAAAAATATTTATTTTTTACTCAGAGATAAAATTATGTGATTCGTAATCGTTGGAGTTTATAGAATCCGGAAAACTATATAAAATAGCCAGGTCACATCGGGATTTTGTGAGAAAACGCTTTTTTGAATTTAAGAATTTAACCAAAAATATTAATGAAGAATTTTATTTCTGGTAAAATTTTGTTGTTTTTTTTTTGGAAGCATCTGCATTCCGTTTATAAGAACACCTCGGAGTCCCTCTTATAAGCGACCAGCAGTAATCTGCCAACATTGATGGCTCCCATTTTCCTTGGTACCGTTGCTCTATTGCAGCAATGTCTTGGTGGAATCTCTCGCCGTGCTCATCGCTTACATCACCCATATTTTCAGGAAAGAAATTGAGATGAGAATGCAAAAAATGAAGTTTTAGCGACATGTTGCAGCCCATTTTATGATAAGCATCCAGTATTTTCTTTACATCATCTGCATAACCTGGAGTCTTATTGTTACCTAGAAAGTTTTCTGCGCCTGTTTTTCTAATGAATCCAGAGTAGGAATGAAAGCTGAATCTTTTATAAGCTTCCTAATGTCTGGACCCACAAAAATACCTTCTTTAATTTTTGCTTCGCTTAGTGATGGGAACTTTTGTTTTAAAAAATTGAAACCAGGTTGGTCTTTCTTCATCGCCTTTACAAAGTTTTTTATAAGACCCAATTTGATATGTAATGGTGGTATTTTTTCTCCACAAATAAAGTTTGTTCTTATAGGCCAATCTGCTCTCACAAAGTGCTCCGATCGTGCTTTACTATCCCACTCACATAAAAAACAACAAAATTTGGTGTAACCTAGTTGTAGTCCAAGAAGTGGAGCAACAACTTTTAAATCCGAACATACGAGGGGCGTTCAAGATATTCTCGGTATCGGGGTAAAGCTGTGGTTGCATATATAAATTGACTTATTTATCAAGTAACACTATTATTTTAGTGCATTCATGTAAAATTTCATATAAATGTGATTATTAATTCGCGTTTTATCTCTAGTTAAACAGAATCATAATGGCAACTGAGACGATGATGGTGAAAATTGAGCATCGCGCTGTAATTAAATTTCTCACTAAGCAAGGAAAAAGTCAAAAAACTATTCATGAAGAGATGGTGGCTGTTTACCAGGGTTCCGCACCTTCATTATCAACTGTGCAAAAGTGGTCAAGTGAGTTCAAGAGAGGCAGAGAGAGCATTGAGGACGACCCCCGCTCCGGCGCCCCGGCTACTGCTTGTACGGGAGAAAGCATCAAAGAAGTCGAAAAACTTGTTCTTGAGGATGCCCGAATAAAGGTGAAAATGATGGCAGAGATCACCAAGCTTTCAATTGGTACCATTCACACCATTCTTCATGACCATCTTAACCTTTCAAAGGTCAGTGCAAGGGGGGTGCCACGAATGCTCACAGCGCCTCAGATAAAAAGTGAGAATCGCATGCTGTAGAGAGCTTTTGGAGATGTGTAGTGAGAACGCGGACGGTGTTATGGATCGAATTGTTACTGGGGACGAAACATGGGTCCACCACTATGACCCTGAAAGCAAACAGGAGTCCATGCAGTGGCATAAAAAAGGAACAGACCCCCCGAAGAAGTTCAAAGTCACTCCGTCTGCCCGAAAGCTCATGGCCACAGTTTTTTGGGACTCAAAGGGAATCTTGCTCATTGAGTACAAAAAAAAAGGTGAAACCATCAACGCCACATCCTACGCTTCCACTTTGCATAATTTGCGGGAGGAAATTAAAAAGAAAAGACGGGGTAAACTCGCAGCGGGTGTGTTGCTTCTTCATGACAACGCTCCTGTTCACACGGCGCGAGTTTCCAAGGCTGCTGCGAGAGATTGTGGTTTCGAAGAAATCCAACACCCACCCTATAGTCCAGACCTTGCCCCTAGTGATTATTTCCTGTTTCCGGATTTGAAAAAATGTCTTCGTGGAAAAAGATTTTCGGATGATGAAGAACTCAAGTCGGTATTTTGCAGAGAAAGAGGAAATTTATTATTTTGAGGGTTTAAAAAAGCTTATCTCAAGATGTAACAAATGCATTGATGTTAGGGGAGATCATATTGAAAAATAAAAACAATTTAAATTGAATTCGCATTTTCCTTCATATCGATACCGAGAATATATTGAACTATATAAATTTCATAACATCGTAGGTTTCTTTTAAATTCACATCATGCGCTAGAGGTATTGAAGGAAACTTATTACCATTATGAAGCAATACAGCTTTCAAACAAGCCTTTGATATGTCGATGAATAGCCGCCATTCTTCGGTTTTGTGCTCATAACCCAGTGACAGCATCAAGCCATTAATACTCGTATCATTACAATACACCAAGTTATCGGCTTTCGAAAAATAAGGAACAAAATCACTTTGTCGCGCACGGTACTCTGTAATTTTTACCTCAGGCTTGAGCAGATTCCACTGCTTTAACCTTGAGCTTAGTATTTCAGATTTTTGTTTTGACAAATCCAAGTCTCTGACGAGGTCATTAAGCTCAATCTGACTGATGAGATGTGGTGCATCAGAAGATGTAGGAAGCTCAAATTCGGGATCATCCATGATTTCTTCTGAACTTATTTCTGTGTCCGAAAGGCGTCCGGAAGGTGGCTTTGGAACTGGCAGAATTTCTGTATGAGGTGCTGGTCTTGTTACAGAAGAGACATCTGCATATTATATGGAATGCTTTGATCTTCGAGAAAATCCCTTCACATTGGTGCAACAAAAGTAACAATCTGTGTGACCCTGGGGCTCTCTCCATATCATAGGCATTCCAAAAGGCATTGCAGAAAATGACCCGTTAAACCAACCCGTTAGCCGTTGGTGACACCTAAGGCAGAAAATGTGTGGTGCCCAGAGTTTATCTTGGTGGTTTATTTTAAATTTAAAATAAGAAAACTCGCCCTTTACATACAAGAATCTGGATGGGACTAGCATAATCAATTCACGTATGAGTAAATGGTCTCAAAGCTGTTACTCTTGGTTTTGGTAAGATGTTTGATGTACAACGCTTTTAGTTTGAAGAACCCAGTATGATTGACACAGGGTTACCATTGCTACTTGAATTCCACCGTGTAGCGCCCACTCCTGTATCATTTCAACCAGTAATTTCGCTTCTGGTAGCTTGGAATTCTCTAGTCGACCTTCAACTATTATTGTAATATATTATCCTTGCCAAGGCGTGGGGATAATGATATAAGTTTGCTCTTTGTAGAAAGAACGGTTCCACGCTTAAAGCAAACAGTTCCTCAGGAAATACTTCTTGTTCCACTAGCGGATTACAGCCTTTCTTACATTTTCTAATTCGATTTTGGTTAAAAATTCTGTTCGTTTTTCTGCCTTGCAGTTTAACATAAAGCGTCTGCAATATTGTATGAAGAAATTCCTTCGAACATGTTTTGCTTCACGACAAGTGACGTTGGTGTTACCTTCGACTCAGGTATGATGATCTCTTCAATGTCTTCTGAAAGGGCCATTAAGCCATTCTGGCCCATTCCACCACAATCGATGGTTTTTCAATTTATCTGGTGTGATACCTGTAGATCCACAATCAGCAGGATTGTCAACGGAGTTTAAATGCCTCCAAGAACTCGGATCAGTAACCTACTGTATTTGGGACACTCGATTTGCCACAAATATTTTCCATTTAGATGCGCATCTCTTTATCCACGCTAAGGCAATAGTCGAGTTTGTCCATGAAAATACGCTATCCATTTGTGACCCAAATATTCGGTCAACCTTGAGTACCTGTAACAGTAAATAGGCTCCGCACAGCTCCAGTTTCGGAAGGGTGATTTTCTTTTTGATGGGTGCCACCTTAGTCTTGGCTATAAACAGAGTGCATCTTAATTCCCCTTTTCGTGTCACAGGAACCATGCAATTCCATTTTCTGCAATTTATCCATCTAGGAATCCTTATGTCTTCAACCGCTACAAGTTTGTTCTTAATGGTGTACCAATTGTTTTTTAATTCATCTGTAAGGTGCTAGCCAACCCAAAGGGTCATAGAGTTTCGCAATTTCTGACAACGTGTTGCGCATGGGTGGTAATATCTGCTCATCATCACTGATTGTTACTTTGAATTGGAAGGTGTCAGCTGATGGACTCCAGTGGATGCCCAATGTCTTGAACGTTCCTTCTTCATCTATGTATTTTAATATCATGTTGGTGCTGTACTTCTGGCAACATATCGATAAGTAACTTGATATTGTTACTGGACAATTTTCTGAGGTTAAATCCAGCTTCCTTTAGCATGGCAATTAGTTAAGATTGTACCCTTCTATTGGGTCTATAACTTAATTCGTGCGGTTTGTTAAGAGATGGCGTAACTTGTATTATTCCATGGGAACATGCGTTGGAAAGCTACTGTCATTGTACGTCATTTCAGTATATGTCATTCATTTGAAGCGTAAACAACAATAATTTTTTTTCACTCAAATATGTCGAACTTTGTGCTTGAAAAAGTGTTTTTGCGGGAAGTTCTTCTTCATTACTTTAATATGAAGAAAACTGCTGCCGAAAGTCATCGTATTTTGGTGGAAGTTTATGGTGAACATGCGCTAGCTGAGTGAACGTGCCAAAAGTGGTTTGCACGATTTAGAAGTGGTGATTTTGGCTTGGAAGACGATGAACGTCCTGGGCAGCCAAAAAAGTTTGAAGATGAAGAACTGGAAGCATTACTCTATGAAGATTGTTGCCAAACACAAGAAGAGCTCGCAGAATCTTTGGGTGTCACTCAAGCAGCCATTTCAAAACGTTTAAAAGCAGCTGGATATATTCAAAAGCAAGGAAATTGGGTTCCACATGAACTCAAGCTGAGAGACGTCGAACGGCGGTTTTGCATGTCCGAAATGCTGCTGGAACGCCACAAAAGGAAGTCATTTTTGCATCGGATTGTTCCTGATGATGAAAAATGGATCCATTACGACAACCCCAAGCGCAAAAAATCATATGTGAAACCCGGCCAACCAGCCAAATCAACGGCAAAGCCGAATATCCATGGCGCGAAGGTAATGCTCTGTATTTGGTGGGATCAGATGGGTGTGCTGTATTATGAGCTGCTAGAACCGGGTGAAACCGGTGAAACCATCAATGGACAACGCTACCGGACACAATTAATCCGTTTGAAGAGAGCAGTGGCCGAAAAACAAACGCCCGGAATATGCGACCAGACACGAGGCAATAATTTTCCATCATGACAACGCTCGGCCCCACGTTGCTATTCCGGTTAAGAACTATTTGGAAAACATTGGATGGGAAGTCTTACCCCACCCGCCTTATAGCCCAGACCTTGACCCTTCTGACTATCATTTGTTCCGGGCGATGCAGAACGCCCTCACTGAAATACGGTTCACATCAGAGCAGAATATCAAAAATTGGCTTGATTCATTCTTGGCTGACAAGCCGGCGCAGTTCTTTTGAGATGGGATCCACAAATTGCCAGAAAGATGGGAAAAAGTCATAGCTTCAGATGGGCAATACTTTGAATAATACTATTGTACATGTATTTCTTAAATAAACGTTCAAATTTTGAAAAAAAAAAATCGGGCGAATTATGTTATATACCCAATACAATCGGTTAACGTCCCTCGCCCAGACATCACATCATCGACATAGAAATCATTTCTCACAATCTCTGATGCGATGGGAAATCGCTCGTTCTCATCGATGACAAGTTGTTGAGGTGTTTTGACAGCTAGCTATGGTACGACTGCTGTGCCATATGTGACTGTTGTAAGCCTGTCATCTTTTATTTCACCGGTTGCAGAATTCCGCCATACTATCCGTTGATGGTTGCTGCAAATTCTTATCTGACTGTAAATTTTTTCAATATCCGTACTCGTATTTATGTTGTCGCCATCGTAGTATAATTGTTGTTAAATCTTCTTGGAGCCTGGGTCCCACTAACATCAATTTATTTAGACTTACGCCGGTTGACGATAATAACTTTGGTTTTCTCGTTTGTCACCTGGACCTACTTCAACCATGTGTCCAAGATCGATAAACTCCTTCAAGAAGCGGATGTATTCTCTTCATAGTTTTTCATCGACATTAAATCGTCTTTCCAGATGAAGCTACTGCTCTATGCCTTGATTCTCCTAATTTATCCTCTAGCAATTCTTCCCTGAATGGTGTTTGAACAATATAACTCCCATTTGGGTGTCGGTAGATTATCTCACATCTTCGATTGTCTGGTGTTTGTGTTTAATTAGCAACTTCTTCCAACAAAAAATCTAGTTGTTTTTTAATTGTCGTCTGGACAATCTTCTCTGGGATTTTGCTTTCATCATGTAGAGGTACGACCAGTTATGAGCCAAACCAATCTTGATTTCTGCGCTATTGGAGAGTTTTTAGAGCCGTTCAGCCTAATGTCACCATAAGTGTCGGCTCCAATAATCATGTCGATTCGACCGGGGGCCGTTGAACGTTGGATCTGCTGGCATCAAGTTCTTGAATTGATGTGTTACTGTTTTTCCAGTTTCCTCAGCTGGTAATAGCCTCGTGAGTTTTGGTAACACTAGCGCCTGCACTTGAATGTTGAAATTGGATTCAAATCGTGGGAGTACCACGAACTCCACTCTGTTGTGTGCGACGCCGGCATCTGTTGTTCCTAGTCCGCTTACTTCTACAAACACTCTTTGCAGCTTTAATTGTAGCGACTGTGCTACTTCGTCAGTGCCCAGTGTTGCTTGAGAACCGGGATCAATGAGCGCTGTTAATAATCTGCTGTATCCATTACCATTCGATTTTATAATTGCTGTGGTAAGCAAGATATTTTGATTCTGGTGGCCAAAGCTTGTCTGGATTTGTGGATCAGCTCGTGGATGTTCTGCTTGCCATCTTTCAACTTTGTCCAAATGTAGTAGCGAATGATGTTTCTTGATCATAGCGTTCCTTTAGTGTCCAGCTCATAAACTTGCGGCACGAATAAATATTGTGTTCTCCTTGAAAAAAGGCACAATTCAATTTGGTGGAGATATAGACGCTACGTGTTACTTGTTTGATGTCATCTCCGCCCTTAAAATGCTTGGACGAAGTTAGGATATCCAGTGCCTGATATCTTCGCCCCAGAAAGTCGTAAAGCGTTTGGAGCGATGGCATCTTGATTGGCTTTTCTAGTCCTTGTTCATAGAAGCAAACGCTCTCCATTCGATATTATTGACGCAGTGGCCAATGAGCTGTTCGGCGTGTTAAATCAACAATTTGCCCAGAAATATGAAGAAACAATTCAAAACGTACGCAATAACGAAAACCACATAATGGAGCTCATCAAAAATCACGCTAAATGTATTTAAGTACGAGCATGGGTCAACGCAAAAACAACTTAAGTTACTTACTGAGTTGATAAGTAATCTAACTTACTATAATTTTGATAATGATAAATTATCAAAATACACAAAGTATCTTGCTGGATGTTTTGTTGTCTACACATTATGGAAAAATACATCCGCTCATATTAAGTGCTCAACAACTAAACAACGAACTGTTGCGCATACATGACAACGCTCCTCGGACGATGATGATACCTGAAGAGCGGCATCACGAATCAATCCTACAACTTTACAAGGAGCTACATCCAAAGGGAAGACTTATGGGAAACAACATCATCATCAAAATAACGCTACCCTTTTTGTAGAATAAGGAATTCAAGGTTTTTAATGTGCTACAAGTGGCAACAAGCCACAATGGAAACTTTACGTTCATTGTACAATCATCGGACTTTCTATTAGTAAGTCCGGGAAAAGACCACTATTACCCCATGACTAAGGCGGAGTTTGCGTCCTGTAATAAACATGTATTGGTGCAATCTGCAATTTCCAATATTCACCGCCAGCTCGTCAGTACGTTCCTGTGAGATGAGTATATTGCACCATAACATGAACTTATATCATGCGTAGCACGCAATATTCCAGCAAAGACTTGCTGGTTAGAAATGAATCATCCAAACACCTGATATTCTCCATACCTAGAGAAACTACTCTCGACATATTTCGCAACTTCAACGCGCGGACAAGTATATTAAGCAGCAGTGGAATCCTGCGACTGCAATCCGGATGTATGATACGTCAAGAAACAATCATAATCATCGGGAAGCAAGCAATCACTAGCAAGTGGGACGCATACATTATGCCAACGTCTAATCTATCGCAGCAGTTAACTAATTTCCGGCACACACAAGAGGAATCTCCTGTTTTGCAAGCAGATGTTACTCAGAAGATGATCAATTTGGATCATGCAATTATGTTAAAATTCAAAAAGGTCGTCTTCTGATAATACTTGCAGTGTTTATTCTCATCAGGCAACAACGTGCTCAAAGGCGACCACCACAAGCAGCAGTATGAACGCAGCTACACAAGAAAGTATTGTAGAAGTGCCTGCTGAAATAACCTTAAACGATGCTGTTTCTACCTAACTTAACTGGCACCAGGATGTCATGATGATAACATCAGACAGTTTGTTTGTCTGTCATAACCATTCAGACAGCATGATATCTCAGGAGTGTCATATTGGTGAATGAGCGTGGCAAAATTGTTGCGATGAATTGTAAATTGTAAAGTTAGCATTATTTTAGTATTTAAGACATTAAAAAATAATAAACGAGTCAGTTCACTTGAACCAGGCAGCAAAGATACTAGACAGTGCCTTTGATAAGAACTTTAGTAACAGCATTTTCAACTGTTTAAACAAATTGCCTAATTGTAAGTGCACGCCTGGTTTTTTCTCTTCCGCTTACTGTAGTAGTTTATGTTGCAGTGATAAATGTTTTTTGATAGGGCGCGTAGACGATTTTAAATACTTTTTTTTTTTCCGGCGAGGGCAGGTGAAAATCTTCCATCAGACACTATGAGGATCAGAAGCGCGTGCTCATAGTAGTGTGAGATTCTTACTCACTAAAAACACCTCCCTTCAGTGTTGATTTTAATACCGCAACTAAGTAGAACTTATCAAGCAGTTTTTATTTCATAAGTTAGTCACGATTGGTAGGACACTTTCCAATGGAAGACCCTACATATTCCGCTTTCTTAATGCGGTTTCAATTTAACGCGCAAGGTCCAACGGTTTAGTTCGTTGAAGACGGCGTAGTATGTTTCGTTCGTCCAAGACTTCTAGGACTGTATTGTTGATATGGCCGCTTAACCGGACTTTATGTTTTCGTGCGCAGTTCCTGACTTCATCTTCCACGAAAGGAACTCCGAGGTTTCGATGCAGGTCATTATTTCTTATAAACCATGGGGCACGCACAAATTGTCGTAGCACTTTATTTTCAAAAGTTTGTATTATATTTACATTTGATTTCTTAGTACAACCCCAGAGTTGTATACCATAGGTCCACACCGGCTTTAGCACTTGCTTATAAAGAAGCAGCTTGTTTTCTAAGCTTAGCTTGGAATATTTACCAAGTAGCCAGTACATTTCTCTGTATTTGGCCTCTAGTTCTTTTCGTTTCTTTCTAACATGCGTTTTCCATTTAAGCTTCGCGTCAAGTGTCATTCCCAAATACTTAGCCTCGTTTGCAAAGGGGATACACACCGAGTTTATAGAAATGGGCAAGTGATTTATCTTTCTGTAGATGAAGTCAACATGTACAGATTTTGTCTCATTAAGGGTAATTCGCCAGATCTTTGTCCACTCGTAGACTTTATTTAAAGCAGTCTGAAGTTTCGCCGTTGAGTCTTCTATTGATTCTCCAACCGCTAAGATAGCGGTGTCGTCAGCAAAAGTAGCGAGAACAGTATCCTCGACGTGTGGTATATCTCTTGTATATAAAAGGTACAAAAGTGGGCCCAGTACGCTTCCCTGCGGTACTCCGGCTCGGATATCTTTAAATTTCGAAACATCATTTCCGTATCGAACGCGAAAAATTCTATTTTCAAAATAGCTTGTCAATATATTATAAAGCTTTAATGGCAAAATTCGTCGCAGTTTGAACTTCAAACCTTCATGCCATACTTTGTCAAAAGCTTGTGAGACGTCAAGAAATACCCTCGAACAAATCTTTTTTTCTTCCAGGGATCTTTCAATTACATCAGTAATTCTATGCACCTGATCAATTGTTGAATGCTTAGTCCGAAATCCAAATTGATGGCTGGGAATAAGATTTTGGTTTTCGATAATTGGGAGAAGACGTTTTAGCAAAATCCTCTCAAAGATTTTCGACAGGATCGGTAGAAGAGAAATGGGTCTGTATGATTTTTTATCGTTTGGAGGTTTTCCTGGTTTTAGTACCATAATGACTTCTGCAACTTTCCACTGGCTTGGCACGTATTCAAGCCTCAGAGCCGCGTTAATAATGTGTAAGAGCTTTATAAGTGCTTTTTGAGGTAGCATTTTTAGAACTTCTCCGGTAATAAGGTCATACCCCGGAGCCTTCTTTGGTTTTAATTTCCTTATTACAGTTTTGATTTCAGCAAGAGTTGCATTTGTCATTACAAAATTACTATATGCTATTTCTAAAGAACTGGTGCCGGGTGCCAGTGTCGGGCCGTCGGAGGGCTTGAAAATTTCTTCAAGATAGTCGGCAAAAACCTCCGCTTTTTCCTTATCCCCCTTAGCCCATTCGTTATTGCCGACCTTGATTGGTGGCGCGGTGATTTTGGGCCTTTTTAAGCATTTTAAAGCTTTCCAAAGCGAGTAATTTGTTTCTTTTCCTGCCGTCAGGTTTTGAACATATGTATTTACTTCGGAATTTCTGTAACTTTTAAGAGTCTCCTTGAGCAGATTACAGAGCCTGTTTAAGCGTGTTTTGTCCTGCGGCGCTCGAGTTGTTTGCCATCTTTTGCGAGCTTTTCTTTTTTCTCTTATCATATCTTTTACCTCAGGCGGGTAGTTTAAGTTACGTTTAGCCGTGTTTTTTCGTTGACAAGGTGTATTGTTCCACGCAGCACATTGGACTATTTCAACGAAAGAATCCACTTCGATTTCGAGTTCAAGTGCTGCTTTAAGTGAAACGTCTAGTTCTAGGTTATTATTAATCTCATTTCTGAATCCTTCCCAATTAGTATTTCGTCCAGTTAGTCTTAATGGTCCTTGTTTTTTAATAAACGTGTCGTTCATTGTCAGTATGACTGGAGAATGATTGGAGGAAAGATCGAAGCTTTCATCAACGTTTATATCCGAGTTACGAATTCCTTTAACAACGAAGAAAGCGGCAAGATCGGGTATTTTCGTTGTGTCTGTTGGCCAATAAGTCGGCTTGCCCGTTGAATAGAAGTCACAATTGTGTTCCATACATGCTTTATGGAGTATTTTACCCTTTTGGGAGACACATCTTGATCCCCAAAAAGTGTGTTTGGCATTGAAATCACCGCCAATCATAAAAGCCGATCCAAGAGAATTGAATATATTTTTAAATATATGTTTTGAAGGCATAAATCGTGGAGGACAGTAGATGGCTGAAATAGTAAAGGAGTTCCGTACCAATTTTACGCGCACCGCAATTAGTTGTACAGACTCGAGCTCTACTTTTATATCTTCGTTGTGCTCAAGAGACTCTTTAATGTATACAGAGGATCCGCCTCTCGCGTTTCCCGAAGGGTGATACGCGTAGTAATCTTTAAAACCTCTAATTTTTGCAGATGACCCATTTTTCAAGTGGGTTTCGGAAACCAAACAAACGTCAATGTCGTTTTTCCTTAGGAATAACTCAAGTTCATAAAGTTTTTCTAAGATTCCGTTTGCATTCCAGGTGAGTACGTTTAATTTTTCCCTTTTCATTTTTTAGGCGAAGGACGTTTTTTATTGAACCTATTTTCAAACTTCTTTAGCTTATCTAAAATAAGTTCATTGATTTTGTTTTGCTGCTCAAGCTGCGCGAGAATAACGGAAAATACTTGGGAAGCAGGATCTCCGGAATCTTTTGCCTTTAGCTTGGTAGCTTCAGCGTATGTAAGTTTTTCCGATGCTTTCTTTTCAACACTGGAATCAATCACTTTCGCCTTGGCGTTTTTAACGATATTTTGAGCAGATCCCGATGTTTTTTCTTTAGTTTTGGGATTCTCTTTTTGTGGCTTAAACAACTTGTCACGTCTGTTTTGCAACTCCTTTGCTACTTCACAGCCACGGAAATTTGCTACGTGTTTACCCCTGCAGTTGACACAAGTCGGAGGGGTTTGTTTGCTTACGTTGCATTCTTTGGACAGGTGTTTACCTGCGCATTTTACGCACCGAGGCTCTTTTTGGCAGTAAGCTTGCGTATGGTTAAATTCCTGGCATCGCTTACACTGCGGGATCAGTTTCGAGTTTTTGCGTCGAGGCTCAATTTTAACAATAATGTTGAGGATTGACTTAATATCGTATATTTTTTGGGTATGTTCAGTGTTCTCAAAGGTTAGCATAAAGAGGGGAAGGCTACGTTTAACTGTCATATCCTTTCCTTCAATTTTTTGTTTCTCTCGCTTTTCGATGTTGACGACATCAATGATTTTAAAACCCTTGTTTTTTAAATCACTTACGATATCTTCTTTTGGGCAAGACGGATGCAGTCCTCTGGCGACGACACGAATAGGTCTTTCGCACTTGTTCTCGTATGTGAACCATTGGATTTTTTCGACGCTTAACTTGCGAGAAAGAATGCGATAGTTGTCAGCGTCCTTGACGTTGACTTTCCATACATTATTATTGCGCGATGTTACTATATAGTCCGATCTCGGCAGGGTCATCAATATGTTTTGGAGTTTCTTGTAATCTGAAACTCCAGTGACATTGATTGGCGGGGGTGTTCGTTGTTTTTCCGCTTTGATTTTTTCAGGACTCATGTTATTGTTGACATTTTTCTTCGATTCATCTCCCTTTGCTTCACGTTGAGAGACGATTTTGGGAGAAGACGCAGCTTTACGCTTTTTTCCGGGACGTTTTTGCAAGATCCAGTCGGTTTCTCGACCTAGCTCTTCTTCATCTGTTTCGTAGATATTTTTAACAGATTCAATAGACATAACGTCGCTGTTTGACTTTTCCTTGGTTTTCAGTTTTTCCAGTTCTTTTTTAAGATCTTCGCATGTCGCTTCCATTTTGGTTAGCCTAGTACGAAGTTCGGTATTTTCGTCTTTCAGGCTATTTATTTTCGCTGAGGTCCATTCTTCGCAAGACGACGTTTTTGGTGTCGTTGGACTTCTTTTGTTATCTTCTTGTTTTGGAGATCTAGGTGGTGGAGATCTCGAAACCCGTGAACTTTTTCCGGACGGGTTGATAAGATGCAATAATTGGCTCGCCCCAGAATCCATCGAGCCGACCTCCGTAGAGGGTGGATTTTCCAGCATAGCTGGTCTGCCACCTGGGGTAATAATTCCATTTGTTTTACTCATTGCATAATTAGTATACACTTCGCGCTCGGTATACGGAGGGTGCATTTTAGTCGCCTCTTACGACAGGCATGCATACCTCGGGTATATTCTAACCCCTACCCGAAGGGGGTGATTTTAAATACTTGAGGCTAACCCTTGGTTCTAAAATGTGTTTTATACATCATATCGATGCACTACATTGTAAGCTCAACTAAACGTTTAACAATTATTTATTACGGAATTTTCCATTCTAAGCTTCAGTATGAAATTGCTTGTTAGGGCGGCGTGTATTACAACAATGTACGACCACTTCTTATTTTTATTTAAAAAAAAAAAAAATTGCCGAAAACCTCGTAACTACTAGATGGAGTGAAAAGTGACCTAATTGGGAATTAACAAATTTTTTGTTTTTAAATGTTTTTTTTTATATTATGTAATATAGTCCTCTTTTAGTTTGATACACTTATTCTAGCGATTTTCCAACTTCTTGATCCCGTCCGAAAAGTAATTTTCCGGAAGGTCTGCAAAATACTCCTCCGTGGCGTCGATGATTTGCTCGCGTGAGCTGAATTTTTTATTACTGAGCCATCTTTTGAGGTTTGGGAAGAGATAATATTCCGAGGGATCCAAATCCAGTTACCAATCGACGCTAAAAGTCCACCCGATTCCGCATCAGCAGGTCCAAACACTCTTTCGAAGTGCCCTCGCGGTCGTGTTTTTGGTCAGGAGTGAGCATGCGCGGCACCCAGCGGCAGGATAACTTTTTCATATGCAGAATATTGCCCAAAATATGGCGTGTGCGCTCAGTACTAATCTCTGTGGTATCTGCTAGCTCGCGCACCTTCACTTTCCGGTCGGCCAACACCATTTCATGTATTTTTGGACATTGTCCTCTGTAACCGCATCCGAGGGCCTGCCGCTGTGGACTTGATCGGTAGTGGAGTTGCGACCACCACGAAACTCTCGAAACCTATATTTGACAGTGTAATCTGACGGAGCATTAGCCCCATAATATTTATCCAACCTCAAAAAATAATATTTTATGAGAGAACGAAAATCGTTTTTGTCCATACTCAACATGATGCCAAACACGTCAACAACAATCAGCTGTCAAAACAAAACTAAAGACAGTATCGTACTGAAATTTGGCATATCTGCCTAAATATAGACGGACTTCAAGGCACCACAACCTTTTTTGCAGTAGCAGCGCATTCTGGCAGTTAAGGAGGTCACTTTTCACTCTATCTACAATAGTATTCGAGTGTTCCACCAGCTAAAAATTTTCCTAGTTCGTCATTTGTATTGTTTGGTGTTGAAAACGTTCTTCATGAAATCTGGTAATGGTAACTGTCGTTTAATTTCAAATTCTAATTTACGTCGGAACTCCTCAAACACGTTACCCGTACCCAGCTTCCGTACTACTGCATGTCGAAATTTTTCTCGGTTATAACTTCATCATGTAGCCTGTCTGGTCTGACACAGGCCTCTTCTAAATTTTTCTACGTTCTTCTACCCTGAGCTATTTGGATTCAAATTTCTGGAACCGCTCTTTTGTTATCGCCAGTACATCGTGTTGGTGGCCTTCCTCTGTTTCTGACGTGCTCTCTTGGTCTCCATTCCGTAAGTCATTTTGTTCACCTGTTGTCTGCTGTTATATATTTTTATATCTTAAAGTACCGAATGCCATTTATTTTTCTTTACTTCTAAAAATTTAATGTTTGCTTCAAATATCTTTTTGTGTATTTTAAAACCTAATGTGAAGAAATAATAAACTAAATAAAACTAAAACTAAACTAAACATAACATACTGTCACTTCAGACGCAATAGCTTCGCTTCTATTCGTCCAAATGTCATGAAAGTTTTGACAGTACACCAGTGAAGGATCTACCTTTCTGACGCATATAATTGCCAATAGATGGCCGCATTAGAAATACCTATTTCTAAAAAGTCCTATTTACTTTGGAACGGATTTATACTCGTACCTCTGTCCAATTCATCATTCTTGTGTGTACCTTTTTGTTGACAACATATAACTGGTGACCAGATAGCAATGACAGTTTTTCCAATTGTTATGTTTCAGCAGCTGTCAAAGTTACCAATGACATCCAGCTGTCAAAATATTTAGTAAGGTTTGCCTCTTCATCACGCATCGTTTTACGCTTTCCGAATGTGCACAAATTACTAAAAAGTATTGTAGAAATTCTGGTTCAGTTGTAAATATGCAATGTGAAACATACCCGCCGTAGCGGCCAGTAGGTATCGCAAAAGAGCCAGAAATGTCGATTCGGCGCTGATCAGCTGAGTTGGGCATAGCCAGAGAGTCGACTCGGCTTATTTTGCGGTTGGATTTCGGCCTACATCCATATTAGATTGCGCTGACGCAAGAATTGAAGCCGGACGACCATGGACTACACCGGGAGTTTGCTAATGGGCGCTACAAGTGTTGGTGAAGGATCCGGATTTCGGCCAAAAAATCATCTTCTCGGACGAGGCCCATTTTTGGCTCAGCGGCTATGTCAACAAGCAAAATTGCCATTATTGGAGCGAACACAATCCACAAGTGTTCTGCCAAACATCAATGCATCCACAAAGATTGACTGTTTGGTGCGGTTTATGCCATGGCGGCATCATCGGACCTTATTTCTTCCGAAATGAGGAAGGAGACACCGTCAATGGTCTCAGCTATATAGCGATGTTATCCGACTTCCTGTGGTCAGAGGTCGACAACATCGATATATCCGAGCTGTGGTTCCAACAAGAGGGCGCTACTTGCCATACAAGCTACGCAACGTTAGAAGTTGTGAAGGATAAATTTGGCAACTGGGTCATTTCGCGGCGAGCTTTCATCAATTGGCCGCAGCGATCATGCGATTTTATATCTCACACCGTTGTCATTTTATTTAAATTTCTTTCCCTATCTGGTCACCTTTTATTTGGTTTTGCCCTTGGAACACAAGCAAACGCACCGCTAAGTTCTGCCATTATGTCAATATCATCGGCGTACGTTGGTAGTTGTGTTTGCTTGTTAATTCCACGCAATTCATTCAGATATGACACAAAATTAAAGATGTCATATGACAGCGCGTTACCTTGTCTGAAACCTTTTTTGACATCAAATGTCTCGGTTAAGTCGCTACCTGTCATTCTGCACAGACGGACGAATTTGGCAGGGATGTCAAAGCTAGACATGGCTTTTTATAGCTCGGATCTATAAATGCTGTCATATGTGACCTTAAAATCGATGACCAGATGGTGGATATCGAATTGAACGTCTTGAGTTTTATCCTAGATCTGCAGGAATGTGAAGTTTAAGTCGATTGTGGACTTACCTCACTAGAACCCTGGTTATATAAGTTCAAACAATACGGCAGATAAGATTTTGTATTTAATGTTCAGCAGACATACCACTTTGATCAAAAAGTTCCAGGAATGTATTCGGAAAATTTGAAATATAAATTTATTCATCTAAATCTATGTATATTGTCTCCTTCAAAGTAATCTCCATCGACTGCAACACACTTCTGCCAGCGCTTGATCCAATCCTCGAAACATTTTTTATGTTCGGTTTTCGGTATCTCCATCAGTTCTTCCTGCGATTTTTCCATTACTTCCTCTCGGCTGCTGAAACGCGTTCCCCTGAGTCGTTTTTTAACTCGATTGAACAGAAAGAAGTCGCAGGCCACAGGGAGAAAAATCAGGTGAATTCGGTTGCTGTTGGATGGTATTTGTTGCATTTTTCGTCAAAAAATTACGAATAATGATGGCATTGTGCGACGGTGCGTTATCATTGTGCAAAATCTACGAGTTTTCTGCCCACAATTCTGGTCTCTTTCGGCGAATTGCTTCACGCAAACGTCTCATAACGCCCAAATAATACTCGTACTGTTTGTTTACTGTCTGGCCTTCTGCCAAAAATTCATGATGCACTACACCGTTGTAATCCATAAAAACCGCATTGCCTCCTTTTTTGACTGAAAACGACGTGGTGTTTTTGGTCTCGCTCGTTTGGTGAACGCCATTCACTTGCCTGATGTCTGGATTGCGTGTCGTACTCATAAACATCTCGTCTCCAGTAATGATCCTTTTGATGAATGTGGGATCGGATTCAGCCTCGCAAATCATCTCTTTTGCGACGTCAATAGGGTCTATTTTTTTTGCACGAAATTGAGGTCTTTTGGCACCAACTTTGCTGCTACACGACGGAAACCCAAATCATTAACCAAAATGTCTTGGACGGATCCATAGGCAATGTTCAAGTCCTCCGCTATCTCTCTGATGGTTAATTTGCAGTTGTTGACCAACATTTCTTTTACGAGTACTTCTTCAATGTTTTCGTCGGTTTTCGATGTCGATGGCCTGCCACTGCGGTCATCATCTTCGATTGACTCACGATCACTTTTAAACCGCTCGTGCCACTGGTAAACGACCGTTTTCTTTAGAGAATCGTTGCCGAAACACTTTTCCAAGATTTCCAACGTCCGCGCACCATTAAATCCGTTTTTTATGCAAAATTTAATACGAGTACAAGTTCGTTGTTGCAAATTTAAT
Source organism: Volucella zonaria (assembly GCA_963966105.1). Classification (NCBI taxonomy): domain Eukaryota; kingdom Metazoa; phylum Arthropoda; class Insecta; order Diptera; family Syrphidae; genus Volucella; species Volucella zonaria. The sequence continues at coordinate 133,289,600 of OZ014531.1, forward strand.
CCATTTCTAAAATTGTAAAATATCGCCAACACACACAGAGATAGATGTACTCATGGCTACGTATCGTACAAACCGTTTATTACAGAGAGTCTCAAGCCTTTTAAACGATTTTTATCCGCGATGGAATTCAAACGTGATAGAGGCTGGAAAACCACAAGTTGCTATCGTTAGAGCTCTCCAGCACCTCAATGTGAATAAATCATTTGTGCCTCGAATCATAGCTCGTTACCGTGATACTGGCAGCGTTGCAAAACACCATGGAGGTGGTCATAAAATAACAGCAACATCAGCAGAAATGGTTCGGAAAGTGAAGGCTCGAATTGAGCGAAATCCGCGTCGAAGCGGAAGGAAAATGGCTCGTGAGCTCAACATATCATTGAAACGGATGCAACACATACTCAAAAATGAGTTTGGGCTCAAGCCATTGAAGTTCCAAAAAGCACACGATCTTACACCGCAACAGAAAAAAGTTAGAGTCGAAAGGGCGAAGGAGTTGCTACACTTGCACGAAAGTGGTGAGTTGCCGAATTTGGTTTTTTCCGATGTGTCGCCATTTGTTATCGAGCAATATATCAACAAACAAAATGACCGAGTTTACTTGCCAGAGAGGCCCTTCGAACATTTACACCTTCAGACGGGCACCAGAAAGCAGGCAGCACCGATGATGATGGTTTTGGGCCGCCATAATCGCCGATGGTCGCTATCCGTTCGTATTTTTGGACCGTGGCGTCAAAATTAATGCGATCGTATACCGTGAAGCCTTGGGCAAGTAATCATTTCGGTCGGAGACCGTGGACATTTCAACAAGACTCGGCACCGTCTCACAAAGCGCGCGTCAACCAAGATTGGTTAAAAAACAATGTTCCACACTTCATTTCTTCGACACAATGGATTGCAAACTCTCCGAATGCAAATCCGTTGGATTTCTCTGTCTGGGGTTTTTTGAAGGCGAAGGTTGGCACTAAAAAATACCAAAGTTTGGACCACCTCCAACAAGCACTTCGCCGGGAATGGGCCAAAATACCGCAAAGCCATTTGCGTGCAACGTGCGATGCTTTCTTCGGCCGTCTCAAGGCCATTATTCGCGCCAAAGGTGGACATATTGAAAATTACTGATGCAATTTGAAAATTGATGTATTTTCCAACATCTCTTGCATTGGCACAATAAAATTTATCAAAAGATAAAAAAATTATAGCATTTTAAAAAGTTGCAGTTCGAGTAAGTGACCATGTAGTTGGCACAGTTGAGTTTGTGGTTCCGGCAAGTAGTATGATCTATTGTGCCTGGCGGCGGTATGTTGGGGTTCGTCCGCGTTAAAAATCTGCAGATGAAATTTTTCTGTATTCTCAGCACCAACTCTGACTCTACTATTCATCTCTACAGGTTTCTGTCCGGATGTTATTGACTTGATACGTTCTTTTTACCTTTTGGTAGAACTTCGGTACTTTGTTCCAAGAGTACAAACTCTCAATATCTTCGATCGCGCTGTTCTTGTGCTCGGAGAAGCCGATGTTTTTTCCGTCTTTCCTGCAGTGCTATTTTGTACGCTTCTTATTTAGCTACATTTGCTTGTCGGCATTCTTCATCAAACTTCAAACTTCAACAAACATCAAACAAATAGGCGCTGATCGGGTGAAACCCGGCACCCCAGTTGCGGCGTTTCGGGCTGCACGTCGGCAGAGTTGGTGAGAGATCTCGAAATACGCGTGCAGCAAAGATTCTACAATAACTGTCTCTTGCGATTGCAGTTTTCTGCGTTATATCTTCTCACAGAAGTTCTTCTTTATTGGGGTACTTGGCAAATCCGCATTCGTATCTTGGCTGTAACAAGGCGGGAATGCGAGTTAATGTTTGCTGCTCGGGGGGTTCGAACGTCCAGAATTCTGGAGGCAAAATGATGAATTTGGTTTAGTATTTCAAGATCCGGAGACCACCATGGCCCCTGTGTATATTGAGATAAGGAAACTAAGTGCTGGCTATAGTGACATTTCGCTCCACTGACCACAGCAAAGTATTGTGTAGGTTATGCTTATATGCTTACAAACTGTCCTCCCAAAGATGTCCCCCTTTCTCGACCTGGCGTTATACTTAGGATATCACTCATCTGTCGTGTTGAGAAGCACGAATAAACATTCTTTAGGAAATTCAATTGCAGACATGGTGTTATCAGTCGCGTAAACTTTCCGATTGTACTTTCAAAGATGTCTGTGATATCTGCTTTACATCTGTGTAGTAGCCTTAGTTTATTTGCTGCGCTTGTTCTGAACATTTCATATACACATTCACATATCGTTATCGTGTTTTTTCGTTTTCCAAGGTTTTGTCAACAGTTTGTAAGTCCGTCTTTAACCAAGGGTTGCTTATAAACAGTAGGATACTTACGAGGGGCGTTCAATATATTCTCGGTATCGATATGAAGGAAAATGCGAATTCAATTTAAATTGTTTTTATTTTTCAATATGATCTCCCCTTACATCAATGCATTTGTTACATCTTGAGATAAGCTTTTTTAAACCCTCAAAATAATAAATTTCCTCTTTCTCTGCAAAATACCGGCTTGAGTTCTTCATCATCCGAAAATCTTTTTCCACGAAGACATTTTTTCAAATCCGGAAACAGGAAATAATCACTAGGGGCAAGGTCTGGACTATAGGGTGGGTGTTGGATTTCTTCGAAACCACAATCTCGCGCAGCAGCCTTGGAAACTCGCGCCGTGTGAACAGGAGCGTTGTCATGAAGAAGCAACACACCCGCTGCGAGTTTACCCCGTCTTTTCTTTTTAATTTCCTCCCGCAAATTATGCAAAGTGGAAGCGTAGGATGTGGCGTTGATGGTTTCACCTTTTTTTTTGTACTCAATGAGCAAGATTCCCTTTGAGTCCCAAAAAACTGTGGCCATGAGCTTTCGGGCAGACGGAGTGACTTTGAACTTCTTCGGGGGGTCTGTTCCTTTTTTATGCCACTGCATGGACTCTTGTTTGCTTTCAGGGTCATAGTGGTGGACCCATGTTTCGTCCCCAGTAACAATTCGATCCATAACACCGTCCGCGTTCTCACTACACATCTCCAAAAGCTCTCTACAGCATGCGATTCTCACTTTTTATCTGAGGCGCTGTGAGCATTCGTGGCACCCACCTTGCACTGACCTTTGAAAGGTTAAGATGGTCATGAAGAATGGTGTGAATGGTACCAATTGAAAGCTTGGTGATCTCTGCCATCATTTTCACCTTTATTCGGGCATCCTCAAGAACAAGTTTTTCGACTTCTTTGATGCTTTCTCCCGTACAAGCAGTAGCCGGGGCGCCGGAGCGGGGGTCGTCCTCAATGCTCTCTCTGCCTCTCTTGAACTCACTTGACCACTTTTGCACAGTTGATAATGAAGGTGCAGAACCCTGGTAAACAGCCACCACCTCTTCATGAATAGTTTTTTGACTTTTTCCTTGCTTAGTGAGAAATTTAATTACAGCGCGATGCTCAATTTTCACCATCATCGTCTCAGTTGCCATTATGATTCTGTTTAACTAGAGATAAAACGCGAATTAATAATCACATTTATATTAAATTTTACATGAATGCACTAAAATAATAGTGTTACTTGATAAATAAGTCAATTTATATATGCAACCACAGCTTCACCCCGATACCGAGAATATGTGGCCGGGTAGTAAAAAAAACTGCACAATACCCCAGACGTGGATGGCAAAAGCCTTTCTGAGACCTCTTTGGCAAAAGCAGCTAAATATTCCGCATTCAGTAACTTGCTTCGGGTACTGACCCTCTATATTTCCATCTATTCACCTACATATAGATTCTTCCAATTGGGACTTCCGAACTTTGACAATTGATAGCGGCCATATTGTTAAAGCTACATCTGTCAAATTAGCTGTCATTTATTTAGCCTGTTTTGCCAAATCTTCATGGACGGACATAGCATTCAACAACACGTGCAAGTGCTAAAATTGTTTTATCAAAATGGGTGTTCTGATCGGGCAAGATTCCACCAGCTTCGCCCATTTTACGGTCACCATAATCGTCCTAACGAAAAGAACTATTCGCAGTGTGGTGGATAAATTTAAGTCCACTGGTTCAGTAAACGATAAACCAACACCAGTACGTCGACGAAATGCAAGATCTGCCGAAAACCTTTCCGCTGTCTGTTAGATTGTGTAGGAGAATCTGAGGCAGTCGATTTCGCGTCGCTCACAAGAACTCGGGCTTTGGCAGACCACAACTTGGCGAATTTTGCATCGTGACTTGGGCCTGCACCCGTTCAAAATTCAACGGACCCAGGAGCAGAAGGTAAACGACCATAGACAACGAAGTGTGTTCGCTGAATGGGCTTTGGGGCAGTTGGACACTGACCCTAATTTTCGCCGAAAAGTAATATTTAGCAATGAATGGGTACGTCAGCAAACAAGATTGTTGAATTTGGAACGATAATATCCACATGAGATCCAAGAGCGTCCCATGCATCCCGAAAAAGTCACTGTTTGATATGGATTTTGGGCTGGCGGCATCACCGGTCCATATTTCTTTGAGAACGACGTTGGCAGGCCATCACCGTCAACGGTGAACGCTATAGGTCGATTTCTTTTGGCCTGAATTGGATGATATGGACACCAATGACATTTGGTGTCATGCCACGTTGGAAATTTTGCACGAGCGATTCGAGAGCATGGTTATCTCACGTGGAGGTGATGTGAACTGCCCACCGAGATCGTGCGAATTGATCCTGTGTGACTTTTTTTTGTGGGGTTTTTTGAAGTTGCAAACCTATGCGGATAAGCAACAAACCATAGCGGCCCTCAAAGCCAACATAACCCTTGCCATCGGTCAAATTCAGTCTGATTTATGTGCCAAAGTCATGGAAAATTGGACATTTCGGATGTGCGCCACCCAGAAAAGCCGCGGCAGACATTTGAACGATGTTATATTCCATACATAATGGCATCGATAGGCCTTTCAAACGAATAGAAAATGTCGATGATATCTATTTAAATTTAAAGATAGGAAGCTTTTAATGAAAGGCCCTTTAGATTCAAATCTGAAAAGTCCTTATTGAGCTCTGCTCCAAATATTGTACATTGAAACAGCTCATGTAGGAGGAAAGTGACATTAAAACCACTAGATTTCTTCTAAAGTATATTTTAGGAAAACCTACGTTTTATTAAAAATATTTTATTAAATACAAACTCCACCAACATCATGTTGAATGCTTGGCATTTCTATAACAGTTTCGCTGCCGCATGCTGCGCTCCCAGTTGTTCCATAGGAATTGAGGTCAGAGTCAGCTAAGAATATATGTAAATATTTATAATAACTTTGATGAAAATAAGAGACAAATGAAATTCTCTGCCACCTAATAAGTCCTTAAAAATGGGGTCTTTGACCACATCAGCAATCTTCTCCCTCAAATCAACAAAATCCAGATCATTACTTCCAAACCATTCATTCATTTGCTGTTCCATTGAATTCTAAAAAAAAAAATAATAAATTTATTTGTGAAAGAATAAAATGTAAGCAGATTCTTTTACATCTATCAGATGAGTTCCACCACATAGTCCGGTCTCTTCCATTTGGGTTGTATCCAAAATAGCATCTCTGCCCAAGTCTCCATTGTCCATTTCTTTACAACCCATTACGAAACCCTTAAATTCGAATTTATTTATTTTATTTCATTTTTATTTTCAATAAAACAAATTTTATATATATTTTTTTTCACAAACCGTTAACATATAAAACGATAAAAGGAACAAAAAATCCATTGTCCACTGTTTGAAGTTGATATACTCGTACGTACTTTCACTGGAGCTGACGAATACGTGTAGGTTTTTTGAAAATTAAATTTCAGAGTAACCAAGCTAATGGAGTGTGCAAAAGTATCTGCCATTCTATGAAGTAACATATTATATGCTTAATGGCGCAATTTATTTTAATCTGTAATTACATAAATGCCTAAATGATATGGATAGCCATCGTTTAATGTTTTTTGTCTGTCCAGCGAAATTGCTTCAGAATTTTTGATTTACGCATGGAATCCGCAATAAAAAGATAAGTATTTAATTGGACATTATAAAAAATGGCTCCACGAGGGTGTACTGTGTTAAAAATTGGCATCATTATATTTTTCATACAGAAACGTCGACATAGCGATTTTGAAAAACACTTTCTGAAGCAAAATTAGTTCCCTTTAAATTGACTAATCGCTTTGACATCTTATTTGAAGAGGAAATGTTAAAAACATAAAGAAGGACACATTTCAGGTGTTCCCATATTTTAACAAAACGGTGCAATGAACTTTACCATAAGTTCGTTTAGGAACTTCGAACACCTTCATCTGTTGGTTGAAATTTGAAAGACCCCGAGTCAAGCCGCTCAACATATCTTGAGTCAAAAAGGCCAAGCGCAAACTTCCGTTCTTACTGCGGGAACTTACTCTACGGAGTAAAAAATTATATCATGGTTGATAACATTCTACAGTGTGTTTGTTGTCAAAGTTTTGAACTCGCCGCGTCAAACTACAAGATACAGCCTCGACGCGTGAAGTGCAGAAAGAAATACAAATGCCAAGAATGCGCTATAGGTAAGGATGGAGCCACAGAAAAAATCACCTTTCGTGTGCTTTATGTAGGAGCTCGAAACTGCAAACTGTCATAGGTAATTTAAGTTCCAAGATATAACAAAGAGCAAAGTTGGCCCGACATCAGAGAGTGGACGTTAAACGTCCACCTGTTCACAGTCAAACACGAGCCGACACTCGTCAAATTGCATATGCTTAAAGATTTCAAATCAGCCTCGGCGTAGAGCGTAGAGCGCTGGAAACTGCTTACTTCTGTTCTGGTGCAGACGGCTTAGTTTCAGCGTCAGGTGTTTGTTTCTTTTGTGTTTGTTCATTTGTAATGACTCGCGAATTTAGAGTGGATATAGCAAAATACGAGGGCTAAAAAGTAATCATTTTTCCACGTACGTTCACTCCTGTAAATTCAGATCAGCTGTTTTGGCATTTAGTGAAACACAGGTAGATTCCCGCCCACACCACTCAGATCACTCTGATCTGAAGCTACCTGGCTACGAACTAGTGCCATTTATGTGCGCAGTGATGTAGCTTACCACATTCCATCACAATGTAGTCCCTGTTCCAATCCGGAATTCATTTTCCTGTGGTTAAAATTCCATCTCCGTAAGCAAATTATCCACTACTGCTTTATTTACAGAAGCCCCAAACTGGACAGCAACTCGACCTTTCACGAGTTTGATGCGCTGTCTGATGCCATTCAAAGAATTGTATCCCTGTATCCCCATTCTGGGCAGACAACACCCGAAGGACGGTGTGTTGAGATCTTGGCTGCGGAGAACAACTTAACCCAGCTTGTAAATGAGCCCACGCGGATACCAGACGTTGATAGGCATACCGCCAATACTCTGGATTTGTTATTAACTTCTGTTATCGATATCCACATGTGTTTCTTAGCTCCAATAATATAATGATCCGCGTCAGACATTCAAAAAACTGGAGGAGTTCCTTGCGTTAATCGCAATCTGATCAATTTGGTGGACGGTTTTCGAAATCGTGTGCCGTTTATAGTAGCAATATGTCCCGCAACACAAAACCAATGAGCCTGTGTCCGTTTTTAGAGTAATAGTGTGGAAGGTCTACATCTCCACTGTATTACCAACGATGCCCTCATTGCATAGCTTGTCATTAAAATCGTTGTGTCGAGGAGCTCGTAGTACCAGCCCGCTATCAAGGGCGTGGGCTTTTATGAGGCTTATGTTGGCGAATTCACCCTTTACGAGAATCGTCGCCAGGTGTTCATTTACATGCCTGAAGTTCAAGACTTGTTTCCTAAGCCTTCCTATTATGGCAAATCCGTATCCGAGTAGGGATTTACTCATGATGTTAACGGGCAACACCACTGGGAGTTAGGGAAAGCTCTACGCTACAAACTTGATTTTTGCGCTCTTGACCCAATTCAGGTTACGAGTCAGTAGTTTCACGATTAATCAGTTTGTCAACGTGTAGACATCATCTTTCCACGCCGAGCAAATGACACGGTTAGGAATATGTAAATAATCCATACTCGATTCCAAGCGATTGAGTACCCTGATTAACTTAAGGAAAGCTGATATCTTCCAGGTTGAAAATACATTCATGGTGTATTGTGCTACTAGGAGATATTAGCCTCGAGTATTGCTAGGATAGCTATGCAGACATTTGAATACCACGATATACAGGCTTTACTGATGCCTTATACTCCCCGGAATCTGCTGGTTTGGTTAGATTTAAGTGATGCCCTGCCATTTCTTCAATATCATACTTCAGAGCCTAAGTTTCAGCCTAATCTGAAGCTCCACTCCATTAATTGAGTAAGGGAAAACAAATGCGCCGTAAAATTTATTTTGTCAATCAATAATTAAGTAAGCTCTGTTATTTGAAACTCTTCACGCTTACCTTCAACTCATCTCTTACTTCAAGGCTCTGTCAACATGCTGCAAAGGCTCAGGGATAACCTATTTTGCAGAAATCGGTGAACTCTGCCAATCGCATCAAAACAACTACACGGACCTCGTTCTGATGAATATCGTAAGTAATTTTGTTTTATCCCAAACATCTCTAAACAACATTTGGCTTCTAGTGTGAAATACAGTGCTACCTAAATATTTTCCATATAATCCTTGATGATGGAAACGTTGAAAAGGAGCGCCTCATCAACCTTCTGAACAATGACATTGCCAATGATGAGATTAAGCCTCGATTAATGGCCTACACTGATGTATGCTTGAATCAAGGTAGTGTTTTGGAAAGTGATGCCTCAACATCGTTCGAAAAATGTTGTTTATTTGTTGTTTTTAATTTTAGTTGACTTTATGAAGGCCAACGCGACGTATAAAGCAAGTTGCCAACCTTATTACGCTGCACTGATCGATTGTATTCAAGAGCAAATTTTCACGAACTGTCCAGAGAAGGCCAAGAGCTTGTCAAGTTCCTGCATGGGCTTCACGTCGTTCATAAGTGAATGTTCTGTCAGCATTTTACGGATAGTGTATGGGGGGAAACATAAACCGAATTTCGATGCATCTGATAGTAATTATGACTCATCGGATTATGATTCCGATTCAGATTCAGATTCAGAGTCATATTCAGATTCAGATTCAGGGTCAGGTTCGTCGTCCGAGTCAGAGTCGTCTTCTGATGAAGACTCATCTTCATCTCTCGAATTGGAGTCAACTACAAGATTCGATCCACATACTGAATCAGAACCCTGATAAGTACACCGTCGATGTGGTCTCCCCTTTAGGCTCGTGAGACCATTGCGTCATATCGGCAAATTTCTCGTATACTGACAACATAGTTAGAGAAAAAAATCCTAAAAGAACAGTATGGCAATACGAGGAAGCCGATTGGAGCGGACTTAACAACTTCTTTAGGAATTTTAACTGGTCGTTATGTTTCCTCGATAACAACGTGGATGCCCTCTGCTGATATGATCACTGACACTATTTTCCTTTAAATGAGATCCTTTATCCCTTCTGGGATTAAGAGTATCAGACAAAAAGAAAAGGCATTGTACTACTCGAGCTGTAAAGAGGCTGTCGAGGTTAGAGAAGTGTTTTTTCGGTCCTACAAGACCAACACAATAGAGGAAAACCGAAAAAAATCGTGTGGAATTCTAATACAACCAAAAACTGAAGCAAATAATACAACAATGCCCCAAAAATAGTAAAAGTTTTTGGTCGTTCATCAAAAATATTAGAAATTCTACCTCATCCTCCATCCCAAAGCTAACTTACGATGACATTCCAGCTGTCAGCTCACACTTACTGCACACTTTGCGGTCAGTTCAACACTTCCAGATTGTGCTTTGTCTCCGCCAACACTTGAGTGAGTCGAATCTTCAATGGGACGAAATCACTTTCGCACTCGTGTAGTAGCAAGAGTACTCAAAGATCTTAACATCCGCAAATCCGCAGGCCCAGATGGCATATCTCCCCTTCTTCTGAAGAGGTGTTCTTCCACGCTGGCAAAACCACTGCGTTAGCTTGTTCATCAATCCTACTCTTTAAGACTCTTTCCGAGCAGATGGAAAACAGCATTTGTCCAGCCCATTCCTAAAAAAGGCGAATCTTCTTCAATCTCCTCCTATAGACCCATTGCACTTACGTCCCTTCTCTCCAAGGTCATGGAAACGCTGATTCATCGTCAGCCCTTGAAATATCTCGAAACACGAAAACTTCTCAATGACCGGCAATATGGTTTTCGTAGCAACAGATCCAATGGTGATTTGATGCCATGTCTCACCGAAAAGTAGAACCAAAGCGTACATCAATCTGGCGAAAGTAAGATAGTTGCACTTAATATTTCTAAGGCATTTGACAGAGTTTGGCTTCAGGCTCTTTTGTCAAAAATGCGTGCATTTGGGATCGACGACTCTGTTCTTCAAATGGATTAGAAACTTCCTTTCGAAACGTTCAATTCAAGTTGTCTTGGATGGTTTCAAGTCTGATGTTCACAAAATAAATACTGGTGTACCCCAGGGCTCCGTTCTATCTCCGACGCTCTTTTTAGTTTTAATCAATGACCTCTTGTCTCTTACTTCTAATCCAATATAATCCTTTGCTGACGACAGTACTCTCTGCTTTTCATATTCGTCCCCGGACTTACGTCCCTGCTTTCCGCATGTAGAACGAAAACGGCAGGGTAGGTTAAGCTCATTAAATTCTGATTTTAACAGCATAACCAATTATGGAACTGTCAACAGAGTGGAATTTAATGCTTCCAAAACACAATGCTGTCTGCTGTAATTAACGCGAAATTCAAATACCCAGCCATTATCCATGAATGTCACTTGCATCGTTGAATCCGAAAAACTTTCCATTCTCAGTATGTGTGTCAATAAGATCTTACGTTGGAATGACCACATATTCGATGTTGTCAAAAATGCTGCGAAATGTCTAGGTTTCCTAAACCGATGCAAGAAATATTTCGCACCCTCTGATCTGGCCTCAATACGCCTGAAATTGGAGTACAATACTCACATCTGGTCAGGTGCTCCTAAAACCTAAACGCGATAAGACTCGTAGGTGCTGACAATATCACACCGTCATTCAACACCCTCGAACACAGACGTAATGTCTCTTGTCTCACCTTGTTGTATCGCTATTTTTACCACCAGTCCTGCACCGAAATTGCCAGTAGCATTCTACCCCTTCTAACTTTTAACCGCAATACCCGTCTCGCTATAAATGCTCATCTGTATACCCCCAAGCCCACTTTCGGACGTACTCTGAAATATCGTGATTCGTTCCTAAGCCGTACAACTCGCTTATGGAATGGTTATAATAAAACCGAGGCTGGCAATTGGTTTTACAAGCTTTAGCCTTAAGTTAGAACGCCCAAGGTCAGGTACAAGGCTAATGTTCAGCTTGCGGTGACCAGTTATGGATCAGAGATAAATCTTCATTTAATTTGAAGGTTAGCTCCTCAATCTTACTCATAAGATGGGCCAGGTAAAGCTGAGTCAGCGTAAACGTGGATTGCAACATGTTTGCAAACTGATGGCAAGCCATTTATGAAAGCACAGAATAGGATAGGTCCGAGAATTGATCCCTGAGGTACACCATGCCTTATTATTATAAGGTCTGAAGATTTTCCTCCAGCGATAACCGTTTGCCACCTTTTAGACAGATAATTCCTAATAAGTTTAACAGACGGGTCGCTGAAACCAAAAAAGTTATGGAGCTTCCAGCACAGGCAAAGTAATGTCATGAATCCTCTATCAAAGTTACGCTTTATATCGTCTAAGATGCTAATCATGGCCAAAGAACAACTATGATTGGTTCTGAAACCAGATTTTAAAAGGCTAAGGACGCTATTCGAAGATAAGTGAGTCATTATTTGTTTAGAGAATAGTTTTTCAAACAACTTAGTTAGGCACGGTAATACGCTGATAAGCCTATAGTCAGTAGGGGGGTTGCATTTGATTTGTTGACCACCGGAATGACTTTAGCGATTTTCCAAAATTGAGCAAATATGGATGCCGTAATGCTGTGGTTGAAGATTAAAGTCAGTCATATCGGAGCAAGTTCCCAGAAAAAAGTCATTTAGAACATCAGGATCTAAGTCATATTGTACACTGATAGTATTAACAGGAACACGAATCCGGCGCAAGTTAAACCATTGCTGTTTGGGTGGACGTGAACTACTTAATTTGGAATCGTTGTAGTTGGTTTCGTTTTCATATGATACCCCTCTTAAACCTAATCCAGCCTGCAACCACGTACCAAAGAGCTGAACTAACTGCAGAATGTAATTTTGGTAGGTCAATAGTGTTAAAATCTCTGTATATGAAAGATAATGGGACAGAACGGTGTAAGTACAGAAGAGAAGATCAGGGTCAAAGATATCATCCAGGTAGAGTTGGTTAAAAAGGAGAACTCATAAGGGATCAGAAACAATCATAAAGTCAAGCAGGCTGGAGATAGTGCTGCCAGAGAATCGCGTTGGATTGCAGTTATTTACGATATGGAATCCAAAAGAATATTTGGAAAACATTATAAAGGCCGGCATTGAAGTCGCGGAAAATTCAGAGAGAGCACTGAGCAAGGGCTGAGGAGAGCAGCTTCTATTCGGGCTATAAGCGCAGGATATTAAAGGTTTATTGGAGCCGTCAGAAACATTTACTATTAGGTACTTAATGCCTATTGCCTCGGAAGTATCAAGAACCTAGCACTTCAATGAAGAATTAACATACATTGCTGCTCCTCTTCCAATCGAGTAATTTCTGTATAAATTATAATTAGGTAGTGAGTAAAATAAATCAGGATTATTAGGTGAGAACCAGTTCAAAAACAGATAGCGAAGATAGTCTAATTTATATACAGTGTTGTGCAAAACAAAAGCAACAAATTTAGTTCGAACGTATAAATGGAAATAATTTTTCGAAATAATTTTCGAAAAAAAATTAATTGTAGATGTTTTTAATGAAGAAAAAGAATAGTGTATAGTATTTTCTAAAAGAATAACAACTCGTATATATGAAAATAACAAGAAAAACCAGTATATGTATGTAATATATGACAGTGTGCAAAACTAAAGCAACAAATCTAATACTTTGTATAGGAGCCCTTATTTTTAGCAACTTCAGCAGATCTGAGTGGCATCGAAGATATTAAATTTGAAATTATGGTTTCCGGTATTTTTTGCCATTCAGTTTTTAATGCTTGAAACAGTTCTCACTTATTCGTAAAACGTTCTCTTGCAGTCCGTCGCTTTAGTATCCCGAATAGATTTTAAATGGGATTCAAGTCTGGTGATTGTGCCGGCCAATCAACAACTTGCACCCTATTGACGTTTAACCAATCCCTTACAACCTTCGACGAGTGCTTCGTGTCATTATCATGCTGAAACACCAATCGAAGCGACATATTCTATTCAACATGGGGCATCATTTCCATCTCCATAATGCTTTTATATTTGAAACGATCCATTATCCCTTCAATCTGGTGAAAGGGACCAACACCATTGGCTGAGAACCATGTCCACACCATCACACTACCACCTTCATGCTTCCGAGGATTGAGTCTCTCTACTTTCCGACGTCTAACTTTTGACGTACCATCTGAATTGACCAGATTGAACTTAGATTCGTCCTGAAAAGGACAGTTCGCCAATTGTCTATGGACCAATTCAGATGCATTTTGGCGAAATTTCACCTAATGATTTATAATGAGTTGTTTGGCTTATGTTTATGCTTTCAAAACAAGATATTTAGAAAAGTTCCCTTTTCTGCAAATGCAGTTTTTTAAGCATAGGTTTTCTCGCAGGCCTGTCACTTTTTCAGTCGTTTTCGATTGCTCGTCTTTGAACTGTAGCTGCATGAACGAGTAATTTAAGTGATGTCACAATTCTTTGGGAAGCCACAAACGGGTCTTGTTTAAATAAAGCGCAAATTCTTCTATCCATCTTCGGGATCCAAAGTTTTTCGTGGTCGGCCTCCCAAACGCACTGTTCCTACATAGCCCTTTGATTTATATTTTTTGATTAGCCGAGAAACAATGGATCTGTTTATATAGTATTTCTTGGCTATAGAAATTTGAGCCTCGCCATTAAAAAACTGTTCAATTATTTGAGATTTAATTTCATCACTAAATTTATTTCTAGCCATAGCTGTAGATCCTCTAACAAGAAGGATATCCGTTTGACTGATCTACGACTCATTTCCTTATACGTAGGTAAGAATATTGTTGCGTGCAAATCACGCCCCAAAAATCCTCCACTTTTTTTTCCATCTGTTGTCTGTTGACCTCTTCGTTTCTCCTCCACCTTCTTGTGTTGTCCCTTCCTTTCTTTCTTCCCGTCATGCTCTGGATGCCACGGTACAGGTGGATCCTCTGAATTCAGTTTCCTCCACCAGCCTACCGCTCCAGAGATGACTACATAGGTACCCCTGATAACCAGGCGGACGGCTTGGAAACTCTAGCGGATGGACGGTCCGCCCCTTGATGCCCCGAGAGGTCAACACAATTGGCAATGGCCGCGAGCCCACATTACCTGATATTGTTTGCCCCAGCTTTATAAACTTGTATAACCCCCTACCTCAACAAAAGTAACTAAAAACGAAATTGTAAAGGAAAGCCCACAATTCCCCGCGGTCGATACTCGGTTCCCTATGTCTGCAAGAAGGTTTACAAACAAGTTTTCCTCCCTAGCCGGCGGTCTCAATTAAAGCTCTCAACCTTAGCTTTGGTTTCGGGTCAGAGGGCTGGCTTCGAACCAAAGCAATCACTTGGATGACAAAACAAACAGAACGAAAAAACATAACACGCAAACATAGAACATCGACTGGTGTGATTGGCTGGGGATTCAGTGAGAAGCTGTTGGAGCTCTGGATGTGATTCCCTTTGCTCTAACAGCTGAATTGACGGAACCCCATGTGTGTGTTTCTGTGCGTATGAGTGGCGGCGATGGCCAAAAAGGCGAATAAGCTCATTCGATAGCTTTCTTAAGAGCAAGAGCCAACAAAAAAAAGAGAGAAAAAAAGAACGAATGCCAAAAAAATGACGACAACGAAAAAAAAACCAGAAGAGAAAAAAAATCAACAAGAACATGAACGAGAATAAGAACGAGAACAAGAACGAGGACAAGAACAAAAAAATAAAACAAATCGAGGACGAGAGACACCTAACGGATACGACTGGACGAAAGTCGGTGATTGTGGCGGAGACGGCTCACCCTCCTCCATCAGCAGAAACCCAGCTAGAGAGCGACCCCGCATAAACCAGATAAGTACTTTATGCGCGCACTGATAATAAAGAAACGTTTATTTACTTTTCGTATTTAGCTTTATTTTCTATGGTCCGTATCTCACGATGGTTTGCTTAGCACTAAACTCTACCTACAGGCAGACTCTCTTACACTTACAATTACAATATATCTTTAGCAGTGTTACCACTTTGTTATTCTACTACATTCCCGTTATTTTGAAACCGTTGGTAAGACGGTTAGATTTCACTACTTGCGTGACCCGCTAGCCGTGACGGTACGACAACGCAGAGCTGTGGGCCTTCCGTTGGCCGACCCGTTAAAGTCAAATTAATCCAAAATTTTTAAGTAACTTTTTTCTGACAAAACTTTGGGCATACCCTGTGATCCCTAAAAAAAAAAAAGAAAAATAAATTATACAACAATAAATTGCCCGTCAGGGAAAAATAATTTGCGCATTTTTTTCTCAGTTGTTTTCCCAATTTTGCAATAAACAATTGGTTGTCGCCTACCTGTTGCGTTTGTTAGCAGTTTTGTGTTGAGCGATCTTCCATTTAAACGTTCGAACTAAATTTGTTGCTTTTGTTTTGGACAACACTGTATATTAAAGCTTCTTGCATTGATGTAACAAGCCTTAAATCCCTCCTGATGTCTGGACAAAACATTAATCATCGCACGTTTGGATTTTTCGTTTATTCTATTTTGGTGAACGCTATGCTATGCCGCTAACAAGTTCAAAATGCTTGGTGAGAGGATAAGAATTAAGGAAAAAGGAGTTAGAAATAGATGAAAGTAGCTCAAAGGAGGACGTTGTACATGAAGTGAATTAAGCGTATAGAAATGAAAAACTAGGCATGATACGAGTAGATAAAAGAAATACAAGAATTTAATAAAATAAAACGTAAAAATTATAAATATAAAAGATAGAGTGATCTAATAAAAAGAGACGTAGTGTAATAATTCAAAAATTAAAAAGAAAACAGAATAAACAATAAAGTCGCGGCTGCGGTAATTAGTGATGGGCAGCACTAGCAGCATGCAGGTCATCGGAGCATTCGTCCAGAAAGCTTTTTCCGTCGGAGAGCTTTTTTACATACAGAGATCCAACTTTAATGTAAGCAGCAAACAGCTGTTTTTTGCGTTTAAGCGAGAGTGCACTTAGTCGGAGAGAGCTACGAGTAGTTTGTGTTGTTAGACTCTCATTCAAGTACAATAACAGCTGTTTTCTAGCTCTATTGCGACGTCATGAGAACTAAGTTCTCTATTATTTGCTTTTCTAAAGCTTGCAGCTGATTTGAGACTGAACATTTTGTCTTGGAGGTTATTAAACTTGAGCACTACTGAAGATGGTGTTGGGTTGGACTTGTTATTGCTGCTGTTGCGCTTTCTTATACTGAAAAGATCTCTTCACTGAGGTGACTTACAGTCAATCGAGTGACACAATAGGCTGAATATGGGCTTAAGATATTCGTTTGGGAACTCCGGTATACCAAAGGGAACACAATCTTCAGCAATTGACTTGCTCTCCAAGGAGTTGATTTGCTTACTAGTGCTCAGTAGTTCAGTCTAATGCATGTGTGAAACAGCATTTGAGCGATCAAGTTTGTTTACGCGTTTCGTCAAGCAGGCGATATTAGCTCCAAATTCTTCAAATCGCTTCACTCATATTGCATTTATCAGTATTTTTGGGATTTTTCTTGATTCATCCATTAGGCCTTGTCGAAGTAGTTCCATATGCTTGGTAAGATGTTCATCTACGGCATTAAAAGAAGGAGTTTGGTTGTTGATGGATTGATTTCTAGACGGAGAATTCAACTGGGTGCGTGTAGACAGAAGGCCTTTATAAGGGGCGCCTTTAGAGGGCGTATTAGGGAGAGACATTGTATGTATAGGAAGTGATTAATGGTCAGTCGTTCATAGACCTCGATAGAGGACGGATGTGTTTCGGCTTCTTTTCAAGTGAAATACTCGTAGTAATAAAAACAAAAAAAAACAATTAGAAACTTTTTGGCCAAGTGCTTCGGTGGCGCAGAAGTAGTGGTGTCCGACCGACAAAACAGGGGTCGTGGGTTCGATTCCCGAAAAAGTTGCATCGACTTTTTATTTTTAAAAGTGAATAAAAAAAAAAAAAAAAAAAACAATAAAGCTAAAGTGGTGGTAAAGTGTGGTCTATCACGTGATGGATTGTGAAGAGCGGTCCGCTGTGGCTATAGCGGGACCTGCTGAAGTGTCAGGTGAGGCTTCGAGTGGTTCGAGCCAAACACCAAAAACAAAGAGAAGGAGGAAGCTTCCAACTTCCACCTTGGTAAAACGTCCCACCCTATCAACGGCAAACAACTTCGCTTCATTGGCAGCAAGCGAATCTGATGATGAAGAGGAAGAGATGGAGGCCATTAGTTGTAGCATCAAAATGCTACAACAAAGAGTACTGGCCATAAAAGAAAAGCAAATGGTCAGAAGGAAGAGGGAAGAGCAGGAGAAATCCCAACAACAGCAGCATGCTCAAAAGCAGGCACAACAACAAAAGCCTAAGAGACACCAGCAACAACAACAAGAGCAGTCACAACAACTGCAACAGCTAAAACAGCAGCAGCCACAACAACGGCAACAGCAAAAACAGCAGCAGCAGCAACAACAACAACAACAACAGCAGCAGCAGCGGCAGCAGCAAAAACAACAACAACAACAACAACACCAACAACAACAACAGCAGCAGCAGCAGAAGAAGAAGAAGGAGAAGGTGCCTCCTATCAACACCTATAAATTGGAGGTAAATGCTACCAAGGACCTGTGTAGGCTGGTCATTGGTAATAATTTTAATATTAAGAGATTGGGGAATGATCGCCATGCCATCCACTGTAATACAGTGGAGGGCTACGCGAAAGTAAAAGAGCTCTTAAAGGAAACGACGACGGAGCACTACTCATTCACACCGAAGTGTGAAAAGCGGCAATCGATGTTGCTGAAGGGGTTGGAACCGTCTTCTGATCCTGAGGAGATCCTGGCACTGCTCAAAGAGAAGGAGTGCGAAGGACTCAAGTTCGTGGGGGTAAAGCCATTTACCACAGCTAGAGCCAGGCGGGAGAAACGGAGTCTGCCGTTCTTCCTAGTGCAGCTCAGTCCCGAAAGCCGTCTGGATAGTCTGAGGAGTATCAATGTCCTAGACTACCAGGTGGTTCACTGGGAAAAATTAAAAAGGAGCGAAGGCGTTATACAATGCGTTCGCTGCCAGAGGTTCGGGCACGCCGCGTCGAACTGCCAAATGCAGCCTCGATGCGTGAAGTGCGCAAAGAACCACAGTTCCGAGGAGTGTGCTCTGGGTAGGGACGGAGTATCCGATAGGACACAGCTCTCGTGCGTATTATGTGGGAACGTGGGACACACCGCAAACTATCGGGGTTGTCCTAAGTTCGCTGATATTAAGAAATCAAAACTGGCTCGGCAGCAGAAGGTGGAGGTCAAGCGTTCACCTGTGAGGTTTCAAACACCAGCCGTCACGTCCCAAATTTCCTACGCCCAAATGGCGGCAGGTAGGGGGGCTACGGTACAGCAAGCGACTGTTGCTTCTCCGGCGCCAATGCCGAGAACAATGGAAGCTGCACCTAACATGCTGGCCATCTTGCTCGCAATCCAAGGGCAGATGGCTCAGCTGCAAAAGCAGGTGCAAGAACAGGCCAAGCGGGTGGACCAGATCTACGCGCTGCTGCCGGGCCTAACGCAACACATGTCGTAATGGGTACGCACATGGTGGAGCAAACCTTGAAGGTCCTTGCGGTGAATGTTAATTCACTGATTAGGATCGAACGAAGGGCCGCGATGTTTAAATTGCTACAAGACCAATCTCCTGATGTGCTTTTCGCTAGCGAAACCAAGTTAACCGATAAGCACAAACTGGAGTACAATAATTATATTGTTAGAAGAAGAAACCGGCCCCGATCCAAATGTGGAGGCGGTGTCGCGATCTTCATTAAACAAGGTATAACATTTCACAGAGTGTACAAGGGAGTGTTGCGTAGGTTCCGGGTGTTGGAGGCAGTCGTCATTTATATCCCGCTCCGCAGTGGAAAGCGGCTGTACTTGGCCTCTGTTTATGCACCTGAGACTTCACAATCCACTTTATTTATTACAGAGCTTGACACGCTTTTTCGACTTCTGAGGCTGGAATCGGGGGAGAATTATTTTATAATCGGCGGGGACTTCAACGCTAAACACAGAGATTGGGGAAATAATTTGCCAAATACTAGAGGGAACCTACTACTTGATTGGTGGGGTCAGCACGATGTCATGTACAGACTCGGTCTTAAGGCGACGGATAACCCGTCGTTTCCCAGAGGCGGGTCTTATTTGGACCTACTGCTGTATGACGAACGAATACGACTGACAGGTACGAATCTACAAACGTTAAACTGTCTGCGCACATTCGTGTATGACAGTGACCATTGCGGTTTTAGCACCGAAATTACAGTTCCCAACGAAATTGCGGAATTGGAGGAGTTTGTCCAAAGATATTCTTACAACTACAGTAAGACTCGATGGACACGCTTCTCCGCAACATTGACAAGAGCACTCGCCTCAAACACGCTCCACCGTCCACCGTCCAATAGGAATTTGTCAAACGAGGAGATCGACAAGTATCTAAAACAAATGGACGAGACAATTAAACAAACTATGGACGCTACAATACCGCGCTATCGACATACGACTAACGAAGACCTGTTCCGCAATCCTACTATTGACGCACTGCACCGACAGAAAAGTAGACTTCTGTCAAGACTCAAAAACTTGTACAGGCAGTTAATTGACAGACAAGACCCGGATATTAGGACACTGAAGTCGCCGATTAAAAATATTCAAACGTTAATAAAAGAGAATTACAGAATTTCTGTAAGTTCGTATTGGAACAACAGGGTTCGGGCTGTAAACACCAGCAACCCGAATATGTTCCCGCAAATAAATAAACTATTTCGGAGAAAAAATCAAAACGACCTTCAGTGTCTTAAAATAGCCCGGACAACAGACAACGAACGGTTACTGACAATAGCAGGTATTGATCCAAATGAGGCCGCTGATGATGACGACTTCTTTGTGATCGAGGACCCACAGGAGAAGGTTGAGGCTATAGGGGCGACTTTCCAGGAAATATACAAGGCCACTGATACCATTGGCCCTAATTATGACCTGGACAATCGCGTCTTGGTGCACGACTTCTGCATTCGAAATGAAATAGGGAACTGGCGATCCGAAGGTTCTGGTTTCACCCGGTTCAGCGACGAAAATATGGCAAATAATGTCATTACTAGAGAGGGTGGCCTACCCCCGTTCATTTCGAAGGAAGAGCTCCATGAGATCTTCGACACAATCAGAGCTAAGAAATCAGTGGGGACCGATGGTATTCTGAACATCGTGCTTCGACATCTTCCTCTAGAAGCGGTGGAAATTTACACCACCCTGTTTAATAATGCAATGAATAATGCACATTATCCAGCGCATTGGAAAACGGCGGTGGTGCAACCTATTCCCAAAAAGGGAAAGGATATATCCAATCCGGCGAATCTCCGGTCGATAAGTCTCCTTCCGAATATCAGTAAGGTGTTTGAAAAAGTAATCAATAGAGCTCTGTCTAGGTGGGTTGAGGACAAACATATAGTTCCGGATAATCAATTCGGTTTTAAGGCGGGACATGATATCTCACATGCCGCGTCTAAACTGGTGTCCGATATCCAATGGAATAAAGGCAAAAACCAATGCACTGGTGCCTGCCTTTTTGACTTGGAGAAGGCCTTCGACACCGTATGGTTAGAGGGTCTTTTCTATAAGCTGACTAGGCTGGGGATCAGTAAACCACTCTTGTACATTCTTTATAATATGCTAAATAACAGACAGTTCATCGTGAAAAATGGCGATGTGACTTCTGTTGGAATATTTCAAATTAAAAATGGTCTTCAGCAAGGCGCGGTCAATTCGCCGATCCTCTTCAACATTTATACAAGCGATCTGATAGGTTCAC
Organism: Volucella zonaria; assembly: GCA_963966105.1. Lineage (NCBI taxonomy): Eukaryota > Metazoa > Arthropoda > Insecta > Diptera > Syrphidae > Volucella > Volucella zonaria. The sequence goes on from OZ014531.1 coordinate 133,310,869, forward strand.
TTCCCCATACTATTGCGTACGCAGACGATTTGATAGCGTACAGGACAGGTCCAAAAATCGAGGTCATTAATACTCTCTTGCAGCGTGACTTCGATAAGATAAGACGATTTTGCAATGACTGGAAGTTGAAAATCAACTTTCAGAAGTCGGAAACCATTCTCTTTAGGACGCCGTTGTCTGGAGCCTCTAGGGATACTAGAAAAAATTGGCGAAAGTTCTCGATCATTGGACAACGCGGGCAGCCTCTTGCCTGTCGAAATGTAGTCAGATACCTTGGGATCTGGCTAGATCAGTTTCTGTATTTTGACAAAAATGTAGATGCTGCTCTGGCCAGAGCTAAAGGTGCTTTTGCCCTTACAAAGAGACTGTTTTATAGCAGCCAACTCGATGCGGGGGTAAAGATAATCTGCTACATGGCCCTTATCAGGCCCATGCTGGTATTCGGGTGCCCCGTGTGGTTCAATGTACGAGCAAGCTTAATGGAAAAGATTCGGGTGTTTGAGAGGGCTTGCCTTAGGGCTTGCCTTCGCTTGTACAGAACACCAGAGTCGGAGTACAAAAAATTTTATCGTAATGAGGTCCTTTACAACAGGGCGAACCTAATACGAGTGGACAACTTCGTAATTAAGCTGACTCGAAGGCACATTGCAAGAGCAATGACCGCGACGAATAACCTGATATCTGGGGCTTACTACCCCAACTACCTTTACCACGAGAGAGTGCGCTCTGACGGCTTCGTTCCACCGGAAGCATTCCTCTACCTAGATCAGATAGGGTTGATCCAGGATAGATCAGCGGTCCCGTTAATCTTTCATGTCGCTCGAAAAGCTGGGGACAGGCGACTCAACTACGGCAGAGACGTCGCACACGGCAGTGTGGATCGTCTCAGGTTCAGTAGGGCGGTGGGGAATCGCGATAAGAGGGATGTCGTTCGGCAGCACCAGCATTTCTGGTGGTTGAATGATGGAGAAGATGTTTCGTCGTCGTTTCCGTCAATTACGGACCAGCCTCACTAATGAGGCAGAGCTGACCTACTTATTTACACTGTGAATACCGATGGCCAGCTTGCATAGGTTTAGGTTAGTATTTAAGAAATATATACATATATTAGTATATACCTTTGTATATACTAATATATGTATATAATTGTGTATAATATCTATGTGTATGTATTGTGTATGTAGGTTAGGTTTAAGTTTATTTTAAGTTAGATATTAAGTTTTTATAAAAAAATAACTCCATATGCTAAGTTTTTGTTAACAAATTTTTCTTAGCCTTAAGTATACAAAATATATACGAATTTCAATAAAATGTAAATAAAGTCGAAAGACATAGATATAAGAATTTAGAGTAGCTTAGAGTGCCTGTGCGGGGCCAGTAAGTTAATATAAGTTTGTTAAGTAATTTTAAGCTAGCATTTAAGCATTTTTTGTTAGTATGTAAGAATTAATGATTAAGATAATAAAATGCATTTAAAACTAAAAGTGATTAATGGTAGCGTTGACGAACAAATAATAGAGCAAAAGTAACCCGTTCAACAACGAAAAAATTGATTTTTTATTTTAGCTTAGTAAGCACTCCTCTGTCCTTATTTATTATCAAATCGATTGAAGTTTTCTCGGTAGAGTTTCACACTAAGCTAGAATACTTCGCTTAGGAAACACACCACAATTACTCACTTAGGCCGGACACGGATGTTAACACTTCTGCTCGTACATACTATCAAGTACATCGGCAGGCTATACGCGTTAACCAAATTACTCGGTGCTGCCAGGGCTATCGCACTTTTAATAGTAATGAGTATGAAGATGGGGTAAAGAAGCCTAAATGCCCTTCCATTGAATGTAAATTCGTTGGCAAGGGTCGAATAAAGAGCGACACGTTTAAGTTTCTCGGAGAATAAGCCTCTGATGTGCTGTTGGTTAGCGAAACTTAGCTAAGAAAAGCGCACAGGTAAAGAACAAACCGATACATAAAAGATTTTTCAATAGAGACATAGCAATTTTCTATTATTAATACAATACAAACACACACTAAAAATTCTTTTGTGATCTGTCAATGTCAAAACGATAGTCAATGTTTACATCTTTATCATGGTGAAGTTCGCGAACGAGAAACGTTTGGAATTTATTAAAAAGCGCTACCGAAATTCTGAGCCGGTCATTGCAACTTTAAGAGCACTTACTTCAATTTTCGATTGTAATAATCGTCCCACCAGACAGGCTGTGCATGCTATAGTAGATGAATTGGAGTCAACATATTTACAACTGAATGTTCCTGCGCCAGTGAGACAACGCATCGGCTGAAGTACCGAAAATATTGTAGCCGTAAGTGCTTCAGTTCAAAATGAGCCATATCAGTCGATTACATGCCATTCACAGGAATTGGGAATCTCCTAGTCCACATTGTGACGAATTTTGTGTAAGCCCTTAAAGATCAAATTAACTTAAGAACTGAAGTTTCTTGATCATTTCTCCGATTGGGCTCTGCAAAAGTTTGAAGAAAATTCTGAATTTCATTGAAAAATCACCTCAGCGATGAAGCCATTTTTGTCTTAATGGCTTTGTCAATAAGCAAAATATGAGTGATTAGACAGCAACAAACCCACATGCGCTTTAAGAAACTCCACTGGATCCACAAAATGTATCCATGTGGTACAAATTCTATGCCGGAGGTGTGTTTGGACCGTATTTTTTCGTCGATGAAAATGATCACCATGTTACGAGAGCTCGCTATCGTGCCATGTAGGAAGACTATTTTTGGTCAGAATTGGATGGACTTGATATCTGTGATATGTGGTTCTAATAACATGGTGCAACATGCTACACAGCTGGTCAAATAATTGATCTATTGAAGGGAAAGTTCGGTAATCGTGAAATCTCGAGAAAAGGTTCGGTTGAAAATCCAGCTCGCTCATGCGACTTAACGCCGTTGAATTTCTTTTTATGGGGCTACGTTAAGGCTTTGGTTTATTCCAACAAGTCGAAAATGTTAGAGGAGCTCAGGAACAATATCGAGCGCGAAATTATCAACGTTCTGGCCGATATTTGTGGAAGAGTGGTGGAAAATTATGATCGCGGTAGTCAAATGAACAGGATCGAATATAACATGTGTACTACACCTGAAATGAATCTCAGCCCGATATCTCGATTTTTCTGTATTTCATTTAAATACAAAATTGTTATGTTCTTATTGAAAAACCCGATACAAGGAGATCGCATAGCGATCTCAATAAGAAGGTGTTGAAGGCATGCAATACGAGGGTTGTCTGAAAAGTTTCCAGACAACGTAAAGATAGCGCCACTCGTCAATAAAAGCCAGTGAATGTTAGTTGTGCATCCTTTAAAAGTTACTTACCGAAGTTTCAGTCATTTTGGATGCGCAGTTTTTAGTTGACAGTCATTTAAGTGAGTCGATGTGAGTGTTTTTTGTGAAAATGGAAAAAATTGAGTATCGAGCTGTTTTTAAATTCTTGTTTTTGAAAGGCAATACGCCTACGCAAATCAAAAATGAGTTGGGGACTCTGCACCATTATTTACCACAGTGAAGTTTTGGATAGCTGAATTTAAACGTGGCCGTAAGAACTTGGGACGGATGATGAACGTTCGGGACGTCCAAAAACTGCAACCACTGACGATAACATTGCTAAAGTTCACCAAATGGTGTTAGACGACCGCCGAATTAAAGTGAGAGAGATATTAGAGGTTATGAAATTGTCCAAAGAAGGTGTTTGTTACATATTAAATCAAGATTTTGGCATGAGAAATCTGTCCGTGTTTCCTTACGTTAGACCAAAAACGTGTTCGAATGAAAATTTCCAACGTTCTGTTGGCGCAGTTGAGGCGCAATAAATCCGAGTTTTGGCGCCGATTAATTACTGTAGATGAAACATGGATACACCATTATACGCCCGAAACAAAAATTCAGTCAAAACAGTGGAGTGCAAAGGGCGAGCCGGCTCCAAAAAAAGCAAAGACTGTTTTTTCGGCTAGGAAAGTGATGGCGACTGTTTTTTGGGATAGTAAAGGAGCTATCTTAAACGATTATCTTCAAAAAGGAAAAACCATTACAGGAGCATACTACGCATCATTATTTGCCAAGCTGAAGGCAGAAACTGCGGGAAAACGGCCACATTTGCAGAAAAAGAAAACCCTGTTTCACCAAGACAACGCGCCGTCTCACACCTCAGCGGTTGCCATGGCGAAAATCCATGAATTACGGTTTGAACTGCTTGAACATCCGCCCCATTCACCAGATCTAGCCCCAAGCGACTTCTTTTTGTTCCCTCATCTAAAAACTGCGCTCGGAGGGCAGAGATTTTCATCAAATGAGGAGGCAATCACCTTCGTGAACAATTATTTTGCAGAGAAAAACGCCAAGTACTATTTGGACGGGTTAGAGAAATGGGAGCATCGCTGGGAGAAGTGGGAGTGGGAAGGAGTTACAAGGAGACTATGTAGAAAAATAAAAAAAAAAATTGAGAAAAATGTCTTGTATCATTTTTCGGTCAGAAACTTTGCAGCCAACCCTCGTGTAATGAAGGGTATTTTTTTTAGAGGTTTGGTTTTTAAACTAGCAACACTATATCTACAGATTGTTAATTTGATAATTGAAAGTTGATTTGTGGTTATTACGTTTTACTATCTTACGATGAATAGATGAACGTCAGAACAACGCGTGCAAATTTATTTTGAAACCATGATTCGGTTTGCCAAAAACGTCCATTTTGCGGTCGACATAATCGCCCATCTGAGCAAGTTATTCGGAACACGATGAATCATTTTCGCACCACGTACACCCTAGTGGATAATACGCATCCCCAAAGACGACAAACAGTACGAACAGAAGAAGTTATTGCCGTTGTGGAGCACAGTCTTGAGGATAGTCCGAATGAGTCGATTCGCCATAGTGCACAGCAATTGGAATTATACTCATCCGCTTTGTGAAACATTTTATGGAAAGATCTTTGGTTAAAAGCTTATAAGATCCAGCTTGTGCAAGAGTTGAAATAGTAAATGGGCCGAAAATATGATTCAGCTTGAACTTCATTTTTAACGCAAAATTTTGTTTTCCGATGAGGCCCATTTTTGGTTAAATGGATATGTAAACAAGCAAAATTGACGAATTTGGAGTGAGGAAAACCCAGAAAACTCACTGTTTGGTGTGCTTTATGGGTTGGTGGAATCATCGGCCCATATTTCTTTAAGGACGAAGCCTGCAAGAATGTTACCGTCAATGGAAAGCACTATAGAAACTTTTTTCTTCCTCAGTTGAATGGCATTGAGGTGACAGAGCTTTGGTTTCAACATGATCCATAGTTCCTTCTTCCTTGGAATAAGCCAGAGGTGTTTCTGAAAAATTGCGAAAAGTTCATTTTAACAGGCTGACTTTTTTTATTCTATCTGTGAGCCTTCCATCTTCTTTGCGCAGGCAGTATTCTTCACGGGTAGTTAAATGAAAATACCAAGTACCAAATTCTGTTTAGTAATTCATCCCTAATTACTCTGTTCTGTAGGTGCACCATTGGACCTAGACATCCATTCAAACTTAAAGCCCCATGAATTGCGGTAACAACTCCGGTAGCGCATTAAATCTTTAATTGGTTTTTAACCAACCTCAAGTAATCAACAATTAGCCTTATAACTAGAGTACGTTCTAATAAGTTAACATGGTCATGAAAGGCTAATTTTAATTTTGTTTTAATGATGAGTAAATTTAATGATCATGATTAGTGTTTAATTGATTAACAATTTACAATCGAATAAGAACCGCATTCAGCTTTATAATACCTGTCGCCGTAGATTTCCGATTTTATGGCAATGATGTAAGGAGCGACTGTGTAACGTAATTATGCGCGGCATCCCACGGACACCCAACGAAAACCTTACTGAGGTTGTAAGAAAAATTGCTGCAAAGCTGGGTCACCACATTTCTCCGCACTTCGGTGCATTTCGTCTGAGCTACAAATCCACCGATGGCCACGGACCGCTGCTTGTGAGACTCTCCTCGCATACTATAGAGCAAAGTGCATTACTGGCAGTTTTTCGCGCCAATAAAGGCTTGTCACTACAACAGGTGGACACAACTTATCGCAACCGCAGCTGCCTGATGATCGTTCGTCTTCTACCTCACGCGTGTATATCAACGAGAGCTTAACGCAAGAAAACAGCTCTTCATTAAGACATACGCTTCAGTTGCGCAGAGAAGGCTTACTGTTCTCTGCAAGAACGCGCAATGGTTCGGTCTACGTGAAGAAGAGTAGAGATGACACTGCGACAAAAATTCTTTCCACGACAAAACTCTCTTAAGAACTTAACCTGTTTTTATATCTCAACTTTACTCGCTGTTTTGATGAACAATATTTTGGTCTGGGGCATAATTCATAATTCATATTGGAATGGATATCCACTATATCACTACTTTCTACTTTTCTTCTTCTTTTTTCACTCCTTACTTAACATTTTTCGCTTTTTCTCCTTCCTATTCTCATGTACGAGTATTTGTAGTTGTTGCTACTTTTTATGTTATGATTTGCTTTTTATTTAATTATGCTATGCTTCCATTGTTTGTTTATTTGATGTTATGATGATGGTTAGAAAATGCAGCTGCAGTGCGATCAGTGATCAACATTTCATTTTCTGCATCTCAGGGTATTGAAATATGCTATCTGAACGCTCGAAGTTTAAGCCTAGCTAAATTAGATTACTCATTCGAAATGATAGGGTGACCGACACCACGGGTGGAGGAGTTGCGGTGTACTGCAGCTCCTCCCTTAAGTACAACATACTAAGGAAATCTGAAGGTAGCGCTGTTGTATATCTCCTACTTGAAGTTAGTGACTGCAACTCAAAATATCTGATTAGTGTCGCGTACAATCCAAACCAATGTCACTCTCCAGAGCCACTGTTTTCGGCAATCATTGAGTTCACTGCTCTCTATGACGATATGGTATTATTATCTGTGGCGATCTCAACGCTGTACGTACAATGTTGACTTATCTCGCTCCTCTAAACCATCATCTTTTCAATTTAGAGACTTTTCTCTTATCGACAGCAGTATGTTACAACTAAATGTTAGTCTTCTCCCTTGGAATGATTGCTATTATGCCTCGAATGTCAATGAAAAAACGGACCATTTACAAACCCTGCTCGTGGACCTTTTTAACAGGCACGTTCCTCTAAAAACAGTTGCTATTAAAAATACAAAGTGCCCGTGGGTCACAACTGAGGTTCACAATGCCATAAAAGTTCGTAACAAGTTGTACGCTAGATGGAAGCTTAGGCCCTTAAGTCTTAAGTCTTAATTGGGAGTTTTTTTTTGTCGTGCTCGCAATCACTCCACTTTTGTGACCCGAAGAGCGAACAAAAGCTGTTTTCTATCGAAACTGAGCACCGACCAAACCTCTAAGAAGCTGTGGAGCAATCTACGATCCATTGGTGTAGGTAAAAAGGCTGTTGTCGATAACGTACCGAATGCAAACGACCTTAACGATGCGTTTCTTTCAAGTTCTCCAAATAGTTCGTGCTTTACTCCAGATGGCCTACTGGTTTTCAGCTCTGAATTTGACTTTGAAGTCGTCTCAGAAATTGATATAGTAAATACCATTAGTTCTCTTAAGTCCAATGCTATAGGTGAGGACATCTAATTCGCTTTGTGAAGATGATATTACCGCTTATTATAATCTCTCTTACACACATAATCAATTTATGCATTACGTGCTCTACCTTCCCTGATAGTTGGAAGCTGGCTAAGGTTATTCCGGTTCCGAAAAAACCTCAGTCATCTGCAGTTTCTGACTTTCGCCCAATAAGTATTTGGCATTGTTTGTCAAAGGTCTTAGAGAAAATTCTCGTTCGCCAAATTTCAAGCTACCTAAACCAACACTGCTTGCTATCCCCTGTACGGTCTGGTTTTCGAGCACATCATAGCTGTTTGACAGCTATGATTAAAATTCTCGACGATATGAGGGTCAAATATGATGAAGGCAAAATAACGGTGCTTTGTTTGCTAGATTTTTCCAAGGCCTTTGACAGCGTGGATCACAAAGTACTATGTCACAAGCTCAGGCTATATTTTGGTTTTAGTGCAAGATTGGTGTGCCTGATAAGTAACTATTTAAATAGTCGCTTTCAAAGGGTTGTTATTGAGGAAAAAAAATCACAGTTTAAAATCTTAACGGCAGGAGTACCGCAGGGATCAATATTAGGACCAATACTTTTCTGTATTTTTATTAATGACCTACCCAAAGTATGCCTGAATGTAAACTCTCATATCTACGCTGATGATGCTCAGATATACTTGTCACGACCGATTGGGCTCATTGAGGATCTTTTTGATAGAATAAATGAAGACTTGTCAGCAGTACATATACAACTAGTCACTATGCAATGGTCTTAATCTGAGTCCTAACAAATCCTGGCTTATTCTTATTTCTAACAAGCATTACGATATTGATCTGCTGCCGCCAGTATGCTTGAACAATAAGCAACTCAAATTTGTGGTTGCTGTCACAAATCTCGGCTTCAAATTAAATTGTTCTCTCTCTGCCGTTGACCATACAAACTATGTTATTGGACGAATCTATGCTGGGCTACGTAAACTTCAGTTGTCTTCCAATTTTACTTCGGTTGACACTAAGCTAAGGTTAATAAAAACGTTATTTATGCCTATTATTGATTATGCCACTGTTGTTTACTGCAAGCTCGACTTCCTTTCTCAGCACAAGTTGCTTGTGGCGTTTAATGATATGGTTAGGTACGTGTATGGTCTCCGTCGGTATCAACACATTTCACACTGTCAGAAGCTGGTTCTTGGTTGTTCATTTCAGTAGTTCCAAAAAATTCGATGTCTTGTGTTCATGCACAAGGTCATAAACAGCAGATCCCCCAAGTATCTTTTTGATAAACTTCCATTTGCTCAGTTCTATGGAGCACTGGTGGTGGAAATAACGATAAAACAGAGTGAGATACAAGACATGGCGTCGGTGTTCGAGGGTGTCCATTGTTTGAGTGATATTAGTATCACCTATGAGTTTTATCTTTTATCTATTTTCTGCACTATTCTTTAAATCTTTTCACTATCCTTCTCTCTACAAACCTTCCTTTTCCAATATTTTTATTTTTAAGTAATTATCACTAATGTTTATATTAAATTTAGTTAATCAATAATTAATATTAACTAAATTATGGACTTACCAGCAAGCCTATTCATTCTGGAATTTTAATTGGAATCGCGACGTTTCAAATAACTCGCCGATCCACATCCAAATACTATTAATTTCTCTAACGACCTTGTAGAGGATGTCTCACCATCTTCCGCCTGCGAGGAAGGTTTGCTACTGTACCTCCTCTTGTCCGTTTGGCTATATTTTGAAACAAAAGCAATAATAAATGTTTATTACTCACTATAAGTGAAACGAAAATTTGGGTATGGGTTTACAATTTTTCAAGTTATGATGGATCATACTGTAAGGCTGCTTTTAGAAAGCAACATTGAAGAAACCCTCGTCCATCATCAGTTTATTTTTGCCTACCCATAGTGTTCCAATATGCGAAGGAACTGGAGAACTTATAAAAAGTGCCATCAATGATATCAAAAGTCAAATTGCTAACTTTTCAGCCTACTGTACGAGTATATAAAGTTAATGACTCGTTAACAACGAGTTCTTTTTAATTATAATTGACAGAAAAGTCCTGAATGAAATAACAGATACAAGATCAACGCGGTTATGTCCCATATGCAAAAGAACGCAAAAAAACCTCAACAACGAAGATGAATTAAATGATGACGAGCATAACTACGATGTGGATGGAGCAAAAGAAGAATTTGGAAATACCAAAGATGGAAATACTCGTACTTCAAGGAGATTTTTTCGCGAATCAGAAACAATAGCTCTAACAACAGCTCCAATATAATTGGAATCAATAGAGAGTAATACTTAATGTTTTGAATTATTCAATTGAAACATAATACCAACTTGATCAAAAAATTCTCGGAATTTATTCAGAAAATTAAAAATACAAGTTTATTCATCTAAATCTATATTGTCCCTTTCAAAGGAATCCCCATCGACAGCAACACACTGATGCCAGCGCTTGATCCAATCCTCGAAACATTTTTTATATTCGGTTTTCGGTATGTCCATCAGTGCTTCCTGCGATTTTTCTATTACTTCCTCTCGGCTGCTGAAACGCATTCCTCGTAATCGTTTTTTAACTCGATTGAACAGAAAGAAGTCGCAGGCCACAGGGAGAAAAATCAGGTGAATTCGGTTGCTGTTGTATGGTATTTGTTGCATTTTTCGTCAAAAAATTACGAATAATGATGGCACTGTGCGACGGTGCGTTATCATGGTCCGGTGCAAAATCCACGAGTTTTCTGCCCACAATTCTGGTCTCTTTCGGCGAATTGCTTCACGTAAACGTCTCATAACGCCCAAATAATACTCCCAGTAAGCCCTCTGGCAAAAATTCACGCTGCACTTACACCATGAAAACCGTGAGCATTGCCTTTTTTTTGACTGAAAACGACGTGGTGTTTTTGGTCTCGGCTCATTTGGTGAACGCCATTCACTTGCCTGATATCTAGATTGTGTGTCGTGCTCATAAACCCACATCTCGTCTCCAGTAATGATCCTTTTGATGAATGTGGAATCGGATTCAGCCTCGCAAATCATCTCTTTTGCGACGTCAACAGGGTCTCTTTTTTTGCATGAAATTGAGGTCTTTTGGCACCAACTTTGCTGCTACATGACGGAAACCCAAATCATTAACCAAAATGTCTTAGACGGATCCATAGGTAATGTTCAAGTCCTCCGCTATCTCTCTGATGGTTGATTTGCGGTTATTGACCAACCGCAACATTTCTTTTACGAGTACTTCATCAATGTTTTCGTCGGTTTTCGATGTCGATGGTCTGCCACTGCGTTCATCATCTTCGACTGACTCACGACCACTTTTGAATCCCTCGTACCACTGGTAAACGACCGTTTTCTTTAGAGAATCGTTGACGAAACACTTTTCTCGTACATGTTCGTTGTTGCAAATTTAAATCCATTTCTAAAATTGTAAAAAATCGCCAACACACACAGAGATAGATGTACTCTTGGCTACGTAACTTTTGCAAATGTCAAGCTATGACGCAAAGATTTAGAGGGAATGTCAACAGATTTACCAACTTAACAAAAAAACAGAACTCAAATAGGAACAATGGGTCATCGAAAAACCTTCTGGACGTGTTGCCATCATTAGTATTACCGAATCCCGCTTTGGGTATATCTACTAGGAGTCCCGTTTATTCTTTAAAGGCGCTTTGAATTTTCTCCTTTGTAGGTTTTTTCAATTGCTTTTTCTTCAGCTGATCGCTCCTGCCACTTTTTTAAAGGTATTTTATAAGCCAAATGAAGAAGCGATTCGAAAAAGCGAATCCGTACATGAAGAATTTAGAGTCCAAACTTTAGTGCTTCTACATTGACTTGGTCGGTTTTAATAAATTTATTGAAATCCTTAAAAGTCTGTCCATAAATATAGCATCTCATCGTAGAGGCAGTATCTGTAGCAGCATTACAGACTTTGCCGTCAACCATTGTGAGCAACATGGTACGCTTTATTTTTGCTGCTTTATTAAAACTGAATACTTCTGTTTCTCTGAGGTGTGCAATGTCATTTTCAATTTAATTGGTAATTGATTTCATCTCTGGTAACATCCTTAGATTCGTTAATGCATATTGTCCTGCAAAATCTAGGAGAAAAAGCGACTGTATTTTGCCATATGATTTTTCTCTGTTCGCCATCAATCATGACAACAAGTCGCAGAGGAACAACTGAGCTTTGAAAAATATTATCATCACTGTCAGTGCTGTTTTTAAATTTTTACTTAGACGCAGCGTCTGTTGCCATATATATTTTCTTCCTCTGAACACTTTTCTACTATAGATGCGACATATTTCAAAGACGTAATGCAGTGTGGTCAAGCAATGCTTGCAGTTGCATTTCTGCACAGGTTTCAGTGACTGTGATGGGTTCTTTATCAGTTTAACATTCAGTTTTGGCCTTTTTTATCAATGAACAGCAGCGCTAGATACTCTTGCTGGCACTTTGTATCACTTCCCACTGTTTTCTCGTAAAGTCGCCTTCAACAAATGTTGTCATGGCCTCTTGAGGTGTAAACTTTTTAACTGTAACTTGCTTCGCAAAATTCTTTAGCTTTGCTTGGCGAGCTGGTAACTTTTTTGATTATTTTTGACCCATCAGAATTTTCTAAAGTACGCTGACTTACGCTGGCTGCATACATGGCTGCATTCGTCAACTCTTCGACTGAAACTTGCTCGTGAAGCTCTTTAGTTCTTCGCGGCTTACTGCAGTCACTAAGCTCTTCAAACGATTTGGATGGTCGCTCTGGTTTATGTAAGAGTTCAAAAAAGGCAGTGTAATGTTTGATTCAAGCCACTTTTCATTGGTTTTGAGAAATCATTCATCTTTGTAGCTTGCTGCAGTTCATTTTTTCTTGAAATCGCTTTTTAAAAAACTTCAAAGCATTGCTGACACTACTTTTTTGTTTAATTGAACATTTCAAAATTTTGATAAGCTTTTTTCCAACAACAAACATTTTTCATCTACTTTTTTATCTCTAAAATCTTTAGAGTAAAACTCTTGACACTATCCAACGAATCTGCAAACCAAGTAGGAAATTATGTCTAAGTTATCATCCGCTATCATAATCTTTGAAGTGACACAAAACAAAAGGCGGACAGTTTTATGGTGGTTTATGATTGCCGAAAGACTAAGTTGACGTCCATAACAATTTTATAGCCCGACCATGCTATACGCATAAATAAAAACACCACTATCTAAAAAGCTTTATAAAAATCAAACACTAAATTAGGACTTCATGAACACCATTCGCATACAAAAAATTCATGCATACAAAAAAATTAAATTTTATATCCAAGCATATCGATTATAGCCTCCACTTCCATAATCAAATGATTTTCTTTCTTAATATCACCACACAAAAAAACAATAACCAAATCAAAGAAGAATCACGAACAAAAGTGCAGATAACCAGTAAATGCAATTCCGACAATGGCTGGGTTCTGACTGATAATGTGATGAATGGAAATAGCGGTGCAACTTTTGTTGCATATGGCTTAATGGGCCGGTTATCAAGCTTGAGGTATAATGCTGCCAACCGAAATTTATGCCAACTTGATTTTTCTGACTTTTGAGCGATTTTGTCATACAAATACTCCACGGTGCTGCGGCGAAAAAGTTAACACTGTCAAGTTCAGGCAGAATGCCAAGAAAATCGCAGAGTTATTAAAGCAGAAATATCTCGAAAAACAACTCACACCTAGTCTTCATAAAAATTTGGTTCGTAGTCAAAATATAATCGAGTATCAATCGTTACTAGTTGGAGAATTGTCAGAAGAAGCTCAGGAATCCAAAAATAAAAACTAGAAGAAATATAGATATCAACGATGCGGCAGAATGAGGACCTTTTCAACATTCGTTTCCTCGCTAAGGCATATCAGAACCGAAATACATCTCTAAGCACAATACTCTCCAGAAATGAGAAGTTTGTTAGACATTACCTCGGATGTTGATGAAAGCTTCCAAGAAATCTGATTGTTTTTTCATTTAATTAAACGTTTGATCCGTTTACTTTTTTCACCACTGTTTGACTTGAAATGAATCACTGAAGCATTTTATTTTGTGGCTCATATAACAAACAAAAAATCCTTTTTTGGTAGACATTTAAAAGATGGTTCGTCTAGTTTTATTCACCACTGTTTTGCTCGTATTAGCTTTTAGACACCCTGCTATTACTTCAATCTGGACTTTTTAATACTTTTAAAGTAAAATATTATCTGAGAATGTTCTATTTCAGCAAAAGTTTCTGAAACACCCTGTAAATAATTTTTCTCAAAATTCTCAACTTTAATAGCCCTGGGAATTTTCTTTAAGTAACAAACAAAACTGTTACGATAACTTTATTCCTTTAAGAGTTGTGATTTTTGCAAGCAAAAGGTCAAAATGAGCCTCTGTACGGCGGCGGCGTACAGAATGATAATGACTAAGCTGAAGGGCTGGAGGTCTCAATAATTATCAAGTCCAACACAGCACAGAATCAGTTCCAATAATAACACTAGACGAACCTTTCAAAGCATTTAAGAAGATAATCAGCAACAAAGCGCATGGCATCCCAAATAAGGCAGTGAAAGCCGCCGTACAAAAGAGACCAGACATGTTTATAATAACGGCGTAAAAGTGTCTGAAAGAGTGGGTTTTCCCAGAGCAGTGAAAAATCTCTTACCAAAGGGAAACAAACCATCTGGAGAACCAGCATCATATCGCCCAATATGTCTACTGAACACACCAGGCGAAATATTGTACTTGAACGGATCATATACAATATGATAGTTTGCTTACTTGGGCAGAAGAAACGGGAGCATTATCAGATCAACATTTTGGATTCAGAAAATCGCGCTCCACCGTCGACGCCATAGAAATGGTGGCAGAAATAGCAGCCGAAGCAATAAAGGTAGAAAGATGGTGATGGGGAACAAAGGAACATTGTGCAGTAGTAACACTGGACATCAAAAATTTATAAGAAGATGACTAGCCAGAATGTAAAATACTACTTGCAAAAGATTGTATCCGGCTTTTTCAACGATAGGAGGTTGAGATATGAACGCGACAAATCCCACAAGGATCGGTGCTGGGGCCCTTACTCTAGAATAGCATATAAAATGCAGTTCTGCTATTAACACTGCCACCAGGAGTGAAAATAATCGGATTCGCTGACGACATCGTCATTGTAGCTGATGTAAAAACATTTGCGAGATAGTGTCTATTACGAAAAACGCAACCAACCTCATCAAAGACTCGCCATATTATACTTTTTCAACCTTCTATGCCACTAAATCCAGCTAGCAACACATTTCCTAACTTCGACCTTAAAACTGGAACTAAGCACCCAAATTTTATTAACTCCCATATCCTAAACACCACGTCTCATCCCTCGTTCTACTCCATATCCAAGCATTTATCTCCATCCCTCTCTTCAACTGCCACTATTCTTGATCCCCCTTTCCACACCAAGTTAAGCTAACACATCAAACCAATGGCACTACAGAAAGTCGCTATGCACTGACAAATTGGACTCGGTCTGCTACGGAGGGAAGGCCAAAACTAGCGTCATGGTTTCCATTCAGCTGGAATGGCCCTATCAGCCTCAGAAACCTTTATGTCAGGTAACACGAGATTTTTAGTATGTCTCCTCAGAAAGTGGCTGACGACCTTATTGCATTCGGCCACTACGTTCAGTCTAAGCGAGTCTCACACCTGCAGCGGAGCCGAGCTGACCACGATAAATTTTTTCGCCTCCCGCCAAACACCTCCACCCCACTTACTTACTTTACAGATTGTAAGAGGTTTTCGCTCTAAAACCAACACTGTTCTACGCCAATCGCATGATCTTCCCTTTGATATTTACGCCCTGACTAAAACCAATCCAATTGCTGACATAAAGAGCCAGGATTTGTTCATCCTTCGATCCTTCCCGCCCAAATGATGATTCCCCTGTCGAGCCGTCTTACTGGTGGCTCTTCTTCCATTACCATTTCTTCATCCTCTATATGTTGCTACATCCTACCAGCTCAACCTATCGAATCCTACCAATTTGCTATCGATGCGATCGACCATTTAGTTAACTTGTCTGACTCTATCGACGATATCCTTATTTTCGGCGACTTTAATTTTCCTCAGCTACAGTGGACTCCATCAGATGACTAATCGTTTTTCATCGATCCATATGCTAACTCAGCTAAGATATGTCTCTTCTTAGATCGCTTAACAGACTCAAGTCTATGCTAAGTCAGCGGTATATCCAACTACATGTGCAGGCAATTAGACCTTATTGTCACAACAGATTCAATTAACTCCTCAGTCTCACTTTGCCCCATATCTCTCTTAACAATAGATAGCTACCACCCTTTCCTTCTCCTCTCGTTTTTTCATAACTCTTCTGTCAAGTCCACTCCCCCCACAACTCTCGCATCCTACGACTTTCATAATGCAAACTTTCACAACCTAAGAATAAATGGTGCTTTATCCATTTTTTTATAAAGAAATATTTAATTCTTTTTCCCTTTACATTCCGTTTTCTCGCCTTAAAACATCATCTACTAGACCTCCCGGGTATAATCGCAAGCTTCGCTGCTTACGAAATAAGAGAAACAAGTTATGGGCTGTTTTCCTTCGTAACAGATTCTTATCCGACCACGATAACTTGGTGGTTATCTTTGTTTCACTGAACTTTACGATTCCCTTTACCAAGTCAACCTTATAAACGACCCTAAGTCCTTTTTGCAATTTGTTAACTACAAAAGAAAGTCCCATGGTTACCTTCAACCGGTCCACTCACCATTGCCAACCTGTTTGGCAATTTTTTTTAAACAATCCTTCACCAACGACTCCTTTGTACCGGATCCATCCAATTTTAATTACCTACTGAATTTTTCCAATGGCTCACTACTCTCTCACACCCTGGACCCGTCTTATATCGAATATAAGTTACACCAACTTAATGACGAATTCACATCCGGTCCAGATGGTCTCTCTGCCATATTTCTTAGAAAATGTTCCTCCTCTCTAGCCCTTTCACAAAGAGAATTTCCTCAGGCTTGGAAAACCTCCTTCATAACCCCGATCCACAAAAACGGATGAAAGAACTAAATCGTAAACTATCGTCCAATCGCTAAACTTTCCCATATACCCAAACTCTTCGAAGGTATTTTATATGAAGCTCTAAGCTTCCAATGCAAATCACTTATTTCTCCTATACAACATGGCTTCCTGAAGGGTAGGTCAACCACCACAAATCTCGTTGAATTCGTATCTTTTGCCCTCTCTGCCCAAGAGAATGGTAACGAAGTGCATGTGGTTGCAACCGATTATAGCAAAATCTCTCATCGATTACTACTCTTCAAATTGCCGGCCCTTGGCTTTGAACCCATACTGTTAAAATTTATATCATCTTACCGCGAATACTGTTTTTACAGTGTTCGTTTTAGGTTAGCCCGGCTCCACAAGGCAGCCATCTCGGTCCCCTTCTCTTTATATTAACCATAAATGATCTCGATAGGATCATCAAACACTCGTCTGTCTCCCTTTACGCCGACGATAACAAATTTTCCAAAATCATTTCCTCTCCCCATGACTCCCTCCTCCATCAACAAGAACTTGATAGTTTTTCGATCTGGTGCCTCAGCAGGTGATGCCAATCCATCACTTTTTCACATAAGCGGCAGCAATTTCCTTCCCGACACTACCTTCTCTACAATCAACCTATCTCCTCCGTTCAATCTCTTGGCGACCTCGGCATTTTGTGTGATAGGGAGCTCAACTTCCGTTTACATATGGATGAGATAATCCTTAAAGCCAACTCTGCACTAGATTTTGTAAAACGGTGGTCCAAAGAATTCACCAATCCGTAAGTGACTAGGTCCCTCTATATTACCTTTCTTCGCCCCCTCCTAGAGTACGCCAGCCAAGTGTGGTCCCCATATCATCGTAATCATATCTCGAGAATCGAAAACATCCAGCGCCGTTTTCTTCGGTTCGCCATTCGAGATATGCCCTGTGACCATCCTCTTATTCTGCCAGTCTATCAAAACAGTCTCAACTTTATTAACTTAAACACCCTTGAGGAACGCAGAGATGCAGCCGACTTTCTCTGTATTCATCGACTCCTTTCAGGTCACGTTGAATGCGCGTCCCTTCATAACTCTATTTTCCTCAACACTAACACTGGTAATCTACGTACCCCTCGTCTCTTCTATCTTCCAAATCACCACACCTCCTATGGTGCGAACGAACCAATCTCCCATATGCTACGAAAAATCAATTCAAACCCTACCGTCTTTGACTTCCACTGAAGAGAACTAGCAGATCACAAAATGGAAGTTCTTCTAATAACCAACCGGAAAAATATTGAACAGGTGGACATAAAGGACATAATCATCAAAGATTATAGATCAAAGGATTACAGAAAATACCTAGGGGTAATACTTGACAATAGACTAAGTCTTATGCCTCAGAACGTCTATTCGGACAAAAAAGCGCCAAAGCTATAGGCAGAACTTTCTGGAATACTGCCAAATATCGGAGCTACCGGACATGCTAGAAGAATCTTAATATCCAGTCCTATTATCCTAAGCAAGGAAAAAGCTATCATCAACATATCCACTTAGCGTTTGAGTGTAACCAGTTTACAGTCGGGATGATTGCCATCAATATCCTTGCGGACGAGATGCAGAGAGTCTACCTATCAAGAGGCGGTAGTTGTCAAAATGACCAAGGAAGAAGAGAGATCAACTTCAATGACCATGTGGCGAATTCGGTGGAATACCATTACGAAGCGCAGATGGACTTACAAATTGGTCCCATCCATACACGTTTGGACAAATCGTAGGCATGGAGACTGTAACTACCATCTTATGCAGTTCCTATCAGGTCCCGATGGGTATCGAAAGCAACTACACCGCTTGGGGTACGAAGCTCACGTTTTTGCTCAGACTGCCCAAATCAGGAGGAAAACACAGAGCATTGCATTGCATACGCTTTCTGGGATGGAGAACTGACATATGAAACCCGCAGTCAATAATTGACCAAATTTTGCGGTCAGGAGAAAATTGGATGGAGATTTGCACCTTCATAACAAGCGTGCAAAACGAGCTGCGAAGGATCGGGAGAATAAGATAAGTTGATGTAGCGAATATAGAAGAAGAAAACATCAGAAATTCTGCCTCATCATCCATTCCAGCTGTCAGCTCTATAGACAAGGCCAATCTGCTTGCTGCACACTTTGCGGCCAGCTCAAAACTCCCGGATTGTGCTCTGTCCTCGCCTACACTTGAGTGCGTCGAATCTTCAATGGGACTAATCCACTGAAAGATCTCCAACATGCATAAACATGGTCCAGGTGGTATATCTCCCCTTCTTCTGAAGAGGTGTTCTTCCACGCTGGCAAGACCAGTGCGTAAGCTTTTTCATCAGTCCTGCTCTTTAGGACTCTTTCCGAGCAGATGGAAAACAGCATTTGTCTAGCCCGTTCCTAAAAAAGGCGCATCTTCTTCTATCTCCTCCTATAGACCCATTGCACTTACGTCCCTTCTCTCCAAGGTAATGGAAACGCTGATAAACCGTCAGCTCATGAAATATCTCGAAGCGCGAAAACTTCTCAATGACCGGCAATATGGTTTTCGTAGCAACAGGTCTATTGGTGATTTGATGGCATGTCTCACCGAAAAGTGGAACCGAGCGTACATCAATCTGGCGAAAGTAAGATACTTGCGCTTGATATTTCTAAGGCATTTGACAGAGTTTGGCATCAGGCTCTTTTGTCGAAAATGCGTGCATTTGGGATCGGCGACTCTCTTCTTCAATGTATTAGAAACTTCCTTTCGAAACGTTAAATTCAAGTTGTCTGATGTTCACAAAATAAATACTGGTGTACCCCAGGGCTCCGTTCTATCTCCGACACTCTTTTTCATCAATGACCTCTTGTCTGCCACTTCTATTCCTTTGCTCACGACAGTACTCTCTGCTTTTCGTTCGTTCCCGGACTCACTTCCCTGCTCTTCGGCTGAAGAACGCTAACGGCAGCGTATGTTAAGCCCATTAAATACCGATATCAACAGCATAACCAATTGGGCAACTATCAACAGAGTGGAATTTAATGCTTCCAAAATGCTGTCTGACTTATAGTACATCATCGAAACCGAAAAACTTTCAATTCTCGGTATGTGTGTCAATGACAACTTACGTTGGAATGACCACATATTCGATGTCTCCAAAAATGCTGCGAAATGTCTATTCTTTCTCAAACAACGTAAGAAATACTTTTCTTCTTCTGATCTGGCCTCAATATATATACGCCCAAAATTGAAGTACAATGCTCACATCTGGTCATGTGCGCCTAAAACATCTCTGTATCTGCTAGACCGGATTCAAAACCGTGCGATAAAACTCATAGCTGATACCAATATCACTCAGGCAATGAGCACCCTCGAACACTGATGAAATGTCTCGTGTCTCACTTTGTTTTATCGCTATTTCCACCACCAGTGGTCCATAGAAATCGCCAGTAGCATTTCGGCCCTTCAAACCTTTAACCGTAACACACGTCTCGCTATGAATGCTCATCAGTATACCCTTAAGTCCATTTTCGGACGTACTCTAAAATATCGTGATTCATTCCTAAGCCGATCAACTCGCTTGTGGAATGCCCTGCTGAGCTCTCTATTTCCTAGTCATTATAACATCTTGGACCCCTCCTATATCGAATATAAATTACACCAACTCAATGACGAATTTACACCCGGTCCAGATGGCCTCCCTGCCATATTTCTTAAAAAATGTTCTTCGTCTCTTTCCCTTGCCCTTTCTGATCTCTTTCGTCTATCCCTTTCACAAGGAGAATTTCCTCAGGTTTGGAAAACCTCCTTTATAACCCCAATCCACAAAAAGGGATCAAAGAACAAAATAACAAACTATCGTCCAATCGCTAAACTCTCCCATATACCCAAACTCCTCGAAAGTATTTTGTATGAAGCTCTAAGTTTCCAATGCAAATCACTTATTTCCCCTAGACAACATGGCTTCCTAAAGGGTAGGTCAACCACCACAAATCTCGTTGAATTCGTATCCTTTGCCATCTCTGCCCTAGAAAACGGCAACGAAGTCGATGTAGTTGCAACCGATTTTAGCAAAGCCTTCGATAAAATCTCTCATCGATTAATACTTTTCAAATTGTCTGCCCTCGGCTTTGAACCCATACTGTTAAAATGGATATCCTCTTACCTCGAAAACCGTTTTTACAGTGTTCGTTTTAGGTCAGCCCACTCCGTTCCATTTTTGGCCACCTCTGGAGTTCCTCAAGGTAGCCATCTCGGTCCCCTTCTCTTTATATTAACCATAAATGATCTCGATAGGATCATCAAATACTCGTCCGTCTCCCTTTACGCCGACGATACCAAATTTTTCAAAACCATTTCCTCTCCCCATGACTCCTTCCTTCTTCAACAAGACCTTGATAGTTTTTCGATCTGGTGCCTCAAAAATTGTTTGGAACTTAATATCACCAAATGCCAATCCATCACCTTTTCACATAAGCGGCTCAAATCTCCTCCCCGACTCTACCTTCTCCACAACCAACCTATCTCCTCCGTTGAATCTCTTCGCGACCTCGGCATTTTGTGTGATAGGGAGCTCAACTTCCGTTTGCATATGGATGGGATAATCCTTAAAGCCAATTCTGCACTAGGTTTTGTAAAACGATGGTCCAAAGAATTCACCAACCCATACGTGACCAGGTCCCTCTATATTACCTTTGTTCGTCCCCTCCTAGAGTACGCCAGTCAAGTATGGTCCCCATATCATCGCGTTCATATCTCGAGAATCGAAAGCATCCAGCGCCGTTTTCTTCGATTCGCTCTTCGAGGTTTGCCCTGGGATGATTCTTTTACTCTGCCCCCCTATCATAACCGTCTCAACCTTATTAACCTAAACACCCTTGAGGAACGCCGAGATGCAGCCGACTTTCTCTTCATTCATCGACTTCTTTCAGGTCAGGTTGAATGCACGTCCCTTCACAATTCTATTTTCCTCAACACAAACCCTCGTAATCTACGTACCCCTCGTCTCTTCTATCTCCCAACCCACCACACTACCTATGGCGCGAACGAACCAATCTCCCGCATGCTACGAAAAATTAATTCAAACCCTAGCGTCTTTGACTTCCACCGCACCACTTCCTACTTCAAATCGGTTCTCCTTCACCAGAATAACCAACCTTAGTTTTAAGTTTTAGTTTAAGTTTAATTTTAAGTTATAGCTTGTATTAAGCCGAATAAATGGGGGCTTTCGCCCCCACCAAAATTAAATTAAAACATTTAGACATATAAAACCAACGTACATCGGTACCTATTTTTCCTTTCCTCTTTAAATTTCCTTCGCCCGTGCTGTGTGCAAACATTTTAAGGATACCTTAACGCCTTGAGCGCGCGCTAGTTAATAAAAAAAAAAGAGATTGCTTACCAGGGAGAGTGGTCGATGTATGTCGCGTGTGCTTTAGCTACGTAGGCATATTCCTGGAATCGAACAATCAGGCCAGCAAATCGTGCATGATGGTAGCCCGGGCTACTGGTATCTATGAAGACTACACATTTTTTGATTCAACCAATTTCCATTTTCAAGGTGAATGCAAGAATTCAGATGTCCTGCTCTCGATTGTTCTCTAGAAAAATTTCTTTGTAAAATGAGATCTAGAATGGCAAAAGGCCGACTTGTTATATCACTGGAGTTTGCCAAAGATACTTCATATACACTACACTTCAAAGTAGTATGCTGAATGTTATGTTCTTGTAGTCGGATTCACTATACGCTAAATACCGAGGAGGGTGAAGGACAACTTCCACTTTAACCAGATAAGTGGCACATTTGCGGATTCGTTTTATATTTTTTCATAATATTTTAAAATATTTTTTAGTTCCGTTGTTGCATGGTGATACCTTGCACGCCTTTTCGCAGTTTCCGCGTTCTATCATTGTGTAAACGAGTGGCCAGAACCAATTTCCTGTTATTCACAACTCACTGCATGGCCTTAAATCATAAATTATAAGTTTTCGAGCAACAATGAGCGATACCGGATATAGCTGCGAATAAAATTGGTTTAGAATTTGACACATCAAATAAAATTACATTATCAGGTTCCTAGTAATTGAAAGCCAAAAATAATGTATCTAGGTTCCCCATCTCTCGATAAAAGACTTTCTTAAAAGAATTCAAAAATCTATTTGTATCTGCAGTAACAATTGGCCTTTCTAATAATTTATATCAATAAAAAGTTAATAAAAATTTGAAATTGCTTCCACCTTAACGGCTATGTTAATGATGCCATTATGTACATACTCGTATGTACGAGTATGCAAGTATCTTTGACTAATTAATTTCATTCGTGATATAAATAAATTTAAAACTTGCCGGTTAGGCAACTTTGTACGATACAGGGAGTGGGTCGAAAAGTTCGAATAAATGCGCAACACTTTATTCTAGCACGTGACCATACATAACAGGTTGTGGAAACAGTATTATGGATTAAGATATAATAGATACTCGTAATTTATCTTCCATTCGAGGGATGGTGAATCAGATATAGACTCTCTGAAAAGATGCTGTTAGGAGTCAACATATCCGTATGTTTGCAGAAAGTGAAATATGACACCACGCAGCCCAACGAGTTTATCATCGCCTTAACATTCAACTTGGCAAAGTTGGTTAGATTGCAGTGCAAGCAAATATTTGTTCTTCGAATATTATAGTCTGTTAGTTGTAGATTATGAGGCTTAACCTGAAACCGTACGTTGAATAGATCTTGAAGGTGTTAGAAATGGCTTGTACAATGTACATGCATGCAAACTTAGCACGTGCTACATGCGTGAGGCAGTTATAACAAATTAAAGTGTGACTTTTAAGTAGACATTAACGGCAGGTAGTAGTAGTCCAACTCAGAAGCATTGACATATGACTAAGAAGTTCTTACGGGCACATGTTAGATTTCTACCCGATCTATTAATATTTTCATCTAAGTATTGATAGGTGGCAAATAAAGTGACATTTTTCACGCGGCTACGTTCAAAGAGCTTGTTTTCACTCCCTAAACGGAAAATCTACCCACATCTCCGCCAATGATTTCAGACCTATAAGCCATCTGTGGTAGGAGATTAGTCTGCACGAAACCACGTCTTGCAATGGATTTAGGTTTATCGAATTTCCGGTGAGACGTAACATCACTATAGAAAGCACTAGATTTCCTTATTAATCATTTTACGATCAGAGTAAGATATACCTGATGCATTTTGGACGTCCGAACCTTTGAGGCAGCAATCTGTGAATCGTATCACTTCCTTGTTAGAGCTAAGGTAGGAATGCGGATCTTTCAAGCGTCATAGCAAAGAAGAACTACTGAGAGAAGATATAACGTGGAAAAGCTGCAATCGCAAGAGACCGCCAGAATTTTTACCGAACGTTTATTCTGAATTCTATCAACAACTGCTAGGTAACGAAGACCAGCGGCAACCCTACTATCAGAGGCGCCGCAACTGATGTGCTGTGTTTAATCCAACGACCACCAACGAATCCCTGGTTTAGTAAAGAATGCCGGAAAGCACATGCAGCTAAACAAGAAACGTACAAAGCAGCGTTGCAGCGAAAGACGAGTGCCACTCATAAGCTCTGTGAACAAAACAGGCGGAAGGCCATCGACTTCTCCAGAAGAAGAAAAAGGAGCACGAGAAGGGCGCAATCTAGGATATTGAGAGCTTATACTCTAGGAACAACATACGGATGTTTTACAAACAGGTAAAAAGAACGTGTCAAGTCAACAAGAGCCGTACACAGAAATCTGTAGAGATAGAAAAAATTAACCTTGTAGTTGAGTCACAGTTGGTCCTGAGAATATGGAAAATTTCTCCTGTAGACTGCTTAACGGTGACGAATCCAAACATCGCGCCGTTAGGAAGAATAGACTATTCAACTTGAGCGATGAGAGTCAAAACATCCGTCTACCTGACCAACACGAAGTAAGGATAGGCTGAAATCCAAGGAACCTGCTGGACCTGCTCGCTTTCCGGCCGATATATTCAAGACTGCTCGAAATAACTTTCTGAACTGGAGAGTGTATGATATACCAGATGAATGAAATTTTGGCATCGGTTGCCCGATCAGCAAACAAGGAGACGCCCTCAACTGCGTGAACTATAGGCGTGTAAGTCTCCTCAACATTCCATACATATAAGTCTTATCAATATGCCATATTGTGTGAACATGTGAAACCCTTCGTCAACAACCTGATTGGCGCCTATCGGTGTAGTTTCGGACTTAATTTACAATCGACCAAGTCTTCACACTCCGCAGACGAGCGATTTAGAGCCATGTCCAATTTTGGCATCCTTACCAAACCTGTCCGTCCATTCAGAATGGAGATCGAGAACAATCGCTGCTCCATCAAGGTTGGTAATGACTTAACCAAGATCGCTGATGTCATAAAAGTAAAAGGTTTTAGACAAGGTGATGCCATCATGTCACTTCTATAAGATCATACTTAAAAAAATTGTGCGGAATTCATAAGCCAATACCGTTCTATGCTACTACCAGCGTACGAATATGATATTGACATAATTTGCAGAACTCAGCGGATTGCCACCGGTGCGTTTGCTAGTATTGAAGAGGAAGCCGACAAAATGGGCTTAGCGGTAAATAAGAGCAAAATCAAGTACATACATATAATGCTGTCAACAAGAAAGGATACATCAACGAATTGGACAGGACGTCACTTTCAAATTTCACTATTGTAAGTCTCTGTTTTTTTGGGCTTAGAAGGCAATCACGAACAACTAATGAGACTCTATATACTCATAAGATCTGCTATGTGATAAGGGTTACATTTGTATCCCACTCGTCTGAATTTAACGACCCAATGTTGTTTTTTCGCTTAGCCGCAACTGTTTTATTTGGTTTGCTCACCGTGAACACATCGGTTTCATTAATATTCCAAATATCTGAAGCATGGAACTTGTACCTGTTCATGGATTGCGACCATTTCTCAAAAATCCTTTCTACATTCGTCCTATTGAAAGATGTGGCCCTGTCTATAGTTGTAGCTTCCGGCCTCCGGCTTCCGGCTTCCGGCTTCCGGCTTCCGGCTTCCGGCTTCCGGCTTCCGGCTTCCGGCTTCCGGCTTCCGGCTTCCGGCTTCCTGACTGACAATCTTTTACTGTCAGCATTTACATCTTTGCTTAGCATCGTCGGTGTTTATGTCTTTTGTGTTTGTTAATTTCTAATAACTCGCGAATTAAGAGTGGACATACCAAATATACGCGGGCTAAGAATTAATCATTTTTCCGCGTACGTCCATGTCTGTGTGGGCGTAGGTAGATTCACGCCCACACCTCTCAGATCACTCTGATCTGAAGCTACCTGGCTACGAACTAATGCCATTATTTTTTCCTCATCGCGGTCTTGCCATTTATATGCGTAATGATGTAGCTTACCAAACTCCAACACAATGTAGTCCCTGTTCCAATGTGGAATCCAGTTTCATGTGGTTAAAATTCCATCTCTCCAAGCAAATTATCCACTATTGCCTTATATACAGAAGCCCCAATTTGGATAGTTTGATGCGCTGTCAGACTCCATACAAAGTATTGTATCCCTGTATTCTCATACTGAAATCGTTATTACTTGCGATTTCAACATTCACAATTCTGGGTGGGTTCGACATTCCGGGCAGACAACACCCGAAGCACGGTGTGTTGAGATCTTCTCTTGTTCGTGAAAAAAGCATGTGGGATTCCAATGCAACCAAAAGCTGAAGCAAAAAATACTACAATGTCCCAAAGGTAGTAAAAGTTTTTGGTCATTCGTCAAAAACATTAGAAATTCTTTCTCATCCCAACGCTTATTTATAATGACATTCCAGCTGTCAGCTCTTTCGACAAAGCCAATCTGCTTGCTGCACATTTTGCGGCTAGCTCAAAACTTCCAGATTGTGCTTTGTCCCCGCCTACACTTGAGTGCGTCGAATCTACAATGGGACGAATCCATTTTAGCACTCGTGTAGTAGCAAGAGTACTTAACGATCTTAATATACATAAATCCCGCAGGTCCACATGGTATATCTAACCTTCTTCTGTTCTTTCTCGCTGGCGAAACCAGTGCGTAAGCTTTTTCATCAATCCTACTCCTTCGTGCTCTTTCTGTGAAGATGGAAAACAGCATTTGTACAGTCCGTCCCTAAAAAAGGCGAATCTTCTTCCCTCCCCTCCTACAGACCCATTGCACTTACGTCTCTGCTTACCAAGGTCATGGAAACGCTGAGAAACCGTCAGCTAATGAAATATCTCGAAACACGAAAACTTCTTAATGACCGGCAGTACGGTTTTCATAGCAACATGTCCACTAGTGATTTGATGGCATGTCTCACCGAAATGCGGAACCAAAGCCTACACTAACCTGCGAAAGCATTTGACAGAGTTTGGAATCAGCCTCTTTTGTCGAAAATGCGTTCTTTTGTGATCGATGACTCTCTTCTTCAATGGATTAGAATTTACCTATCGGATCATTAAATTCAAGTTGTCGTGGATGGTTTCAAGTCTGATGTTCACAAAATAAATGCTGGTGTACCCCAGGGCTCCGTTCTGTCTCCGACACTCTTTTTAGTTTTCATCAATGATCTCTTGTCTGCTACTTCTAATCCAATATAATCCTTTGCTGACGACAGGACTCTCTGCTTTTCATATTCGTTCCCGGACTCACGTCCCTGCTCACCGGATGTAGAATGCTAACGGCAGCGTATGTTAGGCCCATTAAATTCCGATATCAGCAGCATAACCAATTGGGGAACTATCAAGGGAGTGGAATTTAATGCTTCCAAAACACAATGCTGTCTGCTGTAATTAACGCGAAATTTAAATACCCAGCCATCGTTGAAACTGAAAAACTTTCCATTCTCACGTTGGCATGACCACATATTCGATGTCACCAAAAATGCTGTGAAATGGCTAGGTTTCCTCAAGCGATGTAAGAAATATTTTACCCGCTCTGATCTGGCCTCAATATACGAGTATGTATAAGGCATTCATCCGCCCAAAATTGGAGTACAATGTCCACATCTGGTCAGATGCTTCTAAAACAACCCTGCACCTGCTAGATAGGATTCAAAAATGTGCGATAAAACTCATAGGTGATACTAATGTCAGTCAGTCAATTGACACCCTCAAATAACGACGTAATGTCTCCTGTTTCATTTTGGTTTATCGCTTTTCCACCACCAGCGCTCCATTGAAATCGCCAGTAACATTCCGCCCCTTCAAACTTTCAACCGTAACACCCGTCTCGCTATGAATGCTCATCAGTATACCCTTAAGTCCATTTTCGGACGTACTCTAAAATATCGTGATTCTTTCCTAAGCCGTACAAATCGCTTATGGAATGCCCTGCCGATCTCTGTGTTTCCTGGTCGTTATAATTTACAAACATTTAAAAACAATGTACATCGGTACCTGTCTTTTCTTCCTCCCTAAATTTCTATCGCCTGCGCTGTATACTAACATTTTATGGGTACACGCGCGCTAGAGCCACTGCTCTAGTTGATGTACAAAACAAAGCAAATAAATTAATCCCATGTCGCGCTCTCTTGGATTCCGGATCCCAATTAAATCTAATAAGTGATAAGTTATTCCACATGCTAGATTTGAAAAGGTATCACTCAAATCAATTGATTAGCGGAATAGCACAAATTCTATCATCGTCACATCACAAAGCACACTTTACCAATAAATCGCGAATATCAGAGTTTGAGACTGCAGTCGAAGTCGTCGTGCTGAAGAAATTAACAAACAATATTCCCGAACACAATATTAGCATCTCCTCTTGGAACATACTAAAAAACATTTCTTTGTCGGACCCATTATTTCACATTTCACAAGGGTAGATATGGTATTAGGCGTTGATTTGTTCTTTGAATTGATGCCAATCGGCCAAATTAAATTGGGACCTACCCTACCTGTACTCTAAAGGACGACTGTTGGTTGCGTGGTTGCCGGTCCATATCACCACAATCAGAAACACCAAACCGCAAGTCTATTTGTCCCTGTATCACAGAATATCGAAGCTACACTCTACACGAGGATTTAAAAAAATGTTGGGAATTAGAACCCGTAGATGATATGAGAGGGAATAAGCAGAAATCTGATTTAGACTGTGAGGAATACGTTTATTCTAATACCCGAAGGCTAGCGAGTGGTCGGTATGAGGTACGATTGCCATTTAAGTAGAACGCAGAAAGGCTAGGTGAATCGTTTAAACAAGCTTTCAATCGCTTTTTGGCTCTAAATCGTATGGAACCAGCACCCAATGTGGTCCTGAAAAATCCTCACTTTTTCCTTCCTCATCAGATCACAAACCAACTAGTTCAACCATAAAAATGAGAGTTGTTTTTGACGGTTCTGTCAAGACCACAACTGGAACTTCACTCAACGATACTTTACTCATCGGTCCTGTAGTTCAGAATGAACATTTTTCAATTGCTCCTAAATTTCGTTCGTTGACCTTCGTCTTCACGGCAGATATAACAAAAATGTACCGTCAGGTCGTAATGCACCCAGAGCGTCGTCGCTTCCAATTGATTCTTTGGAAAGATAACCCTAATGACGATGTAAGAATGTTTCAATTCACCAGAGTTACATATGGCACTGCTCCGGCCGCATACTTATCGCCAAAGGCTTCACAAAGATGAAGGTCATGATTTTCCTAATGCTGCTAGGTCAATTAACCAAGACTTTTATGCTGATGACTTGTTAACAGGTCAAAAGAATTAACTCAATTGCTAAGCAGAGCTGGTTTTACAAAACGTAAGTGGTGCTCCAATGATGACAGAATTTTAAGGGATGTAGAGCCAGGTGATATGGAATCACATTTTAGAATTGATAATTTCAATGCCTTCATCAACCTGGGAATATTTTAGGATCCTTCATCAGATAAATTTCTTTACACCTCCCGTAAAATCGATGACAAACAAATTGCAAAAAGAACTGTACTGTCCAAAATAGCGAAGATCTTCAAACCCTTGGAGCTAATAAATCCAGTAGTAACACACAGCTGTTGGTTACGTTTCCGAGAAGAGTTAACGCATATCGGCAGATTCTTCTTTTGTAATACAAATACACAACTCCATGCTTTCTCTTATAGTTCCGAATATGCCTTTGTTACGTGTCTATATATCCAATCTATAACAGATGATGGAAGCATTGTAGTCAAACTTCTGTTCGCAAGGTCAAGAGCAGCTCTAGAAGTAAAAATTTCTATTCCGCGGTTAGAGCTATGTGCAGCTACATCATTGGCTCGTCTTGTTGATAAAATTAAGAACATTTTTGAAAATCATTTTGAGAAGCTGGTTTCAAGCTGGTTGTCTGAAGAATCTTCGAATTTCGACACCTTTATTGCAAATCGAGTTGCAGTAATTCAATCCCTCTGAAACTCAAACCAATGGAGGCATGTCGTTCAAAGCTTAACCCTGCTGACATATGGTAGTCTCTCGTGGTGCTTACCCTTTAGATTTACTTCAATGTAGATTTACTCTGTGGTTTTCTGGCCTAGGGTATCACAAATTTCCGCAATCAGAATGGCCCATTCAAAATGCTTGCAACCCGCACATATTCGGTGAATCTCTTCTTGAACGAAAAAAGCATAAAATTAGACTGTCGGCATCGAAGAGTGCACCGTTTGTAAGGGACATCAAATTTCACAACAACTATATGAAAACTATAAGAATAGTAGCTTACATCCTACGATTCATCCATAATTCATGGCCAAGACGACTACAACTAAAAAGAAACGTTGGTTAGTTGACTCCAAATGAATTACAGGATTCACTAAGTAGTATCATCTGGACTATTCAGCAAGAATGTTTTCCGCACGAGATTCATTTAATAGGGGAGAAGAAACCTATTCCTGGAAGACCACACATAGCATCTTTACGACCCTTTATTAACTCTAAGGGAATTCTTCGTGTAGGCAGCAGAATAAGTAAGTTCAACTTGGATTATGAAGCAAAGCATCCAATTCTACTGCCAAAGGATCATGTTTTCACCGAAGTTCTGATACGATATTTCCTCCATAAATACTTGCATGTTGATTCACTAGCACTTCTAAGCATGATTCGGGATCACTTTTGTCCAATACATGGCAAGGTAATGTGCAAAAGGATCATACATAAATGTGTAAGGGGTTTTCGTACTTGGCCACTCAAAGCAGGATATACAGGGTGTCCCCTAATTCGTTGACGATAATTTGGGAAATCATTCCTGGGCATACCACATTGATCAAGATCAAGTTCCTGGAATTTATTCAGAAAATTGAAAATACAAGTTTATTCATCTAAATCTATATTGTCCCCTTTAAAGTAATCCCCATCGACTGCAACACACTTATGCCAGCGCTTGATCCAATCCTGGAAACATTTTTTATGTTCAGTTTTCGGTATGTCCATCAGTGCTTCCTGCGATTTTTCCATTACTTCCTCTCGGCTGCTGAAACGCATTCCCCGTAGTCGTTTTTTGACTCGATTGAACAGAAAGAAGTCACAGGGAGCCAAATCAGGTGAATTCGGTGGTCGTTGGATGGTATTTTTTGTATTTTTCGTCAAAAAATTACGAATAATGATGGCACTGTGCGACGATGCGTTATCATGGTGCAAAATCCACGAGTTTTCTGCCCACAATTCTGGTCTCTTTCTGGCAAAAATTCATGATGCACAACACCGTTGTAATCCATGAAAACCGTGAGCATTGCCTTCTTTTTTGACTGAAAACGACATGGTTTTTTTGTTCTCGGCTCATTTGGTGAACGCCATTCACTTGCCTGATATCTAGATTGCGTGTCGTACTCATAAACCCACATCTCGTCTCCAGTAATGATCCTTTTGATGAATGTGGAATCGGATTCAGCCTCGCAAATCATCTCTTTTGCGACGTCAACACGGTCACTATTCTACATGAAATTGATGTCTTTTGGCACCAACTTTGCTGCTACATGACGAAAACCCAAATCATTAACCAAAATATCTTGGACGGATCCATAGGCAAGTTCAAGTCTTCCGCTAACTCTCTGATAATTAATTTGCGGTTATTGACCAACATTTCTTTTACTTCATCAATGTTTTCGTCGGTTTTCGATGTCGATGGTCTGCCACTGCGTTCATCATCTTCGATTGACTCACGACCACTTTTGAACCACTGGTAAGGAATGAAACGAATAAAATCTGTAAATTTTAATCCAATGCGTAAAAATTGCAATCCCATTTTGTACCCAAATTAGCCTGTATATTCTCTAGTTTCAGTTTATTATTGATTTTAGTTCGGTGCGGTTTAAAATATTTATAAAATATGAGTCAAGAGAAACGCCGTAAAAAGAAACCATTTCATCGCAAAAAATTTAAACATAGCACGCAGTACAGTGGATTCTGTTATTAAACGATATTTGGAGACGTTGACAGTTAAGCGAAAACAGAAAAGTGGAGCACACGATACAAATTTGGACAGGAAAATAGTGGATACCATCGTAAAAAAACCGGACTATGTCATCCAGAGATGTTGCTCGGAAATGTATTGTAATACCAACCAAACAATGGTCCAAAGATCTAAAAAACGTAACGGTCTAAAAACACGAAAAAAACAAAAAATACCAAAAGTTACTGGAAAGCAAAAAAAAAGTCATAAAAACACGAGCCCGAAAGCAATACGAGTTGATCGGCAACAAGAAAGCGTGCTTGGTTTTGGATGACGAAACTTATGTCAAAGCCGACTTTACTACTCCTCCAGGTGCTCAGTTTTACAACTCGTTTGAAGCTGAGATTCTTCTGCAATCAACAACATCGGGGCAATTGGGATGGAAAAATTCGGGTCAAAATATCTCGTTTGGCAGGTCATATGCCAATGTGGACACAGAAGCTCATCGTTTATTACAACGGGAACAATTAACGGAGAAGTGTACATTAACGAGTGCCTAAAAAAACCGTTGATTTCTTTCTTAAACAAACACGAGGGTTCAACATTATTTTGGCCAGATTTAGCTTCAGCTCACTATGCTCATGCGGCGTTGAGCTTTCTTGTTGCTAAAAATGTCGACTTTTTTAGCCAGAAGGCCAGACAGTAAACAAAGAGTATTATTTGGGTGTTCTGAGGCGTTTGCGTGAAGCAATTCGCCGAAAGAGACCAGAATTGTGGACAGAAAACTCGAGGATTTTGCACCATGACAACGCACCGTCGCACAGTGCCATCATTATTCGTAATTTTTTGACGAAAAATACAAAAAAACCATCCAACGGCCACCGAATTCACCTGATTTGGCTCCCTGTGACTTCTTTCTGTTCAATCGAGTCAAAAAACGACTACGGGGAATGCGTTTCAGCAGCCGAGAGGAAGTAATGGAAAAATCGCAGGAAGCACTGATGGACATACCGAAAACTGAACATAAAAAATGTTTCGAGGATTGGATCAAGCGCTGGCATAAGTGTGTTGCAGTCGATGGGGATTACGAATTGCAATCAACTTCAGACTGCTATAATTTCCAAACCGTTCATGACAGTGAGCTCAAATTTTAACACATGACAGATAATTTTATTATTTACAAGCCTTTTAAACGATTTGCGTCTCAGTTGTGTTGAAAAATTTTTTTCCCCGCAATGGAATTCAAACGTGATAGTGTGATTGCTTTATATTTAGCTGGAAAACCGCAAGTAGCTATCGTTAGAGCCCTCCAGCACGTCAACGTGAATAAATCATTTATGTCTCGAACCATAGCTCCTTACCGTGATACTGGCAGCGTTACAAAACGCCATGGAGGTGGTCATAAAAAAACAAAAACATCGGCAGAAATGATTCGGAAAGTGAGGGCTCGATTTGAGCGAAATCCGCGTCGAAATGGAAGAAAAATGGCTCGTGAGCTCAACATATCGTTGAAACGGATGCAATACATACTGAAAAATGAGCTTGGGCTCAAGCCATTGAAGTTCCAAAAAGCACACGATCTTACACCGCAACAGAAAAAAGTTAGAGTCCAAAGAGCGAAGGAGTTGCTACGCTTGCACGAAAGTGGTGAGTTTCCGAATTTGGTTCTTTCCGATGAGTCGCCATTTGTTATCGAGCAATATGTCAACAAACAAAATGACCGAGTTTACTTGCCAGAGAGGTCCTTCGAAAATTTACACCTTCGGACAGCCACCAGAAAACAGGCAGCACCGATGGTGATGGTTTGGGCCACCATAACCGCCGATGGTCGCTCTCCGCTCGTATTTTTGGACCGTGGCGTCAAAATTAATGCGATCGTATACCGTGAAACTGTCTTAGAGGCAGTATTTGAAGCCTTGGGCAAACAATCATTTCGGTCGGAGGCCGTGGACATTTCAACAAGACTCGGCACCGTCTCACAAAGCGTCAACCAAGATTGGTTAAAAAACAATGTTCCACACTTAATTTCTTCGACACAATGGATTGCAAATTCTCCGGATGCAATCCGTTGGATTTCTCTGTCTGGGCCCTGGGGTATTTTGAAGGCGAAGGTTGACACTAAAAAATACTAAAGTTTGGACCACCTAAAACAAGCACTTCGCCGGGAATGGGCCGGAATACCGCAGAGCCACTTGCGTGCAGAGTGCGATGCTTTCTTCGGCCGTCTCAAGGCCATTATTCGCTCCAAGGGTGGACATATTGAAAACTACTGATACAATTTGGAAATTGATGTATTTTCCAACATTTTTTGCTTTGGCACAATAAAATTTATCAAAAAATAAAAAAATTATAGCATTTTAAAAAGTTGGAGTTCGAGTCATTCACCCTGTAGATTAATATGCATAAACTTGTATTTTTAATTTTCTGAATAAATTCCGGACACTTTTCAAGGTGGTATGTCCCAAAGAAAAACATAATCGTGGACGAATAACTGATTCCTTTCCGTGGTAGATGTCTCTTCAAAGTTTACATGCCCAGTAAACCTGGAGTGCATTTTGCTTGGAATTTCAAATTTACCTTGGATGGACTAGAGGAGCGCCTGAAGGAAACCAGGGTAAACGAGTCGCTTTAGACTTAGTATCGGAATATCGTGGAGGAAATGTGACAACTGATAATTTTTTACCAATCATAATTTAGCATTAGAATTGCTCAAACGAAAAATAACTCTTGTTGGGACAATTCGAAAGAACAAGAAATTTCTACCAGTTCATGCTACTGTTTAAGACCTCAAGACCTCCGTAGGCTTCTTTCTTTCATGGAAATGAAAAAGTTGTACAGCATATACCGAAACAGTACAAATTAGATACGTTGCTAAGTACTATGCATCATAATGGTAAAGTCTTAGAGGCACATCCAAAGAAGATTCGAGAGATAATTGAATTTTACCCAACTAAGGACGGTGTTGACACGTTGGCCAGTAGCTTTGTTTTCAAATTTTATTGACATTTCCGCGCTAAACGCCTTCATATTATGGACCGAAATCCACCCAAATCGGAATAACAATAAACTATGTATATAAACGTCGTCTATTTTTTCAAGAGTTAGGTGAAAATTTAGTTCGGGCGTGTATTGTTCGACGAAACCTTCTTCCGAAGCTTCTGCTCCCATCGTTCGTAATATTCGAAATGAGGAATCAATATCATCGTCATCATCACCACCATCTGCTAAAAAATTCAAAGCAAGCGACCGCAAACGCTGCAAGTTTTATCCTCCAAGACATAAAAAGAAAACTTTTACTACATGCAGTGTCTGTAATAAGCCAGTATGTCCAACACATCGTCATAGCACAGATATTACGACCACTTACTGTGAAGAACATATCCCATAAATTCTGAATTTGTATGTATTTCATTTTGTTTCATTGCACTTTTCCTTTTTTTTTCATCAAATTTGTTCAAAAACAAATGTGGGTGATTTTGTGACCCGAAGCGTAATAGGGCGATGGCACCAGTAGTCAGCCCCTTAACTTTTTTTTTGTGTTTGATTGGTCCTTAAAAATCCACTCTTCAGCTATTTAATCAAGTACTTGGTTCTTCTGAATGTTTGAAGTCTGTAGATTGGAAAATACTAAGCTTATTAGGGATATGAGCTACCTAATGCAAACTATGTACTAAATAGTGATACAAGACATTTTTTCTCAAAATGTTTTTTTTTAATTTTTTTACATAGTCTCCTTGTAACTCTACACACTTCTACCAGCGATGCTCCCATATCTCTAACCCGTCCAAATAGTACTTGGCGTTTTTCTCTGCAAAATAATTGTTCACCAAGTTGATTGCTCTCCCATTTTTTTAGATGAGGGAACAAAAAGAAGTCGCTTGGGGCTAGATCTGCTGAATAAGGCAGATGGTCAAGCAGTTCAAAACGCAGTTCATGGATTTTCGCCATAGCAATCGCTAAGGTGTGAGACGGCGCGTTGTCTTGGTGAGACAGGATTTTCTTTTTTTGCAAATGTGGCCATTTTTCCACAATTTCTGCCTTCAGCGTGGCAAGTAATGATGCGTAGTACGCTCCTATAATGTTTTTTCCATTTTGAAAATAATCTATTAAGATAACTTCTTTACTATCCCAAAAAACAGTCGCCATAAATTTCCCAGCCGAAGAAACAGTTTCTGCTTTTTTTGGAGCTGGCTCGCCCTTTGCAGTCCACTGTTTTGACTGAATTTTTATTTCGCGCGCATATTGGTGTCTCCAAGTTTAATCTACAGTAATTAATCGGCGCCAGAACTCGGATTTATTGCGCCTAAACTGCGCCAACAGAGCGTTGGAAATGTTCATTGGAACACGTTTTTGATCTAACGTAAGCAAACTCGGCACCCAATGCTCGGACAGCTTTCTCATGCCTAAATCTTGATTTAATATGTAACAAAAACGTTCTTTGGACACTTTCATAACTTCTACTATCTCTCTTACTTTAATTCGGCGGTCGTCTAACACCATTTGGTGAACTTTAGCAATGTTATCGTCAGTGGTTGCAGTTTTTGGACGTAGCGAACGTTCATCATCTCCCAAGCTCTTACGACCACCTTTAAATTCAGCTGCCCAAAATTTCACTGTGGTAAATGATGGTGCAGAGTCCCCATACACAGAGTCCAACTCATTTTTGATTTGCGTAGGCGTATTGCCTTTCAAAAACAAGAATTTAAAAACAGCTCGATACTCAATTTTCTCAAAAAACACTCACATCGACTCACTCAAACGACTGTCAACTAAAAACTGCGCGTCCAAAATGACTGAAACTTCGGTAAGTAACTGCGAAAAGATGCACAACTAGCGTTCGGTCAGACAACCCTCGTATTTAATAACTTTCTTTCATTCATACATTGTCGAATTCAAAATACATTAAGCTAAAATTGTATCTAATTAAAAATAATTTGCGACTAATTATAGTCACCGTGTATAGGTAGGTTTAGCACGCACTGACTAACATCACGTTAACTTTAAAACCAGCTCCTAACTTTGTATTTAATTATAAACACTTTTTAAGCTACCTACAACTAGTATTAACTTTAGAACGTACCCGCGATGAGTTTCAGTCAAACAAACCTAAAAAATTTACAGTTTGGGATATCAAACACAGTTTAAGGAGTACGGTTTTACAAAATTGAAATGAATTTGACAGAAATATCGAAGGAAATACGAGTATAAAACAAGTTTTTCGAATTTTAAATTTGAATTTGGATAGCAGTTTATCAATAATGGAAGCAGAAAAGGTGTTTAATTAAAAAAAAAGTGAATTTTCTTTTGTGACAATATTTGGTTTTTTCTTTAGAGAACACGAGATCG
Source organism: Volucella zonaria (assembly GCA_963966105.1). NCBI lineage: Eukaryota > Metazoa > Arthropoda > Insecta > Diptera > Syrphidae > Volucella > Volucella zonaria. Next base: position 133,348,283 of record OZ014531.1, read on the forward strand.
GTCCCAGAATTGGGATCGGAATGAAAAGGAAATTCTGAGGCAGTTGGTGGAGCAGCATATCGTGGTAGTGGAGGACAAGGGAAATGAACTGAAAATGATTTGACGGAAGAAGGCGGCTTGGGAATCAATCGCAGCAGGGATGACTTCAGTTGTTTATCACAGGAGCACCGACAGGCTTCGGCAAAAAAAGCTAATACAGTTGCTAAAAAACCAGTTAGAGCAATGGGGAACAATGTCAATGTTCCAGAAATAGATTCCCCTGATCTTTTAGTTCAGGGTATGATATCTGACCAGTTGCTTGAAGATACCCATACCATATACATTGATAGCAACAGTATGTTGCCGAGTAATGCTTCTACTGATACCCACCCGAGCAGCCCCACTGCCAACCGGATTCCTGCCACATCTGCAGTCCCTTTCTTTGCAGAATTGGGCACAACCGCCGAAGCTCCCGAAGCATCCATATCCACCCCTGTTGCTCCAGCTTCATCGAGGAGTTTGCTTGGTGCTGTCCGAAAACTTCCAAGGAAGCCAACGACAAAAAGCGAAGTGATGAATGCACGACTCATCGCATGCAGACGAACTGAATAAGTTGCAAGTTGCGCTTGCCAAAGAACGGCTTTTGCAAGCCAAAGAGGAGACCGCAAATGCCCGTGAAATTCACAAACTAAAGATCGAAATGATTGTAAAGAACGACGACAATTTGAAGTTTGACAATGAGTGAGAGAGTTTTTGTTTTTTGTTATATTTATGAATTCCTATTATTTTGTATGCTTAAGTTTTATTTTGTTCAAATTAAAAGTGTTGAATGATAAATGCGTTTCTGAATGCCCTTCTAGTTGATTCCGCAGGTTCTTCAGAATTATTTTTGGGCTCTACTTGTGTCGATGAAATCGGTGGTGTACTTTGTTCAAAGAACGCAATATTCCTTTCCTTAGCTATGTTGTGAAGCACAGCCGCGGCAACTGCTACATTTTTTGCCGTATTCAAATCCACACGTAGTCTCTCCAGCAGCGATCTAAATTTAGACTTTAACTGACCATTAAGGCATTCAACTTGACTTCGTGTAGATGTGTGGCTGTTATTGTATCTGTGTTCCCTTTGGCTGGACGGGTTTCGGACCGGTGTCAATAATATTTTTGAGCATGGATATCCAGCGTCGTTAAGAAAGATACCCTGGTGAACATCTACGGTCGCTTCCAACATACTTTTTAGGCGAAAGCTGTTCCAAATATTGGAGTCATGAAGGGAGCGTCGAGACCTTCCAACTGTGTCCACTATTTTGCAATTAGCATCGGACATAATTTGCACATTAAGCGAATAATAACCTATAAATATCAAATTAGTTCGTGTTTTATTCGTCTTTAAAAGGTAGTTACTCAGTTACACTTTTGGCTGGTCGCTTGATCCTGCAATGAGTTCAATCGATGACTACTATAGTATAACCCTAGAGAACCTTGTGATCCTGAAAAATTATTGCTTTGCCTCATTATATTCTACCACTGCCAAAGGAAACTTAAAGAAATGGGGCAGTAGGGAAGCGATTTTTTTTTAAATGCTCTTAATTATTTGTCCTACTGTTGCCTGTGACATTCCATACAAGACTCCGAAAGTTGTACGTAATTTAATAATACTCTTTCAAATTTAATTGCCTTTTATTTACCAATATCACTTTGATGGATATTTCTACCAAAAAAATGAAGCGTTACAAGCACTTGTAAGGATGCAGGAATAGGAAGAACACGATTTATTACCGGCTCTTGAATATTCAGATTTTCGACTAAAAACTTGACAGTTACGAGGGGCGTTCAACACATTCTTGGTATCGGGGTGAAGCCGTGGTTGTATATATAAATTGACTTATTTATCAAGTAATACTATTATTTTAATGCATTCATGTAAAATTTCATATAAATGTGATTATTAATTCGCGTTTTATCTCTAGTTAAACAGAATCATAATGGCAACTGAGACGATGATGGTGAAAATTGAGCATCGCGCTGTAATTAAATTTCTCACTAAGCAAGGAAAAAGTCAAAAAACTATTCATGAAGAGATGGTGGCTGTTTACCAGGGCTCCGCACCTTCATTATCAACTGTGCAAAAGTGGTCAAGTGAGTTCAAGAGAGGCAGAGAGAGCATTGAGGACGACCCCCGCTCCGGCGCCCCGGCTACTGCTTGTACGGGAGAAAGCATCAAAGAAGTCGAAAAACTTGTTCTTGAGGATGCCCGAATAAAGGTGAAAATGATGGCAGAGATCAGCAAGCTTTCAATTGGTACCATTCACACCATTCTTCATGACCATCTTAACCTTTCAAAGGTCAGTGCAAGGTGGGTGCCACGAATGCTCACAGCGCCTCAGATAAAAAGTGAGAATCGCATGCTGTAGAGAGCTTTTGGAGATGTGTAGTGAGAACGCGGACGGTGTTATGGATCGAATTGTTACTGGGGACGAAACATGGGTCCACCACTGAAAGCAAACAAGAGTCCATGCAGTGGCATAAAAAAGGAACAGACCCCCCGAAGAAGTTCAAAGTCACTCCGTCTGCCCGAAAGCTTATGGCCACAGTTTTTTGGGACTCAAAGGGAATCTTGCTCATTGAGTACAAAAAAAAAGGTTAAACCATCAACGCCACATCCTACGCTTCCACTTTGCATAATTTGCGGGAGGAAATTAAAAAGAAAAGACGGGGTAAACTCGCAGCGGGTGTGTTGCTTCTTCATGACAACGCTCCTGTTCACACGGGGCGAGTTTCCAAGGCTGCTGCGCGAGATTGTGGTTTCGAAGAAATCCAACACCCACCCTATAGTCCAGACCTTGCCCCTAGTGATTATTTCCTGTTTCCGGATTTGAAAAAATGTCTTCGTGGAAAAAGATTTTCGGATGATGAAGAACTCAAGTCGGCAATAAATGGAGGAGGAGGAAATTTATTTTTTTGAAAGTTTAAAAAAGCTTATCTCAAGATGTAACAAATGCATTGATGTTAGGGGAGATTATATTGAAAAATAAAAACAATTTAAATTGAATTCGCATTTTCCTTCATATCGATACCTAGAATATATTGAACGCCCCTCGTAGCTAGTCGAACCTATACCGAGAAAAAAACTCGTCATCATGAAGCTCATCGAAAGGATTTGAACGATTTTATTTATTTTAGGCTTTCTAACACATGGGCTGAAAAGTTTCTAAGAGAGGGCACCACTTGAATTAAATCCATACCATTTTCAGGTAGTACCAACCTTCAAAAGATACGTGTATAAATTTGACAGCTGTCGGACGATTAGTTCTCGAGATATACCATTGTGGGTGAAGCAACTTTTGTTATTGTGACAAAAAATGGATTCAAAGCAATTTCGTGTGTTGATTTATCATTGCTGGGAAAAAAATGCTTGATAAGTGTTACCCGGACTCTGCACCAGCCGAACGAACCATTCGCAAGTGGATTGAAAAATTTAAAAGTGGTCATACAAGCACCGAAGATGATGCACTCAGTGGACGTCCAAAAGAGGCTGTTTCAGATGAAAACATCAAAAAAGTCCACAAAATGATTACGAATGACCGTAAAGTGAAGTTGATCGAGATAGCTGACTCTCTGAAGGTATCAAAAGAGCATGTTGGATATATCATACACAAATATTTGGACATGCGAAAGCTGTGTTCAAAGTGGGTGCCGCGTTTGCTCACAGTCGACCAAAAACAACAACGTGTTGATGATTCGGAGGAGTGTTTAAAGCTGTTCAACTGCAATAAAGCCGAATTTTTACTTCGGTATGTGACAATGGATGAAACTTGGTTGTATCACTTCACACCAGAGTCAAGTCGGCAGTCAGCTGAGTTGCGAGCAGGCGACGAACCTCGTCCTCGGCTGGCAAGGTTATGGCATCCGTATTTTGGGATGCACATGGAATAATTTTCAGCGACTATCTCCAAAAGGGGCAGACTATCAACAGCGACTATTACATTGCGTTGTTGGAGCGTTTGAAGGACGAAATCGCAGAAAAACGGCCGTATTGAAGAAAAAGAAAGTGCTGTTTCATCAATACAATGCACCGTGTCACAAGTCGATGAAAACGATGCCAAAATTGAAAGAATTCGGCTACGAATTGCTTCTCCACCCACCGTATTCTCCAGATTTGGCCCCCAGCGACTATTTCCTGTTCGCAGACCTCAAAAGAATGCTCGCCGGAAAGAGATTTAAGACCGAATCGCCGAAACAGAGGCCTATTTTGAGGCTAAACTGAAATCGTACTACAAAACTGGTATCGAAAGATTGAAAAATCGTTTCAATCAGTGTATCGCCCTCGAAGGCAACTATATTGATAAATAAAGTTGAATTTTGCAAAAATTATGTGTTTTACTATAAAACGGACTTTTTAGCCCATGTGTTAAAAAGCTCAAAATCTTCGAAAATATCGAAATCTGCAAACAAATTTGCATTTCACTGAAATGGCTTTTCAAAGTCCACACTAAAAGATAAAATGGACTTTATGTGCTATTAAGTTTAGCGCGAGGTTATAACGATAAAATGGTCGACTATAATTACAAGAACACTAGCATTGACTTTGTTACGTACTAAAATGACTTTAAAGTGGACTCTATCTGACTATAATTTTGCGTCATTCTTCATAACCCGATTTGATTACTATTGAACAAATCAACTAAAATATTCCATTGCACTAAGATATGTTATATCGATTTAATCAATTCTTTCATTCTTTTTTCCATAGTCTTTGAGCAGACGTCACACTCCGTAGATCGGGTCTACGCATAATAAAGTATCTAAATCTATTCTTAATCTAATATTGTTTTATTTAATCTTGATTTGAAAAAGATTAAAAAATATTAATTTTCCCGCAAACACAGATTAACAAAAAATCTATTAGAACGGCGATCGATCAGTATCAGTAGATTGCTATTAGGGCTTATGTAAGTTTATCTAGCCATCACTAGATATTACTTAATGTGTGTGAGGTCCTTTGGCAATTTGGCGATTGGAAAAACGTGACGCAGGATTTGGGAAATTTGTGGCCAACGCCTCAATGCGTGGGAAATATTGACGGGAAACACAACCAAAAAACAATTTTTAACTGCACAGTATTGCTGGGAGTGGGTGATGCCAGTTACACATTGATGGGGCATATGCGAGTCAAAATGACGGTGGCGTGCTAAAAAATTCAGCATTTGGGCAGTAAATTTTCGGAAAAATTTGTGCCTCACTGCCTTGTTGCTGATAATGCCTTTCCTCTATGTGAAAATATAGTGCGACCATATCCTAGTGTTCTGCTTGATGAGGCAGAAAACACTTTCAAGAGCTCGGCGAGTTATTGCAAATACTTTCGGCATTTTAGTGACTCGGCGGCGCATTCTCGGGAAGCGCATAGAGTTTTATTCTAAAAGCTCCGACAAATCTGTTTTGCCACGTACAATTTTAACCAATTTTTTAAAAATTACACATTCGTTTTACAATCACAATACTTTTTGCCCACCAAATTACTTATTGTGATTTATATGACAACGGCGAAGTAGTTCGAGGCATGTGGCGCCAAGGGGCAGAAAGTTTATCATCTGTACGCACATGCGTCAGCAATAATAGATCACAAAATGCCTTTGAAGTCCATAAATTACTTATCTCGTATTTCATAAACGAATCTCACCAAGAAATTAGAAAATAACATAAGATAAGATAGAATAAGATACTCGTAAAAAATAAGTGTTTTATTTTTTTAAGTATTTTTATTGTTCGCCTAATTCGGCCTCAATTTGGTTGATATGGGAAAAAATGTGAGCAGAGCTTTGTTTTTTTTTCGCAATTGGTAATTTTTTCAATTGGTGCGACAAATCTCTTATAGTAAGCTCGTCCTTCATATAATCCTGAACGGTTTTCATAACCCCCAGCACCTCATTCTCCGCAGAACTCATTTTCTTCACAGTTGCTTTTATGCAAGGTTAGGTTTACCTAAGTGGGAGAGACCAACCCACTTAGACCTATTGGTCCATAGTGGCGCCATGTAGATCCTCCTGCTCTTGGAACCAATTTGAGCTTATCGTGAAACGTAGGAGGCTGTAACGTCTCCTTATTCAGATCACTTCCAATTTTGACGAATTCGTCGGTCCTACAATTCCCTGAAATGTCTCTGTGCCCCGGCACTCAACATAGATGAAGGTTGAACTGCTCTGCCATCTCCCTAAGATGTGATCGGTAGTCAAGGGCGGTTCTAGAATTCAGTGAGACTAAGTCCACGGACATGATATCAGCCTTTCAAGGACAGGGCTTCTTTAATCGCCAAAATTTCTGCCTGGAATACGCTGCAATGATTTGGAAGACGGAAGGGGAGACTTAGATTTAGTTTATCTGAGAAAATATCGCCACCAACCCCGTGGATTGACTTATCCTCGATGAAAGCATCTTCTTTCCAGAAAGTCCCAAAGTTCAGGTATGGTGTAATCGAGGCTCTCTGTGAGGATACCTAGTTATTAAGAATATTAGCGTTGCTAAATAAATTATTTGCTCACGGTATAGTCGCTTTAAGGCGAATAGCTGCATTCGCAGTGACTTTCCTGCTGAAATAATCGAGTGGCGACAAGTTAAATAGAATATCCAGTACCGCGAAGGAAGTAGTGTGTAGGGCTCCGCTTATGCACAGAAATGCTGTCCCTTGGACTCTGCTTAGTTTGCTGCAGTCGATTACATTGTCTAAGGCCGTACACCAGACAATCACCCTGTAGGTGAGTATCGGTCTTATAACCAAGACGCATAGCCAGTGGGATATGCGAGGTTGAAGACCCCATTTGTACCCAATGGCTTTTTGGACCCTCTCTTGAATTTTAGGTGCCTTTGGCAGTCTCCAGTCTGGCAGCGGTTATGTCGTGGTCGCTGAGGTTAGGATCTAAAAATGCATTACGTAGCCACTAAAATACAAGGTGGGGGAGAAGTTATGTTAAAATGTGAATTGGCTGCCATTTTACAAATGAAAAAAAAATGTTTGCTTGAAAGTATAAAAGTGATGCCACTAAGTTGAAAAATTGTTATCGCTCAAAAGACCACCTCCTGAGTTGATGCATATTTGTGCTGGTTTTATGGTATTTTAAGTTGGTGTTTGCAAAACATTTGGCTCCAAATTGGTGAGTTCTTCTTCAATGTTGGCTTTCAAGACTTGCAAGGTTTGTGTTTTGTTGTGGCAAACGCGAGATTTCGAAAAGCCCCAAAAGGAAGAAGTCTGGCGCCGTCAGACCTGGCGATTTGGCTGGTCAGTTCAAATCGCCAAAATGGGAGATCACGCGACCTGGAAATTGGTGATTCAAAATCTCCATTGTTGCCCGAGCTGTGTAACCAACATTGCTCGAGACCCAATTCAACAACTTGCGAAGAAAAAAAATTCGTTTAACATCTGTCTGTAGCGCTTACCAGTTGCAGTTACTGTAGTGCCGTCCACGTTCTCACAAAATAAGGGCCAATCACTTTATCACTGCAAATGCTGCACCAAACAGTCGCTTTGAGGGGATGTAATGGCTCTTCGTGCATTTCACGTGGATTCTCCGTGGCCTAGGAATGCAAATTTTGTTTATTCACATAACCACTTAAGTGGAAATGGGTTTCGTCGCTCATTATGATTTTGGATACGAATGATGATGATGATCTTCTTAGACCAGGTTTAACAGAGCATGGGAGTAAGTTAACCACACTTGACAGTCAGCAAGCAGCAATTGGTGAACGGTCTGCACTTTATAGGGCAACATCTTCAGGTCCCTAACCAAAAATTGACGCAACGAACGTCTGCTTAAACCAAATTGTGTGCATCGTTGTCTTGTCAATGTTTATCGTCGAACGAGTAATGCGGGGCCGTGCACTTCTTGTGAAATCTCTTGTGGACCCGGTTTGTACGAGACGCGCGTAACAATAATTCCGTGTTCTTCAGGTGTGTATCGTTCCATTGCTTGTTGTCAACTAATTCTCTATCTGTCACAACATAAATATCAAAGCACAATGACACCTGACGCCATTTGCAAAAATTATGGCACATTCACATTATGACATTACCTTTGCCCGACATTGTACAAGTTCTAATCTTACCTTTACCTCTTGTATAGAGCGGAGCGTATATAGGTGTCCCAAGTGTCCTCGAACCACGCCTTCTACTGTTCGTGGTTCCTGGATTGGGATGATGTTTTCTTCGTTTTTGGAAAGACGCAAAATGAGTGCGGCCGGGGCCTTTTCGAGATGAAGATTAATCTGAAGAAACCGTAGCATCATTGCTACAATCTGCCAGAGGAGCCTTCATCACTGTGCTATTCGTGTCGATTCTGAATATATGCCCAAGAGCTCATCTTCTTCCTCAGAGTGTCAGAGGAGGCGACCGACGGTTTAGTTGTCGCCTCGGACAGATTGGAGTAGTCGCTATCCATTTCAGGAAAGAATATCGACTCTCTATGATCTGAGGCTGGATTTGCCAATTCGGTTAAAGGAGGAGAAGGTTGCTTATCAGCATCCAACTCATCCTTTTTATAAGCCCTTAGCTATATTGACTCGAAGCTGAACCGGATCATGCCTTTAGTCTGTGCTAGAGGATTAAGGGATTCCTCATTGATCACAATTAACCTGCATCTATAAGGGCCCCTTAATTGTTTCGCGATTTCCCTGTTATGAGTCGGAATGGTCGGGTTGCTGAACGTTGGAGAATGCGCTTTGTGGAGGAAGGTTCGGCTGAGATCCAGATTCCGGTTCTATATCCGCTAGGATAGGATAGCCAAATCTCTCCTAACCCACCTATGGCTTTTTTGTGAAGATCAGGAGATCTTTGATCGGAACAAGCGATAAGTTCGAGGTGGCTTTGGTGTCAGCCAGTGTCGTATGGTGGCCAAGAAGTTGCCTGAAACCTTCAGCTTGACCAACTGCAACCGTGCAGGTGTTATCGATATATTGATGTCGTTTTTGTCGATTACTGCGATCGTTATTGCATCTTCGCTAAAAGAACTCAGAGATATGATATTGGTAGGTCCAGGGGAGTTTTGGTGTTTTTTTTATTGTGGGCCTTTTGGAACCAGCACGGTTTCCTCCAACGATCATTGGCGCTTGGAGGAGTCCTTTAGCGTTTTGTGAGCAGTGGGTAATCCATCTTTAAGGATGTTGTTAGCCCACTCAATTTTGCTCTTTATGACCTAATGTGTAAAGCATTTCGGCGTATGATATGGGCACATCGAATGGGGTTAGGTAATCCGCTAATACTATGTTAATCTTCGGGACGGATCTTATGACACCTTGTTTCAGCCAATAAGAGAAAGATGTGGAAGGGAAGGGGGTGAGCGTCCTTTAGTTTCGGGTCTCTTCTAGAGAACTTATCGAGGTTCATTAACCTTACTGAGCATCTACAAACTCGACAAGCTCTATGCTGAGTTAGAGACGTTTATGCAAACAAACGTTAAATTTATTATCTTTCAAATTTTCTTAATACTAAATTGTAAAGTTCGATAAACACGTGAAGAATCAGTAAACGTCAAATTTGCAGCGCTTCAAAAAGTTCAACTCATTTCAACTTGAGCAACAGCAGCAGTAGATGCACATTGTGGGCGTTCTTATGGGTTCACATATAAGGGAAAAATTTGACAGTTCTCTGCAGCAGCGCAGTAGCAGACGCAGACGCAGATACTCGTTATGCCTCACCTGAATAGTGCGCTTCCGTTGCGTAAGATAAACGCAGCGCATTGTGCTGCGTACATTTTTCACATCTGTCAGATTCTATCCACTTTGTCACTCTTTTCCTTTTTTTAATCTATTTTTAGTTTTTTTATATTTTTTAGGTGTTCGTTTTCACTTTTTTCGCTATAAAATTGCCTCCACGTTTTATGATTCCATGTAGTAGGCCTTTGCAAGAAAACAATAACATAACAATTAAATAGCACCATATCCGGTAATTGAGTTTAATTTCCACAAAAATCAGCAAATAAAAATCGTTATATCTTAATGTCATCGGTTATGGATGAATCTAAACGATTTCGACACCAAAGGCCAATATAAATGAGAAGAAAACTCAAATTCAGGTCAGTTTTTACAATTGGAACAGACCATTGCGTTGTAGATACATTCGCAATGGCCTCTTTACACTTTGTTGGATTATTATTCGTCGTTGCTATGGTAAGCAGTCAATTCGCATAGTGATCATTCCCTCTGATGAAGTATTCAAATTTGACTCTAGGTAGCCGGACAAACTACCACCTCCAGTAAGTTCGATTGCAAACAAAGACCACCGTTTACGCCAGTAAGTGATTCAGCGAATTTTTAAAATCTCTGTATCTGACATTGCAGAAATCAATTTTAGGATATAAAAAACTGTTGCTCGAAACCAACGTTGAAATTGGAGAGTTACAAGCAGTCATGCGCTAATACAACATTTGCTGGCCGATTTGGTGGAAAAGCTGAAAACAGTCATGCCTTCATGAATCCAGTAAGTACGAGTGTCAACTGAAAGTTTACGCATTAGAGGGACCCATCAATTGTTCGTCTTTGAATTGAATTTCCTTCTAGTGCTCGGTAGAATGCATCTACACTCAAGCTGGAGCCCTCAGTAATGGCCAATTCAACATGGTTAAAATGAACGCATTCCTTAAAGAGATCATGCCGTCCAATCCAGAAATGGCAAACGTTTTTCTAGCCGGTTTTCAATCTTGTGGACCAGAAGTTCGTAAGAAGATGCAGGAATTCGAAGCCAACTCGAAGGGACAAATTGTGCAATTTCCTGGAAGTCAAGCGCAATGTTCACCATTCGCAGTAGTTACGACGTTTTGTGCCATGAGGCATACATTTATCAATTGTCCACCTAAGGCCTGGACAAGCAGTGATATGTGTGTTACGGCTTTAAATTATGTGAAGAATTGTGAGCCTATGCAATTTGGTGGTCCAAGGCGGCAACGAAGGGCAACCAAATTGTTGTTTTCGTCTTTCAATTAAAGATGGTTTGGTTGGCTTTTTTGGCCAACTTTTCTAACCACATTCTGTGAGTGGATTTGACTTTTAAAGTTCTATGAGAGCGAATATATTTTATTCAAACTTTTACACCGGCTTTTACAAATATTTTCATTAAGTTTGGGTACCGTTCCGTACAAATCCGCGCCTTTTAACCAATAAATATCTACAATTATTGTGGTCTTTGGCCAACTGCCAATGCGCAACTAGAGCATTGTAAGCTGGATGCTGGTTAATCAGGTAGAAATCGAAAATCTGTTCCGGACGGACCTATAACATCCATTCCCTCTTTATGTCAATGTCGATGTCGGGTTTGGCGTTATATCTTATCCTCCAAAAATGGGAACAGGGCACTCTGAAACAGAACAGGTCCCCGTTCCTTTTGAAGAGATTTCCCATTATAGCAGCGTCTAGCATCAGAAGCCTAATGCGAAGTAAGACAGATATTGACTCTTAAGTGCTTAGCCGAGGAACACATGAAAGACCTGCCACTTTTAAAAGACGTCGGGAAGAATTCGTTTGGCCTACCTGCAGCCTGTCGGTGTCGGTGTCGGTGTAAAACCATGACAAAGGAACATCTATTCTGCGAAGTGCATTAGCCAGGTGTAAGGTAAGAATACGGCCACGCACGTCCAGAGCTACAAATATTGTATAATTATGACTACAGAAAGTACAATTGTTTTTTAACCTGTTCGTGGAAGCCACTGGGAGCTGATCTCATCCAACCAGACTTGACTTCTCAAACTTATAAGTGCGAGTGTTGAATATGATCAAATAGCAGCACTACAGTGACTGGAGCTCAGAGGATAACGTACGGTGGATGAATTCGCTTGACGGAATCAATCGTGACGTCAACAGTCAGGGGTCCTTAAGTGAATTACTTCAACGTAATCTGAACTGAAGCCAACAAGGGTAACAACCTCTGGTTTGACAACGAATGCAGGCAAGTACATGCAACGAAACAAGAGGCATACAAAGTTATAAAGCTGCACTGCGTTGGAAGGCGAGAGCTGTTCGTCTGCCTTAGAAGTTTGAGGTGGCCACGACAGGGAGGTAAAATAAAAAGGCCACTCCAGAGTATTTCTCGAAGGGCAAATCGAAAGAAACGACGTTGAATGTTCTCGATTAGGGATATATGAACTCGCTGAAAGTGGGACCACACTTGGCTGGTATATCCGACAAGGGGCCGGGCAAGGGTAATGTAAAGTGACATTGTCACATAGGGGTTGCAATAATTTTTAGACCATTGTTTGTTAAAACCAAGTGATGGCTTTAAAGATTATCTCATCAATATGCGAACGGAAATTTAACTGGGATATAGGTTGGCCAATCAGAAAATAAAGTTGAGGAGGAAATTGATTGGACTTACGTGACAAAGTCATTGACTGACTTTTAGAGACATTAGGCTCTAAGCAGTTTTTCAGAGACCAAGTGGGAAACCCTTCCGGGTGTTCTTGAAGGCTGTATTTAATAATCCTCTCAAGATCGTTTATAGTTAAAATGAAAAGAAGGGGACCTAGATAGCTGCCTTGTGGGACACCAGAAGTGCCTAAAACCGGGTTGAGAAGGCTGACCTAAAACCTTCATTGGCATTGCATTGACTGATTGTGATGTCACACTTGTTTTTGAAAAACTCAAAGATCCTAGCAAGATGTTCGTAATTTGGGGCACCTTTGTTGAGTAGGGTGGTGAATATCTGATTCGTTGTGCGGAATCGAACTAGTCTGCTCTGACACTCTGAAGGTTTCTATGTCGTGTTAAATTGTGTGAAAAGTTTCTGTGGGGTGGCGATTGGAGGAGTTGACGTTGGAGCAGTTATGGATGGGCTGGTGAGAGGATTTGGAGGTTGGGTTATCGGTACTGGATATGGCAATGATCCAGCTTTGGTTTGTAACAATTCAGCCAAAATTGAAGTATTGTATTTGTTATGCGGTGGGGGATGGTTTGCAAGACCATCGCTTTTGTGATAACTGTTTCAATGAGGTTTCCCAAATCATTCAACGCTGTTCTATTCATAGAGGATTCGTCACTAAGCTCATTAACTTTATCGAATATAACGTCAAGCACGGACTCGTACAGCTTTGAGAGTGGATGGTTGTACGTTGCAGATTGGAGATTGGATATATCTATGTCTTCCCGGACAGAATTGATACAACTACATGTTTTCTTGTTGGAATCGATCATTGCGGAACCGATATATATAATTTCACTTAACACTTTATCGAGGTGGCGTTTGCATCTTTCCTCTTTTCTGGATCTTGCAGTTTCTAATTCAGTTAAACGTGCAATTCATTTTTCGATACTCAAAAACCTTCCATACATCTTAGAGATGACCGAGTTGGACGCATACTCATATGTAAGATATAGTCAGAGGAAAGCATGCCGCATGCATGGAATCTCAACGTCGCGGTCGTTTGACCTATCTGCGCGAAATGAAACCATTTTGACTGCTCCATCTACATTCTTGAAGGATCTTTATAAGTTCTTTTCTGCCATATTATATGAGCGTCTGTAACCAACCTGGTTGGTCCATACGAGTGCGATAACAGGCCAGGAAAGTCCATCATCGATCAAATATTCACAATCCGGCAAATTTTTAAAAAACCCGGGAATTTCGTTTGACACTTACTGAGAGAGAAAGATTTTCGGTCCGATTTTGACGGGGAAATAGAGGAGAAGATTCAACCACTAACTCTACAAGATGTACAACGACATTGATCTGGAAAGGTGTATACTCATCCAACTTGTGAGATGGCTGGGTCATGTTGAGCAAATGAATACCAAAACTCTGCGGCAAAGAGTCTTTGAGTCTAATTCCGAGGGACGGTGTAGCAAAAGACGACCGCATCGAAGGTGGTGCACGCAATTTGAAGGGGATCTCAACAAATTTGAGTGCAGCACTGAACTCAACAGGCGAGAGATCGCGCTAGCTGGAGAAGCTTTCGTGATGTAGTTCCAAAAAATTTTGTTCCACCACATAACTGGGCATCCGCACAATTGTAACGTCAATGGCGTTGTCTAATAAAAACGGGGGCAGAACAATACTGGTCTTATCGTAATGGTTTTCTAAACATAACGCCTCTGAAGCTTGCTTCGATTTGACCACAGCAGTTGCAAACTGTCGCTGGCTGGACCACCGGTACTCCGTACCAGATCCTAAATCATGGTACCATTGGTCTCAGAAGCCCCCCGGATTTCCGTCCCGCCAGACCAGAAGAGGTAGACTCTGGTTTAAACCAAAAATCGCAATATGGGTTTTCCGGTTGGTTTCGACTCAATGTAGAGTTGCAAAAAGTACCGGGTGCTGTGATCCTAAGATCAGCAAGAGGTTTTAGATCGATCTCGACTGATACCAAGGATGGAAGTTGTACCTCCAATACTGTTCAAAATACATGCAAGCGATGGCAAGGTGTATTCTTAAGTCTTCACAGACAGGAGTTCACGTAAAACCCTAGAGACGCTCCACCGCATAACCGACGCAAAGAGTGTAGACCTAAACAACGTTTGGAGGTCTTTGACGTGACATGTTTACTCCATATAGCTGTGTTATTCAAGGTGACACCCAAATATTTAACCTCATTGGAGAAAGAATGGTAACGCGTTTGATGAGTGAGATCAGTCAGCTTCCTCCTTCTCGTGAATTGAAAGCCCATTTCTTGTGCGCTTTAGAGCCGTCAAAAATTATGTTGCCAAGAGCACTCTCAGTGTCGCTGAAAATGTCCTTCCATTCTGGCCACGAGATTTTTAAGTGCAGTCTCGCATGATTTCTGGCGTTACTAGTTATGGTGCATCTTTGACAGAGTCTGTCCAAGCAAACCAGCTCAAACCAGCTGGAAAGAACTCTGATTGATAGATCTGTAAGTCTTACCAAAAGCCATCTTTGCCGATTTTTAATTTAAAGAATAGAATAACTCTTCGCCAGGGGTTCTGCATGTAGGTCAGTGACATGTTCTTAGTGAAGATTCTCTTTAGGGTTGGAAGCACCCGATCTATACTTTTCTGTAGTATAACTGGATATATGCCCTATAAGCAACAATTTATTTGATGGCCTCATCCGTCCGGAAGAAAGGCGGCGTGTTGTGTTACTCAACTTACTTGCAGCTTTGAGGATAGTAGCTGGTTGTAAGCTAGTTCTGATCAGGTTACCGGAAAAGTGAGTCCCAAACATGAGGCAGATCATAGTGTAGGTGCTATCAAAACCAGAAAAGTGAGTCCCTAACATGAAGCAGATCATAGTGTAGGTGCTATCAAATTTTCTGGGTGTTTCGAGTCAGGCTTTTGTGGACCCTGACAAGCCTTTTGGTTTCACTGAATGAAACCCGAATTTACTCCGTATGTTAATTTCGCTTGATCTGTAAGCATTTCATTCTTCTTCCTTCAATAGTACTTTCTAACCGATAATCCCCCTGGGACCCAGTAAACTGCGCCAGCCGTAGTGGTATCAGTCCCCTTAATAGCACTTGTCTAGCCATGCTAACTTTTGTCAGCATGTGTAGAATGACGTTACAGAACACTCGCTACTGCGTTAAGATCAAAAGACGATGCGCTGCCACCATAATACTTAAGGAAACCGTCCAAAATTTGCAAGGCAACACCAGGGCCACAATGTCGCAAAAGACTGTTCAGCTAACTACATAAGCTGATAATATGACATCATTGATAGAACGCAGTTACCGATACTTTTAAAGTACTGAAACAAAACCGGCGAAAATTAATTTGGTCTCCGCTATCAACTCTGTAGAGACACCTTTCAATGAAAATTAAACAAAGAGCTATACTTGTCAATGTCTGTTTCTTCGACCTAAAAAGGTAATTGAATAATGTAACTTTGTCAAGATGTTTCTTAACTACGAGGCTATACAATAATGATGCTAGTCCTATGGCGCAGATGTATGGGCGTTGGTGGATGCAGATGTCCTTAGTCATTTTGCATTTTGAGCGTTTGAAGAATGGTTGGTCCTGTTTGGGTTTAGAGGAGGATATAGAACAGCGAATTTCACTAGCTGTACAGCTACATCGACAAGCTCTGAGAAGTGCGCATCAGTCGCAAGAGTTGGACTAAAATGGATATAGACGCTTCAGACAGAAGAGTCTTCAATGCCAATGCGGAAGGACAAAGCAGTGGCACGCACAAGTTATAGGAAACCTCAACCGTTCTGAAATGCACATTTGGAGATAGTTGGCTGAAAACCGCGGCGCTAACTAGTGAGACTCAGATTCACCCCAATCTATTGTGCCAAAAACGAGTCATATGCAATTGAAGTGCTATCATAGACGGACATGGGGAATTCCTATTGAAACTTCAAGCCTATTTAAGATTCTATAAACGATTGCTAACATCGGTAATGAGATTCGTATCTATACATTTCAAAATGACCACACTTTACTGTTTGTTTTGGCTTATTTTATGATTATGGTCGCAGAAATTTGAAACAAAATTAAAACCGTAAAAAAAACAAATAATCATTCTGATAAATCCGTATCCGTATTTTAGAATTCACACGAGGCTTGCCCTGAATTGCTAATAACCATGACTGGATTGGAAACGATCTCCGATTGCTATGGCTTATTATTTTGATCGGCGACTGAAAACCGCAAACTTTTACTTGTTTATCGAGCGGTTTTATGATCTGAGAGATACTCGTAAGATTATAAAAAACATTATCAAAAATCGAATTGTTTTTATACTCGTACAAGTGCAAATTGAAAAATTAATTAACGTTTGTGGCATGCAAAGTAAGTTAAGGTGACGTTAGTCATATTCGATAGATAAGCGAACAATCGCAGTTGAACTCGTAATCACCGTTGTATGATTTTCCATGATTTTGCTTATTTGAAAATAGTGGGAATCTGTTCAAGCCCGAGCTTTTGTTTTCAGATTTGATTAATTGATAAAACATTTGTTTTCCTTTTTTGAATTGCACTTGGTAGATAAATTGTGTTTGTTTTTCTGTTATTACTATGAGCCACTGTTTTAAGTGGAGTGTGATTCCATGAACACAGTTGGAGTTACCGCTTTCATTATAGAAAAAAACGATTAGATGACAGAGTTTTTAGGATTTTATAAGTTTCACCTCACTAACTCGTAATGACTTATAAGAGTCACACTATAAAGATTTCCTTCTTAGAATATTACTAGACATATCCTAAGATCCTTTAGATTTTAGATTTAGATTTTGATATAATTTATTTCTTATTAATATATTGTAAATACATGTTTAAAATATTAAAAGGACGCTAAATAAATGAAATAAGAAACATTAAATGATATTCAGTGTTTTGGATACAAGACGTATAGAATATAGTTTTGAATGCCACATCAAGAGGCTGTTAGAATTACAGAATAAAGTAACATTTTGGGTGGGGTGAACCATTAAAAACAATTAACAAAATTCAAAAATTAGATACAAAAAGAAAAAAAAAATGGACAAAAATGAATAGAAGCCGAATATTGAACAAATAGAAGTTAAGACTTTAAGAAATAACATAAGGAAAAATAAATAAATTAAAAAAAGCAGGATTGAATAAATTATACAAAAAATTAAGCTTCAAAAAGCAAAGAATTTAGAAACAATTTCAATTATACCAGAATGTCAGGGATAATAGATTCCAAATAATAGTAGTTGCACTGAAAAAGCCAATTTTTTACAAGTTTTAGAAATATGCCAGATATTGACATAGCCCTGATGGGATGAGGAAGTTTGTTAAACAAGCGATATGACGAAACAGAATAAAAGTTACGAAGGGCAAAAGTACGAAATATAGGTACAGATAGTTGTAATTTGAGATCAAGCGAAAATTTCGATTACCAGATTTCATGAAGAAGGTCTTCAAAATCTTAAAACAATAAAGGTTACGAACCGGAAGAATTTTTAGATCACAGAACAGTGGAAAACTGGAATGTCTTCTGGGTTTACGGCAAATCTTTCTTATGATGTATTTCTGCAAAATTAACACAGGGCTAATTTTGTTCTGATACAGACCACCCCAACAAGCAATTCCGTATTGAAGCTTAGATTGAACAATTCCATAATAAATAGTTTTTAAAAGCGTATATTGCGCAAATAGAAAAAATGCCTAAGAGTGAGACGCAAATAATTCCTTAATATTTCAGCGTGCACCGAAAAACTCATTTTAGAGTATATTGTGAGCCCCAGGTACTTAAAATCGTCTACTTTCTCAATTAAAAAACATTTTTTCACTACAGTTGAAACTACTACAAAAGGTGGGAGAGCCGAACGTACAGTTGCAAACAGGGAGTTTGTATCTATCACATTCAGGTACATGGAAGTACACATTAGCTCCAAGGTTGTGTGAAGAAGACAAAGTAAAAAATATAATTTTAGTTTTGGAGCTTATAAATAAATTATGTTTGGCAAACCAATGGCTTAATAAGTCGAGATCCCAATTAATGTCGTAGACCAAATCCAAAGGACTATTCAAGCCATACGCAAAACCTATATCATCAGAGAAAGCAGTAGGTCTACCTTTAAAAATAAGAGCAAAAAGTGAATTAATATGAATTAAAAACAAAATAGGACCCAGAACAGAGCCTTGTGGTACGCCCAAATTTACGAACATAATATCGCTACTAATCTCGTTAATTTTTACTCTCTGCCACCTATTTTCCAGATACGACCTAAACCAATTAAATATAAAACCACGAAAACCTGCTTTTTCCAGTTTCTTCAACAAAAAATTGTGGTTGACCATATCGAAGGCTTTCGTGATGTCAATAAATAAACCCGCTGTACATCTTTTCGCATCAAGATCAGACATTACATGAGCACAAAACTGTAATAGTGCATCTTCAGTCGATTTACCTTTTTGAAATCCAAATTGCACTGGGTTAAAGAACTCAGTTTTATTTAAAAAAAAACTCACTACCCCATTTTTTATAAGTTTTTCAAAGATTTTACTGAAGACTGGAAGAAGTGAGGTAGGCCTGTAGTTACATAACTCTGAAGCAGATCCTTTTTTTAAACAGAGGAACCACATCTGCACATTTCAGCACTTCCGGAAATATCCCAGCAAAAACACAACGATTAAATACATTTGCTAATATGTTTGCTAAGAAACATGCAATTTTTAGGACCAGGTTCGAAATGCCATCAGTACCACATGAACTCGAATTTTTTAAAGTGCCAATAACTTTTAACACCTCAAGAGAAGTTATGGCTTTATACAAAAAGCTGTTTCTTTGAAGTGTTTCAGCACTACTATTACAGGACGAACATAAAGAACAAATGGGTTTTACTGGTCTAGGTTGTAAGCTGAAGGCTATGTTAGTAAAATAGCTGTTAAATGTATTAGCAATGACAAGTTTATCGAAAACGTCGCGGCCATCGACACGTATAACAGTAGGTTTTTTTGAAGACGAAGAATTATTTAGAATACTGTTCACTATTTGCCATTCATTTTTCAGATTACATTTGGCTGCATTCAAACGATTACGAAAATATGTATCCCGGCAATTAGGAATCGCCTTTTTTATTTCAGCTCACAATTTTTTATATTTACGTCTTAAGCCCATATTACTGGGGTGCCTGTAGCATTTCATCCTAAGCTTGTTTTTGTATTCCACTTTGTTCACTAAGAAGCTTGAGATCCAAGGTTTAAGCTTTTTTGCTTTCTTTTTGGCAGGCACGAAAGAGGAACAACTTAAAATGTACATATTTAGGATATTAATGAGGACAGTAAAAGAGGTTGAAACATCACTACATAAATAAACATCATTCCACGTCTCACACAAAAGACTTGTTTTAAGGTTACTGAAGTTAATTTTCTTAACCTTGTTAAGGGACTTAGGATTTTTGCAAATATTGCTTCTAGAGTAATTTACTATGAGTCCTGTCATAGAGTGGTCAGTTAACATAAGATCAAGCACACATTTCTCACAGTTAAACGAAGAGACATTACTGAAACGTCCATAGATATGATCTAAACATGTACCAGATGCAGACCTAGTTGGCTCATTAATATTATTGAATTAATCAGTTAATTCCTCAACAAGTGAACGTTCCCTCATTGAGGGAACATCTTCATTACGATACTTAAGATCGTTGTTGAACTGTCTTGCTCAATTGCAAGCCAAATAGTCCCGAAAAGTGTAACTGACATCGGTCTTTTCTTTCTAAGAGCAAACAAGCAATCTGACCTTACCGGTAAGTGCCTGCGCTCAGGGTCGCAGCGAGGGTTTGACCCGCCGTTGGGGGAGAGGAGGTGGGGTGACTTTCATTGAAGTGCCAACTTATTTTAGGAATTTGCCGACTGCATACATTTAACATCCGTATGAACTCTAATATGCACAAACAGGGTCATTTTGACCGTAGCACTGTACTATGAAACCGGCCAGTCGGGTACCGCAGTGCTACCTGATATACGTACGTACCAGCTTCCTGGTTATCTTTTATCAGTCGGTTTGTTGGTTTTTTGCATGCCAATGGTTCATGTATCAGTAGCAAAGAGTCGGTTCGTGCACCAATTAGGCTGTTGATAGCCTACATCGTGTGAACACGTCAAGGAATCCGGTGTTTTTTTAGGTTGAAGTTGTAGAACATGCAGTTTCACAATCTGAAAGCAATCTAGAACATACTATAGAATACGTCAAAGAGTTTCAAAAAGCGGTATACCACATTGATCAAAATGTTCCCGCACCACACCACCGTGTGGCGCACCCATTATTCCGATTTGAGTTCAGTTTTTTTTGTTAAGTTGGTATTTTGCTGTTGACATTCCCTCCAAATCTTAGCATCATATCTTGACATTTGCAAAAGTAACGTAGCCAAGAGTACATCTATCTCTGTGTGTTGGCGATTTTTTACTATTTTAGAAATGGATTTCAATTTGCAACTTGAATTGAATTTTGCGTAAAAAACGGATTTAATGGTGCGCGAACGTTGGGAATATTGGAAAAGTGTTTCGGCAACGATTCTCTAAAGAAAACGGTCGTTTATCAGTTGCACGAGCAGTTCAAAAGTGGTCGTGAGTCAATCGAAGATGATGAACGCAGTGGCAGACCATCGACATCGAAAACCGACGAAAACGTTGATGATGTACTCGTAAAAGAAATGTTGGTCAATAACCTCAAATTAATCATCAGAGAGATAGCGGAGGACTTGAAAATTGCCTATGGATCCGTCCAAGACATTTTGGTTAATGATTTGGGTTTCCGGCGTGTAGCAGCAAAGTTGGTGCCAAAAGACCTCAATTTCATGTAGAATAGGGACCGTGTTGACGTCGCATAAGAGATGATTTGCGAGGCTGAATCCGATCCACATTCATCAAAAGGATCATTACTGGAGACAAGACGTGGGTTTATGAGTACGACACGCAATTCAGACATCAGGCAAGTGAATGGCGTTCACCAAATGAGGAGAGACCAAAAAAACCACGTCGTTTTCAGTCAAAAAAGAAGGCAATGCTCACGGTTTTCACGGATTACAACGGTGTAGTGCATCAGAAGGCCAGACAGTAAACAAAGAGTATTACGAGTATTTGGGCGTTATGAGACGTTTACGTGAAGCAATTCGCCGAAAGAGACCAGAATTGTGGGTAGAAAACTCGTGGATTTTGCACCTGACCATGATAACGCACCGTCGCACAGTGCCATCATTATTCGTAATTTTTTGACGAAAAATGCAACAAATACCATACAACAGCCACCGAATTCACCTGATTTGGCTCCCTGCGCCCTGTGACTTCTTTCTGTTCAATCGAGTTAAAAAACCACTACAGGGAACGCGTTTCACCAGCCGAGAAGAAGTAATGAAATAATCGCAGGAAGCACTGATGGACATACCGAAAACCGAATATAAAAAATGTTTCGAGGATTGGATCAAGCGCTGGCATAAGTGTGTTGCAGTCGATGGGGATTACTTTGAAGGGGACAATATAGATTTAGATGAATAAACTTGTATTTTTAATTTTGATCAAGGTGGTATACTGGGCCGAGAGCCCACCTCCAACAAGACAAAGTGGAAGTCATAATATCATTCGATTTCATCCTGGTCCAGCCGCAGTCATGCGACCTGCGATGAAGAAATCTTGTCTAGAACGTTCAGTTTCATCTGACATTCGTCAGGAGATATGTAACTGCACGAATAGAGAAGGCCGGCGTGTTGCAGCTGAAAAAAAAAATCATATGGAAGGACGTAGATGATGACGAGCTGCAAGCTTTTTCTGGCTTATTAGTCCTGGCCGGCGTAGAGAACTGGGATGTACCTGCACGAGAATTATTCACCAGCATAAGGCCACCATACCTGTAACAAGGTTTGAAATGCTTAGACGATTAATTTGCTTTGATGATAATAACATAGAACACGAACTGCTCGCCTTGAGTATGATAAACTAGCTGCAATCAGTTACGTATGGTCAATA
The DNA here is from genome assembly GCA_963966105.1 of Volucella zonaria. NCBI lineage: Eukaryota > Metazoa > Arthropoda > Insecta > Diptera > Syrphidae > Volucella > Volucella zonaria. The sequence goes on from OZ014531.1 coordinate 133,370,620, forward strand.
TTCATTAACAATTGCCGAACGAAATATGTTACGTCAGAAAACGTGACCATTGACGAGCAACTAGTGACTTTCAGGGGTAGATGTCCATTTACCCAGCACATCCCAAGCAAACCTGGAAATATGGAGTCAAAATATATTGGATGTGCGATTCAAACACTGCATACGCCATTGATGGTAAGATTTACTGTGGACGACAACCAGGAGAACAGAGGCAAACCATCGTTACTGAACTAACAGCAACAATACTAAATAGTGGTAGGCATGTAACAACTGATAACTTTTTTACTTCTTTGCCGCTGGCAGAAGTGCTTCTTCAAAAACGACGGACTCTAGTTGGAACAATTAGACAAAACAAACATGAAGTTCCTCAAACTATGAAGCCAAACAAAAATTGTGGTGTTTTTTCAAGTTGTTTCGGTTTCCATTGCAAATTTAACTTGCTCAGCTATGTTCCAAAACTAAACCGCAGTGTGGTTTTACTTAGTCCCATGCACTCTGATGTTGTAGTTGCAGACGGGGACAAAAAAAACTGAAATTATTACATACTACATACAACAACACCAAAGTAAGTGTTGATACGACAGCTAAAATGGCGAGAACTTATTCATTCAAGCGTCAGACACGAAGATGGCCTCTAATGCTTTTTCTGAATATTCTAGGCATAGCTGCCATAAATTCGTTTATTATCTTCACAGAGTTGAATCCATCTTATGCAGTAGAACGAAAAAATATGAAGAGACTATTCCTCAAGGACCTAGCCAAGGAACTTGTGATGCCTCATATGATGAGACGGAGTGAAACAGCACAACGCCGTCAGGAGACCATGAAGTTATATGGAATTCAAATTGCCGGTCCATCAGCCCTCATTCAACTACTTCCCAAAAGAAAAAGATGCACGGACTGCCCATATAATAAATCAAAATCCAAGATTTTTTTTCAGCAGACCAGAAGCGGAGGTACGTGTATAGTACATATTAAGTATTATCAAAAGAACTTGTACCGATTTTTATTTTTTCCAAAGCATTGTGCAGCCTTCGAAAGAAATCCACACAGCCTTGACTGTTTCAGCTTAGCTGCCATCGAGTTTTTGACAAATTTTTCAGTTGCAATGAATTTTCAATGCTTTTGAATTCCTAACGCATAGCTCGAAAACATTTTGTGCTGTCATAGAAGAAAACATAAAATGCTTCCAAAACATTGAAAAACTCTTTAATCAACTCACTCGCATTGCATGCTGTTTCAACGAATATATTGATCCGATGCGCTTGGCATGGAATGTAAGCGGTTTTCTTACCGCATTTTTCTGACAGTTTTTTCTGCGTACCGTTATATGTTTTTCGCAAAGTCATAAGATTGGAAAACGATGCTTCTCATAGAAATTCCTAGTGACTGAAGGGTCACTATGATTTTTTGAACCAACCCTTCTCGTATTTTTTTTCGTTAGGACGATATCTATTTTCAGAAGACATTCAATAGGGACAGGTCTCTCGTTTGTTTGGACTAAGTTTCGGCTGGGATGGTCGTTGGTCGTCGATATTTTGTTCCATTTTCCAGGATAATAACGTGCAGATTGCGATTTTTTTTTTTTTGCAATTTCCAACAACATCATCGCTTTCTTTGTGGATATTTGTCAAGCAGTCAATAATATCGACCACAAATTCTGTCAAATTTGGCACGTTTTTCAAGTTGCTCAAGGTCTGTTTCACTCGTTCAAAATTTTTCATAAATTCTCCAACTTTGCCAGTCTTCTAAGTAAAATCAATTTCAACTTCATCGGGCGATGGTTGGGACAAAACTGACGATTGTGTTTCCGGCGACACTGATGAAGACGGTATTATCGAAGAGGATGAAGTTACTTGTGTAATTGATCGTTGAGGAAAAACTAGAATTGAAATGCCTGTTGATTCTCTGCTTTGAGGTGACACTAGTGAAGGCGATTCAGGGATTTTTCCTTTTGCTACTGGAAGTTTAGGTTCATCTGAGAAAAAGAAAAGGTTACTCGTGTACCTTAAAGGCCTGGTCAAACAGAGAGCGGTCTAGCGTTATTTATAAAAAATTGCAACAAAAAATTGACCTTCGGGTTGTTTTCTTGTTTGTGAATTGTTGACCGCACCGCCTGACCGCGTTCTATTTGACCAGCCCCAGGAGAATTAGATCATCTGTCGTGGTTCACTCTGTCTGAGAAGGAGATTTTGATGATCATCGCCGTAGTACTGCCTGCAGAAATACTATTTCCATATTCTTAGAACCAACTGAGACTCTACTAATAGTTGTCCATGATCATCATTGCAGGTTTTCATACTGGCTTTGTAGTCCTGGCATGTTCATTTTAATCTCTGATAAAATTTTGAAAATCCATTTCTGCAGTAACATCTTTCCATTTCTTCAATCGCTCGTTTCTCGTGCTCTTTCTTCTTCTTACCGATAACCTTGGTCTTTTCCCTTCTGGTTTGCTTGTAGAATACAGGAGCAGTTCTCGTTCTTCAATGAAGCGCAGCTTTATATGCTCCTTATTTGGCCCATATACCTGCACGCATTCGTGGTCAAAATAGATGTTTTTATGGCGGTACTTTGAGACCAATTACATCAAAAGCAGCTTCCCTGATGGCTCGTTGGCAACATTTCCATTTGTGTATGGAAGCTAGGATTTTAAGAGAACTTGAGGGAAAAGCGATCGGCGTAAATTCTAGCGGTCTTTTGCAATTGCAGCTTTTAGACGTCGAACTTTGGTGATCTCGCTTGACTCCATTGTGCTTGTAATATAAGAATTCTTACCCTGGCTGCAACAAAGTAATGATTGGATTCAATGTTGGCTCCTCGGAAAGTTCGGACATCCAGAATGGTAGAGGTCGATTCGGGTATGATCAATTTAGTTGACCCTTTATGGATGTTGAGATGTAACCGCGTGTTGGCTACTAAAATGACACGCTACGTTACAAATTCTAAAACCGGAATCTATTGTCGGACGTGGTGTTATGCAGATTGGGTTTATCTATGACCCGCTGAAAGACGGCTTCCTTATCTAGCCTTGCATTTAGGACCTCTTCAAATTGCTTGGCAGTACATGCTCAATTAAGTGTGATAAAATGGAGCGTGGACATCCGTGTCCGAAGCACACTGGGGAAGCTACCCCATGTCCTTAAAAGGAACCTCGAACAAAGAGTTGGGCTAAACAGCTCGGTGCCAGTAGTCTCGCTGAGATTATAAAAGTAGTCTATTCAGGTTTTCTACTCCGGAGTCCCGACACAATCATGGAGCTAACTTTAGACCTCGGTTCCGAATACGTCGAAATTACTCTAAAGAAAAGTGTGCGCCTAGTAGGTCAAGATAAATAGAGTCATGGATGCCCCCATTGCAACGTACATATGTTGTATATGGGCTTTCTCCACCATCGTCCTGGTGCGAACATTCTCTCACCCCTTCTCTCTTGTTTGAAGCCCCTAATGACGTCCTGCAGCGGTTGGGTACCCTACTTTCAGTCAAAGATACTAGACTCCCAGTCTTCACCACCTGAACGTGAGAGTTTTTAAGCCGTTCATTTGCCTGTTTTCCTCCTTAGCATAAGCTACGACATTTCAAGGAAAACTTTCACGACCGAGCACAACACCTGAATCCTACTTGCAATCAATTTTAAAATTTGTACGGAAGACATTTTTGGTGGATGATTGGGGATGCAGCATCCACAAAACTAGACTAGATATCACTTTCTGCTTAGTAGCGCCCGCAGTTGCGCGAAATATGAACATTGGATGTGGCCAAGTTCCGGTGCATTCCGAATTGTTTAATAGGACATTTTGCTCGTGGTATCTCCAACGCTACCTATTGACATACTCACTAATGGAATAGAAAGACCTAAAGCGTGCGATTTTAAAATAACCATTTAGAACATACCAAAATGATCGTAGTATCGTTTTCGCCGTTCAAAGCTAAAACAAACAAAACTCCCTTTCCAATGTGTACTCGTAAATGTCTACTAAAATTGTTTCTGCTTATTGGATGTTGGAAGATTATAATAGACACTCATCGGTGTGAACCTGGAAATTAACAGTGCCTCTATATTACTCAGATCAGTGTATTGCTCCCATCCAAAGCCATCAACAGCCCGATTGTTGAGCAAGAAGAAAAAAAGCGGCACAGTAATATTTTATTGATTTGGCGTAAAACCTTTGGTCCGATGAATCTTCGATTCCAACTTAGAGAGACAACACGGTTAAGGAAAACTTCATCTTAGGTGGCACGCTTAAGCAGAAAGCAACAACAGTCAACTTTGTAGCCCGCAACTGAAATCAATTGACCAAAGGCCGCACTAGCTGTCTACTGCAGATGTGGAGATAATAATAAACAGAATTATAAACGAAGACAATGACCAACTTATACATATGTCAATTGTTTGGTGGAGAAAGCTTTCATGTAAAGACGGCACTGCTGCTTTTACCAAGAAGGGTTTGTCTCACCTACCTGAAGGTTTTCAATGAACTGCCAACTTTATTCTTTTGGGCATATCAACGGACGCAATGACTTTGGAATTTCAGTTTCTGCGAGAACATGAGGTCGACTTACCCTATACTGGTACTGGCTTTGGAAAGAATCTGAGCCCTAAAAAGAATGCAGTCACATCTTCCAAATGTCTTTGAAACCAATCTTGAGTTCGACTCCGATGTCCTTTTGAAAGACTACAACTTTCGCTGTCACTCCTCATTAGAAGTGGCTTTCAAGCGGTGATAAGACGTAATTCTGATGGCAATAAAGTATATTGTTGGAGAACTGATGGAGGGGCTTAATATCGAAGGCCCAACTGAACACTCTCACTATTTCCAATCCACTCCGAGAATACATGACTTCTCTGATCGTATTCGGAAGGGTGAATACATTCAGTCTTGTTTGGGTTCTTAATTAACGCTTCCTTAAACTCTTCTTATGAGCTATAATATAAAACATTCTTATGCCCAGGCGATCTAAACAATGGTCGAAAGAATGCATGATTAGGTTTACTTGATATCTTAAATTTATTTTCATTAAGTCGAAAAAATGATATCGGCTAAGTGTCCGCCGCCAGAATTGATGACCATTCGGAGTCGATTTGCGGCATTTTCCATCACTCTTGCCAGAACTTCCGGCGATAGGTCCTCGCATTCTTTGACTGATATTTTCTCTGAGGGCGTCAAGAGTCTGAGGCTTGATGACGTAGACATATAACAAACAAAAACATTTGCATTCTCTCCGACAGCAGAGCAGCCCTACTTGCAATTAACTACTTTGAAATAAAATCAAAACAGAACTGGGATTGCCTTCAACTCCTACAACTACTGGCCACCACAAATAAAGTCCATCTGATTTGGGGTGGATATGAAGACAATAGAAAAGCTGACGAACTAGCAAGAACCGCATCTCAATTCATGATGCCAACAAGACCATTCTGTGGACTATCAATAAACACCATAAAAGGAAGTATTAAAACCTGGCTAGAGGAAAAGATGCTTCATTTCTGGAGAGAAAAAGAAGGAAACAGACAAGCTAAGAACTTTATGTCAAAAAGTTGCCACAAAAAAACAAAACAACTACTATAATTAATTAGAAGTTAGATCACAGGTTTTCTCACAGGACACTGCCGTGGGAAAAAAAACATCCTGATGACCATGGGTATAGCACAAGACAATACATGCTGACTGCGCAACGAGGACGTGGAAACAGCAAAACACATGCAATGGTTTAATCAAAACACGTCAACGTTACCTACGTAAATTCTACCTCGAAGCGGCGGATATATGTAGCTGTCATCTTACCTAAAGACTTAGCCGTCTTTCTCACAAATTTCTCTAAATGGAGGGAGGACATCACAATAGGCCCATATGTGGCCGCAGTGATCGGGGATTTAATATATTGTACTACCTCCCACAACAATCTAATCTAATCTAATCTAATTTAAAGCCCTGGGACGATCCTTGTATTCTGCCCCCTATCAAAACCGTCTCAACTTTATTGACTTAAACACTCTTGAGGAACGCAGAGATGCGGCCGACTTTCACTTCATTCATCGATTCCTTTTAGATCACGTTGAAAACGCATCCCTTCACAACTCTATTTTCTTCAACACTAACCCTCGTAATCTACGTACCCCTCGTCACTTCTTTCTACCAACCCACCACACCTCCGAACGAACCAATCTCCCGTATGTTTCAAACCTTACCTTCTCTGATTTCAACCGCATCACTCCCTGCCTTAAATCTGATCTCCTTCACCACTCCAACCAACCTTAGTTTTAAGTTTAATTTTAAGATTAAGTTCGTTTAAGATTGTATAGCTTGTATTAAGCCGAATAAATAAAGGGAAGGCCTTCCTCCCCACCAAAACAAATATTAATTGTGAAGTCAGAAATGTAGTCGAAAACAGCGAAATATGCATTCGACATAGAAGCTCAAATTACCACACGAGGTTGTTGAAGTGTTATTGGTATTAAATATAAAAATAAAAATCGATTACTATTCAAAATACATTGAAATTGGATTTTTAAATCAGGGCTATCACGCTAAAAAAGTGATGGTGGAATTAAAATTAATATTTGCTCGTCATGGAATTCCAAAAGTTATGATCAGTGACAATAGTCCACAATTTCATTCTGACGAGTTTGTAAAAATTGGGATATTGCGTACGTCACTTCCAGCCCATCAATCGAAACTACTCGTATAAAGAAAATTCGCAAGAAAAGCGAATTCCGACCTTTGTATAACAATGCTGCATTATCGTACAACCCCAACTAAACGATCATGCTCTCCGTTTGAACTTTTAGAAAATGATATTCTTAATTAAAATTAGCGAGTACCCGCAGAACAGAAAACAAAAAAATGGGCCTACGAGCCCAAATGCAAATTAGTTGGTCTACCGAGGATAAGATACAAATATGTGCTCATTGTTAAATTTAAAAAAAAAAACAATTTCTTTTTGTAATATCTAAAAAAATTTATTCATTTTAAATAGGAAAAGACAAAAAATAATAAAGTGACTTAATAAAATAATGTTATGAAGTGATCTAAAAACTCAAATGGCGTTGTATTTATGTTACAATTTTAAGACACAAAATAGTTGGTCTATGGGTCTTAATTTTAATTTTATCACTGTGTCAGGTTACCTATGGTTATTATCACTGCTTCTAAGCATCTTGGCATAGCGTCAACTAATTTTTGAGACTCTTCCACACCAAAAGATTCCCAAATATTTGATATTTTGGCTCTTAAGTTTTGAAGAATCCGGCCTGGCTCTTTTCGCAATTTTTGCTTCATTTTATGCCAAACGGTTTCGTTTGGTGAAAGATCAGGACTGCTGGAATGCCATTCCAATAAAGAAATTGCTTCAGCAGTTAACCACGCAAATGTCAGACCTAGCCGTGTGGCTAGAAGCACCAACCTGTTGGAAAATATACTCTTCATCACTAGATTGAAGGCGTGGTATTGATGGAAGAAGCTCTTGTTCCAAAATGTTCTGGTGCTTGACTATCCCAAGGACAAAATGTAAATTACCCATACCACGTCCAGACATGGACTTCGAATCTGGACTCATCCCTCTAAATAACGGACCGACATTGTCTTAAAGTCCAGTTTTTGCGTTGCTTAGCCCACCCAAGGCGCCTTTTCTTCTCAAATATTTTGAAATAAACCTTATAAAATTTGTATCCGATTTTTTTCATAGTCCGCTTACAAGTGTCAACCGAAACACTTTTTTGAATTCGTTCTCTCCATTCAACAATAACTGCAGCAGCGGTCTGGCGTCGATTTTCTTTTATTATTTTTTTTCAAAATGCGACAATCCCGATGTTTTGCTATTGGTGGACGTCCCGTTTATTTTTTTCTTATCTCTAAATTTCCAGAATTTTTAAACTTTAAAATATTGTTCTGCACTGATGAACGAGGTAAGTTAAAATTTTTAGCGATTTTGTAGCTCGAAAATCCCGTTTCAAATACTTTAATAATTGATTCCCATAGGTCTCGTGATAATGCAACGCCACGCACCATGGTTGACATGAAACTCTTACTGGCTTCATAAAAGCATAGATTAAAGAACAACAAAACAAGTGTATGTCATTTTTTTTTAATAACGATTAACCGAAACTCTATTTAAATAGTGATAGACCAACTATTGGGCATCTAAAAGAGAGTAGACTCTTATGCTCTTATCTTTGTTTGAGTTGAAAGTAAATTGTTGCTGTGTGCTTTCTCAAATTTTATTTTGTTTGGTCTAATTTATTCATTAAAAATATTTTATTATATTGACAAAAATTTTGAAATAAACAACAGCTTATTACCAGTAATTTTAAGTATGTACTATATAAAGGAATAATATTTTAATCAAGGAATAGACGAAATATTTTGCGTTTGGGTCGTAAACTCTAACTAGGCTTTTAAAGAACTTAAAAAAAGGGGATAATATTTATTACCAGGAGGCTCCAAATTCCATTTGATACCCAGGGATGGTTATAAGCGTCCGTATTTAACCCTTTTTTGGGGACATTTAGTTATTGTTTGAGTTTTAAATATGAACTGATATCAAATTGAAAGTTCCATGTTTCCTGGTTTGACCGTTATGAGATGTTGCCTGTAGGCAATATCGGGCCATTGAGGTGATATTTTTAATTTCCTTTATTAATTTTTGTCACAAATTAAGTGCAATATGTCACAAAGCAATTTTTTTGTGTGCGCAAAAAAACTTTACATTTAGTGCACTTTGAGCGCGGAAAACCAGTGTGTGGCATAACCTACACCTTCCTTTTGCTCCCTATTCAATCCAGTGACAGGTTTGGTAAAGACGCATGGCTTTTGGAGGTTCCGCAATGTAGGATCGTTTACTTGAAATTGATGAACAAAATGATGATGAAGTCGATGAGACATTTAGTGATGATGGAGCTTGAGATGAAGACGCTGGTGACGATGGACCTGATTGCATAATTGAAAGAAGTGACGATGGGCGACCTCGTTTGCGTTGATTTGTTGGTACACTTTTAGATGCGTTTAGTAGCTCGTTTGCTATTTCCAGTTGTAAATTTAGCAATGACATACACTGGCTATCACTTGGATGAGGCTATACATTTTGCAATCGATTTTCACTCTTTATACCTGTTTGAAATTTTCTACCCGCAAACTTTTACTACCTGTGAACAAGTACATATTTTCTGAACAGGAAGTCATAAAATTAAAGGGTAAATAAGAAACGACCGTTGGAATTTCCCTTATTTTACGTAATAACATTTTTTCTGGAATCAATGACTTCAATCCTTCTTCGCTTTCGATGCCCTGCTGATTCATTACTTGTCTTACTATGTCTTCATCAGTTAACGGCTCCTGGCAGTCAACGTCATCATTGCTTAATAAAACATTGTTAGTATCTACTTCTGAAAAGCCTCTGTTACGAAAAATGCTTAATGGGAGATCATCCTCATGATCAAAATCATCTACTTCTTAGCTAGACATTTCCTCTGATTCGAATAACAAAGGCCACAGAGGCTTCCCAGACTTTTTATCAAATTTGAAGATAATTGCTGCCAACTTTGACCCAATGAAAACACTGCATCTTTCATTGTCGTCTCTTTAAGCAGTTGAGATACTGCGCATTCTGGATCAACTTCTTGCTGGCCAAAAATTTGCAATAGGAGTTTTTTCTTGTATGTCACTTTAATGTTTTGAATCACATTTTGTTCCATGGGTTGAATAAGAGCTGTGCAATTATGTGGCATGTGCAAAACAGTGAAATTTTCGTCGATCGATTGCAGATCTTCTTCAAGTAGATGCTCTGGTGCATTGTCAAGAAGTAAAAGTGGCTTTTAGCGATAGGTTTTTCTTCAATAAAAATTTCTTTACTTCGGGAGTGAGATGTCCTTTTTAGCCACTCTAAAAATATTGGTCTTGTAACTCAAGCATTTCTTTGACTTGTGTACTGTAGACTGGTAAGTTTTTGGCTGTTGCAAATGCACGTGGCGTTGTACTTTGCCAACAACCAGCAAAGACAGTTTGTGCGTTCCGGTTGCGTTTGCGCATGGCATAAATGTGACTATCTCCTTCGATACTTTGGAACCTGGGGCCCTACTCTCTGACCCAGACTCCAGCGTTTTGTCTGGTATCATTTTCCAGTAAAAGCCTGATTCGTCAGCATTACAGATTTGATCTCCAATCAGATCTTTTCCCCTACAAACGTCCATAAATTTTTCCTAGAATGGCTTCATAGCTGCTTCATTATTGGACAATTACTCACCGGTTAGTTTTAGTTGGCGTATAACATACCTTTTCTTAAAATTATTTAACCATCCTCTACTGGCAACAAACTTTGCTTTTTCAAGGCTTTCTGGGAAAAATTTGGACTTTTCCATCAATACTTCACCTGACAAAGGGACGTTCTTTCTTCGCTGCTGTAAAAGCCGCGTATATAAAGCATCTTCAAGCTGGGAGCTTTCAGGTGCCTGGACCCTTTTCTGTGTTTACTTTTTCCTCCTTGCTTTTAATGTCAAAAATAGTGGATTTTCCAACGTTATACTGCATTGCAAGAACTGATAACGAGATACCTTGCTTAATCTCCTCCAAAATTTCGCATTTTTGTGATATTGTTAATGTGATACTACGAGCGACAGTAGACTCAAATTAAATTAAATCTTTGAATTTTCGCTCTCGTTCCCGGACCCAGGGGGGTCGTTCGGATTACTGAGGCTTTCGGATTAGCGACTGTTCGGATTATCAAGGCCCTGCTGTATATGTATATATTTGTAGGATTCCATCTGTGCGAATTGCCACGCGCCATCTCTATTTGATTTGTTTAACCAAATAATTAAAAAAAAAAACACTATATTACACAGTATTCACCATATATTTAATGGAAAAATAACAATAAGAACAATTTCTTCGCATTTCACAAGTGCTTTGTTTACATTCTTTAAATCGCGTTTCTATTTAAAATAAACTCTCTAAACACTTCATAAGCACTTATTTCGAAACTCAAGTATTTTTTTTTTTTTAACATTTTAACTTTATATTTAGCCGATAACAATAAAAACTTTAACAAATTTATTTATTTTGTTCTACACCGAAATTAAGATTTACATATGAATTTGCTCCCGGCAATGAGCTGTCAAAAATCAATATAGGAGTGCAGGTAAAAAAAAATGCCACCAAGGGGCGCTGAAAGCACTTTACCGGCTGTCAATTATGAAATATGAAGCTAGAATATCGAGAAAAAATGTGTGAGTTTCGAAATAAGTGCTTGTGAAGTGTTTAGAGAGTTTATTTTAAATAGAAACGTGCTTTAAAGAATGTAAACAAAGCACTTGTGAAATGAATGCGAAGAAATTGTTGTGTTGTTATTTTTCCATTAAATATTTAGTGAATATAATGTTTTTTTTTTAATTATTTGGTTAAAAAAATCAAATAGAGATAGTGAAATGCTACTGAAAACTAGAATAGATGGAATGCGACACTTACATATATATAAGAACATGTATACAGGGTGTCCCAAAAATCAACGTCAAGCCGGAAACGGGTGATAGGTCAAGTGGTGTCGGTTATCACAAAATTATAAAAAAAAAATTTAAATCATTTACTTTTAAAATTATTGGCATTCAAAAAAAATTTCGAAATATGACACCCTGTGACGATCTTTCAATTACTGTGACCACAAATCTTTACTTTTCTTCGATTTTTTTGTTGTCACGTAACCCTGAGTAACTGTTCTTAAATTACGGCCCAAAATTGAAACATAACTATGATATATCTGTTTTAACTAAAATATCGCTTTTTTTCTCCATCCATGTATCTGAAAATCATTAATCACCCAACTTGAACTGACTGTACTGACAAAAACATGTACTATGCCATTTTGGCAAGTAACTTTAAAATATGGCGTATTTAGTCCGGATTCCAAAATGGTATGACACTTGCTAGACTAACGCTTAATTGAGGACAAAAAAAAATATTTTGTTAAAGAAACCCGATTCATAGTTAATTCTTTTTAATAAGTTAAAATGAGTACCAAGTGTGGGCGAGACACAGAGTGACGCCGTGATTGAGACGGATAAACACACCATTTCGACTAGTGTGCGTGAAACAGATAGAAATGCCACCCTTGCCATTTCATTTAATTTTTTCCCATCACAGAGCACACAAAACATTACGTTCTTTTGGTGTATACTCTCAGGATCGCTTTACACAACTATTGTTTGTTGCGCGACTAAACGCCATCTACCGATCTTGTATCTTATAACGAATGTTCAAACTGTTTGGCCGTGCATATCTTCTGGATAATCTCGGGGTAGCAGACTTTGGACTCGTTGTCATAGTACGGATGGAGCTGATTTTTCCTTAGAATTCGGTGTGCTGTACTTTTGGTCACTCCTATGTTTTCTTCAACCACACGTTCGCGCACCGAACGTTGGAAATGTTAGAAAAGTGTTTCAGCAACGATTTTCTAAAGAAAACGGTCGTTTACCAGTGGCATGAGCGGTTCGAAAGTGGTCGTGAGTCAATCGAAGATGATGAACGCAGTGGCAGACCATCGACATCGAAAACCGATGAAAACGTTGATGAAGTACTCGTAAAAGAAATGTTGGTCAATAACCGCAAATTAATCATCAGAGAGATAGCGGAGGACTTGAAAATTGCCTATGGATCCGTCCAAGACATTTTGGTTAATGATTTGGGTTTCCGGCGTGTAGCAGTAAAGTTGGTGCCAAAAGACCTCAATTTCATGTAGAATAGGGACCGTCGCATAAGAGATGATCTGCGAGGTTGAATCCGATCCACATTCATCAAAAGGATCATTACTGGAGACGAGACGTCGGTTTATGAGTACGATACGCAATCTAGACATCGGGCAAGTGAATGGCGTTCACCAAATGAGCCGAGACCAAAAAAACCACGTCGTTTTCAGTCAAAAAAGAAGGCAATGCTCACGATTTTCATGGATTACAACGGTGTAGTGCATCATGAATTTTTGCCAGAAAGCGACCAGAATTGTGGACAGAAAACTCGAGGATTTTGCACAATGACAACGCACCGTCGCACAGTGCCATCATTATTCGTAATTTTTTGACGAAAAATGCAACAAATACCATACAACAACCACCGAATTCACCTGATTTGGCTCCCTGTGACTTCTTTCTGTTCAATCGAGTTAAAAAACGACTACGGGGAATGCGTTTCAGCAGCCGAGAGGAAGTAATGGAAAAATCGCAGGAAGCACTGATGGACATACCGAAAACCGAATATAAAAAATGTTTCGAGGTTTCGATCAAGCGCTGGCATAAGTGTGTTGCGGTCGATGGGGATTAAAGGGGACAATATAGATTTAGATGAATAAACATGTATTTTTAATTTTCTGAATAAATTCCGGAAAATTTTTGATCAAGGTGGTAGTTATGTTTCAAATTTGGACCGTAATTTATAGAAGAGTTACTCAGGGTTACATGACAGAAAAAAAATCGAAAAAGAGTAAAGATTTACGATCAAAGTACTTCAAAGATCGTCATAGGGTGTCAGATTTCTCGAATTTTTTTTGAGTGCCAATAATTTTAAAAGTGCATGACTTAGATTTTTTTTTTATAATTTTGTGATAACCGACAACACTTGACCTATCACCCGTTTCCGGCTCGACGTTGATTTTTGGGACACACTATTTCGCTTGGTGGAAGTGAAAGAATGCTGAGAGCAAGTTGCAAATACTCTCTTGTACTTGATCCTACTTCAGTTAAAATTAAAGAACCAAGTCAATTTCCAGCAACTTTCACTTTCACCAACTTCAAATAATATTGCTATAATATTAATAAGATTCCGTCTATGAAAATTCTAAGTTGCATTTCACTGTCGTTATTGACATGGACCTAATATTGAATGAAAAAGAACAACAAAAACAATTTCATCGTGTTTCACTAGTGTTTTGTTTATAATTTTTAAAGCGCTAAATTACGGGACTTAGAAGCTCAAATATACAATGTTGCCTATAGGCAACATCGGGCATGAAAGGGCTAATTCAAGGGGAACCGACGAAATCATCAGCTTATAATCTCTCCACGTAAGAGCTTCTTAAAGGAAGACACTGACATACGAGTAGGTACGAGGGGCGTTCAACACATTTTCGGTATCGGGGTGAAGCTGTGGTTGCATATATAAATTGACTTATTTATCAAGTAATACTATTATTTTAGTGCATTCATGTAAAATTTCATAAAAATGTGATTATTAATTCGCGTTTTATCTCTAGTTAAACAGAATCATAATGGCAACTGAGACGATGATGGTGAAAATTGAGCATCGCGCTGTAATTAAATTTCTCACTAAGCAAGGAAAAAGTCAAAAAACTATTCATGAAGAGATGGTGGCTGTTTACCAGGGTTCCGCACCTTCATTATCAACTGTGCAAAAGTGGTCAAGTGAGTTCAAGAGAGGCAGAAAGAGCATTGAAGACGACCCCCGCTCCGGCGCCTCGGCTACTGCTTGTACGGGAGAAAGCATCAAAGAAGTTGAAAAACTTGTTCTTGAGGATGCCCGAATAAAGGTGAAAATGATGGCAGAGATCACCAAGCTTTCAATTGGTACCATTCACACCATTCTTCATGACCATCTTAACCTTTCAAAGGTCAGTGCAAGGTGGGTGCCACGAATGCTCACAGCGCCTCAGAAGAAAGTGAGAATCGCATGCTGTAGAGAGCTTTTGGAGATGTGTAGTGAGAACGCGGACGGTGTTATGGATCGAATTGTTACTGGGGACGAAACATGGGTCCACCACTATGACCCTGAAAGCAAACAAGAGTCCATGCAGTGGCATAAAAAAAGAACAGACCCCCCGAAGAAGTTCAAAGTCACTCGGTCTGCAGGGAAGCTCATGGCCACAGTTTTTTGGGACTCAAAGGGAATCTTGTTCATTGAGTACAAAAAAAAAGGTGAAACCATCAACGCCACATCCTACGCTTCCACTTTGCATAATTTGCGGGAGGAAATTAAAAAGAAAGACGGGGTAAACTCGCAGCGGGTGTGTTGCTTCTTCATGACAACGCTCCTGTTCACACTGCGCGAATTTCCAAGGCTGCTGCGCGAGATTGTGGTTTCGAAGAAATCCAACACCCACCCTATAATCCAGACCTTGCCCCTAGTGATTATTTCCTGTTTCCGGATTTGAAAAAATGTCTTCGTGGAAAAAGATTTTCGGATGATGAAGAACTCAAGTCGGCAATTTTGCAGAGAAAGAGGAAATTTATTTTTTTGAGGGTTTAAAAAAGCTTATCTCAAGATATAACAAATGCATTGATGTTAGGGGAGATTATATTGAAAAATAAAAATAATTTAAATTGAATTCTCATTTTCCTTCATATCGATACCGAGAATATATTGAACGCCCCTCGTAGATCTCTGAAATTAGAAATGAACTGGCAGAAATTCTTTCCGGTGGTGAAAAAATTCGACTGACAGTGCAATACACAGGACAGTCTTTGACGGAGCTCATTTTCCTCAAAAAACGATGAAAACGGTGTTTTTACACGTTCTGGTAGACAAGTTAACCCACTACTGCATAAATTAAATCCTGAGCAAAAAAAATTTATTTCAATTCATTTAAAATGATTTTGTTTGAGGATCCTTAACCAAATTTTACTAAAATAAATTAAAATTGATTATTTGTTTAAAAATTAAAAAAAAGAAGCCATATATGGCTTCAGATGCGTTCCGAGTTACGAGAACCGTGTAATGTTTATCTGATTGCAGCTGATCTGCTGCAAGGCCGGCCACGTTTTTTCAAAAGTCATATGTTTGTTTTGCATACCACATATAGTATTCTCAAAAACGGATAGACTTGAAGTCATATAATGTCAGGTAGAAGTTATTCTGATGGAGTCAAAGGATCTATGCGTTTACTAAGTAAAAATTGATCATGCGAAAAAATGTTTTCTTTTAGCACTTTTTTGACCGCAAAGGGACTGTACAACACAAACATGGCATCCAGCAAATCAACGCCATCCATATATTTGTTATAAGCCTCAACAGCTTGAGGAGCAGGAATATCTCTGTGCCGTTTTTCTTTTTGCTGTTAGGATACCAGTCCTAATTTCACTCCATCAAGTGTAGTCACTTTTTCAATCAAACTTGCAATTTGGGACTGTGATACCAATTATCCGAAAAAATTGGTGGTTAATATGTTTAACCACTGTAGATTTAAGCCTCGTCATAATGTTTCCACTGACTCCTAAATCAGATTCATTTTTGGAGACGGTTACTCGGAAAATTTTGAAATCGTAACTCAATCCGGAAACTCTATTTAGAACTTAGTTCTTCTAATCCGATTTGTAAATTTTGCCTGGTTTATACTGCGCCAATAAGCTCTTATTTGGAAATATGTATTGTAGAATCCATTGCCTTATTTTCGTCTGTTCCAAATAGCTTGAAATCGGTGTTATTACAGAAGCGTAAGGTTGCAGTTGAGCACAAAACATGTAAATCACTATGCGCTCGTGTTGGAACCACCTTTATAAATTAATATCATTACCTATAATTATCAGGCGCTAACAAAAAGTGCCGTTATTTATGTGAAAGGACACACTTTAATGGAAGAAAATACAATAATTTCAGATCGTTTCAAAAAGGTTTTCTTGGAAAAGTATGCTTCGTATGCGGTAGAGGTTTAAAACCGTAAACCGTGAACGTAATACAATTTAATATTTTTTATTTTTTTTTTTTTATAAGATATAAGAAAAACATGAACTTGAATGTATTATATGTATTAATATATTATATTAATATAATGTATTAATATATTGTATAAATAAACGATGAAGCGAAGTAATAATAAGTAAATTTTGAAATTTTAGTTTTCATTAATCTATTTAACGAGTTGTAAATACATTTTGAATTACATTATTAATAATTTTTAGATTTATTTATAATTTATAACACTGACTAAAATTGGAATTATGTGAGCTAAACATTACATGTAATGTGCAAAGTAAGATGTTATAGCTATGTTATTGTACTAAATAAAAAGACAGCCTGGTTTTGATCGTCAACCGAACTAATTGATTATAGTGGAAATACCAACACAAACAAATGCTTCCTGGCGTCTCTAAAAGTTTAGCAGAAGCTTTCCTGCTGTCTTTCGGTAGACAGTTTTCATTTCGAAGTTTCTTCATTTCCAGTCAAAAAGTGAAAGGCTTCCAATTTCTTCCAACTGTTTTATCGATAATACTCGTAATTGTCGTTAGCAAACCTCGAGTGTACGAACTACAGTCCTTTATCGCAAGCCTCTTGAACGAATATATGCATTGCGAACTTCATCGAGATCCTCAGCAGAATTTTGGAAAGCGGCCAAAACTATCAACGGGAGAAATAACATAATTGCATCCTCCTTACAAGCATCTGAACTTCGCGACCATTTTAAGAATCTGCTTAACGCTCCCCAATTTTCAACTCCGCCACAGTATGCGGCACCATTTTTTTGAAGATGAGTTTTTAGATGCTCCATTTACAGTTTTTGAAATGCAAAATGTTATCAAAAAATCTAAAGTTGGTAAAGCACCAGAAGATGACCGAGTACCAGTAGAATTCTATAAAAATTATTCAGTTCAATTTCTGTCCGCATAACCCAACGAATACAATAGAATATTTGAAACAGCGAGTGTTCCAGAAAGCTTTAAAAGGACAATAATTTTTCCTCTACATAAGAAAGGATCGCACGACAACCCGGAAAATTATCGAGGCATTTCTTTCTTGAATACGTCAGTTAAGCTGTTTAGTACATTAATCTTCAATAGACTTACGCAGCGGATCGAAAATAAGAAAATACTGAATGAATTTCAAGCTGGATTTAGGAGAAACTATTCGACCTTAGACCAAATATTCACCCTGGCAAATATTGCGGAGAGCTTATACACTTTCTTCGTCGACTTTCGTGCTGCCTTTGATTTTATTGCACGTGAAGCACTTTTTACAAGCTGTATAAGATGGGAATCTATAGCAAAATTGTTATTTTACTGAAAGCGATGTACGAAAGCAACGTCGCCTACGAATGGGATGGTGAACTTGTATCTGAGGGCTTTGAAACGCAAATGGGGGTCAAACAAGGTTGTGTTCTGAGCACGCTACTTTTTATATTGTATTATTCATAAATAATATTGTAGAGGCAATTTGAGGAGGAATTCAGTTTGGAAGTATGCAGATACCAGGACTAGTTTTCGCCGACGATATAGTTTTTCCTTCGGATTGAGTTGAAGTATTGCAGCGAATGATCAAGCGACTGGAGAGTTATTGTGAACTTTGGAATCTGTCTGTTAACTTAGAGAAATCCAAAATTATGATATTCAGAGCTGGTGGCGGTAGATATACTCGTAATGAAAAATGGACCTACAAATGACAGATTGTTTCAATAGTTCGGGAGTATAAGTATCTAGGCGTATTAATTACGGCGAATCTTAGTCTGAAAAAGCATTTCCAACTTAAACTGGCTGAGGCGAAAAGAGCTGTTTCTTCAGTATGGGGCCGATGCATAAATAATAAATATATTGCGCACAGCTCTAAGATTAAATTATTTCGTGCGTCTGCACCATATTACTATATTACTATATGGTGCTCAAGTTTGGGGTTACTGCCAGTTTGAAGAGGTTCAAAGATTCCTGAGGTATTTTCTGAGATGGATTTTCCGGTTACCAAAGTCCACTCCAAATTGTATGCTTGGTGGAAACAACAGTGCCACCCCTATTTTTAGATACGCTTAAACTGCACTTTGAATATGTTATAAAAGTGCTGGAGATGAATGAAGAACGTCTTCCTAGACTAGTGCTAAGGAGAGCTACTTCGACAAGGGGAAATCTTATCAAAAAATGGGAGGAGTTGGGGCATAGCATCGGTGAAAATGTGCGCATTGCCACAGACATTAATACTGCTGATTTAAGGAAGAAAACTATTAAAGAGAGCTAACTCCACTTTGTACGATAAATGTAAAACGGAAGCAGTAACTTCACAACATAGAATACTTTACAGTCAACTGAATTACACCCTGAATGACTCGAACTGCAACCAGCTTCAGACTGCTGTAATGTCCCAACCGTTCATGACGGTGAGCTTAAATTTTGACACATGACAGATAATATTATTATTTACAAGCCTTTTAAACGATTTGCGTCTCAGTTGTGTTGAAAAATTTTTATCCGCGATGGAATTCAAACGTGATAGTGTGATTGCTTTATATTTGGCTGGAAAACCACAAGCAGTTATCGTTAGCACCCTCCAGCACCTCAACGTGAATAAATCATTTGTGTCTCGAACCATAGCTCGTTACCGTGATACTAGCAGCGTTGCAAAACGCCATGGAGGTGGTCATAAAAAAACAGCAACATCGGCAGAAATGATTCGGAAAGTGAAAGCTCCAATTGAGCGAAATCCGTGAGCTCAACATATCGTTGGAACGGATGCAACACATACTCAAATACTGAAAAATGAGCTTGTGCCATTGATGTTCCAAAAGCACACAATCTTACACCGCAACAGAAAAAAGTTAGAGTCGAAAGAGCTCAGGAGTTGCTACGCTTGCACGAAAGTGGTGAGTTGCCGAATTTGGTTTTTTCCGATGAGTCGCCATTTGTTATCGAACAATATGTCAACAAACAAAATGGCCGAGTTTACTTGCCAGAGAGGTCCTTAGAAAATTTACACCTTCGGACGACCATCAGAAAGCAGGCAGCACCGATGGTGATGGTTTGGGCCGCCATAACCGCCGATGGTCGCTCTCCGCTCGTATTTTTGGACCGTGGCGTCAAAATTAATGCGATCGTATACTGTGAAACTGTCTTGGAGGCAGTATTGAAGCCTTGGCAAACAATCATTTCGGTCGGAGACCGTGGACATTTCAACAAGACTCGGCACCGTCTCACAAAGCACGCGTCAACCAAGATTGGTTAAAAAACAATGTTCCACCCTTCATTTCTTCGACACAATCGATTGCAAATTCTTCGGATGCAAATCCGTCGGACTTCTTTGTTTGGGGTATTTTGAAGGCGAAGGTTGGCACTAAAAAATACCAAAGTTTGGACCACCTCAAACAAGCACTTCGCCGGGAATGTGCTAAAATACCGCAGAGCCACTTGCGTGCAGCGTGCGATGCTTTCTTCGGCCGTCTCAAGGTCATTATTCGCACCAAAAGTGGACATATTGAAAACTACTGATACAATTTGAAAATTGATGTATTTTCCAACATAAAATTTATCAAAAAATAACAAAATTATAGCATTTTAAAAAATTGGAGTTGGAGTCATTCACCCTGTATAACCTTCTAGAGCACACGTACATTCTCAATCGCTTTCCGCTGAAGACGATTAATTTAATATTTAAAGTAAGAGCTGAAATAATCAATTTAAGCTACATCCCACATCGTCCTGACCTGCCAATTCTATGTGACCTGTGGAACCTACAAGAAAGGGAGGATGTATACCATTTTATTGCCAGATGTCCTATCTTAAGCGAATTTCGTGTGAGATACTTTGGTGTAAACAAAATGGATATGAATGATGTTCCGAACATTTTAAACCGTGAACTTGGTTGGGAAGCTTTGTATAAATACACTTCAATCGCACTTGATTACAGAACACGTATTATTGAAGGAGACTTCTAAATAAACATATGTATTAAATTTTATTTAACGAATTGTCAATCTGGTAGACGGCCTAGGGCCAAACCATAGTAAACTTAAGTTTATCAAATTGTAATAGTTATTTTAAGTACTTTTTCTTTTAAATAAAGTTATCAATACTACTTCAATACTACTACATTGCGAACGATCCAGTATATCTGATATATGTATTTCTTTCACTCTTACGCCTTAAAATAACAGAAAACAGCTCAATATAACTCAAACAACAGTCTATCTGCGAATAAGAAAAATCCTACCTTTATAGTTGATACTCGTATATGGCATAGAATATGAGAAAGTACTATATTACGCCTAAATAGAATAAATTATCACATATCCTGTTAAAATCTTGTTTTAAAATGTAAGCAGTTATAACCCATGATATTTGTATCTAATGCAAAACGAATTAATATTTCATCATCAACATTGATGCAAATCATAATTTGAAAATAATAATTGATCGCTTTACAATTTGTCATAAGCAATAAGAAGGTGTCAATGTTTGGATTAGCTTGCCTTGTTAACTAATTTATTAACTAATTTATTAGTTAACTAACTTTAGTTATAAGTTAACTCCACCATAGCTTGTCCCGAACCCAGCTTGAGGATAACCAGCACCATGATTCTACAGGATGCTGAGTTTAACTAGCCAAATACAATTCAACATTTAGATCTGCACAAGCACTAGTGGGTGAACTTCATTGATTAACTGGTGGGGTTCACATAGGATAGAGTACAAACTCGAGTTGTACGCGACGGATATCCCATCTTTCCCATCTACCGGTTGCTTTCTAGACCTGGCATAAATAGACAGAACGTACCTGGATTTTTAACGTAAACCACCTGTCATAAAACCTTATGTTTACGAGGTGCCCATACACCCATAGGGAGCAAGGATACGCCTTGCCATCGCTAATAAACTCCCTTTATATTTATTAATACTTCGCTTATATATTATACCAAAGCAGAACTTGTGTTGGAGGCACAAGTTCCACCCTTGGTATGAGTCGAGGCCGACCTAAAACCTCTTGCTGCTCTTAGGGTCGCAACACCCAGTACTTCATTTGCAACTCTACAATGGGCTAAACCAAAAAGGAAATCCGTACCCGCGATTTGGGTTTAAACCACAGCCACCATGACGCTCCCACAAGGGGGCCTACCTCTAACAAGTCAGGCCCGGACCGAAATCCGGGGGGCTCCTGACTCCCATGGTACCGTGATTTAAGTCCTGGTATGGACCAACAAGATCTATGACCGGCAACTTGTAACTGGTCAAATCGTAGCAACCATTCAGAGGCTGTAATCTGAAGATGTTTACGATAAGACCAGTATAGAATAATCTGCCCCCGCTTTTTATTAGACAACGTCATTAATGGGCGAAGCCTTGGTAATTGGGCGGGGGCCCGCATAAATAGACAATAGGATAGAGCTAACGAACATAGAACGACCCACCAGGAACTATTTGAGAGCGTTTGAGTACGATAGCGACCACTACGGACTCGCCGCCAAATACACTACGGATCCAAAACGAGCAAATACTACTGGAACAATACGATCATGTGTTCTCATACGATTATCGTACAGTTCGGTGGTCACGCTTCGCCAAAACTTTAAAGCGTAATTTGCGTTCGAGCGGAATCGATCCTCCGAATAACAGAAATCTGACAAAAGACGAGATTGACCGACATTTACAATAGCAGAAATGGACATTGTAATTAAATAAACTATGGAGCAAACTATCCCTCGGATACAACACTCCGAAGACAATCAGACTAACAAATACCGAAATCCCACAATCGACGCACTATACGCACACAAAAGTAGATTGCTCTCGAGGTTGAAACAGCTATACAGACGGTTTACTGACAGGAACGATACTGAAATAAGAACACTAAAGTCAATGATAAAAAACCTGAAACAATTAATAAAAGAAAATTTCAGTAAATCCATAAGTCTGTATTGGGGCAATAAAATCCGGGCTATACTCGTAAAATCCAGTAGTCCGAATATGTTTCCGCAGATAAATAAATTATTCAGGCGGAAAGATCACAATGACATCCAATGTGTTCGAATCAGACAGACAACAGAAAACAGACAGTTATTAATGACCGCGGGTATAAGTCCAGAAAGTGTCGACTCAGGAGACGGCATCTTTGTGGTCGAAGACCCATAGGAGAAAGTTGAGTTACTGGCCGTTTATTTCGAAACCATGCATACTGTGAACAATCCAGTTTACCGTAACCACGATATTGAAAACAGAACTTACGCAAATCACTTCATAATTGGCAATCTGAGAACCACGGTTTTATCCTGTTCAATGAAGCAAACGCGGCAAACGTCATAGCCGCCGATGGACATGCTGTCAGTCACTTGTTCGTGCGAAAAGATGAGCTCCTGTGCATCTTTGATTCATTGAAGAACAAAAAGTCGACGGGAGTAGATGGTATCCCTAACGTCATATTGAGACACCTACCCCTGGAGACAGTGGACATTTTTACTACGCTATTTAACAACGCGCTGAATAATTCACATTATCCAGCGCACTGGAAAATAGCAGTGATACACGCTATCCCGAAGAGGGATAAAATTAGGACCAACCCTATTAATCTTCTGTCAATTAGTCTACTTCCGAACATTAGTAAAGTATTCGAAAAGATAGTCAACAGAGCTCTGCTGAAATTGGTAAGGGATAGCAATATAATCCCGGAAAATCAGTTTGGTTTTAGGGTGAGGCACGACACTATTCATGCGGCGTCAAAACTGATCTCCGACATACAGTGGAACAAATGCAAGAACCAATGTACGGGTGCATTTCTGGTTGACTTGGAGAAGGCCTTTGACACCGTATGGTTAGAGGGGCTTTTCTACAAGCTAACCAGAATGGGCATGAGCAAACCTCTGCTATATATGATTTACAACAGAAGGAGAAATCCAGTGTACTGGTGGACAGACGGGATAGCTGAGTTCCGCAGGAGATGCCTACAACTTAGGCGCATAGTCACCAGGGGAAGGAGCAGACACGCTAAAAACATAGAGGAAGCTCTAGCGGAGTTCAGAACCAAAAGATCCGAGCTCAAGAGGGCCATCAATTCGAGCAAAAAACGGAAGTGAGAGGATCTCCGCCGAGACATAAACAGCGACCCCTGGGGGCTAGGCTACAAGGTCGTAATGCGGAAACTGGGAGCCCAATCGGCACCGCCTATTCTAAACGAAAACAAGATGGAGTGCATTGTAAGCACCCCTTTCCCAACTCATCCGGTCAGGCCTCCCGACAACACACCAGCCCGACGACAGGAAACTCCAGGTTTTAACGAAAACGAGTTGGGATTAGCCGCACAGATAATGAAAAACAGAAGAGCACCCGGCCCAGATGGAATTTCAGCAGAAGTAATAAAAGTGACTGCCCAAGCATGCCCTAACCTGCTGCTCAACATGTAAAACAGTTGCCTCGAAAAAAGAGCCTTCCCAAAGAGCTGGAAAAAACTACGATTGATACTGATCAGCAAAGGAAAAGGAGACCCAGACTCCCCATCAGCGTACAGGCCCTTATGTATGCTGGACACTGCGGGAAAACTGATGGAAAAGCTGCTCAAATAACGGCTCACAGATGCAGTACAAAGAGCGGGAGACTTGGCAGGAAGGCAGTACGAGCTCAGGAAAGGACGCTCCACGGTCGGAGCTATTGAAGAAGTGGTGAAGTCTGTTCAAACCGCCCAACAAGGAAGTTGCCACTCTAAGAAGATCGTTTTGTTGGTAACCCTGGACGTAAGAAACTCAGCCAGGTGGAGTGCTATACCAAATGCGCTAGAAAATAGATTCTACATCCCAGCCTATCTATTACACATGATGAGGGACTATCTCAGGGATAGGGAGCTGATCTACGAGACCACAGTGGGCCTACGAAGGAAAGAAGTAACATCTGGAACAGCACAGGGATCAATCCAGACCTCTGGAACATCTCCTATGATGATATACTGCGGATAGAGATGCCCGAAGACACCTTTCTCGTTGGGTACGCAGACGACATCGCGGTAGTGATAACGGCAAGAGACACTGAAAACGCTGAAAGAAATTTGAACCACGTCATGTGACGAACAACCTTCTGGATGGATGAGCACGGTCTTAGTTTGGCAACAGAGAAAACTGAGATAGTCCTTCTGACGAAGAAGAAAATTCCTACACAAATAGACTTCCAAATTGGCTCTGAAGTCATTAAAAGCAAGGACGCGGTGAGATATTTGGGATTGAGGCTTGACACAAAACTAACTTTCTGGCAACAGATAAAGTACGCAGCGAAAAGAGCCTCTACAGTTACAACATCACTCAGTAGGTAGTCCAACGCCAAGTAAGCGCAGGCTATTAATGTCGACAACGCATACCATTATCCTATATGGAAGTGAGATCTGGGCTGACGCGCTTCGACAAGAAAAGTACCGGAAGCAGATGGCGGTGGCCGAACGGTGTCGGAACCAGCCGTCCTTGTAGTAGCAGGAGTGACTCCCATCGATCTGCTAGCGGCACAAAGGAAGTACGTCCAAGCAGAGCAGCAAACGATACGGAAGAGGCAAGAGCGCTGGATCTCGGAAAGCAGAGGAAGGTGGACAACGAGGCTGATAAGAAATGTGGCTGAGTGGAAAGACCGGAAACACGGGAGGTCATCTACTTCGTCACCCAGTTCCTCACCGAACACGGAAATTTCAAAGCCTTTTTACATAGGATCGGCAAAACGGATAGCTCAGCCTGCCAGTATGGCGACTCCCCAGCAGACGACGTAAATCACACATTTTTTGCCTGCAGAAGATGGGAAGCCCAACGCACAGCACTGGAAAACAGCATTGGTGCCTTCAACCCAGAAAACATAGTGGATAAAATGTTGACGAGTGACCTGAACTGGGGAAGAATTTGCCAGTTTGTGGAAAATATTCTCAGAAGAAAAAAAAAAAGAAAAAGAACAATACCGGGAAAGCACGTAAGCCCGAAAGGGTGTGGGATCACAGCCCCTTGATGTAATGCGAAGAGCGGTCCCAGGGGGTTGTGTCCGAAGCCACAGGGTTGGGAGGAGTTTTAGTCCGTATGATCCGAAAGCATGCGCAGAGAGCCGGACACACAGGGATGGTCAACGCCAACAGACCTCCTTATGGTGCGTAAGGCATTTCTCCTCCCCCCAAAAGGAAAAAAAAAATACATACGAGTATATATGATTTACAACATGCTTATGAGGAAGAAGTTCGTTGTCAAATGTGGCAACGTGATTTCGAGTACGGTTTTCAACATTAAAAATGGCTTACAGCAGGGGTCGGTTATTTCTCCGATACTGTTCAATATTTACACAAGTGATCAATCACGCTATAGCGTATGCAGATTATTTAGTGGCGTACAGATCAGGACCAAAAATCGAAACCATTAACACCCGTTTGCAACGTGACTTCGATCATATTAAGGCGTATTGCGACGATTGGAAGTTGATGATCAATTTTCAAAAGTCGGAAACAATCTTGTTTAGAACTCCATTGAGATGGACTGCTAGGGATACCAGATATAACTGGCGAAATTTGGCCATCATTGGACAGCATGGACTACCACTAGCGGTGAGAAGCGCAGTTAGGTATCTTGGTATCTGGCTTGATAAGTATTTATATTTTGATAAACATATAGATGCTTGTCTGGCTGGGACCAAGAAGGCTTTAGCTTTGACAAGAAAACTGTTTGAAAACAGTCAACTTGATTCCAGGGTGAAAGTCATATGCTACGTGGCTCTAATCAGGCCAATCATCGCTTATGGTTGTCCGGTGTGGTTTAATGTAGCGCCATCTTACATGGAAATGATTCGTGTGTTTGAGAGACAGTGTCTTAGAACCTGTCTTCGATTGTACAGAACACCGGAGTCTGAGTACATTAAACATTATCTCAACAAAGTCCTTTACAAAGGAGCTGGACTAAATAGGATTGACAATTTTCTAATTAAGGTGATTCTAAGGCACATCGCAAGAGCAATGACGAGCTATAATAGCCTGATCTTTGGGGCATATTACCCCAATATAATGTTCTACGAGAGTACACTTCAATCTGGTTATATACCGCCTGAAGCATTTCTCCATATTTACGCTAAAGGTTTAGTGCAAAGTAGGGATGGTATTCCGGTATTATACCTCCGCCACCGCTGTGCGAGGGAAAAGCGACTCATCTACGACGGGTACGTCGCCAGTGCTCAGGAGCTCTTTCGTTTTAACCCTGCAATTGCGGACAGGGACAGGATCGATGCCGAAAAGCAGTACACCGAATACTGGTGGCTTAAAGAAGTGGAGAGAGGCAATAGCCTTTCCTAGGTCGTTATCTCGAGTGCCTCTGAGAGTTGACCGACGCTAGACGGCCTCGATCAAGTTTCGGAGGAGCATGTGCACCATGATGACGACTGCCAGGCGTCCGAAAACGCAATCGAGATGGTGGCTGGATTATAGTTAAGTTAAATTAAGAAATATAGGTAGGTTAAGTAGATAGGTAGCTTAAGTTTTAAATAAAATTTAAAAAAGATAAAACATATAAGTTTTTTTTTTTTTGCAATAATTTTCTTAGAGAATCATATATGTAAATATGTTGGTTATATAAGCTAAGCCCTAGGATAGATTTAAGGTCGAAAGACATTAATTGTAGTAATATCGTTAAGTTTAGAGCGCTCGGTAAGAGCCAGTAAGCTAAATTCAGAAACGGTCGCTGTCAAATTATATTTAATCATTTTTGTCTAGTATGTAAGTTAGGATATAGAAAGAAATAATAAAAATGAATTTAAAAGTAAAAATGTAAAATAGTGAACTTCAGTGCATTTGCATGATTCATTAAAGCATATTACGGAGGTTTTTGCTAAGGAACGTTTAAACGCAACGTCAGAGACCGATTCAGTAGTGTCTTAACTTGAACTTCTTAGACATGCAAATTCGGAGCTCAGACCAAATGTAATTTTTCGGCATCCATTCAGCAACAAAAAGCCACGAATATGGATGGGCTTTGTGTCGACGACCACAGAATGTTCGGTCCACACGCAGTTGAGCAATTCGCGGAGGCTCTAACTCGAAACGCAATGGATTTCACTGCGATCCCAGAACGCTCGCTGTTCGATAATTGATCACTAATGCCACCATTGAGGCCTTTAATGTAAACCGTGATTCGTTAAATGTTTTTTTTTTTTTTTTTAACTTTGAAACTTTGATTGAATTTAATTATATGTGAAACAAAACTTCGCGCGTGAGTGCTCTCATACCTGAGTTACAGACAAGCGTACGATGATTGAATTGTTTGATTATATTTTGGCACATTTCCTGTGTAATCAGATGGATAGCCGTCCGAATATTGTTTTTTAATGCTCCGATAGTTCGAGGCGAGTTGGCATATAAACGATACTTCAGAAAAAAAAAGAGGTAAAAGACGTCACATCACTTGATCTTGCGCGCTTATATCATGGGTCTATTGGATTTTCTTTTCGATAAATTGATTGTTTTGCGATATATGGTATATAGCATCTTGCACCGTCTTGCTGTAACCAAATGTTCCTCAAGTCCATTTCAACCAATTTCTTCAATAAAAAGCTTTCCAACATGCTACGGTAGAGATCAGAATTTCAGAATTGAATCAGCTTTTCCTTCATCATCTTCGTGCAAATTAGACCCAATTACTACACCCCATTTACGACTTCAATTTTTGCAGGAGTATGCAGTTCTCCTCAAATCTCTGTGCAATTCGTGTAATTGTTAGCCTATTTCATATCCTATGGGCACCTAAAATTTCAACCTTTACTCTTTATTTTTGTTTAAAAAATTTTTACGATAATAATCAAACGCTCAATTGTTGTGTAAGTGATGGTTAAAATTGTATTGAATCAAACACACAAAAACTGATAATGACTTGAAGTTTGTCAAAAGTTCTTTCATATCTCACAGGCACACACGAATCACCCTTCAAAAAAAGGATTTCGACGCGTTGACGCGCTGTCATGCTATTTCTTCAACATCCTGCTTGAAAACTGTGTAAAAGTCATAGGACAATACAAGGCGCGGAATATTTTAAAAGTCTCTACAACTGCTAACATACGCTGCCAACAATGACAGTAAAGGAAGAAATCAGCGTGTTGCTACTGCGGAGTTTGTGGCCATTGGAATTTACTGAATTTTATTATCAAAATTGTACGGTCGTCATAATCGACCTACTGAGCAAGCAATTCAAGCCATAGTGACTAAATTTCTCACCAATTTCACGCTATTGGACATCAACCCACCAACTAGTATGCGTTGAGTGCGTACAGAGGAAAATATTGCTGCTGTATCCGCCACTGTTAATGAAGACCGTGATTTATCCACTTGTCCTCGTACGCAGGAATTTGGATTGTGCTACTCGACTACTTGGAATATGGACCGCGATGATCTCGGTCTAAAATCTTACAAAATGCAGCTCGTGCTGGAGAACTGGAGCCGAATGACCTGCCACAGCGTCGAATTTCGGTGAGTGGGCCTTAGAAAAGCTGGAGGAAGACCCGCTTCACAGGCAATACAAGACCTTCCAAGTCACCTGTGGAATCATTGGACCGTATTTTTTCCAATATGACCATAAGAACAACGTTACCATCAATGGCGCCCGCTATCGTTCAATGAACCTGGTCGATACTTGGTTCCAGCAAGACGGCGGCGCTACATGCCACACAGCACGCGAATCGATGGTCCAATTGAGAAATGAGTACGGTGAATTGGCCGGCGATTTTACGTCTTTAGACTTTTTGTTATGGGAATATGTCAAATGACTCATCGATGCCGATAAGCCAGCGTCAATTGCAGCCTGTTTTTAGCGAGATACCAGCCAGTATGCTCGAAAAAGTGATTCAAAATTATACTCTCCGTATGGACCACTTTTACGAGAAATAATTTTTGAAAAGTGGTAGTCAAAAGGTTGATGAATGCGATTATATGAGAACAAAGGCGTTCTCACTCTAGCCTCATACCATCAACTCCTAATACTCACCAGCGGAAGAATTATAAGGATGGAATCAACGGTGGCGTCCACAGTTAGGTCGAACTAGTGCTATTTCTTCATAAATGAGCTGCTTCAACGAACTTGAATACCAGGTCTATAGGGAGCTCCAACACTAACTCAGGGTGTTGGAAAAGAGTTGGTATCAGATGAGCCCTTAATAAGGGTCAACGGCAGCACTCACATCCACACTAGTGGTCCCAAAAAGGGCCTGGCTCTTCAGGCTGGGGGTTGTGCGTGGGGTTAACTGCCCAACCACGTAAAAAATTAATTGCGACCAATAGCCTCGCATAAGGATGGATTCACTGTTGACGATCCTGCAAAACTACCAAATGACAACGACTTTCCGATCTGCACGTGGAATGTTCAGACCTTGAACAGGCTGCGTGCAGCCGAACAATTAGCGGAGGCCCTAGACCGCTATAAAGCAGATATCCAGGAAGTGCGGTGAGATGGGCCGGGCAAAAGAACGATGAAAAACTGTGATGTTTTTTTTACGGTGATTGCTATAGGGAACGTAAGCAGCGTCTATTTGAATGCGGGTTTGCTGTAAGCGGCAGACTTAGGCAAGAAGTCTTGAGCTTTCGACACGTGAGTGAATACCTTATAACAATCCCTAGCAAAGGTAAATTCGTTAACATCAACCTTATATGCGCTTACACCGCAACAGAGGAAACGGACGATGCTACCAAAGAAAGCTTCTATGAGCTCCTCGACAAAACCAACGAGCAATGTCCAATGTATGACACTAAAATCGTCCTAGGCGACTTTAATGCCAAAATTTGAAAGGAAGTTATGTTTGGTAGCGTAATCGGAAGACATAGCCTACACGACACCGCGTCTGGAGACGTACGTAACGTTACTATAGCAAGCACACAGTTTCCTCACCTCAATATTCACAAGGGAACATGGCAGACACCAGATCAACAAACTGTCAACCAGATTGATCACTTTTGCGATCGACGTATGGCACTCCTCAAGTATTTTAGATGTCCGAACATTCCGAGTGGCCAACATAGACTCGGACCACTACCTCAACAACGGGGAATTACTATGACCAGATTTAACGTTGAATGGTTGGAATCGCCACAAGCCGCCAGAACCTTTGCCGATCGCGTATCCCTCAACCTCTCGAGAAGTCCTTTGCAGCCAGCATCGAGTGCTTAAATGCCGAGAGGCCGTTAGAAATGCCGCAACAGGAAACCGCTGGTTTGATGAAGAGATCCGGCAAACACATGCAGCAAAATAACATGCTTACAAAGCGGCGCTGCACAAAAGGACAACAGCGGCTCGTTAGCTCTACGAGCAAAAGAGGAGGGAAGAATATCGACGAAAAAAGAAAGAGCATGAGAAGCGCGCGATCGATGAAATAAAGAGATGCTACTCCAGGAATAATGTTCGGAAGTTTTACCAAAAGCTGAGAAGAACGTGTCAGGATAATAAGACCCGAACGGAAACTTGTAGAGATGGACAAGGGAAAGTTGTAACGGAGTCACAGTCGGTGCTGAAGATATGGAAAAACCATTTCTGCAAACTGCTAAACGGCGAAGACGTCACAAATTTCGCTGTCAGGTAGAGCAAACCATTCAATATTGATGATGCAAGTCAAGAATTCAAATGAGGATAGCAATATCTAAACTGAAGTTGGAAAAGGGCGGCCCACCCGCCCTACGGCAGCAGGAGATGACCTGGTTGAGAGCATACACCAGCTTATTTCCAAGATTAGGTCGGATGAATGTATTCCTGATGAATGGAACCTCAGCATCGTTTGCTCGGTTCACAAGAAAATACTGCTGCCGTATTGTGCGGGCGCCAGAAACCATTTGCCAACGATCTGAGTGATTCTTATAAGTGCGGTTTTAAGCCCGGTAAGTGCACAATTGATCAAATATTCACACTACAGGTGAAAACCCAAGAAGTTCAGATCACCTTTTTATCGATTTCAAAGCCGCATATGACAGCATCTGCAAAGACGATCTATGCAAAGCCATGTCTAGCATCCATGCCAAATTCGTCCGCTTGTACACGATGACGATGGAGAAAGCTGGCTGCTGCATCAAGGTCGGTAATGACCTAACCGAAACCTTTGATGTCAAAAATGGATTTAGGAAAGGCGACGTGGTGTCATGTGACTTCTTCAGCATCATACCTAAAAGAATTTTGCAAAACTCACAATCCAACACACGAGGTACGATCTTTCCAAAGTCTGTCCAATTGCTTGCATACACCGACGATATTGATATTATTGGTAGAACACAGCGAGCTGTCACTGGTGCGTTTACGAGTATAGGAACAGAAGCGGTAAAAATGTGTCTTGTGGTAAATGAGGGCAAAACAAAGTATATGCTGTCATTAAGAAGGGACACTCAACATCGACGAATCGGCTAGAATATCACAATCGACTGTTACAACTTTGAGGTAGTAAGGGACTTTGTCTACCTCGGCGCTGCTATCACATCTGAAAATGACATCTCTTCAAAAATCAAACGAAGAATAACGCCTGCCTATAGCTGTTTCGTTGGGCTGGGAAGACAACTGCGTAGTAAGGCCCTCTCCCGAATAACCAAGGAAACTCTATGTGAGACCCTGATAATCCCAGTCCTGCTCTATGGTTCTCTGCTTGGTAGTTTTGAGAGAAAAAATTTTCATAAAATATTTGGTCCTGTATGTGTTGACGGGTTCTGGATTAGACCATACAACGATGGTCACAAAACTGTGCATTGCGCGTTTGAGATGCCAGAGACATGTAGAGTGAATGAACATCAGCGCTTCAGCCCGAAGAAAAATCGACTCTAATCCGGAGGGACAACGCAGTAGAGGAAAGCATGCCTTAGGTGGCTCAACCAACTTGGAGTGCGCTACTGGAGGCAGATAGTCCAAGGCCGCGCTAATTGTAGAGGCTTATTTGTTGATGCCCAGGTGCACTCCGGACTGTAGCGCCGACTAAGTAAGTAATATTTAAGCAAGCTCATATAAAAATTTTGTACAGTTTTGCAATTTGCTTGTGTGTCTTAACGCTTGAAAAATTACCATTACAAGAAAGATAAGCCAAGATCAACGGTGCGGGCAACACACACGGCAAACTATGACTTGGACGTTGTACAGAACTTTGTCTACCTTGTCGCCGATGTAAATTCAAACAACGAACTCACCACAGAGACCAAGCGAGGAATCACTTTTGCCAATCGCTGTTTCTGGGCTCTAAAAAGGCAACTGAAAAAGAGGTTCCTGGGGTCACTGTAGAATTTGATCAAGTCTAATTGAGTTTTTTATTTTCCTCAAATTAAATCTTTAGGGCCAACTAAACTGGTTATAGTTGGATTGAACTATAAAGGGTTAAACTAATAACCCACATGGAACACGGTTGAATAACCTAATGATAGAAGGGTTGATAGGATGGATGCTTTGTGAGAAAGTCACAACGTAAGAAAAAGGGTTATTTCTTGAGCTGGAGCCCATCTTAAAAAATGTAATTAGTCTAAACTACACATATAGCATGATACTTTCCATTACAGCTACAAAAATATTGAATTGATTTTGTGTGGATTCACACCAGGATACACATCAAGAAGTACGAAACTATACGGTACTTTAACCCTGTATCAGGTTTTTTTTTATACAATTTATTAACAGGCATTGCGAGTTTCGCTGGAATTTCGAGTTCCCTACCGGATATAACAGCAAAAAAATTTTAAATTCTCAGTGCGAGGTCAATGTAATAATATAAAACGAAAATTACTTAAAATAGCGTACGGGTTTTAGGTCAACGTCCGACTTATACGAGTAATCCTCTGTGTGGACAAACATTACAGCCTATCTCATGGTACCTCCTGTTTAGCTAATCGATAGTGAACAAAGAACGCGGTGTTATAAATGCAACCACTAAATGTTGCAAAACGACAACTGAGCGTATTTCATCAGAAGATGTGTGTAAAACAATAAAAGCACCAAAAACAGTTTATGTTTGCCATGGGATGGTCAATAGACCAAAACACTAATCAAGAATGGGAAGAAAATGCAAATCCCCAGCTAACCTAATAAGTCTATTCGTGTATTCTCTATCAACAAAATTCGCAGGAGACATCCCTGATCACTCACTGTCTTACGTTAACGCATTTATAAAATTGTAAGTCACGTATTTATTATTATCACTTCAAAATTAAATTATTTCATGGATAATTGCAGCCACCTGCACCACCCACTTTGCTTAGTGGGCTATATACAGGATGAATGACTCGAACTCAAACTTTTTAAAATGCTATAATTTTTTTATTTTTTGATAAATTTTATTGTGCCAAAGCAAAAAATGTTGGAAAATATATCAATTTTCAAATTGTATCAGTAGTTTTCAACATGTTCACTTTTGGCGCGAATAATGGCCTTGAGACGGCCGAAGAAAGCATCGCACGCTGCACGCAAGTGGCTCTGCGGTATTTTGGCCCATTCCCGGCGAAGTGCTTGTTTGAGGTGGTCCAAACTTTGGTATTTTTTAGTGCCAACCTACGCCTTCAAAATACTTCAGACAGAGAAATCCAACGGATTTGCATCCGAAGAATTTGCAATCCAAGAAATGAAGTGTAGAACATTGTTTTTTAACGGGCGGATGGGCGACCATCGTCGGTTATGGCGGCCCTAACCATCACCATCGGTGCTGCCTGCTCTCTGGTGGCTGTCCAAAGGTGTAAATTTTCAAAGGACCTCTCTGGCAAGTAAACTCGGGCATTTTGTTTGTTGACATATTGCTCAATAACAAATGGCGACTCATCGGAAAAAAACCAAATTCAGCAACCCACCACTTTCGTGCAAGCGTAGCAACTCCTTCGTTCTTTCGACTCTAACTTTTTTCTGTTGCGGTGTAAGATCGTGTGCTTTTTGGAATTGTAATGGCTTGAGCCCAAGCTCATTTTTCAGTATGTGTTGCATCCGTTCCAACGATATGTTGAGCTCACGAGTCATTTTTCTTCCACTTCGACGCGGATTTCGCTCAAATCGAGCCCTCACTT
Source organism: Volucella zonaria (assembly GCA_963966105.1). Lineage (NCBI taxonomy): Eukaryota > Metazoa > Arthropoda > Insecta > Diptera > Syrphidae > Volucella > Volucella zonaria. The sequence continues at coordinate 133,405,266 of OZ014531.1, forward strand.
TCCGAATCATTTCTGCCGATGTTTTTGTTTTTTTATGACCACCTCCATGGCGTTTTGTAACGCTGCCAGTATCACGGTAAGGAGCTATGGTTCGAGACACAAATGATTTATTCACGTTGAGGTGCTGGAGGGCTCTAACGATAGCTACTTGCGGTTTTACAGCCAAATATAAAGCAATCACACTATCACGTTTGAATTCCATCGCGGATAAAAATTTTTCAACACAACTGAGACGCAAATCGTTTAAAAGGCTTGTAAATAATAAAATTATCTGTCATGTGTCAAAATTTGAGCTCACTGTCATGAACGGTTTGGAAATTATAGCAGAACGTCTCTTGATTTTTAACGTAAGCCACCTGTCATGTAGACTTATGTTTATGGGATGCCCATACATCCCTATGGATACGCCTTGTCATCGCTCTCCGTCAATTCTTTGATACCAATTCGGAACTGTGTTGGAGGCACAATTTCCACCCTTGGTATAAATCGAGGCCGACCTAAAATTCTTACTGTTCTCAGGGTCACAGCAGCCAGTACTTATTTGCAACTCTACAATGGGTTGGACCCGTTCCCGCGATTTGGGTTTAAGCCACAGCCACCATGACTCTCCCACATGGGGGCCTACCTCAACAAGTCAGGCCCGGACCGAAATCTGGGGGGCTCCTGACTCCCATGGTACCGTGATTTAAGTCCTGGTATGGACTACCGGTGGTCCAGCCGCTAACAAGACCTATGAAATCGTAGCAACCTTCAGAGGCGTTATCTGAAGATATTTACGATAAGACCAGTAATATGCTCTGCCCCCGCTTTTTATTAGACAACGTCATTGATGGGCGAAGCCTTGATAATTGAGCGGGGGCCCAGAAATTATAGCAGTCTGAGGTTGGTTGCAGTTCGAGTCATTCAGGGTGTACATACGAGTATATTATAAGTCTTCCATTAAGGACTGCACCCTGCCATCTATCTTTTGTGTCGGTATGTGAATATTGAATAATTTTTCTAAAAGACAACCGATCTCTATATGTGAGATATTTTTATTTAACTTGATCCTTTATAATTTATTTGGACTAGTTTGTCAATACAATATCAATCAAGTGGCCGCCTTTATTGACCAAAGAAAAATGCGCCCTTCCTGCAGCGTTTTCCATCACTTTTTCGTGCATCTCGGGCGGTATAGCGATGATTTCGGTACGAATGTTTGTCTTGAGTGCGTTAATAGCCTGAGGCTTGCTGGCGTATACTCTGCTTCTCAATTTTCAAATAACCCCACAAAAACAAGTCAAATCTGGAGATCTTCTTGGCCAGTCAATGTCTTCATTTTTTGACAGCACACGTTCAGGGAATTTTCGTTGCAGAAACTGTTTGATTTGCAGTGTGGCATGGCACATCGTCTTGTTGAAACCAATAACTGTCAAGAACTTCTCCACACATTTGTGGGCAGACATAATGAGCCAACATCCACCGATATCGATTCCCATCGACTGTTTCGTCTTCTCTGAAGAAAAATGCAACAATGATGGTCTTGGCGCAAACGCCGGCCCAAATAGTCACGTTTTGGTCATGGAATGATGTTTCATTGATCTCGTATGGATGTTCTGTTACCGTAATGAGGCAAATTTGCTTGTTAATGGCGCCAACGAGTGTGAAATGGGCCCCGTCGGTTATCAAAATTTGCTTTCAAAAATCGGATTCAGTGTCAACCATTCGAGCGACTGTTTGGCCGTATTCCAAGCGACGCAAGTGGACGGCAATATTTTTTGAGTCAATTGCAATTTATACGGAAACAAATGCAAATCATCCTTCAAAATCCTCTACAAGGTAGTTCCACTGACGCTAAAATGCTGAGCGCGGTGACGATACGACACATGTGGGTTCTCGGCAACACTCCCTCTTACCGCTTAAACCAGTTCATTGGAACGTCTTTGGCGTCAGACGGTGCTTGTTGACCACGATATTTTCGACGATCTGCAAGTTGAGTTAACACAACTAAACGACTATTTTCAATGTACAGCGTCACTACTTCAGCGCATTGTTTTGGTGTGAAAATTGTACTGAATTGATGTTTAAAGAACAAGTCTATTCAAGTCAATCGGTTGATAAATGTCAAAGTTATTCAATGCTTACATACCGACATAAAAGATGGCGCACCCTGTACATTTTTTTGTACATATTCATATGCCCACCACGAACGTGCTTGCAGCGATCGACTTATTTTAACCAATTTTCGACCACTCTTCCACAAATTTCGGCCGATAATCGCATTTCCGAAATTTCGAGTTTAATGTTGGCTCCCAGCATGTCTAACGTTTAGCTTGTTGGCATAGACTAATGACTTGACGTAGGAACAAAGAAAAACGTGTAAGAGTGTCACATTTTGCAAGCCAGGTGGCCAGTTGACAGGTCCATTTCTTGAGATAACCCACTCACCAAACTTCGACTTCAATAGCCCGATTGTTTGGCCCGCTTTGTGGCAAGTGGCGCCCTCCTCCTAATGTGGCGGCCATCATCACTAACGCAAAAAAGCACCCCAATGACGCCGCCGGGGTAAAAACCACACCAAACAGTCAACTTGTATAGATGTAGTGGCGTCTCATGAAGCACATGTGAACTTGTAGCCATCCAATAGCGCATATTTTGCTCATTGACAAAGCCATTTAGCCAGAAGTGAGCTTCACTTCTAAAGATGATTTTGCTATAAAATACCATTTCCAGAGACCAATTTGAGAATGTTCGATGCTTTAAATGCTCTTCTGGGTTTAGTTCTTGAGCTAATATGATCGTAGGCCGAGGTCATTTCGCAAAATTCGCCACAATGTTGTTTGAGCGATGCCTAATCCCTGCGAACGGCATGGAGTGGGTTGATTTGAGTCGCTGTCAACAGACATTTACGGCCTCAATATTTGTAGTACTTCTTGAATTTCTTTCTCTAGCTGGCATCGGAACATTAAGCAGCGAAAATTTTTACTCAAATTTTGGAGTACTGAACAGTGGTAGAAATTAACCAGCCAAATAGTAATGACAGTTCATAAAAAGACATTTACATTTGAAAAAAATATATATATGGAAAAATATTAATGGAAAATCCTGTATAACCAAAGTACGGTATTCTCTGAAGGTTGCGCGTATTCTATGATGAACAGGTCGGATACTGATCCAAGAAACTTTTAATCAAATGCAAAAGCCTTCATTGTTTGAAGCTCTTAAGTGTGATGGCCAAATTTATGATCCCAGCAAACCTGTTCCATTTCTGTCAGGCATCGTGCCATTTTGAGATAGGCCGTAGAAATCCTATCTAAATAAGCATCGGAATTTGAGGTGCTGCACTGACAAACAAATAGTGTAGGTGTTATGAGGGTTGGCTAATTCAATATTTTACCATGAAGGAACGATCCAAGGACGGTGAGTTTTCTGTCTGGCATTACAAATAAAGAACGCATAAGGAGACCGAAATTTGTGACATCCATAATATCAAACGGGCTATGATATCACTTCTAGGGTCATGGCACATGGAGATATTGTAACGTACAAGCTAATGCGAAAGAGCAGGAGCCAGAAATATCAGTCAAGGTTTTCATTTATTATTTATTGCTTCCCTATTAAACTAAGTAATGCATGTTGTGACGCAATTGGCTTAGACCTCATTGCCAAGGGAAAGCACAGATAGAGATGCAAAGCGATGCGGAATCTATTTCAAATACTGCGTCTGCCGAAGAAAATCTCTCAATCAACTATAGCGAAAGTACTCGTATCTTAGCTCATTTGCAAAAGATAGCTTTGACCAGATATCACCGGTACATCACACAATGTTAAGAAGGTTTTTTTAGAGGTTTGGTTTTTAAACTGGCAACACTGTTTCCACAGACTGTCAATTTGACAGTCGTGCCATTATATGGTGATTAGATAAACTCCAGAACAACACGTGCAAATTGTGCAAACTTATTTTGAAAACCATGGTTCGGTTAGCCAAACATATCGTGCGCTACGTCCATTTTACGGTCGACATAATCGTCGATCTGAGCAAGTTATTCCGAACACGATGAATCGTTTTCGCATCACGTAAACTCTAGTGGATAATACGCATGCCCAAAGACGACAAACAGTGCGAACAGAAGAAGTTATTGCGTTGTGGAGCGCAGTGTTGAGGAGAATCAGAATGAATCGATTCGGCGTCGTGCATAGCAACTGGAGCTATGCCTATCCAGTGTGTGGAAGATTTTACGAAAAGGTCTTAGCTTAAAAGCTTATAAAATCCAGCTTTCGCAAGAGTTGAAACCGCGTAACCATTATATGCGTCGTAAGTTCGGTGAAGTTGGTAAGCACAGAATCCATGAAAGGACAACTGACAACGGCTACCGACTAATCGATTTTGCAGCAGCTCGTAACACGGTAATAAGTAGCACTAGGTTTCCAAGGTTAAGAATCCACACAGCAACCTGGCTCTCTCCAGGCGGTCGAACCGTCAACCAAATCGACCATGTGCTAATTGATGCGAGGCACGCATCCAACATCCTCGATGTGCGCACATTCCGACGGGTAAATGTTGACTCTGACCACTCTCTTGTTGCGGCTAAATTCAGAGCTCGACTGTCCAACGAGAAGAAACTGCGAACCGCCCAGAAAAAGAAATTCAACGTTGGGCGCCTTAGCACACCTGGAGTAGCCAGAGACTACAGAGAGCGCCTGAGCTATAAGCTCTCCACTGTGCACTCACCTACCACAGACGCCAGCCACTAGTGGTGCCAGTATTGCGACATCATCAAGGAGGTAGCCGAAACCATCTTAGGGTACCAGCTACCCCAGAGAAAGAGCCCGTGGTATGATGATGAATGCGTTTACAGGAAAAAGGTGACAGAAGATGCACACAAGAAAATGCTGCAGCGCAAAATAAGGGCAGCAAGGGAAGAGTATTGAGCCAGGAGGAGGAAAGAGAAGAAGATCCTGCGTAGAAAAAAGAGGGCCTACGCAGCATCCCAGCTCAGGGAGATCGAAGAGTCTCATGATCGAAACAACATCCGGAGGTTTTATAAGAAAGCCAAGCAAATAGTTGCTGGCTTCAAAACCGGAACACAAGCTCTTCGAAACACCGCAGGAAACCTAGTCACCGAAGCACAGGGAATAGTAGATGTGCTTAAGCAGCATTTTCAGCAGCTGCTAAATGGGCATCATGTAGAGAGAGTGATAGGGCAAGAAGAAAACCCACGTCCACTCAGTAAAGAACCAGTTCCACTATAAAAAAAGCTTAAGAACAAAAAGGCTGCAGGCTCTGATGGTTTACCAGCCGAGCTCTGGGTCGAATAAAGCATGTCCGACGACTGGACTATCAGCTCCATATGCCCTATCTACAAAAAAGGCGCTCGCAGCGTTCCGTGATAGAGGCTTTCACGGCGATTGAAGAACAGGCGAAATTCGTTGGCCTGGAAGTAAACGAGGACAAGACCAAGTACATGCTATCAACAAACAAAGAATCATCTTTCCACCGCCTACGACAAAACGTCACTATTGATAGCAACAATTTCGAGGTAGTTAAGGAGTTCATCTATTTGGAGTAAACATGAATTCCACGAATGACACCCTAGTGGAGATCCGACGAAGAATTACCATAGGAAACGGCTGCTACTTCGGTTTGGCAAAGCAATTGGGTTTAAAACTCCTTACTCGAAGGACGAAATGTGCGCTTTACAAAACAATTATCCTGCCACTTCTACTGTATGGCGCCGAGTGCTGGACGATAAGCAGGAAGGGAGAGCTCATTCTGGGCTCCTGCGTGCGAGGAGGGCGAATGGAGAATCTTCGAATCTCAGCCCTCAGATTCGAGACGACAAGAAAGACCGTACCTACGTTTCAAAGACCAATCTATCGCGGATGCCAGAACGCTTGGTCTGGATAACTGGAAACAGCGTGCCCGGGATCGTAGAGGATGGAAGGCTGAAGTGTCTCAGGCTGAGACTCTCCACGGCTCGGGAGCCCGTTAAATAAGTAAGTAATGTTCGGTGAATGGGCCGCGGATTTTCGGTGCCGCAGAAGTGATAATATTGCTTATTTACATAACCACAAAGATGGAAATGGGCCTCGCGCCTCAAGATGATTTCCGATGAAAAGTTGTCTTCCTCGTGATCGAGATTCAAGATGGCTTAAGCGTAGGTCACATGTGCTTGGCGGTCAACAGCTAACAGCTGGTGCACTGTCTGTACTTTGTAAGGGAACATCTTACAGTCTTTCACCAAAATTATTTTTTTAAGACCGCCAATTGATGCCAAATTGGATGGGATGGTCGATACTGCTGGGTCCTCTGCGACATCTTCAACCACAGCTGCAATATTCTCAGCAGAACGGCTGCTCCGGGGCCAGCCAAACTTAGCAGCATCTCCTGTTGTCCCATACTCTTCTAGCCGAGTGGCAAAACGTCGTAGTGTTTGCCCAGTTGGTGTTGGACGACCGGGAAATCTGCGCCGAAATTCACTCTGCGCCAACACCACCGAAGAATTATTTCGCAAAAAAATCGTCACAATTATTCCGCGTTCTTTAGAAGTATAGCGATTCATGACTTGTTGACGTGTATTTTGTATCTGTTTACGAGTACTTCACAAATGTCAAAGTAGAATTGACATTTGCCGCCATTTGCAAAAATTATAGCATCTTCTGAGGTTGATTAGCTCTCGTGATCGATCGACATCGATTATGGGTTATATTGGTCTAGATCTTTTACAATTATCCCGATAAGCCCGTATATGGGTAGGCTCCCCCCGCAGTTCTATTTTCTTGCAATTTTCACAAAGCTAATTTCCGTAAAATTAATACCTATCTAAGCAGTGCTTCTTTTGAGTTTACCAATCTATCTCTGGTTGATGCCCTCTCCATTTTTTACAGAGAAATATTCAAATCCATCTCACTTTATGTGCCTTACTCCCGTCATAAAACTTCTTCTACATCCCCTCCTTGGTATAATCGTAGACTTCGCTCTCTACGAAACAAATGAAACAAGTTATGGGCGGTATTCCTTCGCACCCACTCTTCTTCCGACTATTCAAATTATCTAGGTACATATCTTCATTTCATTGAACTCTATAACTCTCTCTATCAGCGCTACCTGAATAGTGCGCAAACCAATCTCATAAATGACCCCAAGTCCTTTTTTCAATTTGTCAATTGCAAAAGTAAGACTGATGGTTATCCTTCCTCCCTCGCTTTCGAAACCAAAACTTCATGTGATCCTCCTACCATCGCCAACTTTTTTGCTACATTTTTCAAGCAATCATTTGCCAACAACTCCTTCGTACCAGATCCCTCTTACTTCAATGATCTACCAAATTTCTCTATTGGTCGCTTTCTCACTCAAAATTTCGATCCTACAGTTATCGAAGAAAAGTTACTAAATCTTAAGGATGAATTTGTACCTGGCCCAGACGGACTCCCCGCCGTGTTTCTTAAGAAATGCTCTTCCAACCTGTCTCTACCCCTTTCCTACCTTTTTCGTCTATCGCTTACACAGGGTGAATTTCCCCAGATTTGGAAGACCTCTTTTATAATCCCAATACACAAAAAGGGATCTAAGCATGAAGTTACCAATTATCGTACCATTGCTAAACTCTCTCATATACCCAAACTCTTTGAAAGCATTTTATACGAAGCGTTAAGCTTCAAATGCAAGCCTTTTATTTCACCCCGACAACATGGTTTTCTAAAAGGTAGATCAACTACCACAAATCTACTTGAATTCGTGTCTTTTGCACTCTCAGCCTTAGAAAATGGCAAAGAAATCGATGTTATCGCAACTGATTTCACTAAAGCATTTCATAAGATATCTCATAAATTGATCCTTTTCAAATTGTCTGCTCTCGGCTTTGAGCCGCTCTTTTTAAAATGGATTTCTTCTTACCTGGCAAACCGATATTATAGTGTTCGGTTTAGATCCGCCCTTTCTATTCCTGGAGTTCCACAAGGCAGTCATCTTGGCCCTCTTCTCTTCATTCTTACTATCAACGATGTTGAGAGTGTCATTAAGCACTCCTCCCTTTCCCTTTACGCTGACGACACAAAATTTTTTAAATCTATTTCCTCTCCCCAGGACTCTGCCCTTCTTCAAGAAGACCTTGATCGGTTTTCAATCTGGTGCCTCAAAAACTGCCTAGAACTTAATATAGCCAAATGTCAATTTATAACCTTCTCACGTAAATCCAAGCCGTCTCCTCCCCGACTTTATTTTCTCCATGGTCAACCAATTCCCCTGGTTCAGTCTTTTCAAGACCTTGGCATATTATTCGACAGTGAGCTTAATTTCCGTTCGCATATCGATAAGATGATCCTCAAAGCCAACTCATCACTTGGCTTTATTAAACGGTGGTCCAAGGAATTTTCCAACCCGTATGTAACCAGATCTCTCTATATTACCTTTGTTCGCCCCCTGCTTCAGTATGCCAGTCAAGCTTGGTCCCCCTTTCACCGGGTTCATGTTTCCCGAATCGAGGTATTCAACGTCGATTCCTCCGATTTGCCCTCCGTGGCCTGCCATGGAACGACCCTTTAATCTTACCTCCCTATCAAGACCGCCTCAAACTTCTAAATATGAATTCGTTAGAAGAACGTAGGAATATTGCTGACGTTCTTTTCATTCATCGTCTTCTCTCAGGTTCCATCGACTGTGAATCCATTTTGAACTCCATTTCCTTCAATACCAACCCCCGCAATCTACGTTGTCCTCGTCTCTTCTAGACTACCGGTCCACCTCACCTCTTATGGCTCCAACGAACCTATCTCCCGAATGCTCCGAAAGGTCAACTCGAACCTCTCCCTTTTTCATTTCCACCTGAGCACTCCTCGTCTCAAACAAGATCTCCTCCATCACTTCCTTGGTCACTAGCTCTTAAGTCTTTCTGTTAGTTTTTAAGTTAGATTAAGCTTGTATTAAGCCAATAAATGGGGGCCTCAGCCCCCACCAAAATTAAAAAAACTTAGAGATGGCTTGAAAATATTTTTCTATTCTTAGCTATCCAAGTTTGGGCAGTTCTCCAGACATGCAGTTCCCTGGAGCGTCTAGAACCCAATATCTCGGTGGTCAATGTAAAGTATCTGATCGCTGCTTGTCTACGAGTATGTATAATGCAATATCAGGATTGCATGGACATAATGAATAAACCAGACTTCGTCTTGGAAGGTAGTATAGTATGTGAATACTCGTATACTGAAGCATTCGTCTATAAAGAGGTCCTCAGAGTAGACACCAGCATATACGCCTTGCGCTGTTTTAAAGCCGTCTGTGAAGATGGCAATTGACTACAGGAAGAAGACCTTGTGGAATCATGGGAATAAAGTTGACGTTGCAGTCAATTTCAGGTAATTAAAGGCCGGTTAATTAGGGGAAGAGACTATGCAGCATGAGTAGACTGGCATGTCCTATATTTAGCTTTTTCCATGGCTGAATATCTCTCAGCCTGAGGGCAAAGTTAATTATTGTACAATCTGCGAGCCCTCCCTCAATTATCAAGGCTTCTTCCATTAATGGAAATGTTTAATAAAAAGCGAGGGTACAGAAAATACTGGTCTTATCGTAGCGGTTTTCTGAACTTAACGCCTCTGACAGTTGTTACGACTTGACCAGTTGATGGTTGTAGGACCACCGGTAGTCCATCAGGGTCAGAATCCACCCGGATATCAGTCCGGGCCTGACTTGTTAAGATTATCCCCCTTGTGGGAGCGTCACAGTGGCTGTGGTTTAGTCCTAAAACCGCAATTGGTTTCGACTCGATGTAGAATTACAAAAAGTACTGGGTGCTGTGACCCTGAGATCACCAAGAAGTTTTAGATCGGCCTTGGCTCATACTAAGGATAGAACTTGTGGTTCCAATACATCCGTCAATAGATTGACTGAGAGCTATGGCAAGGCGTATCCTTGCTCCCATGAATATTTGGGTATTCAGTAGAATTAAGGCTTTTATTGTCAGCAGTTCACTTTAAAAGGCACGAGACGTTCTGTACAATCTGCATCTCGAACATATTTATAGAAAGCAAATGGAGCAGACGGATATTTTTTAATGCCTAAGTGATGCTTATACAGACAGTTCATTTCAGACAGTGCAGGCTGCCAAATGGCAAAGTACGAATCGGTGTTATTACCGTGGTGTAGACTCTGTGGGTACCTTTGAACTTGAAGTCCGTTTGTAGAGAGTGCAACTAGAGCTTTTTTACTCCAAACATACGAACCTGGCACTCGCTAAGAAACTCAGAGGGAGGCTATTTAGATTGGGTGAGATAATGTAGTGAAAAAAAATTGTATTGTACTTGGGCTATAATTCTTCTGTCACTGTAAAGAAATTGAAAATCTTATCATTCGCTATCTTCATCATGGTCAAAATCGTAGCGATAGTGTGAATTATAGACCACTCGAGTAGTATCTATGATTTGAATTGTTTTCTGTCAGTGTCCTTGAATACCAACAATAACATGTTTTGGGTAATGTAAATTTTAGCCACCAATCAATATCACCACCAAAACCTTGATGCACGGCAACATTCCAAAATTGATATCCAACAGTAGTAACAGCGGTGTCATTGCGCTTCAAAAGTTACAACTGGAACTTAAATCTAGATACCCAGTGTGTAGGTATAAATTATGAGATATGAGAACATCATCTCTAGGGACTAGTTCTGCCCTTCCGCAATATCATATCGCATTTAATAAAAGCTAATAAAATCACCGATGAGCAAGTATTACCTGTTTCCACAATTAGCCTAGCAGTATCGCTCCCGATCATGTCAATTTATTTCTATAGTACTCTTGGAACCCTCATTTCACTCGTAAACCTCATAAACCAACAACAATATGTAAGCCAATAAAATAAAAAAAAAAAAAAAAATTGTTTTAGCCACACCGATTAGATACGCAATTGTCTTGTCATCATTCATTCAGCGATATTAGCAAGTAGCCGCTGTTGGTTGTAGTTTGTTTCGCTTGTAAACTTTCATTAAGAGTTTATGCTGCACGTTCCAATACCGTACCGAACTTGGTAGTCGGGAAGCTTTTTTTTTCGCACAGCACCTGTACGAGTTTAGTCGACGCTGTAAGACCTTCTCGGCGTATATATTGAGATACGAGTATTTCCACAAAACTTGCGACGTGCCTACTATAGTACTATATTTACTAACCGACTGCAAGCCAGCAAAAAAGTTTAAATTTTCGTAACGTCTACAAGTAGATACAAGTACTTCCGAGTGTCATTGTAGTTCAATTCAAAGCACAGAACTGTGACATACAGAACACTGAATACACGGACAGATAGACAGATAGTCAGAAATTAAAAAAAAAAATAAAATAAAATAATAATCAGCCAGTGATTCTTTACGAGACGAGATCGCAATCCACAATTGCGAGTTGTAATTTAATAGATTTGATTTGTTATTTTTGCTATTGTTGTTGTGGATCATTGCGCCGCTCAAAGATTTTGTGTTTGGGTCAGCCGTTAATTCGTTCAGAGTTTTTGGTCCAGTTGAGTTGAATTTGTGTACCGCGACGCGACACAACCGACACGGTCTTCAAAGTGAAAAAAAAAACAAAAAACAAAAAACAAAACAACAGATTTTTCTGAACTCTTTATTGTTGCGAACGCTAAAGTTGATTTCAAAAAGGACTTTCGATAGTGAATATTATTTTTTTATTTATTTTTTTTAATTTAAAAAAAAAAACACTTGAATAAAAATCTCGTGACCATGCTGGATAAAAAAGAAGCTCAAATAGAAAAAGTAAGTAAAGTGTTAAATGTAATTTTATTTATTAAATGTTTATAAATTAAAATGATAAATCTACAAGGACAATTGGTGGATTTAAATTATTATCGATTGAATGCAGTCGATTACATGTCATATGGTATGTTATAACAAATAGTACGTAATAGGAGGCTTTCTTACGTCCTCCATTTGATTAGGCTCTATAAATAGGCCTAAAGAAGTGCCATTGATTAGATTGGGTTAAATCTTAAATAAAAATTACTATTGGTGGAACAATAAATTCTTAAATCAAAGAAACTGACAAACATGCGTAGTTAAATTATTTTTAAGCTCTCGCATTCACCCCGAAAATCGAAAATGAAAATTTGGTGATATCTTTATGTTTTTAGGTGTATATAATGTTTTTATGCATGTGTGTGTGTGAGTGAGTATGTATGTTAGTCGGTCGCGAACAAATAGTACTACCGATTTGAATTTTTGTCAAATAACGCCGAATCGCGGCCATTAGCTTTTGACCAAAATCGGCCAATGTCCTTTTAAATTAATAAAAAAAAAGAGACACACACAAAATACAATTTCTGTAAAAATAAAGGACTCTTTCGAAATGTTTGCAGTACTAATTGAAACTTATTAATATATTTCACGAAAATTTGAAAAAAAAAATCGGTCCAGAATCATCTGAGTTACCTACTCAAGGAATTTAGAAGTGTCACATCTTTTCGGTCAAACTTCTATAGGTGATAAGTTTCGGTGAGACAAAAATAAGGATTTGCATGACAGCAGAGTCACCCCCCTGGGTAAGAGGGGGATGAAAACATATTGAAACACTCTCATAAATAGGCGTTTATTGAAAAGAAAATAATAAGTCTTTTTCCCGGAATTTTCAGAGTTTTTCAAGGAAGAGTAACAATTTAGAACTGCAAATGAGGTAAAACCTACAATTTCGTTAATAGAAAGTATCCCAGACCTGACTATAACTTCTTAAAAAAATTTAATTATTTTTCCATTAAATAGAACAAGAACTACATGCTCCATAAAAGGAGATTCATTACTGAAACATCCGGCTAACGATTATTTTATTTTAAAGCGTAAATTTACTATTAGCAAAACTTATTACAAATCTTACAATCAAAACAAAACTGAAAAAAAGTTACTTGACACAAGCCAAGGGCTAATGTTCCAAAACAAACTGAACTTCGTACACCGATTGCGTTTTAAAAGATATACATATACTCGTATTCAGCTCAGATCATTAATTGAAGTTTTTAGCTAAAGTTCTGTAACTTTTTTCCAATTCACTTCAACTATGCTTTCAACTTCTTCTTACTCGGCGGAAAGAGGAGATAAACCCACACTGGTTTCTCTTACCTTTACCAAACATTTTTTAAGGTTAACCTGATCTTTGACCATTTGCGGATTAACTTGTCCTAAATTCTAAAAGGATATGAAATATTAAAACCTTTGGAGAATACTACAGGTTCTTCTTCTTGGCCTGATCCATCGGCAACATTCATTTCGGCTAGTTTTATATTTTATTACACAAATAACATTTTAGATGAAAATTTTTATGAATTTATTTCTATGAACGTGATTAAATTAAGTTTATAAACAATTATTATAAGTTACAAACAATATTAATACTCGTAAATAGCATTTAATATTGCTTTAAAAAAATTCTAAAATGTATATAATTCTATAATATAATTAGTTTATCGTTCTGGGTAGATTTTTAAAGGAAAGGGATTTAAGTATCAAATCAAAAACCGTAAATTTTTTTTCAGTCGAGATAAAGTAAAAATCGCCCATAGACGCTATAAGGATCCCAATCGCGTGGTCATTAAAAACACCTGGCTTCTAAATCAATGTGTTTGTTATTTCAACTATTGTATATTTCGATTATTAAACAAACGTATTTGTAAGGTGTCTTCCCAATGAAAGTCCCTACATGTTCCGCTATTTAAATGCGGTTACATTTTGTCGCGCCAAATCGAAAGGTTTGATCCTTTGAAGACGCCCGCAATAAATTTCTTTCGTCTTCGATTTGTAGGACTGTATTATTGATATTTTGCTTTTTTTTCTTTTTTAGTGCGCACTCAAGGGGTTATTACGAGTATACCCTTAAAATGTTTGCACATAGTGCGGGCGAAGTAAACTTAGGGCGAAAGAAACGAGAGGTACCGATGTACATTGGTCTTAAATGTTTGCAAGTTATTGCGAATACGAAATAGAGGGCTTTGCAGGGCATTCCATATGCGAGTTGTATGGCTTAGGAACGAATCACGATATTTTAGAGTACATCTGGAAGTGGACTTGAGGGTGTACTGATGAGCATTCATAACAAGACGGGTGTTACGGTTAAATGTTTGAAGGGACAGAATGCTACTGGCGATTTCCATGGATCATCGCTGATGGAAATAACTATAGAACAGACAAGAAACATTACGTTGATGTTCGAGGGTCTTCATTATACAGGGTGAATGACTCCAACTCCAACTTTTTAAAATACTATAATTTTTTTATTTTTTGGTAAATTTTATTGTGCCAAAGCAGAAAATGTTGGAAAATACATCAATTTTCAAATTGTATCGGTAGTTTTCAATATGTCCACCTTTGGCGCAAGTGGCTCTGCGGTATTTTGGCCCATTCCCCGCGAAGTGCTTGTTTGAGGTGGTCCAAACTTTAGTATTTTTTAGTGCCAACCTTCGCCTTCAAAATACCCCAGACAGAGAAATCCAACGGACTTGCATCCGGGGAATTTGCAATCCATTGCGTCGAAGAAATGTACTGTGGAACATTGTTTTTTAACCAATCTTGGTTGACGTGCGCTTTATGAGACGGTGCCGAGTCTTGTTGAAATGTCTACGGTCTCCGACCGAAATGATTGTTTGCCCAAGGCTTCAATACTGCCTATAAGATAGTTTCGCGGTATACGATTGCATTAATTTTGACGCCACGGTCCAAAAATACGAGCGGAGAGCGACCATCGGCGGTTATGGCAGCCCAAATCATCACCATCGGTGCTGCCTGCTTTCTGGTGGCCGTCCGAAGGTGTAAATTTTCGAAGGACCTCTCTGGCAAGTAAACTCGGTCATTTTGTTTGTTGACATATTGCTCAATAACAAATGGCGACTCATTGGAAAAAAACCAAATTCAGCAACCCACCACTTTCGTGCAAGCGTAGCAACTCCTTCGCTCTTTCGACTCTAACTTTTTTCTGTTGCGATGTAAGATCGTGTGCTTTTTGGAACTTCAATGGCTTGAGCCCAAGCTTATTTTTCAGTATGTGTTGCATCCGTTCCAACGATATGTTGAGCTCACGAGCCATTTTTCTTCCACTTCGACGCGGATTTCGCTCAAATCGAGCCCTCACTTTCCGAATCATTTCTGCCGATGTTTTTGTTTTTTTATGACCACCTCCATGGCGTTTTGTACCGCTGCCAGTATCACGGTAAGGAGCTATGGTTCGAGACACAAATGATTTATTCACGTTGAGGTGCTGGAGGGCTCTAACGATAGTTACTTGTGGTTTTCCAGCCAAATATAAAGCAATCAGACTATCACGTTTGAATTCCGTTGCGGATAAAAATTTTTCAACACAACTGAGACGCAAATCGTTTAAAAGGCTTGTAGATAATAAAATTATCTGTCATGTGTCAAAATTTGAGCTCACTGTCATGAACGGTTTGGAAATTATAGCAGTCTGAAGTCATTCAGGGTATAGTATCTCCTATGAGTTTTATCGCACGGTTTGATATGGTTTAGGCGCACTTGACCAGATGTGGGCATTGTACTTCAAATTTGGGAGAATGAATACCTTATATAGGATGACCAGATAAGAACGATTGGAAAAAAATTTACAACAGCAGCGGCTTTATTTTGAAGCTACGTTCATGCCGTTATGTGTGGAATAGCTGGCAGTTCTTCGCTTTGAACGACAGCAGGCAGCAGTGTGCTTTGGAAGTATTATATTCCACTCTGGTGATTGGTTATCCTGTTAATATCGGAATGAGGGGTGGCCGTGATGTAGTGGTACTAGCTATCGCTTCTCACTCGGAAGGTCAAGGTTCGAATCCTAGCCACAGCAAGTTTTCATTTGTGCAATTGGAACTCAGCCAGAAAAATCTGCGTGTGAAGGCATAACACTGACAGATTTGGCTGTTGTAGGGTTTTCAAGCACAAAACAACCGTTAAAATTCGCAACCTCACATTCCGAGAGAAGAAAAATCTCTCCGTCCTATTCGGACTCCCACCCCTGGAGAGTCAATATCGAAACCAAACACACCTGAGTTTCAAACCACTACATCACAAACTTTCCTTTCTCCTCCTTCTATCTTTCCGCCCGCGCCATAGCAATAGTATAGGGTATTCATAACCCCTTAGGCGCGCGTAGATTATAAAAAAAAAAAAAAAAAAATGTAATGAGCTTAGCATACCCTGCCGTTCCCGTTTTACAACCGAAGAGCAGGGACGTGAGTCCGGGAACGAATATGAAAACCAGAGAGTACTGTCATTAGCAAAGGAATATATTGATTAGAAGTTAGAAAAGACCTTTATCGAAAATTAAAAAGAGTGTCGGAGAAAGAACGGAGCCCTGGGGCATTAATTTTGTGAATATCAGACTTGAAACCGTCCAAGACAACTTGACTTGAACGTTCCGAAAGATAATTTCTAATCCACTCTGTCCAATACCTTAGAAACATCAAGTGCAACTATCTTGCTTTCGCCAGATTGATGTACGCTTCGTTTCACTTTTCGGTGAGACAAGTGTCCCCTTAGTCGAATTTTCTGCTGTCTCACAAAGTTTTCTGTGCTCTTTTTAACTGCAGGAATTCGCCATTTCTTATGTACCACGGTGCATGGAAAATTTCTCATAGCACTTTATTTTCAAAAATTTGTTAAATACTGAAATCGGTTTTCTTGGTGCAGCGCCATATATTATACATACTTTAGGTCCACACTGGCTTCAGCACTAGCTTGTATAATAACAGATTGTACTCGATGATAAGCTTGGAATATTTTCCATGTAACCGGTAGATTTCTCCATATTTGTTGTCAAGTCCTTTACGTATCTTTTTCACGTCCGGCTTTCATTTTAACTTAGCGTAGAGTGGCATTACGATGTACATATATAGCCTCAGTAGTGACGGGCAGATACGGCGGTCTTAAGAGGGCTCGTTTTCCTTTATACAAAATCAATAGTTGAATGTTCACTTGATCAATAGTTGAATGTTTGCTCCTGAGCCCAAACTTGTGGTCAGGGATTAGATGTTTTCCATTTATAACCAGGGTAGTATATGATCAAGTAGTATCCTCTCAAAAATTGTTACATTGGACTTCTTGTCATAAGGTGGTTTCACTGGTTTTGGTACCATTATGACTGCAGCAACTTTCCACTGACTCCATTAATTTACGTGCGGTGTTTACGATATAGAGAAGCTTAGTTAATGCTTTTCTAGCAACATTTAACAACAGTTGCTGTTTCCAACGCATAATGAATGAGCGCCTGACCATCGAAAAGGCTAAAGGTTTTAGAGGCTTTAGGTCTATTAGTGCCCTTTATTACTGTCCGAAGCGAATAACTGAACTGTTTTACTGCTGTCAAGCTCTCAAGGCAAGTATCTGCCGCATAGTCTTTTTTAGAAGTTTAATCAGAAGTTTTCCTTTACCATTTCTTTTAATTTTGATAATTCGCTATTGGACGTCAAAAAGACTTTGTTTTAAATTTTCTAATTGAAATTCTAACAATTTAAAATCTTATTTTTAACTTCAATATCTCAGTTTCTATAACCTCAACTACATAACCCGTTTTACACGGCGTAGTTATTGTCATAACTACGTGCCGAGTTTGACATAACTCCAATTTCGATAAATGTTGCCGTATCCACTTTGTTTGCTGTTTCCTTTAGTAGGGTATGTTATTCCGCGCGGCATATTGTACGATATCAACAAAGTTATCAACTTCGACTTCGACTTCGAGTTCATATGGCGTCTTACGTGGTACGCTTAGTTCAACTTTTTCTGCGATTTCTTTCTTGGAGCCTTCCCAATTAAAATTACTGCCAGTCAGTCTTGTTGTTCTTGTTTTTTTTTAATTAAAGCTTCACTCATTGTCAAAATTACTGGAGTCAAAGATATCATCAGCTTTTACCATACAAACTTGGTATACCATATATTCCTTTTGAAACAAAGAAAACGATAAGAGTGGGTATCACTCGTGATATCAGGAATCGCAATAGAAGCTTCAGTATTCTACCTTTTAGTACTGAGCCGCAGTAAGTGTGTTTTGCATTAAAGTCATGGCCAATAATGGAACTCGGTTTAAGCGATATGAACATATTTTGAAGACACTTTTTCAAGCGCTCGTCACGGTAGACAGTAAATATTGTATAACAGATGAAATAGTATAGAAATACACGGAGCGTGATTACTTACACAGTTCTGAGTTGCACTTTCAAATCTTCAGAACTTTAGACACGATCCCTCCTTCACTTAGATTTCAGTGATCGAACAAACTTCAAAATCCTTTTCTCGAATGAATATTTCCAATTCATCAAGTTTTTGTAAAAGTCCGTTAGTATTCCATGTACTCCGGTATTCCGACCCCAAACGATTCTTTCAAGTCATCAAAACTAAAAGTAAATCGGATAACTATCCATCATTTCTGGATTTTCTTGACAAGTCCTTGGGCGATCCCCAAATTATTGCAAATTTCTTCGCAATTTTTTTATCCAAGCATTCGCCATCCATTCCCAAGAGCCAGACCATTCTTACTTTACAAATAATAAACCTCAAAGATGATTATTCTGCTGGCCCTGATGATCTTCCCCCTAAATATTTAAAGAAATGTGGAATGTACCTAACCCAACCTCTTACAGCTGTCTTTCAGGTTTCTATGACCCAGGGACTATTTCCCACAACCTGGAAAAGGTCTTTTATTATTCTCCTTCATAAAAAAGGCCGAAAAGACGATATTTCCAACTATCGACCAATTGCTCAGCTGTTCTGCATACCTAAGCCAGTTTTTGAGAGCATTATCTATGACATAATGCTTTTCCATTGTAAATATATTGTTTCCCAAAACCAGCACGGATTTCTCAAAGGTAGATCCAAGACCAGCAATTTACTGGAATTCGTATCAAGCACTGGAATCTGGATTGCCACCGATTTCAGCAAAGCCTTTGATAGGATTTCTCATGATATAATCCTTCTGAAATTAAAGGCTCTTGATTTCAAAATAAACTTTACAACATGGGTTCAATCATATTTAAATGAAAGACGTTACTATGATCTATTTAGGTACATGGTTTCTGACCCAATTAAAGCCTTCTCTGGTATCCCTCAAGGCAGCCAACTTGGTCCCTTATTACTTATTATCTATTCTAAAAATTCATACATATCATACATACTCGTATATGCAGATGATATGAAAATCTTTAGATATACAATAAATTATGTTCCTCAGACAGCCTACCACTGCAGGAAGATCTAGACAGTTTTTATACTTGATGTCAGAAGAATTTTCACCCCTCAAAAAAAAATCTGGAACGGTTAAGTCAGACAATCTTGCCGACCAGCGCAAATCGCCAAAACGAGAGTTAAGCGACCCGGAAATGTAGCCCTCAGAATTTCGTTTGTGGCTCGTGCAGCATGCGCCCTTGCTTCATACTGCTGGAACCGCACGTTCTCCAGTCTCAATTCATCCAATTGAGGAAGGAGAAAGTCGTTAAGCATTGCCCTGTAGCGCTCACCTTGGCAGCATGTCGTGTTGTCCCATACTCTTCTAGGCGAGCACCTAAACGTCGTAATGTTTTCCTAGTTAACGTCGGACGACCGAGAGATCTGTGCCAAAATTCACGCTTCGCCTACACTTTCCTCAAAAAAATTTCAATAATTATTCCGCGTTATTTAGGAGTATAGCGATTTATGTCTTGTTGATGTCTATTTTGTATCTGTTTACTTCACAAATGTCAAAGCACAATAGAATTAACATTTGCCGCCTACTACAAAAATTACAGCATCTTCCTTGCACAACCTAGTATATACACCCTGCTTGACTCCAACTGCAACCAACTTCAGACTGCTGTAATTTCCAAACCGTGCATGACAGTGAGCTCAAATTTCGACACATGACAGATAATTTTATTATTTACAAGCCTTTTAAACGATTTGCGTATCAGTTGTGTTGAAAAATTTTTATCCGCGATCCAATTCAAACGTGATAGTGTGATTGCTTTATATTTGGCTGGAAAACCGCAAGTAGCTATCGTTAGAGCCCTCCAGCACCTCAACGCGAATAAATCATTTGTGTTTTGAATCATAGCTCGTTACCGTGATACTGGCAGCGTTGCAAAACGCCATGGAGGGCTCAAGCCATTGAAGTTCCAAAAAGCACACGATCCTACACCGTAACAGAAAAAGCTATTGCACGAAAGTGGTGAGTTTCCGAATTTGGTTTTTTCCGATGAGTTGATATTTGTTATCGAGCAATATGTCAACAAACAAAATGGCCGAGTTTACTTGTCAGAGAGGTCCTTAGAAAATTTACACCTTCGGACGGCCACCAGAAAGCAGGCAGCACCGATGGTGATGGTTTGGGCCGTGGCGTCAAAATTAATGCGATCGTACACCGTGAAACTGTCTTAGAGGCAGTATTAAAGCCTTGGGCAAACAATCATTTCCGTTCGAGATCGTGGACATTTCAACAAGACTCGGCACCGTCTCACAAAGCGCGCGTCAACCAAGATTGGTTAAAAAGCAATGTTCCACACTTCATTTCTTCGGCACAATGGATTGCAAATTCTTCGGATGCAAATCCGTTGGACTTCTTTGTTTGGGGTATTTTGAAGGCGAAGGTTGGCACTAAAAAATACCAAAGTTTGGACCATCTCAAACAAGCACTTCGCCGGGAATGGGCTAAAATACCGCAGAGCCACTTGCGTGCAGCGTGCGATGCTTTCTTCGGCCGTCTCAAGGCCATTATTCGCGCCAAAGGTGGACATGTTGAAAACTACTGATATAATTTGTATACAATACAATTGATGTATTTTCCAACAGTTTTTGCTTTGGCACAATAAAATTTATCAAAAAATAAAAAAATTATAGCATTCATCCTGTACATAGACAAATTTATATTCCACGATTCCATTGCATAGGCGCTTAGCAAAAGCACTAAGCGGCCCGTAAAAAGTTTTACCTAAAAGGTATAATGGCGATCTCATTTATCGCGATTCCTTTGTTTCCCGAGACCTACACACATGAGTCTGTTCATTCAAATTTCTTACTACGTTCAAAGAAGTCTAGCATTCTCAAACTTACTTAGAGATTGTAGGTGGTTCAAACCCCAAACGCTGTTGCTGCTAAACTCACAATATAATTATTTCCATCACGATTACGTATGCCAGCGCTTGAGAAACAGACGCAAAATTCGCTTTACAATAGTGGTTCTCGTAAGGTTCTCGTCCTCCCAGATGACGGTGGCGCCATATCCCATATTATGTAGTCTCGGAGCTTTCATTGACGATCTCACTATATCATCTCAGATTCCATCCGATTCCAGTCCTGAGTTCAGGGAAACTCCATTTTGTATTCCCACAACAGCCACAGCGAAGGAGTTATTGCGTCTGTTCACCTTTTTCGAACCTAGTTTGCAGCAAAGTACTCGTATCTTTGTCTCATAAGTTACCAATATCACGTTACCCTATATCACCAATATTAGGGACAGGTCATCTTGGTCGCCCCTGTTAGAATCTCTGAACTCAATTGCTATGCCAAGGCAAGGTACCAAAGATTTGGCATGGTCAATCTTTGTTTAATGTCCACTAAGTTGCCATTTATGCAGTAACGTTTACCTTAGGTCTAGTCCCATATGCCATTGAAGGTACGTGATAGATAATGAGCAGCTACTTTTTTGTCACAGCATGTATCACGTCTTGGGCCGAATTCCGGAAGCGTGAGTTTTTCTCCTGTATGCATACATAAGGAAATGTACATTCACTGCCAGTGGACACATTTTAAATTCACGCGCTGCCGCAACGTGCTGAATGTAAAATATTTCGTCAGCTGAATGAGCTGAATTTAGCTAGTTAGAAGATATACATACAATTATGCAATTATATTATACGACAAAATCAATAAATAAAATGATTAATACTCGCAGAGATTTTTTATTTGTATTTTAGTGTTTTATTTTCACAAGAGTTATTGGGTTTGTCTAGGAGGAGAGAGGAGAACACTCGCTTTTTTTAGGGATGGGCTGGACAAATTCTGTTCCTTATCTATTCGGAAAGAGTCCTGAAGAGTAGAGTTGATGAAAACGCATACGCAGTGATTATGCCACCGCAAAAGAAGACCTCTTAACAAGATCGGGAGATATACCACCTGCACCAGGCGATTTGTGATTATTGAGATCTCTGAGTATACTTGTTGCTACACAATTGCGAAAGTGAATTTGTCCCATTGAAAATTCGACGCACTTGAGTGTAGGCGGAGACATTATAATCTGGACTGCCACTAGAGTAGAATCCGCAACATACGGCATAGATGCCAATGCTCTCTGATGATCTTTTGGCAATTCTGGTTGTTTACGTAGAGGTTTAACCAGAAATGAGCCTCATCACTGAATAAAATTTCCAGTTGGATTAAAGCCCCATCAATAACGCAATTAATGGTCACGCGGATGGATAAAGGCCAAGTTGCTGCAAACGACGACGAATCAATAAATTGGGATTTTCTTCAACAGAAGCTTCCACAGCCGCAATATTTTGCTCCGAACGCACTGTTTCCGTTCTTGTTCTGAATATCCAATAGTATGAATATAAGTTTCGCGATCAGAGCTTCGATTTAGGAAATAAATTGCAACGGTCTGAAATTGTTGATGTGGCGTAATAATGGCATACCTACCTATCTTGACCGAATTCCAAATTTTCCTCTATATAGCTCATCAAAAATTCCTTCTGCTTATCGCTGCCTGTTTTGTACACGTACTGTGTACACAGTATCTGTCAAAGCAAAACTCACATTCAAGCTCGCGGAATTCAGTCCCAGAAGCACGTATGTATCTGAATCGTAGCTCATAAGCTGGACGAACTTACTCAATTCAGTACTTTCCATCCCAGGTGCTATCTATTGCAGCAACAAATTGAAGAAGTCTAGGAGAAGGAACTTTTTCATTGCTGAACCAATTTGTTATTTTTATTTCTTTGCATTTTATCCCAATCTCTATTATACTCGTACATCATGGTTCGTCTAGCAGAATTCGACTGTCGTACTTATAAATGCCCTCAAACAGCTTCATCGATTGGTTTAGGGCAAGGCGATTCGTTATCTAACGTCCTCTTGGTTAAAATGGAGAAAAAACATGAGAGATGCCTCAAGAAACAATGCGATCTTATAGCATATTCTTTCAGACGAGGTCTTCTTCTTACTATTTATAGTATATGTAAAGATAGATGGTCAAAAGATACTTCTAGTATAGCTGAGCTTTATTCCGGTAATATCTACGAACACGTGGGCTAGTGCTTGCACTTTTTGAGGAGGGTGATTTGGGAGGGCCTATTGGTTTGTTAGACTTTGTTGTTTGATTTTTCTACTGTTAAGCATGAAGCATAGTCAACGACAACCTATGAGGTCTTGGTACGTTTATTTCCTCTTAGGACAGAGTGACCCGTATACTAGTGTCTCTGCTGCGTGCATTGCATAGTTAAGCCTCACGAGCATCGCGGTTAGATTACAGGGCCATTTCTGGCAATAAGACGATTACCGAACTTCGTCTTCAATAAGTCGATTGTGGCACGCGCTGTGAGACAAGTGGTACCATCAATCCATCGATTTATCCCAACAAAAATTGGTTAACATCGAACGATAGCAGTCTCCATTGACTCTAAACTACTCAGCGGCATTGTCTCGGAAGAAGTAACAGTCCAATGATACCTCTGGCATGAAAACCATGCCAAACAGTCAATTTTTTCGTACACAATGGCTACTCTTGGAACACTTTCGTCTCTTCGCTAGACTAAATGATGCAATTTTGCCAAATGGGCCGATTTTCTTACATCTTCAATAGAGTCCATTCAGCGAAAGTTTGACTTATATAAAGGTCTTTTGGCTGTACCCGATGGGTCAGTATGATCTTAGACAACTTCTCTTTTAATTAGACGGACATCAATCGATTTTTTCGGATATACTAGATGGAGTGAAAAGTGACCTCCTTGACCGCCAGAATGCGCTGCTACTGCAAAAAAGGTTATGGTGCCTTGAAGTCCATTCATATTTAGGCAGACATGCCAAATTTCAGTGCGATACTGTCTCTAGTTTTTTTTTGACAGCTGATTGTTGTTGACGTGTTTGGCATCATGTTGAGTATGGACAAAAACGATTTTCGTTCTCTCATAAAACATTATTTTTTGAAAGGCGTTAGGTCAGTATGTTCTTATACTAACGAATAGCCAAGTGTTTTAACAAAACGCCCCAAGGACGTTTGAGATATGCCGAGCTCATAATATAGGCATGGAGTCGATTGATTCAGTAATAATCTTGAACGTTCTGGTGTTTCGCAGTCTCCGTGTCATGGCAGCATAACATAGGAAATAAGTCGATTCGAATTTTTTTACTAAACCCTTAATTATTCGCTTGTCGGCCGGAATTTGAACTAAACGCACTGACCGCGAATTTCGATATAAATTTTGGTGAATCGTAACCATTATTGGAGCGTATATCTTACCGAGATTAAGCGATAGACAATCTGGAATACAAATATGAGAAATATATGAAAAATTGGACACGTCCACTGAAAAACGCTTTATTTATTCAAAAAGTACAAAACTCAGTCCAGCGAAAATATCTTCCGAGCAATTTTTATAGCCGCAATTGGTCATTGACGTGGACGTTTTTAGGCCGTGTGAGTTTTCTACATTCGGAGCTGCGGAGTTGAATCAAGCTGTGGTAATGAACTTCCTGAGTACATTAACTTCAGTTAACGTAACCGTGGTACATGTACAGGAAAGATAAATACATACAAAGATCAATGCTCTCCTAGTCCTGACGGTCTCCCTACTATCGCTTTGAAAAAATGTGTAATCTTCTTGGCTCGCCCTCACTACCTCACTTCTCTTTTTGGAAGAACTCCTATATAAAAAAGATGTCGCAAAAATGATATAAACTCTGTCCAGCCGAAAACTTGCAAGTTTAATATTTAATAAAAAAAAAAAACTACAGCGTTATTCTCATATTTTATTTATACATAGAAAATGGAATTTGACAATGCGGATTTTATGTTTGAAAAACAATATCGTCTGAAAGCCGTCCGTTCCTCTTAGCACACTATTGCAATTGGACTCTTAAATTTGTGAACACTCATGGTGACTTCATGGCGGATATTTTCTATTTGGGCCTGAATTGCTCTAGGAATGTTGCTGTAAACCCTCGACTTAAGGTATCCCTATAAAAAAAAAGTCGCACGGTGTCAGTCACAGTGACCGAGGTGCCCAGGGTATGTCTCCGTACTTGCTGATTAATTTATTGGAAAAAATTTACCCTCAACTTCTCCATTGAAACTCTAGCTGTGTGTGGAATGCTGAAATTGTGTTCTGCGGTTGAATACGGGAAACAACTGCATTTGCGGTACCAAAAACTTACGTCAGCAGTGACTGTCTCTCGCTGATTAAAGAAATAACGGCCAATAATCCCTCGGACAGAAATTGTACACCACACTGTCGTTTTTGGTCAATACAAACGTTTTTGATGGCGTTCCCCAAGGTTTTTGAAACACCAGTATCTCATGTTCTGTTTATTAATAAAGTCATCGATATGAAAATGTGCTTCGTCAGTAAACAATATGTTTTCAAAAGTCCGTGTTGCTCGAAAACGTTCCAGCATAGTTCTCGCTAAGGTTTCCCCTAAAGAATAGTAATTTTCGTTGAGAAATTATCATTGGTATTCTGTATGAATGAAACTTAAGTTTCTTTTTTCTATTACAGTAATGACCCCAATCTCCCTTATCGATTTACGCGGATTGCGCATAATTTCGCGTCGAACTTGAGCTACATGTTCTGGTGTCGCTGCAGACGTTTATGTTCCCTGAGGATTTTGATAAACCATTGTCCCTTCTTATCTAAACCTTTGAACGCACGACCAGATAAGTTGTGTGCTCATCGTTACTCATAGAACATTGAAGAGAGTACAAACGATAAATTTAAATTTAAACTTGAAACTTTTCCTCTGCACACTCTTAATTTAACAGCCGTCCCATAGCTAGCTTTCCTGCATACCCAAACTAGTCGAAAGCATAGTATACGACCTTTCACCGCAAACCAAGATCAACAACTACTAACCTGACGAAGTATGTTTACGTATGAATACGCTTTGCGTTTTGGAAGATGTCATTGCTACCGAGTTTAGTAAAGCCTTTGACAAAATTTTTGCTTCCAGCCGGGGTTTATATTATGGATCGAATCCTATTTGACAGAACGACAATACATTGTCGTCTTTAGATCATACGTATCTTATCCCACTACAGCTACATCTGGTGTTCCTCAAGGAAGCCACCTCAGTCCTCTCATCTTCATCCTGACAATTAATGATGTAGATTTCATTATCAAAGGATCAAAGATTTCTGTCTACGCAGATGATATACAAATTGATAAGCACATCTCAGCGCTATCTGATTCATATGTATTACAATGTCAATTTTCAACTTCATGCCAAAAAAATTTTTTTGAGCTCAATATTAGCAAATGCGAAACTATTCCTTATTCACGAAAGCGCCTATTTAGTCTGTAACGAACTGATACGCTCTGTCATTTCATTACGCGACTTGGGTGCGATAAGCGACAGGGAACCTACAATAATTTTCGTGCCCAAGCATATCGATAATATCATTAGCATGGCTCATGGTCCAAAGATTTCTCTAACCCCTGCGTTACAAAATTAATTTTCCCCACCTTCGTTAGGCTCATACTGGAGTATGCAAGCCTAGTTTGGTCTCCCCACTATGAAAGCCATTGTGCGCGAATTGAAACAGTTCAATGTACTGCGTGGTCTTCCTAGGGCTGATACTTACAACTTATCCCCTAACGTCTAACAACATCTGATAGTCTTCAAGCTCTTCAAAATGCCGAACAGTTTCTGACGTGCTCTTCGTTCATTAGCTGCGCGGGATTACTTCAAATAATATCCATTAACACCAATCTCCATCTCTCTTTCATATCAATATCCATCGCACCGATTACGGCTGTAAAGAAACTTCGTCCAGAATGCTATGAGCCGCGAATAGCACGCTTAATGAGTTCGATTTCAACAATAGCAAACGTTGTCCCCGCAATGCCCTTCTTAATTCCAACACGCTTATCTAGGCTCTACAACCTTTTGCTATGGAAGGGCTACTCCCATATAGTTTTAAGTCATGGTTTAAGTAAACATTTTTTGTTAATACAATATTATGTTTAGAATTTCCTTTTGTTCTTGTATCAAGCATTAGTAAATCTATCCGGGATTGACCCGGGATTTAATGAATGTTTTTTTCATTTCTTCCTTGAAGTCTTTATTTTGAGTGAAGTCTATAAGTTCACTAATGGAGAAAGATTCGTGCTTTGTGGTGGGAATTGCATTATATTTGCAATTGAGTTAAGTTATCAGTTGCAATATTGCCTTAGAGCGTTGTTCTTGTGAAACACGAAATCACTAATAAGGCACACGGCCTCAGGAATAATTGTACTTTTAGCATTTTGAGCTAAACCTTAGCTGTAACTTCGCTCAAAGATCTACTCCAAACAAAGAAAGAGATCGACATAGCATTATACCTTTTTGTACAGATTTTAGAGTAAACTCAGCCAGAAGTCGTTGATCCGAAAGATGAATTTATCTGTCCGAAGGACCTTATCGCAGAAACCTTCACTTTTCGATCATGCTATTGCTAGAATCCTAAAAATTTTCTCATGTTGACCTTTGCTTACGTATGGCAATTTGCGAGCGATGTATCCGCATTTCTGTCTTCATGTAGACGCCTGCGAATCGTCTCCACCGATAATAACGCGTGACCAGATAGCAACGATAGTTTTTCCAATTATTATGTTTCAGCACCTGTTAAAGTTACCAATGATATCCAGCTGTCAAAATATTCAATAAGGTTTGCCATTTCATCATGCAACGTTTTACGCTTGCCGAAGATGCGAAAATTGTTAAAAAATATTCCGATTCAGTTGTAAATACTCAACGGAAATTTCGTAGCGAGCTTGGTCGACATGATGACTTCTGTGTGCAGGCAATTCGTAGCACCGTGAAAAAGTTTGAGCGTGAGTACACTCTTTTGGATCTTAAATTCATTTCCCATCAGACAGAGATTGGTGGGAAATGGAGAAAACATAACCGCTGTAGTAGCCAATATCGAAGAAGACCCAGAAATGTAGATTCGGTGCCGATCACCTGAATTGGGCATTGCCAGCTAGTCAACCCGGCTTATTTTGCGATTGGATTTGGGTCTACATCCGTATAAGATTATGCTGACGCACGAATTGAAGCCGGACGACCATAGACAATGCCGTGAGTTCGCTAATTGGGCGCCGGAAATGTTGGTTGGAGATCCGCATTTTGGCCAAAAAAATCATCTTCTCGGACGAGGCCCATTTTTGGCTCATCGGTAAAATTGCCATTATTGGAGCGAACACAATCCACAAGGAATATCGCGTTTTCGAAAAATAAATCCAATCCACTGCATATTCATCTTCATACTGTTATGTCTGCAGGAATCTGGTCAGTTCTCTCATCCAGCTTCGAGTTTGGAATGCGATCTTTAAGATGTAAAGACATGAGTCGTAGACATCTTTTCAAATACGTCTGCAGTCTTCATGTAATAGAAACAGAAATTTTCTAGGTGCTGCAGTTATACAATGCAAGGATTCAGCAATTAACCTGATTTGTCAATATTTTGACGATATGCTGAATGCACAACCTAAATAATACTCGTATATGTATGTACGAGTAGTTAAAATTTCTTCTCAATTAAATTTTCAATTTCAATTCAATTACATTTTTATTCCATTTAATGAATTCATATTATCAGTTAACAACTTGAACTTAAAAAGTAATGCTTCAAAGTGTTCTTCATACTAATATTCATAAAGATACATCCTTGCAGGGTGATTGTGTAAAGCATTCTAGTAGATAAAGAGAGCTAAGGGTTAGTTATACCGCCATTACGAGCATATTCTGATTAGATTATTCATTCATGACACCAACACGATAGTCCGTACTAGAACTTTGATTGTACTAAACCACAGTACGCAACTTCTAAAAGTTTACGAGAGCAACTTTGTCTAAGGTGGTAAATAAGAAAGATTGCTGATAATAGATACTTCCTTAATATGGACGTGTGAATACCCCAGTCAATTTTACCATCTAACAAGAAAAGGGACAACCTATATCATCAACAAATCCGGTTTTATTACTTTCTAAATATTATAAATATAATAGGACCCAATACGAAGCTCTGTGGGACTCCTAATCAAATATAAAATCACTCACTGAAGGTCCTGCCAATCTTGATCATTTGTTTTCTGTCTTTAAGATATGAAGCAAACCAACCAAGGTTGAAGCCTCTAAAGACAGCCTTTTCTAGTTTGATTACTAGACGTTCAGGGTTGTTATGTCTGTATACTCGTATAGCGCAGCGGAATATTTTTCGTTATTTAAATTTTGGTATACTACGAGTACCTCGATCAAAAATTTTCCGGAATTTATTCATAAAATTCAAAATACAAGTTTATTCATCTAAATCCATATTGTCCCCTTCAGAGTAATCCCCATCGACTGCAACACACTTATGCCAGCGCTTGATCCAAACCTCGAAACATTTTTTTATATTCGGTTTTCGGTATGTCCATCAGCGCTTCCTGCGATTTTTCCATTACTTCCTCTCGGCTGCTGAAACGCGTTCCCAGTAGTGGTTCTTTAACTCGATTGAATAAAAAGAAGTCACAGGGCACAGGGAACCAAATCAGGTGAATTCGGTGGCTGTTGGATGGCATTTGTTGCATTCTTCGTCAAAAAATGGCATTGTGTGACGGTGCATTATCATGGTGCAAAATCCACGAGTTTTCTGCCCACAATTCTGATCTCTTTCGGCGAATTGCTTCACGCATACATCGCATAATGCACTACACCGTTGTAATCCATGAAAACCGTGCGCATCGCCTCCTTTTTTGACTGAAAACGACGTGTTTTTTTTTGGTCTCGGCTCATTTGGTAAAAGCTATTCACTTGCCTGATCTCTGGATTGCATGTCGTACTCATAAAGCCACGGCCATGTCTCGTCTCCAGTAATGAGGCTTTTGATGAATGTGGGATCGGATTCAGCCTC
This sequence comes from Volucella zonaria, assembly GCA_963966105.1. Classification (NCBI taxonomy): domain Eukaryota; kingdom Metazoa; phylum Arthropoda; class Insecta; order Diptera; family Syrphidae; genus Volucella; species Volucella zonaria. The sequence continues at coordinate 133,435,332 of OZ014531.1, forward strand.
GCAAATCATCTCTTTTGCGACGTCAACACGGTCTTTTTTTTTGCATGAAATTGAGGTCTTTTGGCACCAACTTTACTGCTACACGACGGAAGCCCAAATCATTAACCAAAATGTCTTGGACGGATCCACAGGCAATGTTCAAGTCCTCCGCTATCTCTCTGATGGTTAATTTGCGGTTATTGACCAACATTTCTTTTACGAGTACTTCATCAATGTTTTCGTCGGTTTTCGATGTCGATGGTCTGCCACTGCGTTCATCATCCTCGATTGACTCACGAACAATATTGACCCGCTCGTGCCACTGGTAAACGATCGTTTTCTTTAGAGAATCGTTGCCGAAACACTTTTCCAACATTTCCAACGTTCGCGCACCACTAAATCCGTTTTTTACGCAAAATTTACGAGTACAAGTTCGTTGTTGCAATTTGGAATCGATAGATGTGCTCTTGGCTACGTAACTTTTGCAAATGTCAAGCTATGATACTAAGATTTAGAAGGAATATCAACAACAGATTTATCAGCTTAACAAAAAAAACAGAACTCAAATAAGAACAATGGGAGCGCCACATGGTGGTGTGGTGCGGGAACTTTTTGATCAAGGTGGTATATGACTTCAAAAATGGAAAAGCGCATCTTCCATCGACATACCAGCTCTAATTGGGACCGAAGAACAAACTTTTCTCAAGAAAGGCAATGACTCTGCTTTTGACTACGCCATTCCTTTCCAAGGTCCCCTTTAGCCCTCTTTACAAATAGGAACCTCAATGGAAACTTCTTTAGCTACTTTCTCTTATGTTTTGCGGAATTGAACATTATTAGCCGGTTTCTCACATTTTAAACGTAATTTATTTTTTTTTTAAATATTTCTCAGCAAGAAATCACACATACAAGGTTTTAACTTCTTTTTATTTCTCTTTCCATGCAACTTCTGCAAAAATCATTTGCAAAGTCGTCAAGCGTTCTTACATGCTTGCCTATAAGGCAGTATCCAGTTGTGACACCTAAGATGGCGCTGAGATGTTTCCTATTTAGAAAGATCGAACTCTTAGCGCGATTCAGATCTAATCTGTTTGGTCGCTAGACATGTTGATCAATTGATCCAACAGTCCACCTAAAATCTGGACTTTTGTTAGCATCTAGCTTTATTATTAATTTGCACGTAGCGATTGGTATACCGATTCTACCCTTTTAGCTAGTTCATCAGCCCTACTACACCTTGAATGTCTCTACGATTGTCAAGTGAAACAGAATATTCAGAGCCGCGGAGGGAGTAGGGAGTAGAACTTAGGGCTCCGCTTATATGTACATAGACATGTTGTTCTTTGGAGTCTGCTTAGTTTGGTGCAGCTGACTGCATTGTTTAAGGCCGCCCACCAGACAACAACCCCGTTGGTGAGTATTGCTCTTATGACCGAGATGTATAGCCAGTAGTTTAAGCGAGGTTGAAGGACCCATTTATTCCCAATGGCTTTGCTGTATCGGAGAAGACTAAACCAGTACCTCTTATTGTGATTGGGATTTTATATTTCCAAGAAAAGAGGACCAGATCAGTTTTACGGGGGCTTACTCCCAATCCACCACCCGCTTCCAGGTATATCAGCAATTCATTAACCACTATTTTCCAGAAAGGACATCGCCTTGCGGCGTATCTTACGTAAGACTGATCAACTCCCAAAGCGAGTCGACACCTACAGAGTTGACAGCGCAGTCGTGATTGCGAATGTGTTGAGGTTATTAAAGTCACCCTCTATGTCCAGAAAAGCGACCATTGCGCACTCTCTATATTACAGGGATCGTTCGAAGTGGTTAGTCAATTAATATAGAACCGTGGAGCCGACTTTTCTTTACAGTAGACATGCTGAGCTGTTGACCAAAGTCGTGGATCGATTTTAGATCGTATGTGGATATCAATCACTCATTCTAGAGTTTTCAGAAAGAAAGATGATACATTTATAGGTCTGAGGTCCTTTGAGACAACATAAGAACATTTTCCGGTTTTGGGAATCAAAACTTCGAGTACATAGGGAGCTACCTGGAAAGTAGGTGTCCAGTAGCAGGTTGAGTGGTTCATCACTTGAGGTTGTCCAAGTGCCATCAGTTTTTTTTCAAACCGCTAGGTATCATAGGATTTGTAGAGAGGATTTTTCTTAGCCGCGATGCCTCAGAGGCTTCTGTTATTTTATCACAGAATGACCTCCAGGACTGTCGCTTTGCCCTCCTTCGTTCGCTTTGATATATTTTGAGGGATTGTATGTATGAGGCCCAGTCTATCACTTTTCTTGTGCTTTTTGCTAGGTTGAAAAGTTTTCTGCAAATGTTTCTAAGCGGACCCAGTGCTGATGTCCACCTGTTCAGCTTTTTCTTGCCTCTAGATTGAATATGACGGCAGGTAGCAGCCATAGCCTGATTGAGAGCCAGGGTGAAATCCTTGACCTTCATGTCATGTGATGTTACGCGGGGGATTTGGAAGTTCAGAGGATAGCGTTTACGACAGTATTCCTCTGTATTTCGGCCAATCAGTTTTCCAATAATTCCAAAATGGTGGTTGGCTGGGAGGAGCATCACTCAGGTAGTATTGGATGGATCTGTGGTCTGAAAATGAGTGTTCAGACGATACAATCCAGTTCGTTATGAAAGTGGGTTCATTGCCAATGTTGTAAGCAATGAGGTTACCACTTATAATATAATCAAAAAATAGCTCACCTCTATCGTTGATGTCGGTACTGCCCATACCGTGTGATGAGCGTTGGCGTCGCACCCGATAATGAGGCCAGTTTTTAGCCTTCCAGCTTCCAGTACCATCCTTTCTACGAAGAGGGCTCACATGATCGTGGGCAATATATGCCTATGTCAGCCAGTAGGTGCCTTTGGCAGTCTCCAATCTAGCACGGGTTAAGTCGGAGTCACTGAGGTTAGGAAGTAAAAATGCATTAAGGATACGTTTCACCAATATACAAGTTATAATCTTACCTTGTATAGAGCGGAGCATATACAGGTGTCCCAAGTCCACGAACCACGCCTTCTACGATCCATGGTTCCTGGATTAGGATGATGTCTTCTGCGTTTTCAGGAAGACGCAAAATAAGTGCGGCCAAAGACTTTTTTGAGCGATGGAGATTAATCTGAAGTAACCGTATCATTGCTCCAATTTACCTGAGTAGCCCCCACCACGATGCTATTCGAGTCCTCCGATTCTGAACATGTGCCCAAGAGCTTATCTTCATCCTCTGACCGTAAAGGATCGCTTTTTAAGTTGTCGTCGGTTTCCATTTCATACAGTGTCAGAGGAGGAGCCCGACGGCTTAGTCGTCGCTATCCATTTTAGGAAAGGATATCGATGCTCCAAGATCTGAGGTTGAATTTGCTAAATCGGTTAAAGGAAGAGGAGGTTGCTTATCAGCATCCAGCTCATCCTTTTTACAGACCTTTAGGTGTATTGACTCGAAACTGAACCGAATCATGCCTTTAGCCTGCGCTAGAGGGTTAAGTGATTCCTTATTGATCACAATTAACACGTGTCTATAAGGTCCCCTTAGTTCTGTCAGTTTTCCGACTTTTGAGTATTGAACCGGAAACTTCGGGTCATTCAGCCGGATGATCTCCATAATGCTCTCTGGGGAGAAGGGTTCGATTGGATCCAGGTGCGGGTTCTATGTAGGTTTGCTAGGTTATCCTTCTTAGCCACGACCCCGAGTTTAACACCTGGCCAAATCTCTCCTAATCCACCGATCTTTAGTTAAAGATCGAGAAATCTTTGATCCGCACAACGGTAAGTCTAACGTAGCCTTGGTACCAGCCTGCGTCGCTTGTTATGGGAGGTGGTCCGGTTTTTTCTCGTAAGATGGCCAAGATGTTGACCGAAAGCTTTAGCTTGCCCAACTGACACAGTTCAGGTGTTATCGATCCATCGGTGTCGTTGTTTTCGATTACCGCGATCGTTATTGCATCTTCTAAGACTTCGCTACAAGACCTCAGAGATGTGATATCGGTAGGCCCAGTGAGGTTTTGATGTTTTTTGGTCCTTTTAGGAAGAGGTGCTCTCTAGAGCTCTGGTATGTTGTTATCCCGCGCCTTGGACGAAGCTTGCCGAAGGAGCTGAGTCCCTGATTTCTCTTTTGAGGCAGGAATTTTAGTTTGTGAAAGCTTGGAGTGGAGTGGCTGTATACATATAAGGCTAGTCAATCTGGGAGGTCGCCAAGTATCCGGATAATCGGGATCCTCGGCACGGGTTGTAAAGAATCCGTTGATTGTTCCACTTGTCTACCATTGAAAAAGACATATATCATGCAGTGATCAGTTATTTTAAAATCTTATATCGCGCTAATCCAAGCAAAATTGAAAATACCATCCACTCTGGCAAAACTATGGTCGATACAAGTTTGAGAATAGCTAAAAGGCCTAGTAGATACATTTATACCACTCTCTAATCCTTTAATGATAGATATTTGTCTGAGATTGCAGATTGTTCCAAAATGTCTAGGTTCATGTCCTCAGAAATGAACAAATTTATAGTGCGTTCCTCACTAAGGAGGGGACATACTTCTTCCAACTAAACAATCAACAATACAATTTGTACCCCAATCATTTTCGTAGATCCATATTTCTGAGAGCAACATAGAAACGGGCTTGTTAAAAAATGATTCGACGTGAGCCAAAACACATCGAAATTTGTTATGTTTTGGTGTATAATGAAGAAATTATGATATTTTCGAATTCACTAGAATGAAAAACACCCTTAAAGATTATTTTTCATATTTACAAAAGAGTTAAGTTACTTAATACCATCGTTATAATTTAATTAATTTAGTTATAAAATACAGACGATAGGAAAATACCAGAAAAAAGTCAAGATAAGTTATCGAGATCTTCAAATGAAAAAATTCGAATAGCCTTATCTCCTTCTTATTTTCTCAGAAAGATTACTTCACTACTAACCCATAAAAATTAAAATTCTTTTTCAACGATAGTTTAACTGCTTTACTGGGTTATTGGGTGATAAACTGTGATTTGTAAAAAATATGTTTTTTGCCAAAGACGTCAAATAAATCTGATAACATGTTCTTACGTTTGTTCGTGATAACTTTCTGTTTATCTGCCACTTTTTTAAATTTGATGCAGTAAATTGTCCATCGATTTCCTTAAAAAAGTTGGTAGGCTGGAGCCTGGTGTAGGCATTCTAAGCACTGGCATCACATGGAGCTCAAAATGAAAGGGTTTAGATTTAGTGAATTTGTGTCAGCTAATCTGTCCAACTTGTGCTCTAGAAAAATTGTTGAACGGTTATGGGTTTAGTATTCTTATTTACCAATATGACGTGGAACGGCAGCCAACCAATAAACCTGTCAAGTTACGTATGAATATCTCTGTCTTTGACCAGTTCCCCTTAGTTTCTCACTCTAAGTTGAATAAAGTTCAATTTCGCTTGTGCCCAAGGTGTTCCTCTCCTTTAGGAAGATATTGTTGTCTGCAAGTCAGGACCATCTCAGGCGACTAATGGATATTAGTCGATATCACTGCATAGCTCGTAGGATTCTTTGTTGCATGTATGTCCTCTTGAGCAGCTCGTCAATACACACCGGACCAAAAATAACTCAAAAAATCTTGCATTCAAAATGACCAAGGACATCTTTATTCGTTTTCTGAGCAGGAGTGGGATGATAAGTGTTTGTTGACGAGCCTTTATTACTCAATTTTCATTACGTATATGTGGCCAAAAAAACAACTATCGGCAAGTGTAACTCTTCGTTTGATTTCTGATGAGGTATCTTTATCAGAGTTAAACGCGGGGTCAAGGTAGGCGAAATTCCTAACGCCCTAATTATGCGTCCATTCTTGTTGGCAAGAGATACCTGGCTTTTCATTCATTCACAGCTAAAACCATTTTTCCGATTCTGTGGCAATACTTGCCAACAATGGCAACAATGACAATGTCATCATCGTATCAAAGTAATTGCACAGATCTATGGAAAACTGTGGATTTAATGTTGTTGTGCGACATTACTTGGTATGATGTTGAAAAAGCCATTTGGCAACGCGTGAGCCTGCTCAAGCTCTGGCTAGGCTGTCTCCCATCTCTACAAAACTGCAAGTGTTTTCTCTATAGAAGCTATCATATACCATTGTCCTTAAAATCGAACGTCTTGTGGATTTACCGAGAAACAAACTTCACTGTATGGCAGCAATTACATAGATAGTTTACAAATGGTTACGGGCATTTACAGATCCACATAATACAACATACGACGTAAAGTAGACTGACGCTTTTTTAATTGGAATACTACGGTTCGGGGCGAATCTGGACCTCAACTAACAAGCCTCTCCAGTTAGTCCAATCTTTAGCCAATTGCCTCCAGTTGTGAACTCCACGTCGGTTGAGGTCCCCTTCTACTTGTGCGCGCTACCTAAAGTGAAGCCTTCCTGTACTGCGTTATCCCTCTGGGTTAGATTTGATGACCCTGACTAGGTCGATGTCGCTGTACAACTCGTATAGTTCGTAATTGAACCTTCTCCTCCAAAGCCCGTCAACTCAAACGAGACCGAATATTTTTCGAAGGGTTTTTCTGTTCTCGAAACGATTCAGTTTATATTCATCCGCTCTGTCTTACGTACAGTCTCCTTAGTTTTTCGGGATGGGGCGGCCCTACAACTCAATTGCCTTCACATCCAAAAGAAACAGCGATTCGCAAGAGAGATTCTTCGATTTACTTCTGCTGGCAGAATTTATAACAGAGGCAAGGTAGACAAAGTCCTTTACTAGCTCGAAATTATAAGTGCCGATTGTAGCATTCTGTCCAATTCATCGATGTTCTGCGTCCCTTGTTGTTGGCAGGATATACTTGGTTTTGCCCCGTTTAAATACTAGCGAACGCGCCGGTGACAGCCCGCTGAGCTCTGCCAATTATGACGATACATGTCATCGGCGTATGCTATTAGTTGCACAGACTTTTGAAAGATTATGCTTCCTGTTTTCACCTTTCAAGTATGATGTTAAAGAGATCACATGATAGCGCATCGCGGTTAAGTCATTACCGATCTTGATGGTACAGCGGGCGTTCTCAACCGTCATCCTGCACAGACGGATGAGTTTGGCAAGGATGCCTAAATTAGATATGGCTCTACATACTAGATGGAGTGAAAAGTGACCTCCTTGATCGCCATAATGCGCTGCGTTATGGTGCCTTGAAGTCCGTTCATATTTAGGCAGACATGCCAAATTTCAGTGCGATACTGTCTCTAGTTTTGTTTTGACAGCTGATTGTTGTTGACGTGTTTGGCATCATGTTGAGTATGGACAAAAACGATTTTCGTTCTCTCATAAAACATTATTTTTTGAGAGGCAAAACGGTGAAGGAAACAAAGAAAAGTTGGATAAATATTATGGGGCTAATGCTCCGTCAGATTACACCGCCAAATATTAGATTCGAGAGTTTCGTGGTAGCCGCAACTCCACTACCGATCAAGTCCGCAGCGGAAGGTCCTCCGATGCGGTTACAGAGGACAATGTCAAAAAAATACATGAAATGGTGTTGGCGGAACGGAAAGTGAAGGTTCGCCAGCTAGCAGATACCATAAAGATTAGTACTGAGCGCACACGCCATATTTTGGGCAATATTCTGCATATGAAAAAGTTATCCTGCCGCTGGGTGCCGCGAATGACCAAAAACACGAACGCGAGAGCACTTCGGAATGCGGAACTTTTGGCGTCGATTGGTAACTTGGATCCACTATTACACACCAGAGAACAAAATGAATGCCCGGCAATGGACTGAAGCCGACACGAGTGCTCCGAAGCGGCCGAGGGAGGCTCGATAGGTCGGAAAGATTATGGCGTCGGTTTTCTGGGATTGTCATGGCAGACTCTTCGTGGACTACCCCGAAAAAGGAAAAACCATTAACAGCGAGTATTACTGTGCATTATTGGAGCGATTGAAGGCCAAAATCGCTACAAAACGGCCTCACATGAAGCGAAAAAAAATTTTGTTTTTGCAAGACATTGCGCCGGCGCACAAGAGCATCGCAACCACGGCTAAAATCAATGACTTACGGCTCCAATTGCTGTCGCATCCACCGTATTCGCCCGATTTGGCTCCCTCGGACTATTATCTCTTCCCAAACCTCAAAAGATGGCTCATCAATAAAAAATTCAGCTCTCGCGAGGAAATCATCGACGCCACGGAGGAGTATTTTGCAGTCCTTCCGGAAAATTGCTTTTCAGACGGGATCAAGAACTTGGAAAATCGCTGGAATAAGTGTATCAAACTAAAAGAGGACTATATTGAATAATATAAAAAAACATTTAAAAAAAAAAATATTTTTTAATTCCCAAAGAGGTCACTTTTAACTCCATCTAGTACATTCGTCATCGTAGTCGAGAATTGACCTGAGCATTTCTTTAAATGCATGGGGCAACGTATTTGTAAGAAAGTTTTTAGTCCTTATGTCCCAAAACACAACTGATCCAACAATTCAAGCTTTCCCTTTATAGCGAAGGGAGGTCATAAATTGGTTCATTGAATAACAACACGTGAACAGTGAATATTCCAACAAAATTATATTTAAATTTGAAGTCCCCTTTTTAATGCCTAAGTCAATAAACAAAGTTGCCGCATTATGAATGACGAGATTCTACAAGTGCTTCATCGAAAGAAAATAGGAGTACAAGGCCATAAAGTATGACTTAGGCTATATCTTTGTAATAGAATGAAAAAAAAATTAATGCGTTGTTTTAAATGTTTATTTGGGCATTCATTCATTCACCGAATTGACATTCGATGACATTTGTAATAGGGTCACTTTCCGATATATCGTATTATGACCCACCTTGTGTATCTGTTTGGCGTGGATTTAGGGTCAGATGCAACATTATTGTTCGAAGACGCTCGTGAGCTGCACTCACAAAGTTTTTTCTTCACAAAAAAGGTCCGCTCAGTTCAAATTCATAATATTACTAGGTGCGCAACTTAGTCGATGAAAATGCAACTTTATTGTGAAAAAATGGTTACGAATTCAATTATTCAAAGTATTGCCCATCGCTAGCTATAACTTTTTCCCATCTTTCTGCCGGAGCTCGAATTAGGCGATCCACGAATCAAGCCATTTTTTGTTGTCTTAATATGAGCGGAACTGCTGATCAGCCAAACCATGTGCCATCGAACGGAACAAGTAATAATCGGATGGCGCAATATCTGGAGAATATGGCGGATGGGGTAGGACTTCCCATTTGAGCGTTTCCAGGTAGGTTTTAGCGGGTTTGACAAGGCCGAGGCCGAGCATTGTCGTGCTGTAGAATCACTTTTTTTTTTTGCTCCCCTAAATCGCATCAAATGAAGTCGATACCGTTCTCCAGTGATGATTTCGTCGGGCTTCAACAGTTCATAATAAATATGCCATACACCGACCTGCTTCCGCCAAATACACAGCATAACCTTCGCAGCGTGGATATTCGGCCGGGCCGACGACGTAGAAGTATGGCCGGGCAGTCACGATGCGATGAAGAAAACCTTTCCTTTTTTGCCGCTGGAGCAGTTGTTTACAGGCGAAAAAACGGCGCTCAATGTCCCTTGGCTTCAAATCATAAGGGGCCAAGTTCCTTATTCCCAAAGCATGCAATCGCTTGAAAATGGCTTGGCGCATAACTTCTAATGCTGAAGAAAGCCCTTCTTGCTTTTGGCACGGATCCTCATCGACCAATGCCTCCAATTCAGCGTCTTCGAAGGATTTTGGCCTTCCTCCACCCGGACGGTCGTCAGCATCGAAATCACCGTTTTTGAAGCGATGGAACGTTGTTTCACTTAGAGCAGCATCTCCGTAAACTTTTTGGAGCTCTCGATGCGCTCGAATGAAAGAAGAAAATCAACACTTCCCGCAAATGGCGATTATTTGGCACAAAATCAAACCAATAGTAAAGATAGTTGCACTCGTCAATAAAAGCTAGTGAATGCTAGTTGTGCATCTTTTGACAGTTACTTACCGAAGTGAGTCGATGTAAGTGTTTTTTGTGAAAACGGAAAAAATTGAGCATCGAGCTGTTTTTAAATTCTTGTTTTTGAAAGGCAATACGCCTACGCAAATCAAAAATGAGTTGGACTCTGTGTATGGGGACTCTGCACCATCATTTACCATAGTGAAATTTTGGGCAGCTGAATTTAAAGGTGGCCGTAAGAGCTTGGGAGATGATGAACGTTCGGGACTTCCAAAAACTGCAACCGCTGACGATGACATTGCTAAAGTTTACCAAATGGTGTTAGACGACCGCCGAATTAAAGTGAGAGAGATAGTAGAGGTTATGAAAATGTCCAAAGAACGTGTTTGTTACATATTAATTCAAGATTTAGGCATGAGAAAGCTGTCCGCGCGTTGGGTGACGCTTTTACTTACGTTAGACCAAAAACGTGTTCGAATGAACATTTCAAACGCTCTGTTGGCCCAGTTTAGGCCGAATAAATCCGAGTTCTGGCGCGGATTAATTACTGTAGATGAAACTTGGATACACCATTATGCGCCCGAAACAAAAATTCAGTCAAAACAGTGGACTGCAAAGGGCGAGCCGGCTCCAAAAAAAAGCAAAACTGTTTTTTCGGCTGGGAAAGTGATGGCGACTGTTTTTTGGGATAGTAAAGGAGCTATCTTAATCGATTATCTTCAAAAAGGAAAAACCATTACAGGAGCGTACTACGCATCATTACTTGCCAAGCTGAAGGCAGAAATTGCGGAAAAACGGCCACATTTGCAGAAACAGAAAATCCTGTTTCACCAAGACAACGCGCCGTCTCACACCTCAGCGGTTGCCATGGCGAAAAGCCATGAATTATGGTTTGAACTGCTTGAACATCCGCCCTATTCACCAGATCTAGCCCCAAGCGACTTCTTTTTGTTCCCTCATCTAAAAACCGCGCTCGGAGGACAGAGATTTTCATCAAATGAGGAGGCAATCAGCATGGTGAACAATTATTTTGCAGGGAAAAACGCCAAGTACTACGAGTATTTGGGCGTGTTAGAGAGATGGAAGCATCGCTGAGAGAAGTGTGTGGTGTTACAAGGAGACTACGAGTATGTAGAAAAATAAAAAAAAATTTGAGAAAAAATGTCTTGTATCATTGTTCGGTCGGAAACTTTTCAGTCAACCCTCGTATATGTTAAAGCTTCTCATACATTACATTTATTGTTTTGTTTATGAAAGGTGCGAAAGTAATAAGAAATCTAATCAGAAAGGCAGTAATAAAGATTCCGGCAACTACACAATAATTTTTCAAATTATTGTAAATTGGTCTATTATTTTCGAAAGGCAGATTAATCTCTGTTTGTGTTTGATTATTTCCCAAGACTGAGATGTTCGAGACTGACACTGTAGATTTGCAAATAGATGTGGAAATAGTATTTGCAATTGAAAAGTACAATAAATAGCAAATCTGAGATACAAGCATCTACTGTCAGCAAAGCATATCGTTTTGTACCCTGGGTTGAGATTTAGTCTTACAGAGATTCGTTTGGTATTTTTCTTAAGTCAACATTGAATTCAGAAGACTTGAATACTGCCAATATCTACGAGTACTAAGAGCTAGATTATCATCATAAAACATATAAGAGATACCATTAGTCGCATACCAAACTTGTTATTCAGGAAGACTTTGCTAATTCATCATATATTGTAGTATAGCTACATGGTAAGTCGAACTAATTGAACTTATCATCGGGTGCAATAGCGCTTTTACAAATTCATTTACAATCGAAAGGCTAAATAGTTAAGCAATGACACCTTATTTAGGTCGTTAGAATGACCCTATGTTTGTTAGAAAGTTAAATTTGTAATCATTAATTAGGAAGCCAATCTTTCAAGCCTGTCTGAGAAGTTATGACTATTGAATTCGATCAAGCAAATAAAGTAATCTCTAACTCCGTTCGTACTTACTTAGATGACGTTATGGTTCAGGGTAAACCTATGGCCTAAACTAAATAGCCTGACCTTCGGATAGCTGCCTTACTCTTATCACGCCTAATCAATTGAAGTATACTTCTAGATCACATACGTGATACATAAGGCGAGTTCATCCCTTATTTCGTAGTCCTTGCAATTGCGAATCAAAAATGTTGCGTTGGTTTCCGTTCGTTATATTGTATCCTGCGAATTTAATAGCTGTGAGCACAATTTTTTTTAGAGATTTCAGAGGTTTAGGTGATCAAGATGACAACCTAATTATAAGGTGCGCTTGACCTTTCAAGACAAGACCTTACTGCTTATACATATGTATATATGTACCAGCCAAAGCGTACCTTTTCTTCACAAATGCTATCGAATAAGTCGCTGACATCGATAAAGAGTTGCTGACGATTTATGGTTCGCCTCCAGAATTTTTCTAGTCTTTCAACAGTTTGCGCAGTAAAGAGGGCCTTCTTCCTTATGAAGCACGCTTACCATGCTAAGTTTTCACTCATTAGGAACACTTTCTTCTGTCCAAATGTCCCAAAGTTTGCACGCCTTTCAGTTGGCTTTATGGCTTTGCTGTCAATTCATCGATAGGATATGCGAGGAGGAACGGCGAAGATAAATGATAATACGAGTAATATACCAAAGGAGGGAAATCTAATTGAAAGCGGTAACTGGTAACTCTCCATTATTATAGAAATAGCTACAAGTCTTTGATACATCTACGAGTACCTTTAATTAATTTCAAAAAAGCCTCCAATCGAATTGTTATTTGGATAACCTAACTCAAGAAAATATCACCATCTTCTCATTGTTTATGTAATCTGTAATCTCGGCTTATCCAGATCTTCAATATTGGGATTAACTGCTCTCGAAGTATTGCACCAGGAAGCTTCTTCATTCATCATTTGGAAACGATTGCTTGTCGTGGGTGTTCGTACATCTTTATATCTGTTTTACGAAGGTATCAATGGGATCCATTTCAGCTTAGACAAAAAGTGATGATGAACTCGCAGAACTCCATTGCACAAGATGCTCTGTAAGAGCAAGTGCCAATTTCTTAGAGCTTCTGGATGTAATCTCCTAAAAGTTATAATCACTACCTATTCTGGCGAGTAATGTGATGAATGGTAAATACCGCAATTGAAGATATTGTTAATATCCAAATTCGCACTGCACAATACATCCTTGTCTTTCATAGTTTTTTGAAGTCAACACTGCTTCTTACTCTTCTGCTACGGCTAACAATTTGTTATTTAATTAGTTGTATCGTGCAATATGAAGATGATTTTTCAATGGTAATAGTATCAACTACTCCCACCTATGTCGGGGTGGACCTGGGCCACAGCAATACACTTTTTTTGTTGGCACGTCTTTGGCCTCCAGCATCCATCCTCCAACATACATTCTCGTAGACTTGGCTGTATCCCTCCTTCTCCATTAGTCGGTTCACATAAAAATCACTCGAAGAATCCTACGGTCAAAACGGATATTCTTCGCTAACGTCTTTCCTGTGAATCGTAAAGGAAGACTGGAATGACTAGGGCCTTATATAGAGTCTCCTTAGTCTTTGTTGACAATGTCTAACTACTCCATCGCCATATTATGCCAACGAAACAGTGATTGAAATGTTTAACACTTAGTTTGATCATCTACAGTATCTACAGATGCTGTCATCATCATCAGAGTTAATACCGGAATCGAAGTAGACTCAATTACTAATTACCTCAAAGTTAGAGCTGTCTATTGTGACGATCTGTCCGGTTCGTCAATGTTGAACGTCCCTTCTCATTGACAGAGTATAATTGATTCTCCATTCATTCATAGTCAAAGCCATTTTTGTCGCTTCGGTTTTAATACTCGTATTTGCAATCATACCAAAGACAACTCGCTGCATTCTGGCATCAGCGCATACAAGTTGAGGTTAGCTTGCGAGTTTCGCCCAATTTTTTCAAGATGTTAAAGAAGTCCCATGACAGCGCATCACCATGTCTAAATCCTTTTTGACATCAAAAGTCTCGGTGAGGTTGCTTCCTATCTTTATGAAGCAGCGAGCGTTCTCCATCGTCCTTCTGCACAATATAATGAGTTTGGCAGGGATGCCAAAATCACGCACGGCTGTGTATTTTTTTTTTTCGGAACAGAGCACTCAGATAAAGAACTAGTTCCTCAATCTTTTGTAGAGTTAACTCTTCAGTGACAAGGTGCCTATAGTGCCAAAATTCAAGATGTCAGCGCTGAGTGCCTGCAGCCTGATATGAGCTAAACATTCACAGAGTTAGTGCTCCGCGGTGTCGTCATCACTTTCACAGCAAGAGTTGTAATATGTTGTGTAACATCCCCAGCAAACTAATTGCTCAGTGAAGTGCCCCATCAAGGCGCCAGTATATAACCTGCAGTCTTTTCTACTGAAAGCCGTTGACCTCTTAGAGAAATCCGGAAGCATTCGTTTGGTCTACCGTCAACTTGGAGAGTCATGCGATCAGCAGTTATACTTATATGAGACTCTACTGACAATGGAAACCCTAACTAAGAACGCAGGCAGACCTTACGTATTTTTGGGTCCTGAAAAACACTCTTTATCGGTGATTTCATTTCCCGTGACTCAGTGAATTCTACTTTCCGACTATATTCAGCGAAGTCTTGCATTCTCGAACTAGCTTGGAAGCTATAAGGTTTTAAGCGTAGTTTGGCTGTCGATACAGATGCAAATGGTTCGTTCCCTCGTAGTATAGTTCATTGACATTAACGTTTCATATGTCTCCGCTTCAAAGGCAGGCGCATGTTTTCCTAATGAGGAGTAAAATCCAACATTGTCGTCCTCCAAAAGACATCAGTGCTGCTTCTTAAATCGGTTTTGGAACCATCCGTGAGAAGCCGACTACATTTTTTTCCTGGCTCAAATTCTGGCCGAGACCCTTCCTGTGCGCAGAGAAACCCTATTTCGGACTTTTTTCATCAAAAGAGGTTCTAGTATCATTGCATCAGACGGCATGTCCATAAGACAAGAGTCAAAAGATAGTCGGCGTGTAAAGTCATCAATACTCCGGGGCGTGTTGTACTAGATACGACCTCTCTTTAAACGGTAGGATGAGAGCGCCTCCCATGATATGAATATCAAGGGGAGAGAGATGCGTGAGTTAAGAAAAGACATGCAATCGAGACAGACCGTTCTTGGTGACATATATTCGTGAAAGCTTGTTCCACCAAACAACCGACGCATAGGATTTCATTGACGTTATCATGATTCTTTGTGCTGCCAGTGGGCGACAGAGGCTTTGAAACTTTAGACTCAATATGTTTAGTCCAAAGAACTTTGTTGTCCAGGATGACACCCAAATATTTGGCTTCATTGCGGATGGTGATACCTTTAAATACTATTCGTAGATGAGTCAGCCCAGTCAGCTTCCTCCTTCTCGTATAGAGGGCAACCTCTGTTTTAAGAGGAGTGACCAACAGCACCAATCGTCGATCACATCTAGTACTGCCTACAGCCTGGAGTAGACAGTCGCTAAACATAATCCAACAGACATGGTATCTAGCATATGCCTGAGAATAGGCGTCAGAAATGAGTCGACCAACACGCCCCATTTGAAACGAAATCTAGCAGGGTCTCTCGCGTTGGTAGTCATGTTACATCTGGGACCGAGGATACATTCGAAAAGCAGCTTTACGCACACAGAATTCGACCCCTTCTCTCCACGCTCTGCAACGTGAAGAAAGTCTGACTTTTGGTCTCTTGGCGAGCGTGTAGTCATTTGTTCCGATCTTCAGCATAAAGGCCATTTTCCCTGTTGACAAGGGGACCGTTCAGGTTCTGGACAGCTTCCTCTTGCATTTGTTTTGTTTTGAGTTAAGGGATAGCAGTAACAGATTTCCCGATCTCCCCCTTAAAGCGTGTTCAGTTGCTTTTCCGCGGATTCCTCCTCTTCAACAAGGTCGAGACTTTGCATCCGATTCGGAATTAGACATGGAAACCTCCGATAGTATGCTGCTCCGCTTGGTAATCGAAGGTTTTCCCCCAGAAAATAGTTTGGCAGTCATAAGTTCGTATGTAGCTCTGAATATAATTGCCTACACCAGTAGCCTCAGTCTCCTCCGATAATGTTAACCTCGTTTGGTAATGCTAGTAAACCATCTAGCCTTGTACTTTGTAATAAGGTATCTGATTTCATAATCTTGTTTTCGAAACGTCACAGCTATGTCAAAAATGGTTTGCAATTGTTTTCCTTTTCCAGTTAAGCAACTCCAATCACTTGAATAACAAAACAATGAGTTCAAAGCCAAGACACAGATACAAATCTTAAAGGCCAAATGGTTCAAAGTTTCGATTGCCAAAATTCAGTTATCGCGCTTTATTCAGGAATGTTGGCAACAATAAAATATAACTAGATGTCTCCTACTTAATACGAAAAGATACAGTGGAAATCAATTCAATGGAATGTGCAGAAAGAAATTAACAACAAAAAGTCTGCCTAGGAAGTTTAAATATTCACTTCAGATTCCACAACTTGATTTAAATAAACCGTAAAAGTGGAAATGTATCTGGTTGCGATTTACATCTGGAAGTGTCAACTTCATGGTACATAGACAGTATACTAGTCTACCGAAGGTAAAGTATAAAGTCACTTGGAAAGCAAGTACGAGTACGAGCACGTGTATTTTTCCTGGTATTCTGCGTTCTACCCGTATATCTACGAGTATATATACTGCTAATGAAAGAAGAAATTAAATGTGTCTTACCACGACCATTTAACTTGACTAAAATCGCTTGAAAGCGGTTCTATCTTAGCTACCCATGTATAAACTTAATCGTTCTCGTATCTCAAGCCCAGAATTCAAATTAGACACTGGTATTTCTCGATAAAAGTTCGTGCTTAACAATTATTGTAAAGTCCATGAACGAAATGATATCTTTAATTGGCATAACATCACATTTTGAATGAACTTGATCATGAACATTGTTACTTCAGGTGTTTCAACAAAAACAAGAGATACATTTCGATCATTCATGTGTACTCGGGAAAAAAGTATACCTACAATTACATTATTTTATCATAATAGTATCTGATAAATACTAGTTCTACCATAGTGCAACCATAATTAGAGAAATATTTTTACTCACGGAAATGACTAAAAAACACGAACCCGCTTGCAAATTGAACAATAGCGGTTACTGTACTCGTACATCCCCTCATCGAGTGAAATCATTATAATTACAAGAAAATAATAATTAAAAAAAAAAACCCAAATCTGTGTGCATACCACCATCATTAGGCCAGCTTTTTTAAACATTTGTTGTAGCGTAAATCCCAGTCATCCGCATTCGTCACCCGTCACAAAAACTACAATAGCTATTCATCTACTCGCACTATCATCTGAAGTCGACTCCAACTGATCTAATGGAATATTTTTTCGTAAAGGTGAGAAACAATAAAGAGAAATGTCTGCTTGGCTGCATATACTCGTATATGGCTCCAGATATAGCAGATTATAAACTTCTAAGGGGCTTACTCGAAGATTTCGCCTAAAATAGTGATTTGTGGCGATCTCAACATTAATGTTTTAGGAAACAAAAATAGAGCACTCAAGGAAATGGTAAATTCACTGCATCTCAACTTTGCAAACCTAAGCCAACCGACGCATTTTGTACCAGATCGCAAACCATCGCTCCTTGATGTTGCTCTTTAGTATCTGACCCAGATTGAATTTTGCATTATGACCAGATCTTTGCACGTAGTTTCTCTCACCATGATATGATATTCCTGACAATAGATATATTTCCAGCAGTTGAAACTGAGGCAAACTTCAAAACATACCAATATTCTCGAATCAATTTAGAGAGCCTTTGTCATGACTGTCAGACCTTGTCTTCAATTTATAATACAAATGACACAAGCTTCCAAGTTCCTTTTTTTAATAACCAAATTAAATATCTTTTTGCTAAACATGTGCCTTTGCGAAGTTTCAAAAAGGCCAACATTAAATTACCTTGGCTCACTAAGGAAGTCGTCGAATTGATGAAAGCTCGAAACTTGCTATATGCCAGATGGAGACGTTACAAATGTTTGGAAATTTACAGAGAGTTTAAAACCACTCGAAATGCTGTAACACGTCTCTTAAGAAAGAGCAAATCTTCTTTTTATAAAAACAGACTTGAATCATGTTCTTCAAGTTTTGACTTTTGGAAAAATATTCGCCAGATGGGTCTTACCTCGAAAAAAATATCACCTTCCTATAGCATGAATCTGGAAGAACTAAATAAGACTTTCGTCAATGCGATTAGATATTCGTAGCTCTCAAGATCTTACGAGCAATTTTACTTATACTGATTCAGCTTTTTCTCTTTCTTGTGTAGATGTACAATAGTAACTGTCGGAAATGTTATATTAGATGTAAAGTCAAATGCAGTTGGTTCAGATAACGTTGTATCTAAATTTATAAAAAATTATTTTTCCTTCTGTCTTGCATCCTATCACTCACATCTGTAATACCATTATAATGACTTCTGTTTTTCCGGAAAACTGGAAAACAGCAAAAGTTCTACCCCTTCCTAAATAGCCCGGTAGAATACCGACCTATAGCAATTTTACCGTTCTTAAGCAAAGTTTTTGAAATTAAAATAAGTCGACAAATAAAAGCACATCTAAACGCTAACAACATGATAACATATTGAAATATCAGTCAGGATTTCGTGGAAATTTTAGTTGTACTTCAGCTCTCCTAAAAATCTGCGAAGACGTGCGTGCTGGTTGTGACAATGACAAATTAGGTTTAATAGCGTTTTCAGGCTTTTCAAAAGCATTTGACTTCGTGAATCATAAATCATTTCTGTTTGATAACTCGTTGGTTAAACTAATATCTTCGTACCTATCCAACAGATCTCAGTACGTTTTTCATAATAACAAGCACTCATCGGGTCTTCCTGTCTGTTTAGGTGTACCTCAAGGCTCTGTTTTAGGGCTGCTTTTATTCACTTGTTTCCAAATGCTTTTCTGATTGCAGCTACCATATCCTGACTCGATCTGCAACTTTTTAAAATGCTATAATTTTTTTTATTTTTTGATAAATTTTATTGTGCCAAAGCAAAAAATGTTGGAAAATACATCAATTTCCAAATTGTATCAGTAGTTTTCAATATGTCCACCCTTGGAGCGAATAATGGCCTTGAGACGGCCGAAGAAAGCATCGCAATCTGCACGCAAGTAGCTCTGCGGTATTTCGGCCCATTACCGGCGAAGTGCTTGTTTGAGCTGGTACAAACTTTGGTATTTCTTAGTGTCAACCTTCGCCTTCAAAATACCCCAGGGCCCAGACAGAGAAATCCAACGGATTGCATCCATTGTGTCGAAGAAATGAACTGTGGAACATTGTTTTTTAACCAATCTTGGTTAACGCGCGCTTTATGAGACGGTGCCGAGTCTTGTTGAAATGTCCACGGTCTCCGACCGAAATGATTGTTTGCACAAGGCTTCAATACTACCTCTAAGACAGTTTCATGGTATAATTTTGACGCCACGGTCCAAAAATACGAGCGGAGAGCGACCATCGGCGGTTATGGCGGCCCAAACCGTCACCATCGGTGCTGCCTGCTTTCTGATGCCCGTCTGAAGGTGTAAATTTTCGAAGGACCTCTCTGGCAAGTAAACTCGGTCATTTTGTTTGTTGACATATTGCTCGATAACAAATGGCGACTCATCGGAAAAAACCAAATTCGGCAACTCACCACTTTCGTGAAAGCGTAGCAACTCCTTCGCTCTTTCGACTCTAACTTTTTTCTGTTGCGGTATTTTTCAATATTTCAGTATGTGTTGTATCCGTTCCAACGATATGTTGAGCTCACAAGCCATTTTTCTTCCACTTCGACGCGGATTTCTCTCAATTCGAGCCTTCACTTTCTGAACCATTTCTGCCGATGTTGCTATTTTTTGATGACCACATCCATGGCGTTTTTCAACGCTGTCAGTATCACGGTAACGAGCTATGGTTCAAGACACAAATGATTTATTCACGTTGAGGTGCTGGAGGGCTCTAACGATAGCTACTTGTGGTTTTCCAGCCAAATATAAAGCAATCACACTATCACGTTTGAATACCATCGCGGATAAAAATTTTTCAACAAAACTGAGACGCAAATCGTTTAAAAGGCTTGTAAACAATGAAATTATCTGTCATGTGTCAAAATTTTAGCTCAATGTCATTAACGGTTTGGAAATTATAGCAGTCTGAAGTTGGTTGCAGTTCGAGTCATTCAGGGTGTATGTATATGCTGATGTTGATATTTCTGAACCATTCCCCAATAGAATACGTTGACCACATTTTTTTTTTTTTTATAATTTGCGCGCGCTCAAGGGATTATTTTTTTAGTACCCTTAAAATGTTTGCACATAACGTGGGCGAAGGAAAATCAGAGAGGATGGAAAGGGAGGTACCGGTGAACGTTGGTTTTAAATGTTTGAAGGTTATAATGACTAGGAAATAAAGAGTTAGGCAGGGCATTCAACAAGCGAGTTGTACCACTTAGGAACGAATCACGATATTTCAGAGTACGTCCGAAAATGAGCTCGAGGGTATATTGATGAGTGATGAGTATTCATAGCGGGACGGGTGTTACGGTTAAAAGTTTGAAGGGGCGGAATGCCACTGCCGATTTTTACGGAGCACTGGTGGTGGAAATAGCCATAAAACAGAGTAAGACACAGGACATTACGTCGGTGTTCGAGGGTGTCCATTATTTGAGTGATATTGGTATCACCTATGAGTTTTATCCCACGGTTTTGGATGCTATCTAGCAGGTGCAGAGATGTTTCAGGCGCACCCGACCAGATGTGGGCATTATACTCAAATTTCGGGCGGATAAATGCCTTATATATTGTGACCAGATCAGAGGGGGTAAAGTATTTCTTATATCGCTTGAGGAAACCTAGACATTTCGCAGCATTTTTAACGACACCGAATATGTGGTAATTCCAACGTAAGTTGTCATGGACACACAAACCGAGAATGGAAAGTTTATCGGTTTCGACGATGCAAGTGCCATCCATGGATAATGCCAGGGTGTTTAAATTTAGCTTTAACGACAGCAGACAGCATTGAGTTTTAGAAGCATTAAATTCCACTCAGTTGATAGTTCCCCAATTGGTTATGCTGTTGATATTGGAATTTAATGAGCTTAACATACGCTGCCGTTCCCGTTCTACAGCCGAGAAGAGCAGGGACGTGAGTCCGGGAACGAATATGAAAAGCAGAGAGTACTGTCATCAGCAAGGGAGTATATTGGATTAGAGGTAGCAGACAAGAGATCGTTGATGAAAATTAAAAAGAGTGTCGGAGACAGAACGGAGCCCTGGGGCACACCAGCATTTATTTCCTGGATATCAGACTTGAAACCACCCAAGACAACTTGAATTGAATGTTCCGAAAGGTAATTTCTAATGCATTGAAGAAGAGAGTCATCGATCCCAAAAGCACGCATTTTCGACAAAAGAGCCTGATGCCAAACTCTCTCAAATGCCTTAGAAATATCAAGTGCAACTATGTTGCTTTCGCCAGATTAATGTACGCTTTGGTTCCACTTTTCGGTGAGACATGCCATCAAATCACCAGTGGACTTGTTGCTACGAAAACCGTATTGCCGGTCATTAAGAAGTTTTCGTGTTTCGAAATATTTCATTAGCCGACAGTTTATCAGCGTTTCCGTGACCTTGGAAAGAAGGGACGTAAGTGCAATGGGTCTGTAGGAAGAGAGAGAGGAAGATTCGCCTTTCTTAGGGACGAGCTGGACAAATACTGTTTTCCATCTGCTCGGAAAGAGTCCTAAAGAGTAGGATTGCTGAAAAAGCTTACGCAGTGGTTTTGCCATCGTGGAAGAACACCTCTTCAGAAGAAGGGGAGATATACCATCTGGACCAGTGGATTTATGCATGTTGAGATCTTTAAGTACTCTTGCTGCTACACGAGTGCGAAAGTATATTCGTCCCATTGTAGATTCGACGCACTCAAGTGTAGGCGGGGACAAAGCACAGTCTGGGAGTGTTGAGCTAGCCGCAAAGTGTGCAGCAAGCAGATTGGCCTTGTCCTAAGAGCTGACAGCTGGAATGTCATTGTAAATAACCGTTGGGATGGAGGATGAGGAAGAATTTCTAATGTTTTTGACAAATTTCTGGCTCGTTTAAACTTTTTTCGGTTTTCCTCTGTCGGGTCTTGTAGAACCAAAAAAACATTTCTCTAACCCTGACAGCCTCTTTACAGTTCGAGTCGTAAAATGCCTTTTCTTTTGCTTTGATACTCTTCATCCGATGAGGGATAAAGCATCTCATTCCAAAGAGAATAGTTTCTGTGATCATGTCAGCAGCGGCATCCACGTCGAAGAAACATAACGACCAGTTAAAATTCCTAAAGACGTTGTTAAGTCCACTCCAATTGGCTTTCTCGTATTGTCATACGGTTCTTTAGGAATCCTTTCTCTAACTGTGTGGTGGGTGTACGAGAAATTAGCTGATATGGCACAATGGTCCGACAAGCCTAGAGGGGAGAGCACATCAACGGGGTACTTATCAGGGTGAGAAGTTAAAAACAAATCCAGGGTGTTGGCGGTATGACTATCAACGTCTGGTATTCATGTGGGCTCATTTACAAGCTGAGTTAAATTATTTTCTGCAGCGAAGATCTCAACACACCGTCCTTCGGGTGTTGTCTGTCCAGAATGTCGAAGCCACCCAGAATTGTGTATATTGAAATCGCCCGTAATAACGATTTCAGTATGAGGTTACAGGGATACAATTCTTTGAATGGAGTCAGACAGCGCATCAAACTCGTTAAAGGTCGAGTTGCTGTCCAGTCTGGGACTTCTGTAAATAAAGCAGTATTGGATAATTTGCTTACGGAGATGGAATTTTCACCACATGAAATTGAATTCCGGATTGGAACTGGGACTACATTGTGGTGGAGTTTGGTAAGCTACATCACATCCTAAATGGCGAGACCGCGGTGAGGGAAGAATAATGGCACTAGTTTGTAGCCAGATAGCTTCAGATCAGAGTGATCTGAGAGGTGTGGGCGGGGATCTACCTGTGTTTCACTAAGTGCCAAAACAGCTGGTCTGTATTTGCAGACGTGGGCGTACGTAGAAAAGTGATTCCTTTTTAGCCCGCGTACATTGGCAATATCCACTCTGAATTCCCGAGTCATTATAAAAAAAGATAAACACAAAAAAACACAAACACCGACGTTACTAAGCGCAGATGTGAAGTACAAATTCAGAGTTGGCTTACCGAATCAAATTGTTGTAGGTGTTATGCCCTTACAACAATATGAAACAGCACACCAACAAAATTCATACCCACAGCCCGCTATCCATCGGTTGTTACACACATTCTGTCACTGCGCGCGCTATATGGCAGTGACCGAGTGCAAGCAACAATACTTACGACCGGGGGCAGGAAGGATGTGATGCCCGCATTGTGGATTTCCGTTTCACTGCGCGTTGTTGTTGTTGTTGTTTTGCCCACACAGTGAACTTTGTGTTTTTTTCGCACACACGCGCGATTTTTTTATTTTTTTTTTTTCTCCACACACTGTGCACTTGTGCGTGCGCACTAGTCAATGGTCAGCTCAGAGTCTATTTGAGTTGCAATATGAATTGTTTCAAATATTTATGGAGCACTCCGAGCTCTTAATCCCACTGCGAACTACCTTCCAACCAATACTAAACTAAAACTTGTAAAGGCAATTTATTGTCCCAATTATTCTCTATGGCCTGCGCATACAATGCCTGCGGGAGATACATTTTTAATGTGAAAAGATATGACCACATTTCTGCATATAGCAAGCAAATCGTCGGCTGTTCCTTGATTGGCCTTTTAAAATATCGTTAAATTTTATTTCTGCATAAAATTCTAGCAAAGAAAACCCCAGAATATCTGTTCGAAATTGTAAGCTTTCCGAGGAATAAAAGAACTTTACAGCTGGTAGCACCATCTCGGCAATTTTTTGTACATTCAATTCAACTTTGGAATCGGTTCCCCTAAGCCACCAAGCGCATGAGTAACACAAGTTCTTTCAGCAAAGAAATTTTTAAATCTTGTGCTGAAAATTTCTAGTAAAGTCCTCCTGTGTCTCCCAAATTTATATCTCCCCCAACATAAAAAAAAACTTAGTACACTATATTTTCATCCTCCCTTTCATAATCTTCTTTTTAATTTTTCTATCTTATTATCCTCTCTATATTTCTTTTCTATCTTTCCTTCTCTATTTCTTAATTCATATTTGTTAGATACTCGTAGCATCTTATTGTTTCATTTCTTTTTTTTTTTTTTAATTTTAATTTTAAATATTGTTAAATACATTTTTTTTTCAAAAGATGTTATAAAAATCTTATGTGAACAATGAATTAGAAATAAATAAATTTGTAATTTGTACTCTTTATTTGAAATCTGGCTCCGAATCCTGAGCAACTCAGTAGCACTCTAAACTAGTTATTTCTATTTAGTAGTTCTCGTCAATTTATTGCCACGATTTGTGATGCTGGTTGTTTAAACTATACAATTTGTTATAAGAAACAACTCGATTCTATTCTTTCCTAATAAAAGGTGACCAGATAAGAACGATAAAACAACAACGGTGTGGGACATAATTCCAATTTTTAATGACTCGGTCCAATGTCAAATGTTGACCTCGAGCTCATCCAAAGTGATTGGCTTGGTAGCGTGGACTAAGGGCTTGACGGAGTCCTAGTGGTTCCAAATCGCATGATCGTGGCGGCCAGTTGATGAACGCTCACCGTGACATGACCTCTGATCACAGAAAGTCAGTTAACAACTGGGACCATTGACGGTAACGGCGTCTCCTTCCTCATTTCGAAAGAAATAAGGTCCGATGGTGCGGTTATGCTATAAACTGCACAGGGCAGTCAATCTGTGTAGATTCATTGATGTTTGGGGGAACGCTTGTGTATTGTGTGCGCTCCAATAATGGCAATTTTGATGGTTGGCATAGCCGTTGAGCCAAAAATGGGCCCCGTCCGGGCCGAAATTCGAATCTCTGGCCAACATTTCCATCGCCCAGTTAGCGACTCATAGCGTTGTCTATGGTCGTCCGGCCTCAATTCTTGCGTCAGCACAATCCTATACGGATGTAGGCCCAAAGCCAACCGCAAAATAAGCCGGGTCGACTCTCTGGTGATGCCCAGTTCAGCTGATCAGCGCCGAATCGACATTTCGGCTATGCTTCTTTCATTTGTCTAGTTGGTGGCTGGCTTGAGATCCAAAAGAGTATACTCACGTTCAAACTTTTCCACGGTGCATCGACACTGAAGTCATGATGACGACCGACTTCACGACGAAATTCGCGTTGCGTATTTACAACTGAGACGGAACGGCAAGCATACAACGATGCATGATGAAATGGCAATATTTTGACAGCTGGATATCATTGGTAACCTTAACAGCTACTGAAACATAACAATTGGAAAAACGGTCATTGCTATCTGGTCACCCGTTATAATGATAAAACAAGTGGACTAGAAATCTAAGATTCATTTCAAGGTGAGCTCTTACGTAAGTCTCCCAATCTTGAATTTTTGAAATTTGCTTACGTCATCGTAGGTACTTAAAAAGTAGCTTTACAAAATGACTGCTATTTAGCGCGAGTCTGCTATTTAAGAATATTAATCAGCTAATGGGCTTTTGCTATTAAGTGTTTCTCTTGATGAAATTTACTTGTCACGTATTATACTCTTCTGCGTAAGGCCAACCATATAGCACCTCGATTCAAACTGCCGATAATCAGCAAATGTAACGGAGACCTGTACTCAACGCATTGCTCTATAAAAGATCCGTAAGGTGTTTATGTGGTCGATGAAGGAGGATCCAGCGCAAAAGACTGCCTGTTCGACATCGAGAGTTGAATCTAAATGTTCTCTGATTCGTTCCAGAATTATTCTAGCCATTATTTTGGCTACGGCTGGAAGAACGCACATACCTCTCCAGTTTCAACACTCCACCTGGTTTCCCTTTTTTGGGAGCTTGATGATCATCCCTCTTTTCCATTCCTTCGAAAATTCTTCACTATCCCATCCCATTTAGCCATCAATCCCCACCACCTTGTTTTTCTTGAGTGATCTAATTGCTGCCACTATTTCGGTTTTCCTGGGAGGCCTTATGCGAATTCGGGAATTTGCTGCCTCGGCTGCAATACGAAGGCATATATGAGCTAGCATAATATGGTGATCGCGCTCTTGTCCAATGTCTGCTCCGCGCCTGTTTCGAACGTCTAGAAGACAATTTCTAAAGCGACGGCTGATCGCAATGTGATCTCTCTGGTTGGATGTTCACTCCCTGTCAGTTAAGATCCAGCTGATCTTGTGGCAGGTGTTACGCCTAAACAGCGTACTTTCAATAACTAGGCGATTGGTATTGCAGAAATCTACAAACCGCTTACCGTGGTCATTCCGCTCTACAAAGTTGTAAACTCCCATCACGTGTTTAAGCATAGTGTTGTCGCTACCTACGTTGGCATTGAAATCCCCCATCATGACTACGATGTCCCCATTAGGCGTTTGATTGTAGGCGGCGCCTAATTGGCTGTAAAAATCGTCTTTTTCATCCTCTGCCGCGTCTTCAGTTGGAGCATGACTTTTCTTACTCTACTCTAGAATCTAGCCGTCCGGTTACTGTACAATAATTTTTCCTGGATATGAGAGTTCTACGCGCAACTGAAGTTAGCATCAATCCTACTCCAGACCTCCGAGCCATTCCAGCTGGCTTGCCAGAGTAGAGCATGACACATCGCTTTTTGTTGGGGACTGGTATTTCCCAGCGACGAACCATCTTATCTCACTCAGTGGAGGAATCTGACATTATGAGGCCCTTTCTGGAGTGAGTCGAGAAGTTATCCGTCTGCATCCGAGGCGTTTGCTACCGATTCGTAGCAGTTATGGCTAGCGTTTGTCCTCATCCCGTTTGCAATTTCCGAAGAAATCCAAAGATGCCACCACGAGGAGGTGGAAAAAGGTCTTACTAACAGAGCTACTACGAGTAGGTTCTCGACTGTAGTGGCTGTTACTCGCTATTTAGCGAACAAGCACCCATCGGGAGATGCCGCTCTTACGAGGCCTTTGTTAGTCATTCGCCATCCTGCAGTTATGCTCATATGAAGCAAAACTGTTATTGGAAGCCCTAATTGAGGACACAGGCAATTCTAAAGCAGGCTCGGGTCCTTGAAACCTCTCCTAAGAGCCTTGCTAACAAGTTTATCGGACTTTGAACCCAAACAAGGCTGTAGTGCGTATATCTCCGCTTGGAAGACAGAGGCTAAGTTTTTCTAACGAATGATACCTGACGTTGTCATCCTCCGAACAATAACCGGCGCCTCATCCCAAATCGGTTTTGGAGCCATCGGTGAAGACTATTCTTTCTCTGGCTCAGATTCTGGCAGAAACCGTTTCGTATTTTCCCAGCAACAAGAGTTCTGACATTATCACATCAGACGGCATGTCCCTAAGACCAAAGTCGAAAGACAGTCGGCGCGCAAGATCATCAAAACTCCAGTGGGCGTAGTACCGAAGAGCACTTCTTTTTAAACGGAAGATGGCTTTGAGAATGCATCCGACAATATGGATATTAAAGTGGGCGGCATTCATCAAGAAGAGGGAGGACTACCAAATACATACTTAGCTTAGTTGGAAAATCGGATGATGATGCCTTTAAGCTATAGATGAGTCAGACCTATCAGCTTCCTCCTTCTCGTAAAGAGAACAGCCACGGTTCTGAAACGATAAACTTGAAGCTCATTTCTAGTGTGGCAATCACGCCTGCGCTTTAGAGCAGGAATGGTTGTAACAGACATGGAATGTTGAAGGTCGACCTGAGTAAATGTAAAAGATGGGATGGTCGTCATTTAAAAATAATGTAGAAATTAACAATTCCAAGCTCCAGGTAGGGACGTGAGTCGTACTTAAATTAAATGGTCTCGACGACAGAGAAGAGCTGTTATTGATTGTAAAACTGGATTTTACACTTTCCAGTTTCGTGTCCAGCGTTATGGGTATGAAGGGACATCAGCAAATTCGCGGTTTTTTTGAGCTGCCCATGAATCCAGAAGATGGAGCGTGTCAGTTTTGGTTACCTGAAAATCTCAAATGTTTTTTTCGGCGAAGGCTTGCTGTGCGGAACACTTCATTCTAAAACTTAATTTTCCATATTTTTTAGCTGCATATCTACCACTTAGTCTTAGCGTCGTTCAGAGCATTGTTTCTACCAGCTTTCTTATTTTTAAGCGTCAGAAATGTCATAGCGGCGCCTTTATAGGTATGCTGTTCTCGTCCCTTTTGACGTTTCGACGTCTTCTTGGAGGTGATTTTCTCGTGACATCGAAATTATGTCCGGTTCTGTTTTTTTCGGTGAGTTTGGCCGCTTCATTGGAGCCGCTAGATCCGCAGCCTTCTTCTATCCCGAACAGAGCCAAGAGGAGAAGGGATGCAGTTTTAGTTCTGAAAGCATTATCAGTGCCAGTGGGTGTCATTTCCACCGATCTGTTCCTCTTCTTAGTCGCGTGCTAGTGAAGTAGGACTTTTAGCACTCGCGTCTTCAATAGCAATTGACGCCATTTCGCGCCATGCGTTGGTCTCACGTCTTTTTCTTCTTTTCAACTGCCCCTAAAATGGAAATCAAGGAAAGAACTTAGGATAACAGCTAGCTGCGACTGTGTCAGTTTTAATATATTTTATGTCGTCTAGTGCTGAATAACCAGCTTTCATAACAATGTAATTTCTCAGGTACAAGAAGCAAGATTGCTTCTTCATTCACTTAAACTGAGTTTTATAGTTGCGCAGTCACTTTTTATGCGCATAATATACAAGCAGCAGCTGTTATAAAAGTTCTTTCCTGCAATGTAAAGATGGATTTATATTCCGTGATTACACTAGATATCATTTGATTGGCCGTCTTATTTAATACCGACTTTTAAAGATCTTTGAGCTTACTAGTTGCTCACTTAGGTGGCGCTACTGTCCGGGTGGAATCTGGGCCTTTACCAACAAGCCTCTCCATCTAGCATGATCTCGAGCCAGCTGCCTCCAATGGGTGAGGTCTCCTTTCACTTAGATGGAGTTGTCCTCTGATGCGCCGTCTCTGAGCATTCTTTGAGCCAAAGCCGTGGGGTCCATAGCTCGACCATCTCACAAATTGGATCCGTGAATGTCTTACTAGACCGATGTAGCTGTACAGCCCATAGAGTTCTTCGGTGAATTTCCACATCGATTCCCTACCAATACAAATGGAACTGCCGAAAATCACGCACAATACCATATCGTTCTCTCGAAACGGTTAAATGCTTTTTCATCCGCTTTCGGCAAAGCCCAAGACTCTTCGCCATCACTTGAGTAGTTTGTCTGATGGCTCGTTGACAACATTTACATTAGTCTTCTGTGGTTTCAGTATGGGGGCTAGAATTTTGAGAGAGCTTGAGAAAAGCAAGATCGGCAAAGATTGCCCTGTTGTACCCGTGATATCCGCATTTGTATGTTGGCTGAAATAAGTAATGATATGGTTCGATGACACTAATCGGAAAGTTCGGACATCCAGAATGCTGGAAGGGTATCTGGCGGCGATCGTAATATGTTAAATTCAGTTGACGGTTACCTAATGAGTGGATAGCCAAGTCCCTTTATAGATGTTGAGATATGGGGTCCGCTGGGCTGGCTACTTAAAATTGATGCGTAGTTACTAATTCTAAAAACCGCTAAAAGAGGGCTTCCCTACCACCTCCTACGTTAAGATCTCCTAGCACGATTTTGGTGTCAAAGTCACGACACTGATCACATGCCCGGTCTAGGAGGTTATAGAATTCCTCTTGATGCTGTCATTCTTATGCTCTGTACGTAACATGAACGCAAATCAAGTCCGTATCGCCGACCTAGATCGGTCCCGAAAGCTTAAGACATTTGGCCTGAGTCTCCCTCGAACAACAATCCAAATCCAAATAAGTTTTTTCTTCCTTCTTTGTAGCAGTCGCTTTTCCCGGCTCATCCCATCACACTTTTTGGATTAAGATAACATCTACTTAACAGCAGTCTAAAGCCTCCGCGAGTTGTGGGAAGCAACGGATCTGTTAAGAGTTCTGACATTCCATGTGAAACCCGAAATTCGTTGTCCGTAAAACTTTTTGTTAGGGTCGTGAACATTTTACCCATTCCTATCATAGGATGTTAGTTGTCTCTGGAAGTTTTTTTTTTTTGGATGATGGAGAGTTATCCCCATGCGCAATCCCCAACCTGAAGGGCGAAATCCTCAAGCTTCTACTTTTTCTTTTTCCTCGTTTTTCTTATTTCGTGACGAAGCACTTGTGGTCGAGTTTTTGATGGGCGCTGATGTTTCTTGCGATTGATAGCAGCTAGCATTTGTGTTATAGCGGGGGTCTTGGAAGTGATTTAAAAACATGCGGTTCTATTCTATGGAGTCAATACAGTTCGACCGATTTCTCAAAAGAATTCACTTCCAAACATGTAAAGTCTCCAATGAAACTATCAAAGCAAGTCTTTCTCTACTTCTTTTGGGATAGAAACCACTTTTTTGGTGTTGACCTTTTACAGACAGAAAACAACTCCACAACTCTGCAGTTTAAATGAGATTTGAGAAAGTTCTCGATGAGATCCATATCGAAGACAAAGACTATTATCATAGGACAGTGCTCCGGAGACAAGCCTTGGTTCCAAATTGAAGGAAAACATTATTGGATATGGTCTTGCAAATACACTTCCTGAAGACTCTACTTAAACAATGTAAATGATGTGACTATGTGCTGTCTGCTCGTCAAACGCCACAAACGCCACAAACATCGACTCTGATCACATTTCTTTAACCTTGTTCAGGGCCATTATCTAAGATCTGTGCAGACCAAAATTTGTTATATGTGTATGGCCTATGCACAATCAGACATGACTTAGCGGTTTTTTAAATAAACAATGAAAGTTGTAATGTCACTCCATAATGTCATACGTATAGCCGCTAAAAAGCCGATCTTTCATCTTTCCAATGCCACTTTATTCACTCAGAATCAATCGCAAATATGTATTCTGACAGAAGCTTCAAATCAAAATGACAGACAGGTAATTTACAGTGAAAACAAAATAGCCCTTCGACTTTAGATTCGATCGCGTTATGTTTTATCTGCTTCGAGCGTGCTTTAAAATTCTAAAATGACGTAAGTTATTCTACAATTGTCTATGAATTTTAAAAAATTTTTCTTCTTCGAAACGAAACTATTAACTGTCAAAAGCAAGCAAAAATTCAGGTATCCCATTTTTCACTTTGAGTTAAAGGCACGCCATCTAGCTTAACGTTCTTGAATGTCAAAGTGAAGCCGGGGCGCATACCATCAGTCTGATGGAATGCATTGAATTCCAATGATTCGGCTTGAAACATCCAATGAAATCGAAGCCAAAGCGCTATTCAAAACAGCAATGTTCAATGTTGACAAGAAAATATTGACATTTTTAATTGTGACGTTGACCATTATTAAATTAACCGAAAATATTGTAAATAGTCGTCTACAGACACTGACATTGACTCAATTAGGTCTTGAAATAATGCCTTGGATTCCAATATGTTTCCACACACGACGTCAATTTTCATACCGTAATTCAGCTCAAATAAAGTCGCCAAGCAATTACCGTCTTTGTTATATTTTTAGCAGTGGTTTGCATCAGATGACTGGCCTAATTTCCCTTAATTGATGTTGTTCATCTGAAGAACGTCATCGTAGATTTAGTGGGACGGGAACACTTTTTTTAGCACAGTCATATGTAAGCACATACTCGTATATAGATCTGTTCATGGTTCTCTGGGTCACTATTAAGTCATTCTTAGCGATTTTATGTTTGCTGGGGAATGCATAGCTGAACGTGTCTTAGAATCTTTGCGTGACAACTTTTGTTACAATTTGTCTGGAAGCTGCAACAACACAATTTTTTAATTGTGGAGTTGACTGTCACTTGTACGCATTGGAAAGACGATATTTGCGTACGTCGTAAGTTCATATATGCATAGTGGAATACCCCTAAGTTGTGGCGAGGTTTTCATTTGAGTATCCGGTAGTTGAACACATGTTCAAAGATAGGCCCAAATAAAGAAGGTATAAACGTTTTAAGGGAGATCACCCCTTAGCAACCTCCTAAGTCTGCCACCACCGGAATCAAATTTAGAAAGCTCTTTGGCAGAAGAAAAATTACTTGTTCATATAGGTCGTCCTAAAACATTCTCATCCATTTCTTGGTCCTTTAAAAGAGTTCAGTTACTTGCGTTCCGTTTCAATAGAACAAAACTGGCAAGAGGCCTGAAATATGCAATTTTTCAAAAGTTCCACCACATTGGAACTTTTCAGAAAATACATTTGATTAATGACTTTAATGATAGCAGACAACATTGAGTTTTGGTAACATTAAATTCCACACGGTTGTTAGCTGATCAGTTATGTTGTCTACGTATATCACTGCCAATCCTGTTCAACAGCCGAAGATGAGCCCAGGAATGAATATGAAAAGCAAAGAGAATTGTCACCAACAAAGGAATACGAGTATCCTGGATTAGAAGTATCAAACATGAGATCATCACTACATACATAGTATAAAACAAAGTGGCTTTCCGCGTCTGTATGTTTATCCGCTAACTCCTCTTATACCACGCAAAGGATTTTGATGCGGTTTTCACCACCATTTAGATAATTTTTCACAGAAGGTTTATATATACAGGGTGTCCCCTAATTCGTCAACGATAA
Source organism: Volucella zonaria (assembly GCA_963966105.1). Lineage (NCBI taxonomy): Eukaryota > Metazoa > Arthropoda > Insecta > Diptera > Syrphidae > Volucella > Volucella zonaria. Next base: position 133,468,027 of record OZ014531.1, read on the forward strand.
TTAGGGAAATAATTCCTGGGTATATGTATTCAATGAAAAAACTCGTTCTACAGTAAGGTTCTCCTTAAGAAAAGTCTTACTTTGGTATACCCTGACCGATGTTAACAAAAATTGCTCTTCTACCATTAGTAGAAACTTTGAGTAGGACTTTATTTTTAGAAGAAATACTAGCCTTTGTAACGGCGTTTCAATAAAGTTGATATCTTGTTGGAGTCTTTACATATCCAATTAAAGCACCTTTATGTAGGTAGGTAGGCAAGAGTGGCTGTTGGATATACCAACCCACTTAGGCCTATTAGCCCATTGTGATGCCACGTGGATCTATGATCCTCTTACTGATGGAACCAGTTTGAGCTTATGAATGAAGCGAAGGAGACTGTTTACGTCTGTATTTTTCAGATCGTTTAGGTCGTCGTAGAAGAAGGCTCCTAAGTGAAGTTTTCTTCTCTGGGAGAGAGCTGGACATGTACAGAGTAGGTGAAGGATTGACTTCTCCTCCTCCTCGTCCATGCAGCTTCTGCAGAAATCATTTGTAAAGGCGCCAAGCCTTCTTGCGTGCTTGCCTATGAGGCAGTGTCCAGTGATGACACCTATGATGACACTGAGATGTTCCTTATTTAGAAGGATCAGACACTTAAAGCGATACAGATTCAGTTTTGGCCAGATTTGTTTGGTCGCTAGACATGTTGGTCCAACAGTCCACCTAAGGTCTGTTCTTTTATTGGTATCCAGCTTTAATGTTAGTTTGCACGCAGCAATTGGTATACCTCTGCTACCCTTTTCCGGTAGTATAGGTAGAGTGGTTCCAATTTTGGCGAGTTCATCGGCTCTACAATTCCCTGGAATATCTCTATGGCCCGGCACCCAACAGAGGTAAAGGTTGAACTGCTCTGCCATCCCCATAAGAGACGATCGGCATTCAAGGGCGGTTTTAGAATTTAGTAAGACTGAGTCCAGGGATTTGATAACGGCCTGACTATCCGAAAAGATGCGTAGGTAAATTCATTGCAGATATCACCTTTTCCTTTAGCCAGGACAGGGCTTCTTTAATCGCCAACATTTCCGCCTGGAATACGCTGCAGTGATTTGGAAGACGGAAAGAGAGGCTTAGATTTAGCATGTGTGAGAAAACACCGCCACAAACTCCGCTATTGGTTTTAGATCCATCTGTGTAGAGATGGATTAACTTGTTCTCCATGAAAGCATCTTCCTCCCAGAAGGATCTAGAGGGGAAGCTGACATGGAAGTTTTTGTCAAACCAAAGTTCAAGTGTGGTGTAATCGATGTTCCCTGCGGGGATTCCTAATGTATTAAGAATACTGGCGTGGCCAAATGGATTATTTGTCCACTGTTTAGTCGCTTTAAGGCAAATAGCTGCTGAAAATATTGAGGGGTGTTAAATGAAGCAGAATGTCTAATGCCGCAGAGGTGGTGGACCGCAAAGCTCCGCTTATGCATAGGCATTCTGTTCTCTGGATTCTGCTTAGCTTAATGCAGTTAACCGCACTTTCTAAGGCCGTCCACCAGACTATCACCCCGTAAGTAAGTATCGGTCTTATGACCGAGATGTACAGCCAGTGGGTTATTTGTATTTGTATTTGTATTTATTTATTGGTATATTCATTGTACATATAAGATATAAATTATACATCTTTTAAGTTGCACATGCTTATATTATATTTCAGAGTTACAAACATTTTAAATAATAAACTTAAAACTTATAAAAGAAATTCAGTTTTAAAAAAATTTGATGAAATAAAGAAGAAAAGAAAGGGAAGAGAGAGAAGATATGAAAAGATAGGAAGGAACATGTAAAAAAAAAATAAAAAAAAAAAAAATTAATGTAGGAATTAGGAATTTTCAGCAAAAAATGTGAAAGCCTTTTTCGCGAAAGTGTTTGTGTTGCTTATAAGTTTAATACTGAGGGGAAGTTGCTTCCAAAGTTGAACGGCATGAACAAAAAATTGCCTTGAGGTCACAAGGCACTTATATCTGGGTAGTAATATTTGTAATGTCCGATTACTTCTTACAAACTTGATATGGTCAAAAAGATATTTTGGTTCTTTAGATTGTATTACTTTTTTTAATAATAACAAAGTTCGATATTTCAATAGATTTGATAAGGAGCAGCCTGCTATTTGTTTAGAGTAGTCGGAAATGTGGTCGTATCTTTTCAGACCAAATATGTATCTTGCGCAGCTGTTATATGCAACAGTAAGTTTTCTCTTGGTCTCAAAGTTCATGTTAGCAAATAAATCGCAGCTGTACAGAAAAATGGGTAAAATAAATGATTTTATTAATTTGAGCTTCACATTGGTTGGTAAATACTTTGCTGTGGGACTTAGGCCTCGAAGCGCACCATAGATTTTTGAAACTGTCTTATTTATATGTACATCCCAGTTTAGGTCGAAATTAAAGTAAACCCCAAGATTTTTTGTGTTTTCCACATATGCGATTGGGATCTGGTTGAGGAGGAGGGAAGGGAAGTATTCTTTACACCTGCTTCTGCTTAAGATCATGGCTTTGGCTTTTGTTAGATTGAGTTTCAACTCATTTTCAACCGTCCAAGATGAGATTTTACACAATCCCTGATTCATTCTGCTGGAGGCTGGAATTATATCCGATTTTGGAAACATTTTATAAATTTGAACATCGTCTGCATAGATGTGGTATTCAGTATCTGAGAAAGATTCAATTATATCGTTAATGAAACAGGAAAATAAAAGGGGTGCTAGCACAGAGCCTTGTGGGACGGCTATTGGAACTTTTAATCTACTAGAGCACTTAGTTTCGTGAAACACATACTGTGACCTATTAAAAAGGTATGATTTGATCATGTTGCATAAGGAGTTTTCAAAGGAAAACTTAGTCTTAAGCTTATTCAATAAAATGTTATGATTGACGCTGTCGAATGCCTTTGAAAAATCCAAGAATACAATCAATCCCACCATATCCTTGTCGAACCCAGCACGAATATTTTCACAAATTTTAATCAGAGACGTAGTGCAATTGTGTTTTGCACGGAAACCGGATTGGTGGTTAGTAATTAGTTTCTTATTATTAAGAAAAACCTATATCTGATTGCTCATAATTGTTTCCATAACTTTGCTCAAAAATGGTAAAAAGGAGATTGGGCGGTATTCGGTTTTGTTTACTAGGGAGGGCTTAAGTAATGGCAAAACTTTGGCAACTTTCCAGATATCAGGGAAAACAGAAGTGGTCAAAATAGTATTAAAAATAAACGTTATTGGGTGTAGCAAAACGGGTAGAAGAGTCTTAATAAATTCTGGTTGGATGTTATCTGAACCAATAGCTTTTGACTTCATTTTTAAAATTTCATGGCCAACCACCTCTATGTCAACACAAGAAAGTGAAAAAGTATCTCCTTGATTAATAAAAGAATTAGGAACGTGTTAGCTTACGTTCGATTGAGGTTGAACGAATTTCCTATTCAACTCCTCAATATTTATTTGATCTGAAACAAATTGCTTACTTCGACTTATTCCAGCTTGACGATCGTTTTTCCAAAAAGTGGAACTTGAATCACTAGGATTAAATTGGTTTTTAAAGAAAGATTTTTTGTTTCTCCTTATAAGATAAGTGACTGCATTGCGGGCAACCTTGAATTCATTATGAATAACAGAACATTTATATCTGCGCCATCTCGCATATAAATCATCACGCGCCTTAATGTGGTTTCTTACTTCGTGTGTTATCCATGGACAATTATTTTTCTTAAATTTTTTATGTTTTACTTTCACATGATTGTTAAAAAGGTTATCCGGGGTTGAAAGCCCCATTTATTCCCGATGGCTTTTCTGCAAGGGAATAAAGCTATTGTAGCTTTATTGACTCTTTCTTGAATGTTAGGTTTCCAGTTTAGTTTGCTGTCAAAAATGAGACCCAGATATTTTGCTGTATCGGAAAACACTAAACTGGTACCGTTTATTGAAGGAGGGTCTATAGTTGGAATTTTGTATTTCCTGGAAAAGAGGATAAGCTCAGTTTTATGGGGGTTTATTCCCAATCCACACCGATCTGCCCAACGGGTTAATCTATTGAGATTTAATTGAAGGAGTTCTTTCTGCTTACCGGAGACGGCTATAGCAACGTTATCCACATAGGCAATCACCCGCCAGGTATATCAGCAGTTCATTTACTACTAAGTTCCAGAGAAGGGGAGAGAGGGCACCGCCTTGCGGTGTACCTCTGCTGACATATCTTTTAGCAGAAGTCTCACCCAGTTTGGAGTTGATTATCCTGCTTTTTAACATAAGACTGATCAGTTCCCCAAGTGAGTCGTCTACCTGCAGAGTTAACAGCGCAGTCGTGATTGCGGATGTATTGACGTTGTTGAAGGCACCCTCTATGTCCAGGAAAGCAACCATTGTGTACTCTTTATATTGTAGGGATCGTTCGATGTGGCTAGTCAGAGAATGCAGAGCCGTTTCCATCGACTTTCTTTTACAGTAGGCATGTTGAGCCGTTGACAGAAGTCTTGGATCAATTTCAGCTCGTATATGGATATCAATCAGTCGTTCTAGAGTTTTCAGAAGGAAAGATGATAGACTTATAGGTCTGAGGTCCTTGTGGACAACTTGAGAATATTTTCCGGCTTTGGGAATCGAAACTACTATACATTGACTTCTCTCCATGACAATGGAATGTGGATCAGTTCTACACAGCTCCTCATGATATTCTCTAGCGTAGGCAGAATAATATCTGAGCATCTGTGTAGCTCGGCAGGTATTATACCGTCCGGACCAGCAGACTTGTATGGTTTGAAGCTATGCAGCGCTCAGAGCAGTTTGCCTCTTGTGACCAGACCATGGATTTTGGTCCCGGTTGCAGTAGACCTGTTTGGGTTGCTACTGACCGCGAATTGAGAGCTATCTGGAAAGTGGGTGTCCTGTAGGAGGTTGAGTGATTCATAACTTGAGGTTGTTCAAGAGCCATCGGTTTTTTTCAAACAGCTAGGCATCGTAGGATTTGTAGAGAGGATTTTTCTTAGCCGTGATGCCTCAGAGGTTTCCGTGATTTTGTCACAGAAGGACCTCAAGGATTGTCGCTTTGCCTGCCTCAGTTCTTTTTTGTATAATTTGAGGAATTCTTTGTATGAGTCCCAGTCAGTCACTTTTCTTGTGCTTTTTGCTAAGTTGAAAAGTTTTCTGCAAGTGCTTCTGAGCAGTCCCAGGGCTGATGTCCACCAATGCGGCTTTTTCTTGCCTCTAGGTTGAATATGAGGGCAGGAAGCAGCCATAGCCTGATTGAGAGCCAGGGTGAAATCCCTGACCTTTACGTCAAGCTCATTAGTGCCAGGCGGGGGACTTGATAGTTCAAAGGATAGCGTTTCTGACAGTATTCCTCTGTATTTTGGGCAATCAGTTTTCCGATAATTGAAAAATGCTGGTTGGCTGAGAGGGGCATCACTCAGGCTGAATTGGATGTATCTGTGGTCTGAAAAAGAGTGTTCAGACGATACCATCCAGTTCATTATCATTTGAGTGATGCTGTCGGAGACAAGAGTTATATCTAGCACTTCCTGTCGGTTTCTGGTTATAAAAGTGGGCTCATTGCCAATATTGCAAATAAAGAGGTTAGTACTTATAATACAGTCAAAAAGTGACTCCTTTGGCAGTCTCTAGTCTGGCAACGATTAAGTCGGGGTCGCTGAGATTAGGGAGTAGAAGTACATTAAGGCTACGTTTCACTAATATACAAGTTCTTGTATAGATCGGGACGTATGCGGGTGTCCTAAGTCCACGAACCACGCCTTCAACAATCCATGATTCCTGGATTAGGATAATGTCTTCTGCGTTTTTTGAAAGACGCAGAATGAGTGCGGCCGAAGTTTTTTTTGAGTGATGAAGATTAATCTGGAGACCGAAACCGAATCATTGCTACAATTTTCCAGAGTAGCTTCCACCACGTGTTGTTAAGATCCTCCGATTCTGAAGATGAGACCAAGAGCTCATCTTCTTCCTCTGATCGTATAGGACCTCGTTTTGCTTCGTCATCGGTTTCCATTTCAGACGGGGTGTCAAATAAGGAAATATCGACGGCTTGCTTGTCACCTCGGATAGTTTGAAGTCGTCGCTATCCATTTCTGGAAATGATATCGACGCTCCAGGGTCTGAGGTTGTGTTTAGTGGTGTTTCCGTTAAAGGAGGAGGAGGTTGCTTATCAGCATCTAGTTCATCCTTTTTGTAGACCCTTAGATGAATTGACTCGAATCCGAACCGGATCATGCCTTTTGTCTGCGCTAGAGGATTAAGGGATTCTTTCGTTTCAGGACTCATCTGGAGAATTTCTTGAGATTCATTGACCCTACTCAGCCTCTACAACTCGGCAAGTTCGATGCTCGCGGTAGAGGTAAAACCTTTACGTAAAAGAGTTTCTTGCATGAACTATTATTGCTACCGCAAAATGACGAGACAAAACATGGAATGGAATGTTAGCAAATCAGTACTTAGTCGATCAATACGCAATAATTGAATCGGAGCGTTTAGCTTACATTCGACAAAACCAAACGAAATTCAGGGCAGGAAACTCCGGCCATCTTCAGGATGCTTTACACTCGAATGAACACAGCAACGACATCGGACAATTGGTTACACTGCCTTAATCGTTCGCAAGTGGGCCTCGATATTTACATGAAAAATCGCAGGACGCCATGATTTATGTCAGACATTACGGTAAACCTGACATTTTTATAACTGCAATATGCAACCCAAATTGGACGGAAATCAAAGAAAATATCTACTCCAATTCGACTCCACAAGATACTCGTAGATACGACATAGTGAACAGAGTATTTCATTCAAAAATACAGAAACTCCTTTATCTCATAAACAAGGCTCACATTTCTGGTTCACAACGTTGCAACATGTACACTGTTGAGTAACAGAAACGTGCCACATGCCCATCTGCTGGTATGGTTAGCGAACAAAATTAGGCCAAATTGATAGCGTTATATTCGCTGAGTTACCAAATAAAGAAGAAGATTCAACCCTTTATGAGATTGTAAAAAAACACATGGTCCATGGTCCTTGCGGCTTCTAACATATTGTATAATCCTCATTCTCCATGCATGCCAGAAGGTTAATGTACCAAAACATCTACCAGTGACGATGGATACCCTAAATATCGCCGGCGGTTGCCAGAAGAAGGTGGACAAGCTGCCACTGTGCGAAACCAAGAAAATGACAACCGCTGAATCGTTCCCTATAACTCATTGCTTCTAAAAAATGTTGACGCTCATGTTAACGTTGAGTTGTGCAGTTCTATCAAATCAATACAATACGTCACTAAATATATTAATAAAGTGACCGTTCAAGCTACATTCAGCATACGAGTACAATCAAAAAACCAAGTAGAGAAATATGAATCTGGTCGTGGTCGTTACATCTGCAGCTCCGAAGCAGTGTGGAGGATTTTATCATTCAACTTACCTGACCGAGCACAATTACCCGTCTCTCCGGTCATTTAGAGAATGGGCAGACGCTGAGGGTTTACTTTAGTGAAAACAACATTAGCGACGTTGTTACAGCATATTTTAAGTTATGTGCTCAAGACGATTTCAGTGAAATCTTGACATATGACAAGGTTCCAAGCTATTATACGTGAAATCAGACTGCCTAAACCTTTCAACGGAGGAAACAAGGGTTTTCCGGGAGTTAAAAAAACTGATGCTCTTGACAGGGTCTATGTAGTTCACCCCAACAACAGTGAATGTTTTCACCTAAGAATGCTACTTAACATTGTAAAGGGTCCATCATCTTCTTTTTCACACCTCAGAACTACATATACAAGGAGTAGCTTATAATACCTATAAAGCAGCATGCAAAGCGATGGGTCTCTTGGAAGACGACTCTCAATGGGGCAACACATTAACGGAAGCTACTATTTGCAATTCATCGAGGTCATTAAGGTATTTGTTTGCCACAGCATTAGCTGTGGCATCATCGGGAATTGCAACTACACTTTTTGAAAGAGGCCGAACCGCTCATGCAATATTCAAATTTCCACTAAAGATTGCTACTGAGGATTTTTTTTTGTGTATGTATAATGAGCGCGCGCTCAAGGGGTTTGTGTACCCTTAAAATGTTTGTACACAGCGCGGGAAAAGAAAATTTAGGGAAGAAGAAAAGAGAGATACCGATGTGCGTTGGTTTTAAATGTTTGTAAGTTATAACGAACAGGAAATTCTGAAATCGGCAGGGCATTTCATTAGCAAGTTGTACGGCTTAGAAACGAATCACGATATTTTAGAGTACGTCCGAAAATGGGCTTGAGGGTATACTGATGAGCATTCATAGCGAGACGGGTGTTACAGTTGAAAGTTTGAATGAGCGGAATGCTACTGGCGATTTCAATGGAGCACTGGTGGTACCACTATTTGCAGCATTTCAAAACAAAACAATACTAAGTTACAATGTCGAACAAGTTTGCAATTGAGGCATTCGACAGAACAATCCGCGATTTGCGCAGTACGGATTCACCCATGGGTAGAAGCACGATATTGTTCTCTGGTGACTTTCGTCAAATCCTACCAGTGGCAACAACAGGTACACGTGCTAATGAAATCAATGCTTCATTTAAAAGATCTGTTCTCTGGCCGTGTGTGAATAGATTAAAACTCAAAACAAATATGAGAGTGTCGTTGTCAACACACGAAAACCGGAATTTTTCAGCGTTGTTGATCAAAATAGAAAATGGACAGATGTCACGAAATAATGGGAGAGTTAATCTAGATAATCAAAACCTTTCCATTTTAGTAAATGATCTGCAAGAATTAGTCAACAACGTTTATTTAGAAATTAATAGTATAAGTTCTAAGACTACAACTTGGTTCAAGGAGAGAACTATTTTATCACCTACTAACGATCAAGTAGATAAAGAAAACGACCGGATTATTTCTAAAATTAATACACAGGCGCAAATATACTACTCTGTAGGCACGGTGCTGGACCAGGGAGGGGCTATACCTTTTCCAACAAAATTTCTCAATCGCTTGCAATCGCTTCTCGATTGCCCCCGCATAAATTGATTTTAAAAGAAGGGCGCAACGGTACATGTCTCCAGGTTAAACGTCTAAAAGCTTTTACTATAGAATGCACAATTCCGACCGGATGTGGAACTGGAGAAACCGCGTTAATTCCCCGGATTCCATTGATACCAACGGATCTTCCATTCCAATTCAAAAAATTTCAGTTTCCAATAAGATTGTCATTTTCAATTACAATCAGCATTCAACGTTGCGATCTTAGACCTAAGAATTGAGTGCTTTTCCCATGGACAGCTATACGTAGCCCTTTCGCGCGTCTTTTCCAAACAAAATTTGTTCGTATTGTGTAACGAAACCTCTGCTGCAAACATCGTTTATAATGATATTCTATAATTAAAGGTACTTCGCATTTTTCACGTCTTTTTTTTTATAAATTTCACCTGTGTGAAGCCGGGACGGCTCGCTAGTTAATGATAATAAAAAAATAATATCGAGGATAGAGTGGAACCTTGAGGCATACTAGCATTTATTTTGTGGGTGTCAGATCAGATACGAAAACCGTATTGCCAGTCATTAAGAAGTGTGTCGTGTCTCAAAATTTCATAAACTGGCGGTTAATCAGCGTTTCCATGACCTTAGAGTGAAGGGGAGTACGTGCAATGGGCCTGTGTGAATGTCATCCTTCATGAGGCAGAATTTCTAATGTTTTTGATGAACAACCCATAAATTTTTACTACCATTGCGATGTTACATACAATGTAATATTTTTTCCCTCAGTTTCTAGCTCATTTGAAGTTTTTTTTCGGTTTCTTCTGTCACGTTTGGTCTTGTAAGACCGAATAAAACAGTTCTCTCAACCTGATAGCCTCTTTACAGCTCGAGTCGTAGCGCGCCTTTTCTTTGGCTTGAGACTCATCATCCTCATTCCAAGAAAGAGATTAGTGTCTGTGATCATATCAGCAGCGCTATCCACCTTGTAACACAACGACCAGAAAATTCCTAAAGAAGCTGTTAAGTCCACACCAATCAGCTTTATCGTATTGCCATACGATTCTTTTGGGAATCTTTTCACTAACTGTGTGGTCGGTATACGAGAAATTAGCTGATATGACACAGTGGTCCGAAGAGCCTAGAGGGAAGATCATATCGACGGTGTACTTATCAACAGACACAGGATGTTGGCGATATGACTATCAATGTCAGGTTTTCGCGTGGCCTCATTCAGAAGCTGTAGTAGTTTTCCGCAACGAAGATCTCAGCACACCGTCCCTCGGGTGTTGCCCATCCACAACGTCAAAGGCACCCAGAATTGTGTATGTATGTATATTGAAATCCCCCCACAATAACGATTTCAGTATGAGGATACAGGGCTACAATGCTTTGAAAGTCGAATTGCTGTCTAGTTTAGGGCTTCAATTAATAAAGCAGTGGTGGATAATTTGATTAGCGGATTGCAACAGGGATCACATTATTGTGAAGTTTGGTAGTGTAAATGACAAGTGATGTAAACGATAAGCAGCGTCTGTAACAGACTAATAAAATTTATTCCTAATCAAATTTATCTTTCGTATTGCTTATCACCAGACACAATTTCATAAAAAACATCTTTTTGAAATACCTTACTCAGTTGATATATCAATCCGCTATACAGTTTTATTTTTAATTAAATGATAAACTGTTTTCCTCAATCGAGCCAAGTGGATGAAAGGATTGTTTATTATCGTTGATATAAAATATATTACTATTGCCGATAGCGGTATTTCGAAAGTCTCCACACTTATGCACAACCAATATTAATTCTAAATCAGAGGTTTTAGATAGTTCCTGGATAAAATTTATCACTTTAGAAAGGGTAAGCAGTATTAGCATTAGTGTCTAGTTTTTTTAGCATCTCGAGTTTTTCTGTGTTTTCTTTTTGATTCGGATAACCGAGATATTTTGTAATTTAGATGATGCGTCCTCAACCAATCCACCAGCAAGGCCATCCAGTAAGCCCGATTTTGTCTGTTCCTGTCTGTGTACATGCATCATTTAAGATAAGCCCTTGGTTTACCGCAAAGACTCTTAGTTCACTGGTATCTGTAGACAGCAGTATCCTGCTATTAACTGATGTTTTTCTCAAAACAGCAACGGAAGGTTTAATCTAGGCCGAGAATTCACCTGATGTCAAGTTTTTGTATTACATTATATCCGTGTACATCTTGTGTAGTTCTTAGTTAAATCTATTTTCACAAAAGTTGACAATTGTATCCTTATGTTGTGGAATACGTGCCTCGGCCACAAAAATTAGGACTACATACTATAGCCGAGTCGAGTAAGCTCCTAAAGATGATGTTTTCGACTATGGTTATGTCCAATTCATCAGAATTATTTGTTCCTTTTTACTTTATAGCACAGGCTCTAGCTTCGTTTATTACGAACCCATTCTGATCCTTTCTCTGCCTTTAGGAGCAAGCTCATCAAATAGGGGTCACTGATCACGAGGAGTTGTAGCTTAAGTAATGCACTTTGTATTTATAATGTAACTCTGTTAAAATATGAAAACTAAGATGAGAAAATGTACATGATACATGTACGAGTACTTCTCTAAATGCTCTTAGGTTGGCAAAAATCTATGGAGCAACTGGTACTGACCAAATAAATTGATGTCTGCATACAACTAAAACATCCCCAACTGATTCAAATAGATCTGCTTATAAAACAAAACAGGAACTGCGGTCTTGTTAAGATTCAGCTTTGACATATGTAACTACTTGTACCTATATTAGATGCGATCAGGTCGACAGTAGTTTCGGTTATCACCATCTAAATTGAATGGTTGGCTCTGAAAAACAACCAAGCCTATAAAAGGTTGTCAGTATTTTGAGTACATTCTAATGTATATTTTATCGCACGTTTCCGGCGCTGTTTATTTTTCGATTTTTCTTTGTAAAACATAACTTAACACTCAAGCGTCAAGTGCATATGACTACAGTTAAAATATCTGAGCACGTGTTAAGTTTTTTAGCAAAATGGGACAGAGAGTGAGAAGAAAAGATGTTTAGGCTCAGTGGTTATTTCGCTCAATGGATGGCATCCAACATTTAATGGGGAGACAAAATTATCAGTGCAATTGGACTTGTTGTTGCCTGAGAAAAAGAATGTCTTTCGGGCGTGGTTGGGATTGAACGCCGAACCGTCCGATTTGGAAGCCAATACACTTTTTTTCAGTTTTTTTTCAGTTTAAATGCATTTTTATTTGATCTCTTAATTTACTCTTACATGCTAGACAAAAAAATGCTTAAAAATTAGCTTAAATAACTTACAAATATTCTTATACTAACTTACTGGCCCCATGCGGGCACTCTAAATTAATCCTAACACTTAAACTATGTCTTTCGACGTTTTGACAGGTTTTTTTTTTTATTCTTATATTTAGGACAATACAACTTAAACTAAGAAAACATTTTTAAAAAGCAAAAACTTAGTATATGGACTCTTTTGAGTTTAATACTTAAAACTATAAACTTACAGACTACCTACAAAATAAATCTTAATCTACTTAACCTACTTACATATAATACATTCATACACATATATACAATACATAACACATATACACTTCATATATACATATATGCATGTACATATACATATATGTATATATTTATATTTTATTTTTTTTATAATTTTTTATTTTTATTTTTTTTTTTTTGCTGTTTTTTTTTTGTTCTTAAAATCTAACTTAATACTACCTAAAACTATATAAGCCGGCCATGGCAAAAAAAACAAAAATTAAGCTGGCCCACTCTGCTTCACATGAAGCTACCTATCACTGGAGGAGTTCGACGACGAAGCATCCTCGCCTTCATCAAGCCACCAAAATTGCTGGTGCTGCTGAGCAACATCCCTCCTGTCACGACTCCCTACCGCCCTACTGAACCGGAGACGCTCCGCACTGCCATGTGAGTCGCCTGTCCGCAGCTGTTCGAGCGACGTGGAAGATTAGCGGCACCGCCAATCTGTCCTGGATCAGACCTTTACTATCGTAGAGGAACGCTTCTGGAGGAATAAAGCCGTCAAGGCGAGCTCTCTCGTGATACATATAATTGGGGTAGTAAGCCCCTGAGATCAGGTTGTTCGATGAGGTTATTGCTCTCGCAACGTGCCTTCGAGTTAACTTAATGACAAAATTGTCCACTCTTATCAGGTTCGCCGTATTGTACAAGACCTCATTAGGATAGAATTTTATGTACTCAGACTCTGGTGTTCTGTATAAGCGAAGACAAGTCCTAAGACAAGCCCTCTCAAGCACCCGAATCTCTTCCAATAAACTTGCTCTCACGTTGAACCACACGGGACATCCAAATATAAGCATGGGCCGGATTAGGGCCATGTTACAGATCACCTTCACCCCCGCATCGAGTTGGCTGTTATAAAACAGTCTCCTTGTAAGGGCAAAAGCACCCTTGGCTCTAGCCAGAGCAACATCTATATGTTTGTTAAAATACAGATATTGATCTAGCCAGATCCCAAGATACTCGTATCTAACTACATTTCGACAAGCAAGTGGCTGTCCATGTTGCCCGACGATAGAGAACTTTCGCCAATTCTTTCTGGTATCCCTAGAGGCCTCAGACAAAGGCGTCCTAAACAGAATGGTTTCCGATTTCTGAAAGTTGATTTTCAACTTCCAATCATCGCAATATCGTTTAATTTTATCGAAGTCACGTTGCAAAAGTTTGTCAATGACCTCTCAATCTTTGAACCTTTGTACGCTATGGCATGGTGAAGTGAACCTATCAGAACACTTGTGTAAATGTTGAATAGGATCGGCGAATTTACCGCACTTTGTTGCAGACCGTTTTTAATGTTAAATGTTCCAGCGGAAGTCACATCGCTATTCTTCACGATGAACTGCCTACTGGAGAGCATATCAAAAAGAATATACAGCAGTGGCTTACTAATGCCCAACCTGTACAGCTTGAAGAAGAGCCCCTCTAACCATACGGTATCGAAGGCCTTCTAGAAGTCAATCGGGCAGGCACCAGTACACTGTTTCTTGGTTTTGTTCCATTGGATATCAAAAACCAGTTTCGACACAGCATGAATGGTGTTATGCCCCGCCTTGAAACCGAATTGATTATCCGGAACTATATGTTTATCCTCAACCCACTTAGTCAGGACTCTATTGATTACCTTCTCGAAAACCTTACTGATGTTTGGAAGAAGACTGATCGATCGGAGATTCGCCAGATTGGAAGTATCTTTGTCCCAGTTTTCCAATGCGCTGGATAATGGGCATTATTCATTGCATTATTAAACAGGGTGGTATAAATGTTCACCGCTTCTAGAGGGAGATGTCGAAGCACGATGTTCGGTATTTCATCGGTTCCCACTGATTTCTTACTTCTAAGCGATACGAAGATCGTTTGGAGCTCTTCCTTCGAAATGAACGGTGGTAATACCCTTTCGTTGGTGATGACATTATTTGCCATATTCTCGTCACTAAACTGGATGAAACCCGAGCTCTTGAATCGCCAATTCACTATTTCATTTCGAAGGCAGAAATTGTGCACAAGGACTCGACTCTCCAGATCGTGGTTGGGGCCAATGATAACATTCGCCTTGTACACTTCCTGAAAAGTCGCTCCTATAGCCTCTACCTGCTCCTGCGGATCCTCGATCACAATGCCTGCTGCTACAAGTATTTGTTCGTTGTTCGTCGTTCGGGCGATTCTAAGACACGAAAGGTCGTTTTGATTATTTCTCCGAAATATCTTATTTATTTGTGGGAACATATTCGGGTTGCTGGTGTTTACAACCCGAATTTTATTGTTCCAATACAAACTTACAGAATTTCTGTAATTTTCCTTTATTAACGTTTGGAGGTTTTTGATCGACGACTTCAGTGTCATGATCTCAGGGTTATGTCTGTCAGTAAACTGTCTGTACAAGGTTTTTGGTCTTAACAGCAGTCTACTTTTTTGTCGGTGCAGTGCAGAATACGTCTTCGTTGTCAGGGTGTTGATACCGAGGTATCGTTTTGTCCATTGTTCGTTTGATTATCTCGTCCATTAGTCTTAGATATCTGTCAATCTCCTCGTTTGACAGATTTCTATTGGACGGTGGGTAGAGCAAATTCGAGGAGAGTGCTCTTGTCAGTATTCTTGAGAAGTGTGTCCAACGCACCCTGCTATAATTGTAGGAATACCTTTGAACAAACTCTTCCAATCCGCAGTTTCGTTGGGAACAGTTATTTCGGTGCTGAGACCGCAATGGTCACTGTCATACACGAAAGTTCGTAGACAGTTTGTAGTTTGTTGGTTAGTGCACGTCAGTTGTATTCGTGAGTCGAACAGTAGGAGATCCAAATAGGACCCGTGTCTGGGAAACGACGGACTATCCGTCGCCTTAAGCCCGAGTCGATACATTATGCTGTGTTGACCCCACCAATTGAATAGTAGGTTCCCTCTAGTATTTGGTGTATTATTTCCCCAATCACTATGTTTGGCGTTGAAATCTCCGGCGATAATGAAATAGTTATCTTCCAATAAAGCCAATACACTACCACTTGAGCCACGGCCACCCACAATTATGTTCTATCGAGGACAGAAAATGTTCCTGTCGTAGAGCTCGAGATACGCATTTTACGAGGGGCGTTCAATATATTCTCGGTATCGATATGAAGGAAAATGCGAATTCAATTTAAATTGTTTTTATTTTTCAATATGATCTCCCCTAACATCAATGCATTTGTTACATCTTGAGATAAGCTTTTTTAAACCCTCAAAATAATAAATTTCCTCTTTCTCTGCAAAATACCGACTTGAGTTCTTCATCATCCGAAAATCTTTTTCCACGAAGACATTTTTTCAAATCCGGAAACAGGAAATAATCACTAGGGGCAAGGTCTGGACTATAGGGTGGGTGTTGGATTTCTTCGAAACCACAATCTCGCGCAGCAGCCTTGGAAACTCGCGCCGTGTGAACAGGAGCGTTGTCATGAAGAAGCAACACACCCGCTGCGAGTTTACCCCGTCTTTTCTTTTTAATTTCCTCCCGCAAATTATGCAAAGTGGAAGCGTAGGATGTGACGTTGATGGTTTCACCTTTTTTTTTGTACTCAATGAGCAAGATTCCTTTTGAGTCCCAAAAAACTGTGGCCATGAGCTTCCCGGCAGACGGAGTGACTTTGAACTTCTTCGGGGGGTCTGTTCCTTTTTTATGCCACTGCGTGGACTCTTGTTTGCTTTCAGGGTCATAGTGGTGGACCCATGTTTCGTCCCCAGTAACAATTCGATCCATAACACCGTCCGCGTTCTCACTACACATCTCCAAAAGCTCTCTACAGCATGCGATTCTCACTTTTTTCTGAGGCGCTGTGAGCATTCGTGGCACCCACCTTGCACTGACCTTTGAAAGGTTAAGATGGTCATGAAGAATGGTGTGAATGGTACCAATTGAAAGCTTGGTGATCTCTGCCATCATTTTCACCTTTATTCGGGCATCCTCAAGAACAAGTTTTTCGACTTCTTTGATGCTTTCTCCCGTACAAGCAGTTGCCGGGGCGCCGGAGCGGGGGTCGTCTTCAATGCTCTCTCTGCCTCTCTTGAACTCACTTGACCACTTTTGCACAGTTGATAATGAAGGTGCGGAACCCTGGTAAACAGCCACCATCTCTTCATGAATAGTTTTTTGACTTTTTCCTTGCTTAGTGAGAAATTTAATTACAGCGCGATGCTCAATTTTCACCATCATCGCCTCAGTTGCCATTATGATTCTGTTTAACTAGAGATAAAACGCGAATTAATAATCACATTTATATGAAATTTTACATGAATGCACTAAAATAATAGTATTACTTGATAAATAAGTCAATTTATATATGCAACCACAGCTTCACCCCGATACCGAGAATATCTTGAACGCCCCTCGTATTTTGCTGTGTTGACTGAACAGTGTACTTCTCCGAAGCCAGAAGTTGTAGTGATTGTAGTCACCAGAAACCCAACATATTAGTTGTGTTGTTGCTTGAGGTTCCTTGACATCCTTGCCACTACTCGTAATTATACACAATTTGCCTGATACAGAACTTTTTGAGAGTTCTCGCTATATAGAATCAGTAAAGTATCTCTCGGTGTTTTCTTCATAATGGAGTCTTTTGAATTTATATTTTGTTCGAATTAACATATTTATGTAAAATTCAGCTCACACCAATCTTGGAGTCAACTCCAAGGTAGTTGATCTACATAAAGATTCCAGCATTATATTTTTGATTGATTTTGGTACCGTCCTTGAAGATCCCCTGCTAAAACTTTAACCAGTTCTAGTTTTGAGCACATGATAAATCAGCATCAGATGTCATATTTTTAAGATAAAGGTCAAGCGACAGCCGACATGCCAGGTCATTGAAATATTAGGTGCGCAACTAAGTTCTCAATAGATTGCTCCATCAGTAAGTGCTGATCGATTTTGACATATCCAAAATGTCATGAACCAAATTTAGGCATTTGGTAAACAAACCGTTTTGACACATTAGTGATTTTGTTTTGGAGTCATACGAGGGTTGTCTGTAAAGTTTCTGACCGAACAATGATACAAGACATTTTTTCTCAAAATTTTTTTTATTTTTCTACATAGTCTCCTTGTAACACCACACACTTCTCTCAGCGATGCTTCCATCTCTCTAACCCGTCCAAATAGTAATTGGCGTTTATCTCTGCAAAATAATTGTTCACGAAGGTGATTGCCTCCTCATTTGACGAAAATCTCTGTCCTCCGAGCGCAGTTTTTAGATGAGGCAACAAAAAGAAGTCGCTTGGGGCTAGATCTGGTGAATAGGGCGGATGTTCAAGCAGTTCAAACCATAATTCATGGCTTTTCGCCATGGCAACCGCTGAGGTGTGAGACGGCGCGTTGTCTTGGTGAAACAGGATTTTCTGTTTCTGCAAATGTGGCCGTTTTTCCGCAATTTCTGCCTTCAGCTTGGCAAGTAATGATGCGTAGTATGCTCCTGTAATGGTTTTTCCTTTTTGAAGGTAATCGATTAAGATAACTCCTTTACTATCCTAAAAAACAGTCGCCATCACTTTCCCAGCCGAAAAAACAGCTTTTGCTTTTTTTGGATCCGGCTCGCCCTTTGCAGTCCACTGTTTTGACTGAATTTTTGTTTCGGGCGCATATTGGTGTATCCAAGTTTCATCTACAGTAATTAATCAGCGCCAGAACTCGGATTTATTCGGCCTAAACTGGGCCAACAGAGCGTTGGAAATGTTCATTCGAACACGTTTTTGGTCTAACGTAAGTAAACGCGGCACCCAACGCGCGGACAGCTTTCTCATGCCTAAATCTTGACTTAATATGTAACAAACACGGTCTTTGGGCATTTTCATAACTTCTACTATCTCTCTCACTTTAATTCGGCGGTCGTCTAACACCATTTGGTAAACTTTAGCAATGTTATCGTCAGCGGTTGCAGTTTTTTGACGTCCCGGACGTTCATCATCTCCCAAGCCCTTACGGCCACCTTTAAATTCAGCTGCCCAAAATTTCACTATGGTAAATGATGGTGCAGAGTCCCCATACACAGAGTCCAACTCATTTTTGATTTGCGTAGGCGTATTGCCTTTCAAAAACAAGAATTTAAAAACAGCTCGATACTCAATTTTCACAAAAAACACTCACATCGACTCACTCAAACGACCGTCAACTAAAAACTGCGCGTCCAAAATGACTGAAACTTCGGTTACTTAACTGTCAAAAGATGCACAACTAGCATTCACTAGCTTTTATTGACGAGTGCAACTATCTTTACTATTGGTTGTGGGAAAATGTTTGATTTTGTGCCAAATAATCGCCATTTGCAGGAAGTGTTGATTTTTTAATTTCATTCGAAGACAACGGCGGCCGAAGCGCATCGAGAGCTCTAAAAAGTTTACGGAGATGCTGCTCTAAGTGAAACAACGGTCCGTCGCTTCAAAAACGGTGATTTCGATGCTGACGACCGTCCGGGTGGAGGAAGGCTAAAATCCTTCGAAGACGCTGAATTGGAGGCATTGCTCTATGAGGATCCGTGCCAAAAGCAAGAAGGGCTTTCTTCAGCATTAGGAGTTATGCGCCAAGCCATTTTCAAGCGATTGCATGCGTTGGGAATGATTCAAAAACAAGGAACTTGGGCTCCTTATGATTTGAAGCCAAGGGACGTTGAGCGTCGATTTTTCGCCTGTAAACAACTGCTCCAGCGTCAAAAAAGGAAGGGTTTTCTTTATCGCATCGTGACGGGTGATGAAAAATTGATTCATTACAGCAACTTAAAGAGAAGAAAGTCATGGGGACTGCCCGGTCATACTTCTACGTCGTCGGCTCGGCCGAATATTCACTCTGCGAAGGTTATGCTGTGTATTTGGCGGGAGCAGGTCGGTGTATGGTATATTTATTATGAACTGTTGAAACCCGATGAAATCATCACTGGGGAACGGTATCGACTTCATTTGATGCAATTTAGGCGAGCACTGGGCGAAAAACGGAGGCAAGAAAATGTGATTCTACAGCATGGCAACGCTCGGCCTCACGTTGCCAAACCCGTTAAGAACTATCTGGAAACGCTCAAATGGGAAGTCCAACCCCATCCGCCATATCCCCCAGATATTGCACCTTCCGATTATTACTCGTTTCGTTGGATGGCACATTTTCTGGCTGATCAGCAGTTCCGCTAATATGGAGACACCAATAAATGGCTTGACTCGTGGATAGCCTAATTCGAGCTCTGCCAGAAAGATAGGAAAAAGTTATAGCTAGCGATGGGCAATACTTTGAATAATTGAATTCGTAACCATTTTTTTACAATAAAGTTACGTTTTCATCAACTAAGTTGCGCACCTAATAATATTATGAATTTGAACTGAGCGGACTTGTTTTTGTAAAGAAAAAACTTTGTAAGTGCAGTACATGAGCGTCTTTGAAGAATAATGTTGCATCTGACCCTAAATCCACGCCAAACAGATCCACAAGGTGGGCCATAATATATGACCTTATCGGAAAGTGACCCTATTACAAATGTCATCGAATGTCAATTCGGTGAATGAATGAATGTCCAAATAAACATTTAAAACAACGCATTAATTTTTTTTCATTCTATTACAAAGATATAGCCTAGGGTCATACTTTATGGCCTTATACTCCTATTTTCTTTCGATGAAGCACTTTTAGAATCTCGTCATTCATAATGCGGCAACTTTGTTTGTTGACTTAGCCATTAAAAAGGGGGCCTCAAATCTAAAGACCATTTTGATGGAATATTCACTGTTCACGTGTTGTTATTCAATGAACCAATTTATGACCTCCCTTCGCTAACATATAAATGGTAAGCTTGAATTGTTGGATCAGTTGTGTTTTGGGACATAAGGGTTAAGGACTAAGAACTTTCTTAAAAATACGTTGTCCCATGCATTTAAAGAAATGCTCAGGTCAATTCTCGACTACGATGCCGAATCTATACTTACAAATTCTTGGTCACATTTTGGCGAACAGGCCTAGAATTTTCTAG
Source organism: Volucella zonaria (assembly GCA_963966105.1). Lineage (NCBI taxonomy): Eukaryota > Metazoa > Arthropoda > Insecta > Diptera > Syrphidae > Volucella > Volucella zonaria. The sequence continues at coordinate 133,488,561 of OZ014531.1, forward strand.
CTGAACAGACACGTGTCGATGCCACATTTTGATTACGCAATTCGCGATTTGCAAACTTTCGCCATTTTTGAAACAGTGTTTAACAGTTAGAAATCGTTGTAATATCGATCTATTTTTGCATCTGCAGCATCGCTTGAGGGGTTGTTAGAATTTATAGACCTTAGCCGGAACTTGCAGCCGCTTTCTTTTATTTCTAATAGTTTTGTAATTAAGTGACCCAATTATTTTTCTTTTGATTCCTCCTTCCAAACCCAGAGGGACATTGAGCCTCTGCTGCTTTTGGATCGGACGACCTTCGTTTGATACGGCAAATCAGCCTGAAGTTTCTTCAGTATCTGTTTCTTAATATGAGAACCTATTTGATCACGTTTTATTATACCCGCAACATTTTTCCTCCAATGCATATTGGACAAACGGCTTATACATGTAACAAAACTTTAAGTCTAAGCGATTTTTTTTTGTCATATTTGAAGCTATGACTTTTTCCCATCTTTCTGGCAATTTATGGATCCCATCCCAAAAGAACTGCGCCGGCTTGGCAGCCAAGAATGAATCAAGCCAATTTTTGATATTCTGCTCTGATGTGAACCGTATTTCAGTGAGGGCGTTCTGCATCGCCCGGAACAAATGATAGTCAGAAGGGGCAAGGTCTGAGCTATAAGGCGGGTGGGGTAAGACCTCCCATCCACTGTTTTCCAAATAGTTCTTAACCGGAATAGAAACGTGGTCCCGAGCGTTGTCATGATGGAAAATTATTGCCTCGTGTCTGGTCGCATATTCCGGGCGTTCGTTTTTCGGCCACTGCTCTCTTCAAACGGATTAATTGTGTTCGGCAGCGGTGTCCATTGATGGTTTCACCCGGTTTTAGCAGCTCATAATACAGCACACCCATCTGATCCCACCAAAGACAGAGCATTACCTTCGCGCCATGGATATTCGGCTTTGCCGTTGATTTGGCTGGTTGGCCGGCTTTCACATATGATTTATTGCGTTTGGGCTTGTCGTAATGGATCCATTTTTCATCACCAGTAACAAACCGATGCAAAAATGACTTCCTTTTGTGGCGTTCCAGCAGCATTTCGGACATGCAAAACCGCCTTTCGACGTTTCTCGGCTTGAGTTCATGTGGAACCCAATTTCCTTGTTTTTGAATGTATCCAGCTGCTTTTAAACGTTTTGAAATGGCTGCTTGAGTGACACGGAAAGATTTTGCGAGTTCTTCTTGTGTTTGGCAACAATCTTCATAGAGTAATGCTTCCAGTTCTTCATCTTCAAACTTTTTTGGCTGCCCAGGACGTTCATCGTCTTCCAAGCCAAAATCACCACTTCTAAATCGTGCAAACCACTTTTGGCACGTTCGCTCAGCTAGCGCATGTTCACCATAAACTTCCACCAAAATACGATGACTTTCGGCAGCAGTTTCTTCATATTAAAGTAATGAAGAAGGACTCCCCGCAAAAGCGCTTTTTCAGGCACAAAGTTCGACATATTTGAGTGAAAAAAAATTATTGTTGTTTACGCTTCAAATGAATGACATATACTGAAATGACGTACAATGACAGTAGCTTTCCAACGCATGTTCCAATGGAATAATAACAATAAAATAATACAAGTTATGTCTAAGTTATAGACATAGAATACCGCAGAATTTTCGCGCCATTTAAGCCACCCTATGCTAACATTATCATCGTAATTTCCTAGCTGGTAAATGGCAGAGTGTAAGTATTTAATATTTTTGGACTTCGGAGCGATAGTTCCTTCTAAATAGATGACAGGAGTTGGGCTCGTAATCCATCATTGTCTATCGCCTTTATCCAATTATTAAGAGTTGTATTAAGAGCAAACTCGTCTTTGCTTATAGGCGAAAACAAGAAAAGTCTTTCCGGACTCAGTAATGTGCTCCAATATGTCATTGTATTGTACATATGGCTTATCATTCTTAATATACAATACAGGGTGTCCCCTAATTGGTCAAGGATAATTTGGGAAATGATTCCTGGGCATATTCTAAGAAAAAAGTCGTACTATAGTAAGGGTCTATCTCCAATGTTGACATCATTTATCGAGGATTTAAGAAAAGGCTTACTTGACGTTTTCCCAAGTCTCATAAAATCGATGGGTTTTTGTGCAGACTTAGAGATGGTACCGCAAATTTATGTTATTTAGTCTAAGGCGCTTAGAGATACTTGGGTCCAGTCACTTTTATCATTAAGGTACCTTGCACATAGGCGCCTGCCTGACAGTTCTTGACATACCCTAAGCGGAGCGGCAAAGTTGCGTAAGCGGCTATACCCTGCGGAGAGGGATTTAAAACCTTTTTTTTCCGCGAAGCGGGCAACCCATCCCCTCTATTTCATTCAAGAAAGAATAGCGGAAATTTGTTGATATAGGCCGTGGAACTGAATTATGTCAAATAATTGTTTTGTGTTTCTGGAGAAATAAACTGTTCATATTAACTAATTTGCTGTAAAAATATAGCATGTTTGGCACCGTTGAAAAGGTTTTAAAATGTAGTTTCGTATTTCAGTAACAAAAAGGTACCTTGATACAATTGCTTTTGAAAAATAATACCTTTTTCCCTTAAAATATGAGCACATTTTCCAAATTTTGAGTATATCCTGACAAGTTTTAAATGGATTACACAGCTTTTTATTTCAATTGGAGGTCCTTAATTGTAGCTTTAATTTGCGGTATCACTTATATATATACGTCTTATAGTTTTGAAGATATTTGTATGTCCTTTTAGTCCTTTCCAGTAGTTTGCGCCAAAAATCGCTTTGGATTTCCACTTCTGACGTGTAAGACTATATGTACAAAAAAATTGAGGAAAATCGGAGGTGAGTACTTTTCGGAACTTTATCCGAAATGACTTCGATGTTTAGCCACTTGGTTGCGAACTTACGTTGCCGTAATACGTTTTCTAGTTTGAAACTTTTGCCCGTCACTGTGCCGTCGCTACCGAAACGCAATTGAATTTAAGATTTTACTGTCAAAGCAAAATAGTAAAAATAGCGTCAAATATAAATTGCCCGCCCTTATTAGGACGTCTTTTACCTCAATGTTAAAGCTGTCTAGCAAATAGCACGTTCTATCAGATTCGTTGATGTTTTGCAGCTCTTAAACTTGGTTTTACCCTTATTTGAAACTAAATCTATTTTTCCGCTTCGCTTTCAATACTTGCGAAAGGCATGGTGTTACCTTAAGAGTTTCGCCCAATTCACTCAAGTATGATGTTAAAGATGTCGTTTGGCAGCGCACCCACTTGTCTATTCTGATATCAAGGGTCTATGTGAGACTTATTCCAAACTTTACGGAGCAGCGAGCGTCCTCCATCATTATACTGAGTAGTCTAAAGTGTTTAGCAGGTTGGCCCAAATCTAGATAGAGATCTGTATAGCTCCGTTTGTGGCAATAGCTGGCAAACGGTTTCAGGCGTTTATACGAGAACATTACAGCAGACAAGATTTTATATACGATGTTAAGAAGACTGATGTCCCTAAAGTCTCGATCATGAGGTTCCATCCACCAGGCATACTTTCTTCCGACTAAATTTCGCAGATGAGCTTGTGCATGCTGTTGGGGTGGACACCAGATTTTGCGGTCTTCATATGGATTGAATGACGCCTGACAGCCACTTATTTGTCGCCCTTGCCGTTTAATGAAGGGTCTTTCATTAAGCGCTCCTATCTTTAAATTTAAATAAAACAAAGTGTGTGTAAGATATCATCGAAATTTTTTATTCCTTTGAAAGGTTAATCGATGGCATTATGTTTGCTATAAACATCGTTCAAATGTCCGCCGCGACTTCCCTGGGTGGCGCTCATCCGAAATGTCCAATTTTCCATGACTCTGACGACTTGGTTTGTGGCTTATTCGCATAGACCTGTGACTTCAGAAAACCCCACAAGAAAAAGCCAAACGGGGTCAAACCGCACGATTTCAGTGACCAGTTCACATCACCTCCACGTGAGATAACCACGCCCTCGAATCGCTCGTGCAGAATTTCCAATGTGGCAGAATTTCCTGTGTGGCCTGTAGCGCCGTCCTGTTGAAACCACATGTCGTTGGTGTCCATATCATCCAATTCAGGCCAAAACAAGTTGGTAATCATCGACCTATAGCCTGGCCAACGTCGTTCTCAAAGAAATATGGACCGATGACACCGCCAGTCCAAAATCCACACCAAACAGTGACTTTTTCGGGATCTCATGTAGATATTATCGTTCTAAATTCAACAATCTTGTTTGTTGACGTCCCCATTCATCGCTAAAGATTACTTTTCGGCGAAAATTAGGGTCAGTTTCGAACTCCTCCAGAGCCCATTCAGCGAACACACGTCGTTGTCTATGGTCGTTTACCTTCAGCTCCTGGATCAGTTGAATTTTGTATGGGTGCAGGCCCAAGTTCTTGTGAGCGACGCGAAATCGACCGTCTCGAATTCCCGTGCACACTCTCACTGACAGCGGCGATGTTTTCGACAGATCTTGCGTTTCGTCGACGTACTGGTGTTGGTTTATCGTTTACTGAACCAGTGGACTCAAATTTATCCACCACACTGCAAATAGTCCTCTCGGTAGAACGATTATGGCGACCGTAAAATGGACAAAGCGCGCGGAACGTTGCCCGAACAGAACACCCATTTTGATAAAATAATTTTATCATTTGCATGTGTTGTTTAACGCTATGTCCGTCCATGGTGATTTGGAAAAACAGACTGCAGTTTCAGCAATCTGGACGCTATCAACTGTCAAAGTTCGAAAGTCCGTATTGGAAGACCCTGTAAAAATCTCAATATCGATTGCGTTTCTACTTCGACTTCTCCCTAGTCTCCCTTGCAAGCTTCGCAAGTGCAATTCTGATAGTTTGCTGGTAGCAGCACCACTGCTCATTCCCACTTAATATTTGTGATTCTGGTTTGTAGGTGAAGGTATAGGATAGGCGGTCGGGTAACGCTCTGGCGATCTCTCCTTTTTGTAGCAGGCCGAACTTCTGCCTTTGATAGCCGCATTCGTACCTTGGCAAGTACAAAATAAAGATCTGAGCTAAAGTTGACATTTCAAAATTTGCGGACACCTAGAATGTCGAATGCGCGTCGTGTTTTTAGCAGAAGACCATCATGTGGCGATGTGAAAAAATACCTGATTGCTATAATGATGGCCCGTTCATTTGCCAAATGAAGACGGTAATTGATTATTTGTTTTCGGATGTAGCTGTTACAAGATGCCTTTTTGGAGCAGCTCTGATCAGTCCATTGTATGTATTTGCCATAGTCCAGAGACATCGTTCAGGTATTGACCTATCTTTCCTACTAAGGGCCCTAACATTTCAGTTTCATATCTTTAAATTGCTGCATGGAAAGCCTTCATCAAAATCTAGGTCGTCCTTAACCGAGGCACTTTTGAGACAGCTTTGTGGGAATGTAACGAAAGGACTTTCAGATGATTTAGTTTGAGCACTGATAAGATGTACTCGTATATTTACCCTAAAAGGCAATCCTTTGCTTTTTTTTGGTGACGTTGATATGTATCTGTCGAGTATTTCAGAACAATTACATACCTGAGTGCTCTAGGTAATTTAAAGTATGTCCTTACTCTCGCATAAGCTGATGAGCCACATTTTTCGTCATAAAAATCATCTACTATCTTTATTCAAAGTCAAAGTGGGCCCAATCAATGAACAATCAATTGTTGACAAACCAAGTACATTGCAGAGACCACGGTTTCATATTGAACCTTGTGTACATATATATGACCCAGTGCTACCATTATTGGAAAAAAGCCATTGTCAAGATCTTATCTTTAACCAGTTAGGTGTTAATTGATAGTTGTGTCAATTGCAAAAATGTTTCCTTCATGGGTGTTCAACTGATAACGGCATACGAGTATCAACCCCCACTGCGAGTATCTTTATTTGTATTTTTATCCGTATCTACGAGTATGTATGCCATATTGAACGAGTTTAATGTGATGCGGAATGGAAAGCAAAAAGTAAAAGTAAATTCTTTTTTTTTTTACGATGAACTAAACAAAATATATAATCGAACCAGAAATTCTATATAATCACGGAATATGTATGTACATACATACCTACATATATTATATTGTTGTGCCATTTTCAAATCCAAACGATCGAGTATTTGTTCAGATTCGATTGTATGGCACGTAGGTTGCTAATTATTTATTATAATTATTTATCGCCGAAAATAACTTTGTTGTTTTACAAAATGCTCTCTATGAAGACCAAAATACATTTTTGCATGCGTTTGAGCCAATTTTCGAAGCACATTTTCCATTCCGAACGAGGTAACTTCAAAACATGCACTTTAAACGAATCAACCGATTTTTCAGGCGCCGAAACGCGTTAACCTCGCAATTTATTTTTGATGTGCGGAAATAAAAAGACGCCATTGCAGGCGAAATCAAAGCTGGTGATGACCCATCACTTGGACGTTTTGAGCGCTCAAAAAGTAACTTGTTTGAGCCGACCTGTGAGAGCTCGCATTTACGTGGGGAAGAATTGATCCATGTTCGGGGACTGCATTTCCTTATTTCCTCAAAGACTTCTGTCAAACAAATGGTGTTGCACCGTTGCGATTGACCGTTCTACGTTTCTCTAATGGCACATAGGCGACATGGCTGGTATTACGAAGAAATAGGGGACCATTTGCTTCGAAGTGCTTCGTACGCGAACAACTTTTGTTGGATTTGGCTCACCTTGAAAGATCCATACAGACGAATCTTGTTTAGTTACGGGCTCATGTGCATAGATCCCTGGTTCGTTGCCGGTCACAATCTTATAGACATCTTTTAAAGCACCGCAATCGAATAATCACATGACGATCTTGCAATATCAGTTCCCGCACATCATCGATGTTTCCGGGTATGTACAGCAACCGATTATGGACGACCTTCATGAAATTCGTCCTTAAGCGAACGACGACCGCGATGGAATTCGGACAACCAGCGAAATAAGAGTACGATGGCTCAGGATGGTCACAAAAATGGTGACGATTTAATGAAACTTTTTTAGCTGAGATGAATTTTTCAAGGCTCAGTAAAAAACACAAATAGCACTCGTATGACAAAAGGTGCTACCATTTAACGTCAAACTTTATGGTGTTAATGTCCGATTTGACGTATCTGCACCGGTATTGCCATATCTAAAAACTTAAGTTGCAACCTGTGTACATACGCATATTATTCTTAGAATTATGGTACGAGTACTCGTATATCTACAGAACACAACCGCAAAGTGAAATGGGATTTTTTGCTTACAATAATTCATTCCATTGTACAAGGACGTATCTAAATGGCCCGAGTACTTGCAATGAATAAAAAATAATTGGTTTTGTATATTTTCACCTTGATTTGCGATTCGTAGTTATGTCATAAAGCGCACACTTGGGAAGCATAAATCCGATCGAGGCTATTTTCTACGTGAATAACCTTTGAGTATATGTACATATGTATAAACAAAACAAATATGAGTACCTATAAACACTCGTTTGTATCTAGTATGAACAACTATTGATGGCGGTTCATTGAACTTAAAACGTGAGCGATTTTTTTACCAATTTCAGTTTTGTTTTGAATCAATCTTCTCCTGGAAAACTAAGTATAAACAGAAGCTAAATTAGTTTTTTTTTTTAATTTTAAAAATAATTTTTAAAGTTGGTAATTCAAGTTCTAGAGCAGTTCATTTCATTCATCCAGCAATTCAAGTGTGAACAATCATTCAGTTGAGTCAGCGTTGTTTACTTGTTCGACGTGTGTGACATAGTAAAATACTTGAAACTTCAAATTCACGTGTGATACTCGTAAACTACTCGCATTCTTCGGGAGTGGAAAAAAATTTTACTTACTAACGTAGATGACGCAGCAGAACGGGGTGAACTAGGGCCTCAGCTTACATGCCTCCCTAGCTAGTGGGGTCTTTTGACATCTGCCTCCAGTTGTCTGAGGTCCCCTTCTACGTGTGTGCGCCACTTAAATGAAGTAGACCTTAACGGCGTTGTCGCTCTGGGTTGTAGCCAGATGCAAACGGGACTGAAAATTGACAGAAGAACTTTTCTCTCGACGCTCCCGCATCCGTCAGTGTTAACGCTACTGCTGGTAAACAGAACTGGCATAATCAGCGTCTTATGGAATGTGTTTTTTTTTTAGAGGTATACAAATTCAATATAAAATAAAATACTTGAAGCTAATGTTAATGTCTATGATATTAGCTTTTTTTAATAGATAATTTTATGCCATTAGTGCTTAAATATGATATCGGGCATATACGCACTGCGACTAACTCGAATGAAGCACAATCATGAAGTCCATTTTCGACAACTTTATCAAGCAACAGGGGCCGTATATCAGCAATAACACGGCGTAGTTTATTGGCATAGACTAGTGACATCACATACCTCCAAAGAAAGTAATCTAAAGGTGTGAGATCACAGATGTCTCTTGTGTTTTACGTAGGTACCTGCCGTGAGGGCTTAAGCCTACGGTGCGTCTTCGCACAAGATATCAAAGCAATACGTTAATAAGCGCCCTTCGGGTAGTACAAGTACTACCACCAGTACCAGATCCGAAGTCATGTGTATGGCACGAACTTCCCCTTTGGTGAAGAGTCGAGGCCTATCTAATACCTCAGCCATTCTGTGGGTCATGGCACTCGGTTGCAATGCAACTCCACATCGAGCAGACCAATTGGTTCCATAGCAATCCCATGATTTAGCACAGGTCGTAGTACACTACACAATGCTAAGCCATGAGATGTCCAAGCACCATTGGTTCTATCCTCCCAGCGATTTTGGGGGTGCAAACCTACAGCCACCACGATACTCCCACAAGGGCGCCAACTCCTAGGTCAGGCCGGAACCATAGTTCCGGGGGCTCCTGACCTCCCGTGGTACCAGAATATAGCTTCCGGTCGAGCTTCGCAACCTTGAGATTACTTCCAGTTGGGCACCTCACTGCCCAGGACTGGCGGCCTTCCAACAATTTGGACAAATGAATTTATGATCTACCCGCTAGCTGCCTACAGCGTCTTCTATAAAATATCTCTTTTGCAAAACTACGGGTTCTTTCGAACCGTACGGTATCAGTGATAATTCCACTGACATCGTAGGTCTCACCATTAAAGGTGATGCCCATAGCCTGCAAGTTCCTTATGTCAGCGTAATTGGGACGCTCACATAGGACATGAAGCCAGTCCTCATAAGTGGCTCCACATGAGCAGCTCGCAACCCCGTTAAGCCCCCTCTTATGCAAGAATGCATTAAGAGAGCCATGCCCGGTCAACAAAAAGCCCAGGCTGAGGTTAAAATTCCGTTCAGGAAAAATTCTCATGGTTAACACATCCCTTAGGAAGCCGTAAGTAACCCTGCCATTTTCGCTAGCATCCCATCTAGATTGCCATCTAGATAGAACACATGCGTGTAGCAAGGTTTTACGCTGCTTCAGGGATAGGCCATCCACTTCTTCCGGGGAAACCCAATCGCTCCCATTTAGAGGGAGACCTTTTCTAATCTTGAAAGCAATACCACGACATATCACTTCCAGATCCAGAGGTGGCACTCCAAGCAACACCTGCATTGCCTCTGTGGAGACAGTGTGGCAAACCGGTAAACATTCAAGCAAGGCGACTCTTTGGCAAGTATAGATCCGCCTTCGACCATCAACAGTCATAACCCTATCGTACCATACCGATGCTCCATATGTTGCACAGGCAACAAAAAGACCGTCGTATATGATACGAACAGAACGCCTGTTGAGTCCCCAGTCAGATCGCAAAATGCACCTTACCTGGTTCGAACCAGGTGAGGCATGAAGTTCATACACTCACCCATCGTTATGCCCAGATATGTGACCTCAGTCACACATCTAATGCCAACGCCGTTCAAACGTATCGCAGGAGCACGACGTCTTACATTCAATTTGCCCTTGAGCTTCATTGAAACAGTCTTATCCTGCGACACACTCACCCCATCGCTTTCTCCCCATTCAGCAACGACTGCTAGAGCTCTTCCTCCTAATACCTCGATTCCGGCCCTAGACTGGCCTTCGAGGATGAGGGGCAGGTCATTTGCGTAGGCGCAGCACCCACAGAGCTCATTTAGTCACCGCAAGAGTGGATCCATCATCAGGTTCCAAATAAAAGGACCACAGATGGACCCCCGGGGGCAACCTCTCTTAACATTAATTGAGACGCTGTCGTGCACACTTACCACACTCGCTTTTCTGTCGGAAAAGTAGCTTCCCCAAAGCCCAATTTCCCGACAGCCCAATTCTTGCAACCTGGTTATTATTTCCTGCCAGTTCAGGTTATCAAAGGCACCTTTATAATCAATAAAGATGCCTATAACCACATTGGCCCTGCTTCTGAGGACTCTGTCTTTTAGAAAAGGCCATGCATCCTCGACACACTTGCCTCTTGTAAAGCCGAATTGGAAGGGGGACATTGGTTCCGCCATGCTCTCCGAAACCCTTTCCACCATAACCCTTTCCAGTACTTTTCCTAGTACCGGATGCAGGCTGATGCCCCGATAAGATTTAGGCTCAGACCTATTCTTATCAGTGGACTTCAGGAACACAACCACCCTTGCCACCTTCCAATCTTGGGGAAGTAGCTGCAAGCAATACATTTGCTATAAAGACCAAGCAGGTATTCTGGGACGGCCTTCCAGATGGCTCTCACCATCTCTCCGGTCATTCCATCAGCTCCAGGAGATCTGAAGAAGTGAAACACCATACTCGACTTTGTGAGATCACAGTATCGTGGAGACCAGTTCACAGGTCCATTACGCGAAATTATGCGCTCAGCAAATGTTTCCCACAATAAGTTGATGGTGTCTCGCGCCGTGTGGTATGCTGCGTCATCTTTTTGAAACCGGAGCTCTGTTCTGACAATCCTATTCAACTGTGGAACGAAGAAGTCAAAAATCATGTTTCTATAGCGCTCCCCATTGACGGTAGAATTCTGGCCGACATCGTCCTTAAAGAAATATGGGCCGATGATTTCACCATATCTCATGTCTCACTGAAAAGTGGAACCATCAATCTGACGAAAGCAAGATAGTTGCATTTGATATTTCTAAGGCATTTGACAGAGTTTGGCATCAGGCTCTTTTGTCGAAAATGCTTGCTTTCGGGATCGACGGCTCTCTTCTTCAATGGATTACAAATTACCTTTCGGAACGTTCAATTCAAGTTGTCTTGGGTGGTTTCAAGTCTGATATCCAGGAAATAAATGCTGGTGTGCCCCAGGGCTCCGTTCTGTCTCCGACACTCTTTTTAATTTTCATCAACGATCTCTTGTCTGCTACCTCTAATCCAATATACTCCCTTGCTGATGACAGTACTCTCTGCTTTTCATATTCGTTCCCGGACTCACGTCCCTGCTCTTCTCGGCTGTAGAACGGGAACGGCAGCGTATATTAAGTTCATTAAATTCTGATATTACCAGCATAACTAATTGGGGAACCACTAACAGAGTAGAATTTAATGCTTCCAAAACATAATGCTGTCTGCTGTTCCATAAAAATCGCCAGTAGCATTTAGCCCATTCAAACTTTCAACCGTAACAGCCGTCTCGCTATGAATGCTCATCAGTATACCCTCAAGCCCATTTTCGGACGTACTCTAAAATATCGTGATTCTTTCCTAAGCCGTACAACTCGCTTATGGAATGCTCTGCCTAGCTCTTTATTTCCTAGTCATTATAACCTTCAAACATTTAAAACCAACGTTCACCGGTACTTCTCTTTCCATCCTCCCTGATTTTCCTTCACCCGCGCTGTGTGCAAACATTTTAAGGGTACTTAACCTCTTGAGCGCGCGCAAATTATAAAAAAAAAAAAAAAAACAGACCATAAAGCACACCAAACAGTGAGTTTTAATGGTTTTAAGGGCGTATCGACAAAGGCTTCTGGGCTTTCTCCACTCCAAATTCGACAATTTTGCATGTTCACATATCCATTTAACGAAAAATCGGCCTCATCAGAAAATTTTGCGTTGGAAATGAGAATCAAGCAGAACCAATTTTTCAGCCCATTACCCTACGACGCGTATAATGGTCACGCGATTTCAACTCTTGCACAAGCTGGATCTTATAAGCGTTTAAGCCAAGATCTTTCCGTAAAATCTTCCGCAAAGTGGATGGGCATAGCTCCAATTGCTGTGCACGATAGCGAATCGACTCATTCGGATTCTTCTCAAAACTGCGCCCCACAACGGCAATAACTTTTCCTGCTCGCGCTGTTTGTCGTCTTTGGGGATGCGTATTATCCAATAGAGTGTATGTGATACGAAAACGATTCATCGTGTTCCAAATAACTTGCTCAGATGGACGATTAAGTCGACCGTAAAATGGACGCAGCGCACGATAAGCTTGGCGAACAGAAAGTTTGCACAATTTGCATGCGTTGTTTTGGCGTTAATCTATTCATCGTAAAATGGCAGAACGTACTAACAACAAATCAATTATCGAATGTCAAATTGACAATCTGTAGAAATAGCGTTGCGGTTTTAAAAACTAAACCTCTAAAACAAACACCCTTTATAATGTGGTTTTAATTGCCCGAGAGAGGACTTTAGGCCCAAAGAAGCAGAAATTAGCAAGAATGATTCTTCTCTTCTCTTCTTGGTAGCGGAGCTGAGCTAGATAAAATCCCTTGCTCTTTGTTGACAGGATATACTCGTATTTTGCTTTTTCTTCGTTAACCACTAAACCCGTCTTTGCTTCTTCTGCTTCAATAGTCACGAACGCTCCACTAACAGCTGACTGTATTCTTCCCCTTATGTCAATGTCATCTGCAGACTTTTGAAAGGTGGCGCCTCTGAAGTTGACTTGTGAGTTTCGCACAATTCTTTCAAGAACGATGATCTCACATGAGAGCGCATAGCCATGTCTAAGTGATTTTCTGACATTGAAAATCTCGGTTTTGCCATTACCGACCTTAACGGAGCGCCGGGCATTCTTTAACGTCATCCTGCATAGTCGAATGAGCTTGGCAGGCATGCCAAAACTGGACATGGCTCTGTAAAGTTCATCTCTAAAGACGATGTTATATGCAGTTTTGAAATCTATGAAGAGGTGGTGTGTATCGATTTAAACTCCTGGCTTTCTTCCAAAACTTGTCGACTTTTCTCGTCTAAAACCACACTGATAAGGACCGGTCAGACTGTTTATGAAGAGTCTTAAGCGTTAGCAAAATACGGCAGACGGAATTTTATATGCGATGTTGAGCAGACATATTTTCCTGTATTTGGCCCAGTTTAGGGTATTTAACTTCTTTAGGATCGTACAAACAAAGCTGAAGTTCTATTCCATTCGTTGACCCAGATTTTGGAGATGGGTTGATGTATGCTCCGTATCCAAAAATCACATGCTGCTTTAAACAGCTCGGCAGATGAACCATCGGGTCCAGCAGCATTGTTGGACTTAAACTTGGGAATGGTTGTCCTGACTAAATGAACGGAAATATTGTCTGTCATCGTCGTGAATGACGGTGGGATGTTGGGATGTCATCACAGCTTAAGAGTCTACAGAAACAATCTATTCAGATTCTCAACACGGACACGAAGTTCTTCTAGTACGAGGGTTCCTTCTCCATCCTTGCGGATTTCTGTTCGCACTTTACAACTTTGGTATATTCGTTTAATTTTTTGGTAAAACTTCCGAACTCTATTCTTCCGGTAGCACCTCCCTAAGACCTCGATCAAGTGCTTCCGTTCGTGCATGTTAATCCCCTCTCTTCTCTATGTAGAGCTCGCGAGCCCCTCTCGTTCTTTTTTGCAGGGCCGCTCTGTACATCCGCTATTTTTCCAGGTTTGCCTGTCTGGACTCGTTATCGAACCAGGGATTTCTTTGTTGGGGAGGGTTAGAAGAGAGGCGGCCTCTTATATTGCTCTTTAGCAGTGATGACTGGTTTTCTACACTCGATGCTGACGATATCGGATTTCTCGAGAAATTAAGGGAAACTCGATTGGAAAGACCCTTTCGGTTTCTTGCGATTGCTGTCGTTCGACGTTGATCTTCCTCACAATTGTTCGATGATTTTGAATCTACCTTGGCTACGACATGGTCGATGTTAGCTGCTCGGAACGTTCGGACATCCAATACACTGGAGGCATGCCTTGAGATGGCAATATGATCAACTTGGTCGACGATTTGTTGATCAGGGACAGGAACAAGTGACTTTATGGATATCAAATTGTGGAAATCGTGTGGTGACTATAGTTACATTACGTCCCGTCGCAAAATCCATAAGCCTGTGTGCGTTTCCGGAAGTGATGGCGTGGAGGCTGTACTTCCCCATTATGTTACTATTGACCCCCTCCTTGCCTATCTTGGCATTAAAATCACCAAGGACAATTTTCGCGTCATACTGAGGGCATTGCGCGTAGGTTTTGTCGGGAAGCTCGCAGAAACAGTCTCTGGTAAGGTCATCCTGCCGGGGCGTGGGCGTTTATGAGGCTTACTTTACCTTTAATGCGTATAGTCGTCATGCGTGAAGCTCAAGTTTTTCCCTTACGGCGAATCCACGTCCGGATAAACGCTGCGACTGCTGTCCTTGTCGCGCCGCGGTGATTGTCTATAACATTCTCCATAGTAGATATCACACTTCTTCATCCTTTTCTTGTTCTATCCATCCTATCGCACTTCTTGGATGGCGGTTATTTCTGCTTTGTTCGGCTGCAAACGGTCTGTTAAGTATTTAAAGATTCCAGGCTTGCGATGTGAATCCGTTATTATACGAAGTTTTTAACTGATTGGTCACATTCTTTAATCTCTTCCGCATAGGGTTGCAAGCCCTATAGCGTCGTAGATCAGTATGCTACTGCTCGAGCATGCTTTTTACATTTTAGCCTCCACGAGAAAATCGTTATCGGAGACTACCACTGGAAGGTAATGCAAGCACTACGCTACGAACTTGATTGTTGTGCTGCTCGCCAAATGCAAGTTATAGGGGAATCGGTAGTTTCCCGATCAATCGCCGCGCCGTGCAGATCCCCTGTGGAAAAGGGTGCCGTGAAATAATGCCAAAGCTTAACATTTGGCTTAAAAACTACCGTTTTCAAAATATGTACAATACTTGACATAAAATGTACTAAATTGCACTAATTTGCAATTCTATTACATCGGGTTTGCAGTAAGATTAAACTTTACGATACATTGCAGCAACGCATAGAGTGCAGTAAACTTGTATGTTTGCATGTACGAGTATATAAAACAATATTCTCTAATTTTGCTGTACGAGTTTTATTGCACATATGTTTCAGGCATAAGCAGCTGCTTGCATACACTGTGTATGCATAATTGAGTAATACAGCCTTGACAATAAACGCTAAGGAGACTCTGTGTAAGACCCTTATCGTTCTAGCCCTGCTCCATTACGCAGAAGCATGAATGTTAGCGAGGGAGGATGAAGATATCCATACAAGATTATTTGAAAGATTTTTGGTCCCTTTTGTTTTGACGGTACTTGGCTAACGAGATGTAACATCGAACCCTACGAGCTGTACAGGGTCAGCAAAAATTGAGATGGTTAGCGCATGACCACCGAATGATAAAGCTCCGGACCGAACCGTCCTCGATTCCAACACGCAGGGGCAACACATTAGATGACGCGCACGAGTAGAAGAGCACCTCAACCATTTTAGAATGCCAAAGGCTGTGCTAATTGAAAACGTTTATTGGTTAAGACCCAGCTGCATCTCGAACTGCTGCGCCATCTAAGGAAGTAAGTGAGATTATTCGGGCCTAACTTTTGATCCATCGTACTACAAGTCAAATATACGAGTACATATTTCTTTGATGCAGGAGCTTAAGTGATAAAGAACTTTAGTGACGGAAACTAATCAGAACAGAATTTTGCAGTACAACAGCAGGGAAAATGTGTCATATCATCCTTTCCTCCAACTGAGAAGATGCGTATGTCGTTACCACGTTGAGGTACGTTGTTTAAGCAAGTTGTACGACTTGGGAAAGAATTTTAGGAGTATGCCCGACGATATGCGAGCAAAGATTCTGGCGATCTGTAGCGATTCCAGCTGTTCATTCCACACGATATTTCTCCGTTGTTTTAGCTCCTAAGTACAACACTTAGTAGCCCGAGTCTACATTTGCCGCACAGAATTTTCGTAAACCTACGAGTACTTTATACGAGTAATACTGCAGAAGTGCCTTGCGTCGATCGTAACATGATCAATTTGGTCGACTGCCATGAAAAATTTAGGCGAGGGAACCATATGCTAGGTATCATGATATTCCACCCGACGGAATAGTGAATTAGCTTAAGTCCATTTGTACAAGAGCTCTTGTAGGCTATGTCTCCAAATTGCGCTATTTTCATAATTCTTCGTTCAAGTCACTTAAAACGATTTCAACGTCATACTGAGGTCATTGTTTGTATGTAGATGTAGACAATATATCGAATATATCCCAATCTACACTCCTATAAGGTCCAGCTGGTGTAACAACCAAAGCCATGAAACCACGACACGTGAGTTCGTGTACTGCACTTTTGAGCAGCTTGTCGACACTTATTTTTAACGAAGAATCGTGTTTAGTGACGAGCCTCACTTTTGGCTAAATAGGTTCAGGAACAAGCAAAGCTACCATTCCTGAAGTGAGACAAATCGAGAAGAGACAATTGCACCCACAAATGTGCACTGTTTCGTGTGACCTTTACGCTTGCGAGAACAGGGACCGGAACTCGCGTGATAGTCAATTACCAACATTACCGGACATTTATCGGTGTTATTTCTATGAAAATATGAACGGCATTGATCCGGACAGCTACGTACTATAGTACCCGTGACACCATTAACTCACTCAAAACTCGGTACAACGAAAATATTATATTGCAAAATGGACCAGTGAAATGGTCACAGAGATCCTTATTATGAGTGAAACAGCAACAAACTTCGAAATACTTAGGGTTTGGAAGCCTAACTTAGCCGTTGGGCCATCCAATTCGACAGCCCTTTCGAATTCAGGTTTGCTTCTATTTAATGTTGGTCGGGTGGAGGGAAGTCTTGAGTTTCTTCGCCCATGTTCAATGTTTTTGACTCTGCCGTATCTAGGCATCGATGCCACCGATTTTCAGCACTTAATGGTTTGCGTACGATTAACGTGGCTGTTGGAAAGACCAACCCAATTATGCCCATTGCGATGCCACATGGATGTGTGATCCTCCTAACCTTAGAACCAATTTGAGCTTATGATGAATCGTAGGAGACGTTTAACGTCTATATTTTCTGGATCGCTTAAATCATTGTAGAATAAAGCTGCTAAGTGGAGTTTCCTTCTTTGGGAGAGAGCTGGGCATAAGCAGAGTAGGTGCAGGATTATCTCTTCCTCCTCCTCGTCCATGTAGCTTCTGCAAAAATCATTTGTAAAGGCGCCAAGCCTTCTTACATGCTTGCCTATAAGGCAGTATCCAGTTGTGACACCTATGATGGCGCTGAGATGTTTCCTATTTAGAAAGATCGAACTCTTAGAGCGATTCAAATCTAATCTGTTTGGTCGCCAGACATGTTGATCTGTTGATCCAACAGTCCACCTAAAGTCGGGACTTTTGTTAGCATCTAGCTTTATTATTAATTTGCACGTAGCGATTGCTATACCGATTCTACCCTTTTGGCGAGTTCGTCAGCCCTACAACACCTTGAATGTCTCTACGAATGTCAAGTGAAACGGAATACTCAGTGCCGCAGAGGGAGTAGGGAGTAGGGAGTAGAGCGTAGGGCTCCGCTTATATGTACATAGACATGCTGTTCTTTGGAATCTGCTTAGTTTGGTGCAGTTGACTGCATTGTTTAAGGCCGTCCACCAGACAATAAACCCGTAGGTGAATATCGGTCTTATGGCCGAGATGTATAGCCAGTAGGTTAAGCGAGGTTGAAGGACTCATTTGTTCCCAATGGCTTTGCTGTATCGGAGAAGACTAGACTGGTACCGTTTATTGAGAGAGGGTCTATGACCGGAATATTATACATATTTCCAAGAAAAAAGGAGAGGATCAGTTTTATGGGGGTTTACTCCCAATATCCGCCCAACGGGTTAATCTGTAAAGATTTAGCAGAAGGAGTTCTTTAATGGCATTAAGAAGCTTACCTAAGACGGCTATAACAACGTCATCTGCATAGGCAATCACCCTGCTACAAGCCGCTTTCAGGTATATCAGCAGTTATATGTTCCAGAGAAAGGGTAAAAGGACATCGCCTTGCGGCGTACCTCTGCTGTCATATCTTTTAGCAAAACCCCCACCCAGTTTTGAGTTGATTATGCTGCTATTTAGTATAAGACTGATCAACACCCCAAGTGAGGTATCTACCTGCAGAGTTGACAGCACAGTCGTGATTGCGGATGTGTTGACGTTATTAAAGGCGCCCTCTATGTCCCGGAAAGCGAGCATTGTGTACTCTCTATATTGCAGGGATCGTTCGAAGTGGTTAGTCAATGAATATAGAACGGTGGAGCCAACTTTCCTTTACAGTAGACATGTTGAGCCGCTAACCAAAATCGTGGATCGATTTTAGTTCTAGAGTTTTCAGAAGGAAAGATGATAGACTTATAGGTCTGAGGTCCTTTGGGACAACATGAGAGCATATTCCGGTTTTGGGACTCAAAACTTCGAGTACATCAGGTTGAGTGATTCATCACTTGAGGTTGTCCAAGTGCCATCGGTTTTTTTTCAAACAGCTAGGCATCATAGGATTTGTAGAGAGGAGTTCCTGTGTGAATGATGCTGAGGGATGCTGTTGAAGACAAGAGTGATATCTATCACTTCCGTGTGATGAGCGTTGGCGTGGCACCCGATCATGAGGCCAGTTTTTAGCCTTCCAGCTTCCAGTACCACCCTTTCCGAGTTATCCCCAGGGAGAGGGCCCACATGATCGTGGCCCAGATATGCCGATGACAGCCCTTGGAAGTCTCCAATCCGGCAACTGTTAAGTCGGGATCGCTGAGGATAGGAAGTAAAAATACATTAAGGCTACGTTTAACTAATATACAAGTTCTAATCTTACCCTTGTCTCTCTTGTATAGAATGGGGCGTATACAGGTGCCCAGAGTCCACGAACCACGATCCATGGTTCCTTGATTAAGAAGTGAGTGATGTGGATTAATCTGGAGAAACTCTATCATTGCTACAACCATCCACCACGGTGTTGTTCGAGTCCTCCGATTCTGAACATGTGCCCAAGAGATCATCTTCATCCTCTGATCGTAAAGGATCTCTTTTCAATTCGTCGTCGGTCGGTCGTCGAAGAGCAGACCGACGCTTTGTTTGTCGTCTCGAATTTTTTTTTTTTTTTTTTTTAACTTAACACTCAAGTGGGAACGAATACGCTTAGAGAGAGAATGAAAGATATTTGGGCTCAGTGGTTATTTCGCTCCATGGGTGGCATCCAACATTTAATGGGGAGACTCTCCAAGATTTAAGGTTGAATTTACAGTTTCAGTTAAAGAAGGGGGAGGTTGCTTATCATCATCCTGCTCATCATTTTTGCGGACCCTTAGGTGAATTGACACAAAACCGAACCGAATCATGCCTTTAGCCTGCGCTAGAGGATTAAGGGATTCCTTATTCACAATTATCGTGCACCTATAACGGCCCCTTAATTCTTCCCGATTTTCCAGTCGGAAGGGTCGGGTTGCTGAGCCTGACGATCTCCAGAATGCTTTCTAGGGAGGAGGGTTCGGCTGGAATCCAGGCGCGGGTTCTAGGTCTGCTAGGGATATCTTCCTTAGCAACGACTTAGAGCTTTACACCTGTCCAAATCTCTCCTAATCCACCTATAACTTTGGTGTAAAAATCGAAAAATCTTTGATCGACACAAGCTATAATTTTGACGTGGTTTTGGTGCCAGAGAGCGTCGCCTGAATTGGGAAGTGATCCGGGGTTTTCCCGTATGATAGCCAAGAAGTTGTTCGAAAACTTTAGCTTGCCCAACTGCCACCGTTCGGTTGTTATCGATCCATCGGTGTCGCTTTTGTCGATTACCGCTATCGTTATTACATTTTCTAAGAATTCTTCTAAGACTTCCCTAAAAGACCTCAGAGATGTGCTGTTGGAAAAGCCATGGCTTGTGACGTTATACGTATTGGGCAGTTTGGAGGAGTCTTTTAGCCCACTCAATCTTGCTCTTTATGTCTTTCCTCTCTCAACCTACGGAATGGGTTCGAAGGTTTTAATAATGCATAAAGCATTTCGGCGTCTTATGTAGAGCGCCTTAGATGGAGCTTGCCGATGCGGTTTAGCCCCTGATTCCTCCTTAGGGAGAGGAGTTGTTGATGTTTATGTAGATGTACTGACTGCAACCAGATAATGATCCGAGCCTATATGAACAGTTCGGTATGTTCGGATAGATGAAATCCTGTAAGTGTCCATTGCGTCGCTCGCAATGTGATCAATTGGGCTTTATAATCGGGTAACTGCATGGATCCTAGCCTCCTAGGTGAATAGTGAGGTATAGCGCATGTTAGCTACAGTGATATTCCGCACCACAGAAGACTCAATTAGCCTACGTCCGTTTCAACCTCGCTGTCGTCGCTATGTTTTCAGTCTATACTATACAACGAAATATGTTCCCATCTCATATTTTAGCATATGACCACCTAAACCGATTTTGACGTTATGCGCAGGTCATTGCTCATAGGGTTTGTCGAGGAGCTCGCAGAAATATTCTTTGGTATCATTGTCAATTTCTGTTGTGAAGGCGTGCGCGCATATCCTCCCCCAATCCTCACCTCAATGAAGGCTTCTTCTTTTCTCTGTAGCAGTCATCGTAGTATATTTCACAGTTTTTCATCCTCCTTTGATACACCCCATCATATCGGATTTTCTGGTCGAACAACTAGCGAAAATTGGAGACTGCCATAATAATGGTTGTTTGGCCATACGTGGTTTATTTAAGATTTGGTTGTCCTTTTCGTTTTGCGTTACCATAAACAATGAATCCCTTATAATCCAAGGCTCTTGATTACCTTTCAACAGGAGGGATTTAGTCTAGTAGTTAACCACGCCACCAACCACCAACTTTGAGGCCCATGCTCAACCGAATATTCCGGTGATACCTGCTTCAGAAAACTAAGGCTGCCATTGAAATATTTAATATAAGAAATTTACCGTGGTGACTGTTCACTCCACCGTTGATTGAATTATAGGAATTCATCCTCCTTGCGTCCAACAAAGCACTTTAAAATTAAGCAGTTCAGTTTCAGTTCAGTTTCTTATGCATTTTTATTTATATTACTTAATTTACTCTTATATGCTAGACAAAAAAATACTTAAAAATTAGCTTAAATAACTTACAAATAATCTTATGCTAACTTACTGGCCCCATGCGGGCACTCTAAGTTAAACCTAACACTTAAACTATGTCTTTCGACGGATCTTACAGTCTATATTGATTTTTATATTTAACGAAACTAAAACTAAGAAAATCAATTTTAAGTAAATAAAAACTTAGTATATGGACATTTTATTTTTTTATTGTATAAAACTTAAACCTAAAAGCCTACATACTACCTAAAAATAAATCTTAATCTACTTAACCTACTTACACCTAATACGTACATATTTTTTTTTATTTTTATTTATTTTTTTTTTGTTTTTATATATTTTTTTTCCATAAAATCTAACTTAAACCTACCTAAAACTATGTAAGCCGGCCATGGCTAAAAAAAACAAAAATTAGGCTGGACCACTCTGCTTCACATGAAGCTACCTATCACTGGAGGAGTTCGACTACGAAGCATCCTCGCCTTCATCAAGCCACAAAAAATTGCTGGTGCTGCTGAGCGTCCCTCCTGTCGCGACTCCCTACCGCCCTACTGAACCGGAGACGCTCTGCACTACCGTGTGCGACGTCTCTGTCATAGTTGAGTCGCCTGTCCGCAGCTGTTCGAGCGACGTGGAAGATTGGCACCGCCAATCTGTCCTGGATCAGACTTTTACTATCTAGATAGAGGAATGCTTCTGGAGGAATAAAGCCGTCAAAGCGAGCTCTATCGTGATACATATAGTTGGGGTAGTAAGCCCCTGAGATCAGGTTGTTCGATGAGGTCATTGCTCTTGCAATGTGCCTTCGAATCAACTTAATAACAAAATTGTCCACTCTTATTAGGTTCGCCCTATTGTACAAGACCTCATTGGGATAGAATTTTATGTACTCAGATTCTGGTGTTCTGTATAAGCGAAGACAAGTCCGAAGACAAGCCCTCTCAAACACCCGAATCTTTTCCAATAAACTTGCTCTCACGTTGAACCACACGGGACATCCAAATACAAGCATGGGCCGGATTAGGGCCATGTTACAGATCACCTTCACCCCCGCATCGAGTTGGCTGTTATAAAACAGTCTCCTTGTAAGGGCAAAAGCACCCTTGGCTCTAGCCAGAGCAACATCTATATGTTTGTTAAAATACAGATATTGATCTAGCCAGATCCCAAGATACTCGTATCTAACTACATTTCGACAAGCAAGTGGCTGTCCATGTTGCCCGACGATAGAGAACTTTCGCCAATTCTTTCTGGTATCCCTAGAGGCCTCAGACAAAGGCGTCCTAAACAGAATGGTTTCCGATTTCTGAAAGTTGATTTTCAACTTCCAATCATCGCAATATCGTTTAATTTTATCGAAGTCACGTTGCAAAAGTTTGTCAATGACCTCAATCTTTGAACCTGATCATGATGAAGTGAACCTATCAGATCACTTATGTAAATGTTGAATAGGATCGGCGAATTTACCGCACTTTGTTGCAGACCGTTTTTAATGTTAAATGTTCCAGCGGAAGTCACATCGCTATTCTTAACGATGAACTGTCTACTGGAGAGCATATCAAAAAGAATATAAAGCAGTGGCTTAATAATGCCCAACCTGTACAGCTTGAAGAAGAGCCCCTCTAACCATACGGTATCGAAGGCCTTTTCCAAGTCAATCGGGCAGGCACCAGTGCACTGTTTCTTGCTTTTGTTCCATTGGATATCAAAAACCAGTTTCGACATAGCATGAATGGTGTTATGCCCCGCCTTGAAACCGAATTGTCCTCAACCCACTTAGTCAGGACTCTATTGATTACCTTCTCGAAAACCTTACTGATGTTTGGAAGAAGACTGATCGATCGGAGATTCGCCAGATTGGAAGTATCTTTGTCCCAGTTTTTCAATGCGCTGGATAATGGGCATTATTCATTGCATTATTAAACAGGGTGGTATAAATGTTCATCGCTTCTAGTGGGAGATGTCGAAGCACAATCTTCGGCATTTCATCGGTTCCCACTGATTTCTTACTTCTAAGCGATACGAAGATCGTTTGGAGCTCTTCCTTCGAAATGAACGGTGGTAATACCCTTTCGTTGGTGATGACATTATTTGCCATATTCTCGTCACTAAACTGGATGAAACCCGAGCTCTTGAATCGCCAATTCACTATTTCATTTCGAAGGCAGAAATTGTGCACAAGGACTCGACTCTCCAGATCGTGGTTGGGGCCAATGATAACATTCGCCTTGTACACTTCCTGAAAAGTCGCTCCTATAGCCTCTACCTGCTCCTGCGGATCCTCGATCACAATGCCTGCTGCTACAAGTATTTGTTCGTTGTTCGTCGTTCGGGCGATTCTAAGACATGGAAGGTCGTTTCTTTTATTAATGTTTGGAGGTTTTTAATCGACGACTTCAGTGTCATGATCTCAGGGTTATGTCTGTCAGTAAACTGTCTGTACAAGGTTTTTGGTCTTAACAGCAGTCTACTAGAGCGAATTCGAGGAGAGTGCTCTAGTCAGTATTGTTGAGAAGTGTGTCCAACGCACTCTACTATAATTGTAGGAATGCCTTTGAACAAACTCTTCCAATCCGCAGTTTCGTTGGGAACAGTTATTTCGGTGCTGAGACCGCAATGGTCACTGTCATACACGAAAGTGCGTAGACAGTTTGTAGTTTGTTGGTTAGTGCACGTCAGTTGTATTCGTGAGTCGAACAGCAGGTGATCCAAGTAGGATCCGTGTCTGGGAAACGACATCACACTCTGCTGACCCCACCAATTGAATAGTAACTTCCCTCTAGTATTTGGTATATTATTTCCCCAATCACTATGTTTGGCGTTGAAATCTCCGCCGATAATAAAATAGTTATCTTCCAATTCCAGCCTCATGAATCGAAAAAGTGTCTCGAGCTCTGAGATGAATAAGGTGGATTGAGTCGCCCTAGGTGGTTAAAATTAAGCAATTCAAGACCGATTGAACAAGTCCAATACGCGTGCAGTCATATTTACAGCACTAGGCATCGCCTGACTGACGTAATACTCTAAGGTGACGCCAGTCAGTGCCCTTCCTAACACCAGGTTTGAGAATATCCGAATAATGCACACCGAGAAGCAGTGAATCTGGTGTTTCCTAGTAAAAAATATGAACCAGCCTAATACTGAGACCGCAGTTACTAATCCCTTTAATCAGTTCATTTACTGTAACCGAAAACATTTCGTTAAAAACCAGATTCCACAAGCGGTACCCCGCTGATATTGTCTTCCTATAAGGCTGGCGCACAAGAAGCATTGTTTAATCTATTTTGAGTAATATATGAGGCAGACAGATTAGCATATAAGACATTTATCGTCACGTCCGTCTTGACGCCATTGAAAACTCACTCCATGTTAAGGAAGAATACCAGGAAGACTAATATTTTCTAAAAGGTTTTAGTCATCAAGCCCACAAAACGGTGATCACAAAGACGATATCAAAGTCTCCGATGACACCATTACCAAATCTACCTCTCTCAGGACATAAAAGTCACCGATGAAGGACCCATTGCCCTTACAAGGTGCCATATGTATACCAAACTCTTGTTCGCTTTTTGCGCAGTGTGGCGTGTTCTTATCCGAACTTTGCAATCAGTTTTTCATGTGGCTCAATGGTCTAGGGGTATGATTCTCGCTTTGGGTGCGAGAGGTCCCGGGTTCAAATCCCGGTTGAGCCCGATAGTTTTATTTTTTTTATTTTTTTTCCTTTCATCACCCTGACGCCAACTTAACACGGACTTCTCGCTGTGCTTTGGCAGCACCGCCTCCCTCACCTTCGATTGACAGCGAAAAACTTGTTTCCTGGTCCAGAGTCACAACAAATCCCCACTGGAATCGAAAAAAAAAAAAAACATCTACACCATCGGTTACACTCGGTGTGTGGCACATCATCCTGTATCTCCGTTTATTTCTTCACTTAAAATTGACAAAAAAATAATTACTAAATGCTCCACAGTAGACCAGGAGTCTAACTCTCAAATCCTCCAGCACTGCCTCTTAAACGAATACAACCTCGAATGTATCGTTCATCAAAATTCATCAGTTCTACACAAAATGGGGAGTAGGGGTGCTTATGAATCTTATACAGAGTTTCGTGCGCTCTTAAAATATCACTGCTTGGTCGACCAGCTTGTAGCCTTGGCCAGAATAACTCTTCGGTGGATAGCAAACGAACAGACTCAACTGCATCAGTGACAACAGGCATCCCAGGAAATTTGGAATCTACACGAAGGTCGGCAATGAATTTAAGAAATTTATTAACCGAAAGACTTGGCCTACCTGTATGAAGGGATCCTTGATAATCACTCCGTAGATCAGCCACTGAACAGAGACGAAGAACGACATGGCAATCAAGGGGAACGGCAAGCTCTCGGAGTTTTTCGCTTTTATCACATGTACGAGCATGATAAGTGGAGCGGCAAAGAAGCACACTGTCACCACACAGCAAATGTAACCTGGAAGAGTGAGATTTAATTAGTCATCCACTCCGAAAATTGATGATCAAGTAGGGCTTACCCATAAGCTGTACGGCCTTCCCATGATCCACTTCATATTTTGTGTACGTCACCACTGTTATAAGTGTGAATAGAGCCAGTGCGAATTGCCGCACATAGTTCCTTTTATTCACGGTGAACACGTAGTATATCGCTGTGTAGGCAAACATCAAACCGGTGCCCACGATATTCACCATAACCACTATCCTCTCGTCCGTCAGCGACCCATAACGCAGCCATAAACTGCAGCTGCAAAGAGATTTATCAGGATAGACCTTCTTTTGTTTAAGAAGCCCAATGCTTACGATAGAAATCCACAAATAAACGGAAATCCAGACGAATCGCCAGTGCTCTTCTTGGCTACGTACTTCCGGCAAACAAAGCTACAATTAGAATTTATCACACGACAAACACCCAATTAGAAATATCGCACGCAATTGGCTGATAAAAAATAAAATTTTGTCAACTTACGCTCCCGATAAAAACTGCAAAACAGTTGTTATCACTGCTGAGGTCTCCAAAAATGATTCCAACGATGACGAAACCATTTTGTCGCTGCTTTTTCACCGTCTTTCAGTCTTTTCGAATCAAATTCACTTCCAGTCACAAGCGTTTTTTGTATTATTGGTCGGAGAATTTGTTAGGACATGATTTTCTTCTGGGAATCTCTTGAATAAATCTCTAACTAGAAATCTGGTGAATGTAAAGAAAACAAAAAATTAAAAAAAAAAATTGTTTCGCTGCTCGGCCGGCTGTGTTGTCTTGGCACAAGAACCGATGACGTTTGACAGTTGGCAGTGTCAAAAAAACAATGAATTTCAACGTAAACAAATGGAGTGATGTGTGTTTGTCTGCTCTCGACGCTAGATGGCAGGTCGGGAGGTTGTGAATGTTTTATTACTTTGCTTCTACCAACAGGGTGATACTTTCTATTTGTTAACTAGTAATGTTAAGTTTTACGTTATCATTTCAAAGTTTTATCGTTACTATATCGTTTCGTATATAAATGTACTGTACAGTTTTTTGTGTTACATACTAAATTGATTGTTTGAGTAAGTATAAACATTGATTGAATATAAATTTGCCATGAAATTACTAATGATATTGTTTTTATATTTTTCATCTGCAGCATAACGTCTGTTAAGAAAATAATTGGAACTAACATAATTTTTTTTTTAAAAATTACGGTTGTTTTGTAAAAGCTCAGTGTTTTGTGTCCCATGGAAAAATATGTGGGAACAACATCGTTTTATGTACATGAGTAAGTATCATATGTCCAACGTTTTGTAATGTTTTATCCTATTAACAGTGAATTTTAAACTGAAAGTCCCTGCTAACACCTGGCTCCTTTCCGTCCTTACATCCTATGTATCCAATAAATTTCCATTTTCCAACACTGTTTTTACTCAGTGTCGTATAATATTTGATGTCGACCGTTTTTGTAATTGTTATTGTTTGTTCTTTCCTATCGTAAAAAATTGGGAACCCATGTTAGCAAGCGTTGTTTTTGCATCTGCAGTTCCATTTTTAATTTAAATATTGGTCGTCCCTTGTGTAAATTAGCCGGCTCTTCTTCGGTCTCTGCGCATAAATGCGCGTTCTTAGATTTCATTTCCGTCGCCGTTTTTCTTTATATTTCTCGTACATAATCCAACATTGTGATGCGTATCATACCAGCTGTGCGACCAACTGGTGTGTATAAAAAACCCTTCAGCTTAAGCGGCATTTTTTGACCGCAAAATATTGCGAAATTTTCGTACCACTTATAACACCCTACACTGATTCTATGTGCGACATCGTCCTCACAATTTTCTTATTGTTTAACGATAGAGGCAAAATATATAAATTTTTCGCACTTTCGCACTCTTTCCAAATAGATGTATGGAATGTGTTTGGAAGAATGGTAGTTAGATCCGAATACGATTACGAATTATAATCTTCTAAGGCGTTTATCCAATTCAAGAGTTACTTGAAGTGCTGTCATGTCGTTACGATCGCACTATCCTCAACGAAAAGATTTTGTTTCGACCCAATGGAGTGCTGATTCAATAAAAAATTTTGCTCGATATTAAAAATCAACGGACCTTGCCCCGTGCCTTGGTGTACTCCAATTTTACTTCAAATTCTTATATACATACTTGTATACCTATGACAAGACCTCTTGCGACTCTGTCGAATGCTTTTTCCAAAAGTTTATGAAAACGATATGCAAACCTTGCAAACCTTGCGAAGTTTCTCGATGATTCTCTATAATTAATGTAAACTACTTCCCAAAACAAAAAAAAACCTCCTTGTGCGGATCATTGCAAGATCCTTATATTGATAGAGTAGTAAAAATCTTCCATCAACATTCTATACAGTCGTGTGGTTCTGCTGGAATGTCAATAGAAAAAACTTCGTCGTCTACTTCGCTTGTTAGAAAGCAGTGGGCTTATTGTTAATTTTCGCTGTGGTTAACAGTCTCTATTTTTATATCTGCCTCACTGACCGCGGCACTGTCATCTCTATAGACCCCCGTGCGTTATACACTTTTGGTGCCATGACGAATCCTCTTCTGTTCTATGCCATAGACATAGGAATATCTGTGCCTCAGCAATATCTAAAACCTTCAGTAACTGCTGGAGATCCTCGTCCTCGTCTAGTGATAGAATAATGAGATGAACTACAAAACAGGGCCTAAGCAAAGCCCGAACGGTGTTTTGGAAAACTCATATTACCCCATATGTGCTAAAGGACCATCTATTTGGACGTGAAAAAAAGAACATTTGAAATCAATGATTGAAACCACTTGATCATTCCGTAGAGCCAAAGCATCTCAGCTTGAAAAATCACTATTGCTGGTCTGAATTATGTCATTCTTTAATCACACATTAATTCGTTCATCCATAAAACTTTTCTCCTTGAGGCAAATTATCTAGGGTCTAGTATGCACGATATAAGTATCAGCTGCTCGTTGCTAATTTTTTGTTTGTTTGAATATTTTTAATAGGATTTTTTGATAACTTATGGTCGTTAATCTGTCGCTACTTTAACGTCGCTTATACAACCGCTACCGCGCTAGCTTAACGTCGCTTATACAACCCTTCGGTTTTGATGGTGAACTCCTCTATTTTTTTACTTCAGCCTTTACTAGCATTAGATAAATTTTGCTTCATTCTTCAAGATTCTGGGTTCCATAAATAATATATTCACTGCAGCGATCTCCTCCACGATTCCGTGGAGTGCAATATCAGTATTCTACTCAGCCAGTGATGTTGCTTACGAGGTTCGACGGTTGTCCGTAAGGGCCGCGCAATGTGTTTGAATAAGTGACTGACTACCCTTCTCAATTTCTTCTCCGCAGATGGTAACGTCCGAATAAAAGTAAGCATTCTTCACATCTCAACTTCATGAAGAGTTCGATGGGGATATCTGGGACTATATTCTCTTTCGGTATGATATGGAGTTGTCCGAGAATAGAGAATAGAATCACTATAGAGTGATGCGGGTGTGTTCCACGGAACGTCGAGGATTTAGATGTGTTTTACGTCCGCTTGTTTGGGTCGAGCATTTCGTGTTCAGCCAGCCGTCTAGCACCATGATTATTGTTGAAGACGCTTATTTTGCACAGATTTTCGAAGCTCCGAGCTTTCACGGATTTTACCAGAATCTAGTCCCTGTTGAACCTAAGACGAATGTCAATTGTTTACAGGATTGCAGTTCTCCACAGCAAACCTTTTTCAGTTGTTCTCTATTTATCCGCTTCGTAACAATTTAATTTGCCGTCTTGCTTAATTCGAGTTTCCAGACAGTAATTTGCCTCTTCAAGATCTCGTTAGGTGAAAACTTCATATAGTATGTAGTTGATATAGTTTTTCTTTATTAGATGCTAAAGGAAATCAAATATTATCAACATAAAGTGGAATAAAACCTTGTCATCGTACACGTATGCATATGCATGGTCTGTTACGAATAATCTAATTTTTATTAGCGTTTTGTCAATCCCGGTGTTCTATTGGCATTCAGGCTACCGTATTCCGTACAAGAGCTTGTTCAGCTAGCAGATCTTTTCGGATCCTGCTCGCTGATGCTTCAGTAGGTCGCTAGCTTTCCTTCGAAAATTTTGATCGTAGTCACTGTTTGGCATGTACTCGTAAATATGTTCTTTGGTTCTTTAGGTACGAGTATATTGACGTGATGTTCAATTTAGATATTCTTATGTTTCGCTTATTAGTCTTCTCACAGATAAAATTTCTGGAAGTGAAAGAAATTGAACACCCCTTCTCATGTGAACTTTTTATTTGAAACGGGACATGCACTCTGACGTCACTATGCTTGCCAATATAATCGACGATCACTGATTTGGCTGAATCCAATCCCCACCTAACATTTATGTATTGAGAATCAAGCAGCGATCAGGTCCCTAATTTCGAACACTGTTA
This sequence comes from Volucella zonaria, assembly GCA_963966105.1. Taxonomy (NCBI): domain Eukaryota; kingdom Metazoa; phylum Arthropoda; class Insecta; order Diptera; family Syrphidae; genus Volucella; species Volucella zonaria. The sequence goes on from OZ014531.1 coordinate 133,518,776, forward strand.
AATAAAGGGTGGTAATGGACTACAGTGTATCTCACAACGAAATGGCTCAGAAACACAATATCAAACTCAAGGAACTGCATCGTAGAATAACTGACCAAAACGGAAAAATCGGACCTAGGCAACAAATAGTTTAAGGGCACCTAAACGAGGTCTAACATCACGTAAAACGATTTGGGAAATATAGCTACTACGCCGCTACCATCTAACCTAGCCTAACGTAAGCACCTCAACTCTGCGCGAATTAAAGCAGTTCGATGTAGATTCATTTGTTTTGGATTATTCCTGTTTAGATTAGGTACCTAAATCTTCAACACCCTCAAAAACGATGAGAAATTGCTAGCGTGCTTTTGTTAATCTGTTGCTAACTGGCCGATTTGACTGTCTTGCACTCAGTTTTCACCACAATAAAAAAGGCTTGCAACAAACTTTTAAAGAATATGCGAAACAAAATACGAACTATGAGCAGTATGTTTAGTGAGGTAGATTTCAACATCGAAACAAATATGGAATTCTAATTCCCTTCTTTAAGCTTCGGAAGTTTTCGCACTGAGTCACAGCCTATAGTTTAGAGATAAAGAAAATTGTTTCGTTTGTTTTACGTTTAAAATTTAAACTTTGATTTCAATTTCTAATTTCACAATGGGGCTTGGCATCACTTATGGCCACATGGCAAACAATCTCTCAACTTTCGCTGTCAGTTTGCTTCAAAACAAATGAGAGTGATGCCACTTCTAACAGCATAGGGAACTTACATTGCAGTAGTTATAATTGTGATGGCAAACAAATATCCACCCTTACCCTCTTAAATTAACCAGACGCACACTCAGAACCAATTTCAATATTTAATCATATCATTGGGCGATAACTGTTTTATCTATAAAAAAACATTTAATAAAACCCCCGGCTTACGCGCTTTTATTGTATACCATAAAAGTACTGCATTATTTACAACATGTAATTCGATAAAGTGGCAGTACTCCCATCGACTATTGTTTGATAGGCTGTCAGCACATTCCCTACAAAGTGGTTCAGTTCAGTTGATAAAGTGCGGTTCGACGTTCAGCTGTGGTTGTCACTACCTTTGTTTACGGCGAGTGCACGATCGTTAGATATGCGTATTTATCCGCGCCAGCGGTAATATTTTGTTTTTTTGTATTCCTTATTTTTCAAGTTCGTCGGAAAAGAACGGTTAAAAGTGCCACAATGAAATAAATTACAATAGTGTTCCATTCTCCCAAAGATACCTCCCATTTTATTTGTGTTCATTCGTTTGTGCTGGGTCGTTGGTTCGTAAAAGGGTTAAACCCATTGTTAGCCTGGATTTTGTAGATTTACCTTTAATTGCCTTAAGAGTTTTAAGTGTTTTTTTTTTTTCTCAATCTCCGTGTGGTCGAGTGCAACGATGCAAGAACGAGGTGAATCGCAGGCTCTGTACCATCAGGCGAAAGTCGATATCGTTTATGAAGACGTTGTTCCACAAACAAAGGTAAATGGTAGCTAGCTCCATATGGAAGAACAACAAGTACACGCGTACAAGTAGATACAGTCTGCTTAGTGTAGGACTCTGCATAATTAAGAGAATAGTCGATAAACCCGTTGACCTTGTTATTTTGCCTACCACAATCACCACAGTGTTGGGTTTTGGTTTTAATCAGTTTAACATTATTTTAATTAATGTGAAACCTTTGATCCTTGCGATTTCATTATGTCCATATCCCTTCCTTTTCATTTCCCTCCAATGATCTCTCCCAATTCAGAACTTGTCACTCATGTTCGCAATCTCTGCTAATGAGAATTGACTACAAAAGAAGAGGAAAGCTGACGTCTTTCTCGTTTTAGAAGCAAGAATGGGGAAAGTTGCTAACGCTGGTCGGGTATGCAGCCACTTGGGGATCTGCTGTGCCTGTTGGATATTGCATTGGAGTCATCAACAGTCCCGCATCGGTAAGACAATTTTCGGTAAATCGCGCATTGTATTCGTCGTCACAATTCTTTTCTCTTCTTTGCAGTACATGCGAGATTGGTGCAATGAGACGCTGATAGAACGCTTTGATTCACACCTAAGCTCTGGAGGCTTGGAAATTCTTTGGTCAGCGATTGTGTCGATTTTTCTGGTCGGTGGAGCTGTTGGATCGCTGGGCGGCGCCTGGGCTGCTGACAAGTTTGGCAGGTACGTTTTCATGACTCGACATCATAACCTAATCCACATAATCAAATAAATTTCGAGCTAATATGATTCTTATCACGTTGAAATGAGGTAACATAGATATTTGCGGCTCGCAGGAGGGAGTCAAGTTCATGAGAAATTTCGTGGTAATATTTTAATTACTAGCTGCTGTGTGATCACTATCAATCGGGGTAGTTACATGAATTGTAACTGAGAGATTACCAGCTTTAGAAATGTTGACTTGCATTAAAGCAGATAAATGCTAATAAGTCTCGGGAGGAGGACGTGGTGACCTACTTAATTGCTACAATTATTCTTCGTAATTGTATGCATAACAAATCGCGCGCATTTTAGGTAGTACCCTTACCCTAAAGATGACTGATAAAATTTGGTTCTAGATTAAGGTATTATCTCCGTATAAAACGTTCGCTTTGTGGTCTCGTGCACTTGGTAGATTTAATATGGTTTTAGAAAATACAGTGATTTTAACAAGAAGCGAGTGGTTTAAAGGTTTAAAAGAAAACTATCACTTGACTTAGGAAAGTGCTCAATATATTATCCAGTTTCTTCTCTTCCCAATTATCGTCTCACACCTTTGTCGGCTGCTTACATCCAATTATACCGCATAACCCTGCGGTACTTAGCACCAAACTCTTTTTAAAAGCGCTTTAGGCTGTTTTATTGTTCTTACGATCTGGAGACTGAGATGGTCATTTCAACACAATTCGGATCGGTGTCCTCTTCTAGAAGCCTATCACGATTTCCACTTCACTTCTGAACAGCATTTCAGCGGATGTCAATGAATCTTTTTCGTGCAGCTGGATAATTTTTTAATCATCGAGATTGCCAATGAAGGTCATACATTTTCAGAATCCCTCCCCACACAGCACTTTTACTGTTCATTGGACCACGGTTTCGCCATATACAGTTCACATACGTCTCAAGAGATTTTTAAAAAAAGCACGCCTTTGAAGTGGTCTTTGACTTTCCCCGTTCAGGTAAATCGTCAACGTTTCCATGTTCGTTTCATACGCTTTCTCACAAAACTCTGACTCTCAGAGTTGCTTTGCTGTAGCTGCAACGAATAATTTTGGTCCCCGTAGATCAGCAACAAGACGCACAACTTTAAACAGAGCCTTATGTAGAGCACTGATTACCGAATACGTCTTGTAAAAACGAGATGCATCTGAAGTAGAATATTACTGCGCATTAGAGGCAAAATACTTCTAACGTCTTATCGTCTGCCACTAATGGATTAATTTTTATGAGCCACACACTCTTGCCAAATACGCTGTATCTACTTAAGTAGACAATGAATGCTCTACCGATTGGAAGTGTAAATGTTTGGACAAGTAAATACGAAACGGATTTTAAGACATTTTGCCAGTGCTCGTGCTTTTCTCGACATCTTGCCTACGTCAATACCTTAGTGTCCTACAATTCTACAATATTATTTCCATGACGGATGTATTGCATGGATGGACCGAGTAGTCCATCGTGTCTCATGTCTTAATGCCTATGAGTCTTGAAATAGGAAATAGGTCAACTTTAAAGGAAATTTGAGAATGAGATGGGTTTTATGGCTGGCATATCCTTAACTTATAGCGGTGCTGGTATAAATGGATACTCCCAGGTCTCACTGTAATCTGTAGTAGTTTCTGTAAGGATTCTTATACTTTGCTAGGGCGCCTTTGAAAAAATGTTTATGTATGCATATCGTTTCCAATTTTATTTTTTTTTATTGTTGCTTATATTACTCGTATCTCAAACGCAGCTATACGGTCACGGCTAACATAACATTGTCGGAATTTGTTCCCCTATTTGTCGAAAAACACCGAAGATGAGCCTGCGCAACAACATTTAACAAGAATGGGCGATATCTATATGCACAAATGGGTTCACTCATGTGGAAACTACGTGGGGCAAAGGATGCATTCGAATGTAGAATGGTACGGCACCATAACAGTGAACGCTTTAGTGGTGGGCACTTTTTTCGCATTTCGGAGTAGTGTTCCCGGAGCGAATAGAAATACTTAAAGTATAGAAATGGATAAAAGTTTTAAACTATTAGAAAACGTATGTATCCTTGCAATGTAATAATAATCAACGAAAACGCACAAAATGGATAATTATGGACGGAAGAAAATAAGGGCTGAGTTGCTTTCTTAAGCTATCAACAAATTTTTAGAAAACTGATATTGAAACTTGAAATATTAGGTCTGTTTGGTTACTTTTTGTGGTGAAATGGGTAAAAGCTGTCAAAATTCAAAGATGGCAGAAAATTCGCTCAGAGAGAGAGAGAAACTTGCAAGAAAGTAAACAAACGCAGTAAACCACATTTGTGTATAAAACGTCAAAAGTCAAGTCAAAACACCAATCACAAGAAATAACAACAAATCAAATAAATTCTTTCGCAGAATAGCTGTTTTCTTTGACAGTTGTTACACAGCTTACCCACAGAAATTTATGAGGCAGAAAATTGCAACTATTTCAATGGAGGGGAAATGTTTATCTCTCTCATCGGTTCTCTTTGTTGCAACTTTTTGGAGTAAACAAACAGGAATTTGTAAAAAGTTGTACGAATTTGTACAAATTTGTATGATATTTCAAGTTAACAAACAGACCTATTAATACAGATTACAGTGAGCTAACAGACAGTGATCTTATGATCAGAGTTTCAAAGGAAGAAATGCTACCATTAAAAAAAAAGGCTTTTGAACTAAGAACTGGAATTCCAGGAAATACGTTATTTAATAAGCAAGAGTGGTACCTAGCACCTAACATCTATGCTGGAGCAACGCGAAACAGCAAATAAAAGATTGTAAAAATAGAAGAAATCACTTGCGAATCGACACCGACTTTTAATGAAAGAAACAAAGAAAAACGAATTAAAACCGACATCGATCGAGAAAATAAACTAACGCTAGGTACGAAAGAAAACAGGCCAGTTCTGGGTGGTTAAGTTGCACGAATTTGGCTACCAAATGTCATAAACTAAATGAAAAAAAAAAAAACGCACTAAGAATGCGTACCTATTTCGAAGACATGAGAGGTGCAAGAACTCTTCTTGACATTTCGAAAGGCCTGCTCTAAGTAAATAATAAATTTGATGGGGGAAGAACGAAACAAAAAGACTGCTATAGGACCCGAGTTTCAATCCTTGTGGTACTCCATATAATGTTTCCTGACGATTGCTGGAATTTTTATTAATCTTTACTTTAAAACTTCGGTTTTCCAGGTAGCTTGAATCCTCGTATGCCAATCTTTTCCAGTTGCCGAAGTATATTTTGATGACAGCGGGTGTCGAATTCTTTTTCAAAATCAATTAATAGTACGATAATTGGCTGATGCTCCTATTGTTCCAGAAGCCATATTGAATCTTTCCTAAGTACTGGCCTAGCCTAGAACTTCTTCTAGTACTTTATCTACCGCTGGCAAGATGGAAATGAGCCTGAGTTCAGCATGTCGTTTTTTTACCATTTTTGTATATTGGTCTAACTACAGAGGTTTTGAGCATTTCAGGAACTACAATACTGGCGATAGCAACACAACATTTTTCTTAAGGTCCTTTGGTCTTATATCGTCTATTCCTGCAGATTTCTTGTCACTAAGACTGTTCAAAATATTCTGTATTTCTTCAGTGGTAGTTTCTTCCAAGTACATCGAGTTTTGTGAGCTTGTTGTTGAGCTATTGAGGGGTTTTTGGTTTTTATCTGAAGCGATAGCTGATTTGCGAAGTTGTTTTTCGATAGAATATTGTAAAGATTAGGCGGATTTTTCCCTAATACAATATATTGTTGATAAGTTCACATGTTTCTCATGGATGTCCCTTTGGTTTTCGAAATTGTTCTTTGAAATATCGCGATTTTGTAGCATTGATTCTTTTGTTCAAGGCATTTCAAAAATGTTTGTTTGTATTCATTTTCATTTTCATATTCTTAGTTTTTGTATCTTCTTCACATATAGTCGGTGTCGTTCTTTGCAGGTATGCTCAAGTTCCCATGTCATCCAATCGCATTCATTGTTTCTTGTTTGAACTTACCTTGTAGTTGTTGCAGTTTATATAATATTTTTTTAGATTTTTGCGAATTTTTCATAGTACTCATTTGCGGCCGTATTGGTCTAATTCATTCCAGTTAATATTTTGTATTCTTTGTGTCACTTTGCGGTCATAACACATGGGCTGGAAAGTCCGTGCCATTTTATAATAAAACACAAAATTTTTGCAAAATTCAACTATACGAGTAGTTGCCTTCGAGGGCGATACACTGATTGAAACGATTTTTCAATATTTCGATACCAGTTTTGTAGTACGATTTCGGTTTAGCCTCAAAATAGGCCTCTGTTTCGGCGATTCGGTCTTAAATCTCTTTCCGGCGAGCATTCTTTTGAGGTCTGCGAACAGGAAATAGTCGCTGGGGGCTAAATCTGGAGAATACGGTGGGTGGGGAAGCAATTCGTAGCCGAATTCTTTCAATTTTGCCATCGTTTTCATCGACTTGTGACACGGTGCATTGTCTTGATGAAACAGCACTTTCTTTTTCTTCAAATGCGGCCGTTTTTCTGCGATTTCGTCCTTCAAACGCTCCAACAACGCAATGTAATAGTCGCTGTTGATAGTCTGCCCCTTTTGGAGATAGTCGATGAAAATTATTCAATGTGCATCCCAAAATACGGATGCCATAACCTTGCCAGCCGAGGATGAGGTTCGTCGCCTGCTCGCCACTAAGCTGACTACCGACTTGACTCTGGTGTGAAGTGATGCAGCCAAGTTTCATCCATTGCCACATACCGACGCAAAAATTCGGCTTTATTGCGGTTGAATAGCTTTAAACACTCGTCTGAATCATCAACACGTTGTTGTTTTTGGTTGACTGTGAGCAAACGCGGCACCCACTTTGAACACAGCTTTCGCATGTCCAAATATTCGTGTATGATATATCCAACACGCTCTTTTGATATCTTCAGAGCCTCAGCTATCTCGATCAACTTCACTTTACGGTCATTCGTAATCATTTTGTGGACTTTTTTGATGTTTTCATCTGAAACAGCCTCTTTTGGACGTCCACTGCGTTCATCATCTTCGGTGCTTGTATGACAACTTTTAAATTTTTCAATCCACTTGCGAATGGTTCGTTCGCCCGGTGCACACTTATCAAGCCATTTCTTTGCATCGGCTGCATTTTTTCCCATCAAAAAGCAATGATAAATCAACAGACGCAATTGCTTTGAATCCATTTTTTTCACAATAACAAAAGTTGCTTCACTCACAACGCTATATCTCGAGAACTAATCGTCCGACAACTGTCAAATTTATACACGTATCTTTTGAAGGTTGGTACTAATTGAAAATGGTATGGATTTAATTCAAGTGGTGCCCTCTCTTGGAAACGGCACGGGCTTTTTAGCCCATGTCTTATATGGTATATCTGTATGTCATTTTATGTCTATCTTCTGTGTTTTTTTGCATAATAGTATTACAGTATATGACATGGTGCTCAGATATACGTGGCTCTCTAACCGCAGACTCTACTTTTGAGCCTTTGAAATGCACTAGGCTGTGGCTTATCAAAGCGCTGGTATTACGAGCAAGATCAATCCTTGTGTCAGATTTTATGACGTTGCAAAGTCCCTTTAACGCTATCATTGACAGGTAATTCCTCGTATAGGTCTCATTTAAGTCCTGGATATTAACGATCATATCTTTTATTCTGTTGACTATGTCAATGCTTGATGAGAGTTCTTCTATAAATCCATTTATGTTTAAATTAGGTGGTCGGTAGACATAGATCATACTGGCGGCATAGTATCAGACTCTCGCGAAAGCTGTTTTCTGGCTCGAAACTTTCTAATCCATCTTCAAAACCGTAGATAATATCATTTCTTAAAATGTTAATTTTGCAGCTGCTATTTAAACAGTAATATTTCCGCTCACTCATTTTATCAAAAATAGAGGAAAAACCTCGCTTCTAAAAGAATTGCTTACAACATTGAAAAGTTGTAAGTAAGTGCTTACAAGTGGCTTCCTTCTGATTATAAAGAATTAACGCTTAGAGACTGCATGCTCTAGAAACGCTTGTCATATTGTTTGTCTATGCCTGTTTTCGTTATGTCTGCATCTATTGCCCATCCCACTGCAGTGATGAAATCGAGTGTAGGTTTGTAGGTTTGCAGTGATTTCGTCTTTGATTTTGTTTTGCTATTATTTTTTGTTTAAATTTCTTTGACTTACTAACACATACATGAGCTTTTAAATAACACTTGTGTAAACAAATTCATACTTAAATATTTAGTTCGTATCAATACTCACAATTTTACTCAAAATCGTAAATATATATTAATCTAATTCAAGAATTTATAATATAAACTATAAATTAAAGCTAAGGCGTAGAAGAAATTTCAATAAACATCAATGCAAATTTCTAAATTTCATTTCTAAGTTGTTCAAAAACAATTTTAGGCATAGATTTTGTATAGATATTAGCTAGTTGTTCTTCTGACTTTACATATTTTACTTTAAACAGGTTTCCTTCTGTGGCACTTTACGCTAATATGTTTAGATTTGTTATCGAACTCTGGTTTTTGATTAATTTAATTGCGTTTTGATTGTCTATATAGAGTGTATACAACTTTTTCATATCAGGCATCAGTCCACGCAAAAGTTGATCCAGCCAAACCAGGTGTCCTACAGTCTGACTCGCAAACAAATTTACGTTTAGGACTTTTTTTTTTAAAAATATACCGTAATTTGGTGTCCCTTTTAGTACCGAAGAATTCTCTTCAGTGCTCTTACATGATGCTTTTCCGGTTTTTCCATGAATCTGCTCACGTAATTCAGAACAAAACAAATATCTAGCTACGGGGACCATAGCCAAATACATTAAACTGCCAACTACTTTTCGGAACGGAAATGCCTTAGACTGAACGTTTCCTTTTTCCAACTTTTGACTGTAATTATGCAGTGTGGCTACCGCTTTGCACTCAGTCATATTAAATCTCCGTAAAACTCTAGATATGTCCGCTTTGTCGAATATTTATCCCCTGCTATGCATCCTAATCGATCTCAATTCCCAAGAAGTTTGTCTCCAGTATATTTACTTGAATTTCTCGTTTTATGCACGCTATAGGAGGCATCACAAGTTCTTCGCTTGAAGTCGCTGTGAACCCATCATCAATATATACAGCGAGAAACATTTTCTGGCCATGGTTTTTATAAATGAAAACTCAAGGATCAGCTTTACTTATTTGCAGTTCAAAGTCGTTCAGAAATGACGTAAATCTTTGCTTCCAATACCTTGATGAGTATACTTCCCGCTTCCATCATCGAAACCTTTTATTTGTTCCATGTATTGGAGACACTTTCTTTTAGTTCTCCATATAAAAAAAAAAACAGTTTTGATGTCGAATCGAACCTCACAACTACCCTGAAAGTTTCTAGAAAATCTTCTCCTATCCTTTAGTCAAAACCAAGCGCAACTAGTCTTGCCTTATGCTTCGCAATGGTTCCATCCGCCTTGAACTTTGTTCTATACACCCAACGACATCCAATGACGTTTTGATTTTCTTGGCAATTTACCAGCTCTCATGTGTTATTCTCTGACAAGGATTTGTACTCCACCTCCATTGCAGCAATCCAAAACTTTTTTATTTCTGGATACAGCTGCCCCGTAAGAATACGTCAATGGGTCAATTACTTCTGTGCCAAAAAGCGTGATAGTTATGAGAGTTATAAGCGTATTCACCATTTTTTTGTTTTTTTCACTCCGCATTAACTGATGTGAGTTTGTTGGTTCGCAGTTCCCCGTTTCTGGGACTGCTGCCGTCTCACCATTTTCTTCCGCACTGCTGTAGTCTTCATCCGATGTGGGGTCCTTCTTAGGTGTTGCAGTTGAGTTATTATTAACGAAATTCAAATCTGATGAGATTAGTTCACACTTTTTTGAATTATGCACTTTTTCGTTGAATTTAATATCTCTGGTCGTGTATACCTTTCTGATATTGGAACTCCATACTCTGTAGCCCTTAACATCCTCAGAATAACGAACAAAAATACATTTTTCACTTTTAACATCCTATTTCTTGCGCTTTTCTTTTGGAACATGGACGTAAACGACACTTGCAAAAACGTTGAAATGATGAATGCTTGGTTTGTATTGACACCATAATTCGTGGGGTGTTTTATTTGCAACTGAACTATTTCCAGTTTTGTTCAATATGTACACTGCTGTATTTACAGCTTCAGTCCAGAAACGTTTTTCCGTACTACTAGATTGCAATATGCGTTTGACCAACTCCGTAATAGTCCGGTTTTCCATTTCTATTGATCCGTTTTGTTCAAGGCAGTAATATACGCTTTTTTTTTTTGATGCCGAATACCCTCTTTCGCGAAAATTTACTGGACTTGTTTGTTTATAAACTCCGTCCCGTTGTCACTTCGAAATATTTTAACTACGAGTTTGATATTTGTTTTATCACTCGTAAAATGCGACTAGGTACCTCAGACTTGTTTTTTAAAAAATCAACAAATCCTAAGTAAGAAAAGTCATCTTTGAACAACAAAAAGTACACTGACCCACCAATCGATTTCACCTCCATTGGTCCACACACATCCATATGTATTAGTTCACCACACTTTGTCGTTTGTGATTCACTGCCTTTAATGTTGTTTCCCATAGATACACGATTCACACGATAGATTTTGTTCATCTTCATATTTTATGTTGATAACAGACAAAATCTTTTTTACTTGAGCTGTATTTTGGTGCCTCAATCCCTCATTCTAAACGAATTTTTATTTACCGATGAACACGAAGCAACATAACTTTCTTCAACGGGCGTGTGTTCTCCTCGTTACCACTGGCGATGTTAACCATTAGCATCATGCGAAAAAGATATTCTCACGCGCTCCTACTACAACGACTTTACCATTTTTTGTGAGCTTGCAGATTTTATTGTTGCACTGAAATACGAGTAGATAACGTTTATCCGTTGCTTTGGTACCGGAATACAAGTTGAGGTGAATTTTAGGAACGTATAAACCATCATTTAAGTGTTTGTTTTTCCACACTCTACCGTGAAACACTTACAATTGCATTAATTATTTCTCCACTACTAACCCGCACTTAAGAGGGTAGTCCCACGAGTACCCGATCTGACGTATAGATGGCGGTTGTTGTTTAAAAAGAATTAGAATTGGAGAAAGTACCAACCTTATAAAGCTTAAATTTGAAGTTTGACGACGCCATGTTGTTTATATTTTATTCGGCGGCCATCAATAGTGAACGATCTCAATATGGAAAAAAGGCCTCAATCCAACCAACATCAAAACGAAATTGGATTCTACTCTGGGGGAGTCTGCTTCTTCGTTTACAATGTTAAAATATTGGGTGGCAGAGTTCAAGCGAGGCCGTACGAGTTTCCAAGACGAACATCGCAGTGGCCGATCAAATGAGGCGAGTTCACCAAAAATGTTGAATAAGATCCACAAGATGGTATTGGATGATCGTCGACTGAAAGTGCGTGAAATAGCAGATATGATAGTCATTTCAAAAAGCGCTGTACATCGCATGTTGACTGAAAAATTGGACATGAGAAAGCTGTGCGCAAGATGGGTACCGCGATTACTGACAATGGAACATAACCAGTGTCGTCCTGAGGCTGTTTCAATTGAGTGTTTGGTGAAGTTTTACAGCAATAAAGGCGAGTTTTTGCGTCGATTCATAACCATGCATGAAACATGGGTTCATCACTTCACACCCGAGATGAAGAAACAATCCAAACAATGCAAAGGGGAGAATCGGCTCCAAACAAGGCGAAGACAGTTCCATCTGCAGGCAAGGTCATGGCGTCAGTTATTTGGGATGCGGGTGGCCGTGGCTCAAGTGGTAGCGGACTGGCTTCCAAATCGGAAGGTTCGGTATTCGATTCCCATCCTCGCCCGAATGACATATCATCGATTTTTTCAGTTAATGAAAATCAAGTAAGACGAGTAGTTGACTAGAAATCAACATCAAGCCAATTTCCACTAAGAATTTAGTCTCCCCATTAAATGTTGGATGCCAGCCATGGAGCGAAATAACTACTGAGCCCAACCATCTTTCTTTCTTTCTCTATCCCATTTTCGAAAAAACTTAACACATGCTGAGGCATTATAAGTGTATTCATACCCACTTGAGTGTTAAGTTCTTTTAAGAAAAGAAGAAAGAAGAAATGCGCGTGGGATAATTTTCATTGATTATCTTCAGAAAGGAAAAACCATCAACGGGGTTTATTATGCGAACTTATTGCATCGTTTGAAAGATGGAATCAAGAAAAAAACAGCCGCATTTGGCGAAGAAATTCGTTTTGTTTCATCAAGACAATGCACCAGTTCACTCATCCGTCATCGTTATGGCCAAAGCAATGAGTTTAAGTTGGAATTGCTTCCTCATGCACCTTATTCAGCAGATTTAGCCCCCTCGGATTATTTTCTATTTGCTCTGTGGTAAAAGATTAGCCAACAGTAAAGAGGTGGAATCTGCGGTTTAGGGTTATTTCAAAGAACTCGACGATTCTCATTATGAACAGGGTATCGAAGCTACGAAGCATCGCTGGAAAAAGTGTATTGAACTAAAAGGAGACTACGTAGAGAAATGAACATATTTTTCCCCAATTTTTTTGTGTTTTCTTTGTTAGGTCGGGTACTTCTGAGATTACCCTCGTAAGTATATTGTTTATTTAAACTGTTTGAAAGTGACAAACCACTGTCGCCTGTTTGTCATGTGATCGCTGGCTCCGATATCAAAAAACCAATCAGTGCTATTATGCACTAAGAACATAGCTTCGGCAATAAGAGCATCGCTTTCTTTGTCTGTGTTCTACGATTTTGACGACGCTGAAGCTGTCCTATTCTTACCTTTTTTTGTGCAGTCTTTCTTCCAATGGCCTCTCTCTCCACAAGAAAACCATTTTCCAAGTTTTTTCCTTTTTACGTATGTAGTCGGTTTTCTTCCCTCCGTGCAAAGTGTGCCTCTCCTGCCGACGGTCCTTCTTGCATCATAAAGCGGTTTTCTTCAACTATCAACCTTGACATTAATATATCCAATATTCGTTCCTTTACCGCCGTGGACTCCCATGCACTATCAGAATGATTATATTCAGCAGGTAAAGCCATGAGGATTTTAGCTTCGATATGTAGCATACGCTGGTTTTATCTGCTTTCATGTTTATACTGTAAAATTTTTTGCTGCAGCAAATGAATGCTTGACGAAGATTTTAGTTCATATGCGCTACACAACTTACTTCACATTTCATTAGATGTATCACAATTCATAATTTGTAAAAGAGGTTGTCAGCTGGTTGCAATGACCTTTTGCGCTTTACAGTCGTTTTAAGTCCACTATATTGCTTTGTCAGCTTCCGTTGGTTTTGGTGTTTTGCCATTGACTATATCAAAAAGTTCGCTGGCGTTTAGGATTACCCGAATTTGAAATGTCGAAACATCTCCATCTCAAACGATTCTTGCGCGTGACACGGTTTGTTCTATGGAATTTTCTTATTTATTCGACCACGAGACGCGATTAAAAAATGTTCGTCAAACTGTACGTAACGCTTTTATCTATTTAAGTTCTTCTGGGCCCATAACCTTTTGCATAAAACAAGTAAAATATGAGCAACTGGAGTAATTATACAATGGGTATTTATTAGACGGCGGTTCAAAGAAGAATGAATAGATATAAGGCTGTAAGGTTTAAATTCGCCTGACTTACAAATACATGCACAAGCTCTTAAATAACATTTGAGTAAACCAATTCATACATAAATATTTAGTTCATGTCAATAGTAATATTAATTTCGTGGTGCTTAATGCTTGTGAACTCAACTGTTTTAGTCATTTTATCTCTTTTAATTCATTTTTTATAAATTAAGGTGGTTGTTGTCTCGATGAGTCATCTTTTGAACTTTGTGCCTCTTGGGGGTGTGGGGATTCTGCTGACCTTGTTCTTTTTGCCATTTGGATATCTTCATCACGTCTGACTTTTGCTCGGTGAGATCGACATTTTCATGCATTTTTTGTTTGATCTATACTTCGTAAACGATACAGTTGAGCACTCAAAATGGAATTGACTTTTGCATGCCGAGCAAATTGTGTATTCTCCATCGGTTGGAAGGGGATCGTTACACCTCGAATATTTAGGCATATTGCGTTCTCTCTGTTGTCTCAAATAACGAGTTTGTATAAATACCTGTATTTATTTAGTTGTTTTGATTATTATGAATTAAATGACAAAACACAGCAGAGCAGATAATTCTAAGTCTTTTTATGTATAATAAATTTGATTTTAACTGGAGACGCAATGAAAAAGGTCTTTTGCTCACAATTGTCACTCACAATCTCTATCTATTGGAGGTAGAGCTTTCTTTTTTCGCTGTATAAATAGAAAGCCGTCACGTGAAAGTAGGATTTACAACTGATGCACGCAGGGTTGGCATATGATAACAGATCTCATCTATAAATTTCGGAAATTTTCTATGGAACTGTACCGTTCCATAATTCCATAAAATTCCCGTTCAGTCGCGGCAACAATGTGAAATGTGCCTTCCGAGATGTGTATGCGCAACATAATCAAAAAATTCCAAGAGACAAGGTGTGAAAACGTCGAAATGGAAAATACTCGTATCGCCGCAGTAAAGGAAAGTGTCCAAAACAACCCAGACACCTCCATTCGTTACCGTTCTCAAGATCTCTCCACAGTCCCGAATTTTGACCGAAGGGCATGGCTCTTCATGTATACAAGATCCATTTAACGCATGAATTGAAGCCGGCCGACCACCAGCAGCGCCGAACGTTCTGGCATTGGGTCCTGAAAAACATGCATGCTCACAATGATTTTTGCAAGAAAATCGTGCTTTCGGATGAGGCCCAGTTCAAAATTGCGGTAGCTACGAGCGATTTAGGAAATGCCAATGCACCCAGAACGAGTAACTGTTTGGTGCGGTTTATGGACCAGAAGTGTCATAGTGGTGTACTTTTTCGAAAATAAGGTCGGAAAGGCCATTACGGTCAATGGAGCGCACTACTGAGACATGATAACATTTTTTTTTGTGGTCGGATATGGATACGGACGACCTCTACTTTGATAGTGTCGCGAAACAATCAAGTTATTCCGCACGAAGTTTCTTGGCCGCGTAATTTCACATTTCAGGGACACCCATTGACCGCCAAGGCCGTGCGACTTAACACCGTTAGATTTCTATATTTGAGGCTATGTTAAAAGGAAGGTCTACGTCAAACATCCGCAACCAATTACAACTCTAAAAGTGCACATTGACGCCGCCAAATATGTGAAAGACTGATTGAAAATTTCGAGAAAAGCGTGAGGGTATGCAAGCAGAGTCAAGGCGGTCATTTGGAAGGTATTGTGTTCCATACATAATCCCCATGTGTCTACTTTAGAAAGCATTAAAGATTTCATAGATATCTCAACAATTGCTGCGTTATTAAAAAAACAAATCCTATACTTCTTGCTGAAACGCCCTTTACAAAGAAATTCTTGTCAGGGGCCCGTAAACCATCAAGAAAACTGCGATGACTACTAGATGGAGTGAAAAGTCACCTCCTTGAAAATTAAAATTTTTTTTTTTAAAATGTTTTTTTATATTATTCAATATAGTCGTCTTTTAGTTTGATACACTTATTCCAGCGATTTTCCAACTTCTTGATCCCGTCCGAAAAGTAATTTTCCTCCGTGGCGTCGATGATTTCCTCGCGTGAGCTGAATTTTTTATTGATGAGCCATCTTTTAAGGTTTGGGAGATAATAGTCCGAGGGATCCAAATCCAGTTACCAATCGACGCTAAAAGTCCGCCCGATTCCGCATCAGCAAGTCCAAACACTCTTTCAAAGTGCTCTCGCCTTCGTGTTTTTGGTCATTCGCGGCGCCCAGCGGCAGGATAACTTTTTCATATGCAGAATAATGCCCAAAATATGGCGTGTGGGCTCAGTACTAATCTTTGTGGTATCTGCTAGCTCGCGCACCTTCACTTTCCGGTCAGCCAACACCATTTCATGTATTTTTTTGACATTGTCCTCTGTAACCGCATCGGAGGGCCTGCCGCTGCGGACTTGATCGGTCGTGGAGTTGCGGCCACCACGAAACTCTCGAAACCAATATTTGAACATGTAATCTGACGGAGCATTAGCCCCATAATATTTATGAAACTTTTCTTTTGTTTCCTTCGCCGTTTTGCCTCTCAAAAAATAATGTTTTATGAGAGAACGAAAATTGTTTTTGTCCATACTCAACATGATGCCAAACACGTCAACAACAATCAGCTGTCAAAACAAAACTAAAGACAGTATCGCACTGAACTTTGGCATGTCTGCCTAAATATGAACGGACTTCAAGGCACCATAACCTTTTTTGCAGTAGCAGCGCATTCTGGCGGTCAAGGAGGTCACTTTTCACTCCATCTAGTATATCGCATACAGATTCATCGACAGTCTTCATGTAAGATACGCATCGTTGTGAACGATGTACGAGAAATATAAAAGACAAACGATATCGATGCAGATAAACATGTTGCGAATGTCAGCGAGTGTAATAAACGTGATCTTGTAATAAGAGCACGCATTAGTAAAAGTCCTCATGTCAAAAAACCAATAAGAGAACAACTCGAGGCTAATCCCACCAACTGGTTTTACTACGGTCATCGAAGGCCGGATCCGAAATCGGATCCAAAAAGCGCAGAAGAAAAATGTTCAAATATTCAAATTCACGTGGAAGAGATTTGTAATGCATGTTTTTATATGCGTTACACGGGTTTATAAAAAGGAAAGTCGTTATTTCAGATGCCGGTTTTGTGTAATCAGTCTGTTTTCCCCAAATCCTTATTCTTGAGCGGGTTGTACCATTTTCCACAGAATATATAGCGCTATTAAGAGTTCTGCCCGTTACTTTACTAGCAATTCTACTGCTTCATTAGCTTCATAAACAAAGTATGTCGCAATCCAATAGAGCATTGCTTTGCTTTTTTTTTGTTTGAGCCAGCATTTCTACTTCTTACAAACGTTAAGATTGACGACGTGGACACGAAGTACTCCTATATCGAGTTCTTTGATATACAGTGAGCCGGTATTCACATCCTTGGGGCAAAAGTACTTTGTTCTTGTTCCAGTTATCCTATACCGATTAACGACTTCTAAACTGTTGCTTAGATGTTTCTAATTCCGCCATCTCTAAGGTTTACTTAGAGTGAAGAGTTTTCAGTGGACAATTCTACATCCCAGTCTCATCCTTTACTATCCTTAGGATAATTCTGCTTGCGCAGTCTGTAGTCACAAGGTCAAAAACCACGTAATGAGACATTTCATTAATCTGGCTTTCAAAAGTCCATTATGGTTGGCCCTTTAAAATGCCCCTGAGGATTTCTTAAGTCAGCTTGATTAGAATCGATCTAAAATGAAAAATTAAGAAAAGGCTTTGGGATCTTAGGACTGCGATCCCTCTTAAGTTAGTGTCTTTCAAACTCAGCAATAAATTCAATTGCCAACTGTCTTTAATATGTGGCACGGTCCTGTTAAAATCACATATCCTCCAATTTATGGAAGAGGCCTCCATTGACTGTAACCGATTAGGCGGCATAATCTCGGAAGAAGTACAGCGCAATGACGGCTTCGTGATGAAAACCACGCAAACCAAGCAGCTTGCATAACCAAATGCAGCAATTTTATTTCAAATCCACATCATGTTCATGCCATTTAACCAAAAATGTGCCTCGTCACTGAGGATGATTTTTCGGTGAAAAGCCGTACATAAAGGTTCTTTGGATTTTGGGCCAAAATTTGCTTTCCTTATAATCACTAAGCTTTATCGCCAACTACTAATCAAAAATGTTTTGCAGCACCACGTTATCTATCATTATCGCACAAATTTCCATGATTTTGTGCACATGTAATGAAAAATGCTGTCGAAAGGGGGTAGAATACGAAAAGTGACAACGTCACAACAAACACTATTTGTGCGTACAACACTAATAACATAGATTGCTTTGTATATATATTTTTATAAATTTCGATTACGAGTATGTGCGTCGTTAAGTTATTTGTTTTAGCGATTAAGTTTTTTTTTTGAAGAACAATCCCTCATAAGAAACAAGTTTTGCTACACTGTGTAAGATCTTCTCCAGTTCTTTCAGAATCAATGGCAGTTCCTCCTTCACGTTTTTCATCACCGGTTCACCTTTCTATAATCGTGGTAAAGCGTGTTTTGTCAAGAAGCTGTCTTTTTTTTCCAAATTTGTGTCCGATCAACTGCTGGTTTCGTTGTCAGATAGTTGTGCCTGGCAAAGAACTATATTTTTCTCTGATAAAGATCTTCGTAAGAACTCGTACCTGAATGTAGACGTTAGAATGTTTATTTATCAATTTAAATCTACCATATTTTATAACCAATTTTATGCTTACGTATGACGCCACTTATTGCAGGGCGATTGGAATTCAGAAAACCCTGTCGTGTCTCTCTGATTATCTTGGTTGTGTTTCCAAGTTACAATTTTCAGCTCTTTGCTGTTAATAATGCTTATATAGTACTTATTTACTCCTGAGACACGGCAATCTTCCACTCTCTTCGATCTCGGGAACATTGTTTTCAGTTGTCCGGACCAAGTGCTCCGATTTCGGCCTTTAGTTTGTAGAGTTCAAGACAATAAGTGCTTTCATAGCGGCTTTGAAGTCGATGAACAATTGGTAAGTCTTGACTGGAAAGTCGTTGGTCTTTTCTAGGGTTTGCCTTTGTTTGAAAATGTTGTCAATAGTAGATTTGCAAGCCCGAAAGCCACTTTGGTACGTGCTAATTAATATGTTGCAGAAGGGTTTGAGACGTTCATACAATATGATGGATAGCATCATATACGTATACTAAACACGAGAAATTCCTTATATTTTGCTGATTCAAATACCCATGCTCTATGTATACTCGTTCACATCTTATGCCACATAGTTAGCATAAATATATCGACAGGGTTTTGTTGAAACTTGCGATCAACTATACTAAGACATTTTTCCACTTCCGACTTTCATCTGGGCTTAATTTCTGTTGCCATTAGTGGTGTTACCAGTGTTTTTTCTCCTCCGAGTGCCGAAAACTGACTTGGAATACGCAAACTTCGCACTAAATTCTGTATCGTTCAAGTATTACCCAGATTTAGATAAGAATACAATATATTGGTTCGTAGCCGCTCCATTGCGTAATCATCGTATTGACCTGGAAATAACTTTCAATTTTCCATAAGAATACATTGTCGAGTTCACTTCCTTTTATTTACTCGTACGTATTCAAATATTGAATATTTATACACACATCCGCGTAAAGCACTTTGTAGCCTCAAAATAGATAACTTAGTTCACTTAACATTGGCAATGCAGGAAAATAGTATACGTACATTTTTGCATAGAATTAATACGTCCGTCTACGCGTAATGTTTCAATTAGAGTGGCAAGTTCTCTAGTGAGGTTATTTACAATATGTAGTATGTACGAGCACATGGGTATCCTTCAGTAATCCGCTAAGTAGTTCGGATGTACTTAAATCACAGTCAATTTTCCTTTTCATATTTCCTTTGTCACTGCGAACAAAAAATCTTTTTACGACGCAAATGCGTCATTAGTAGCAATTTGATGTCGCAATAATATTCACGTAGACTCACCCACACAGCCCTCGTCTAGCACATCGAGTTATTTATAAATAGCCATATTTAGAATAACGACATGTAGAAGACAGAATATTTTGTACCATACATACAGATTCATTTGATAAGTTACAGTGTGCTAAAGTTTGCCTAAAAAAGCTAAAAAGAAATCCCTAATCCAACATAAATTTGGAAGGTGTGTAGAGGAAATATACAAGTAAGCTGCGTCGTCACTTGACTACAGAATTAGATGCTCTGAAACCACAATAAATTATTTATTAACATTGAAATTTCTTATCACGCAGGTAAGAAATGCAAAAGAAACCTACTAAACCTTTCTGTCTATTTTTGTCAATTCAATTTACAATACTAGTCAACTACTACTGTGCGGTGAATACGTTCGCCGAGTACTACGTAAGAGGGTCTGGTAGCGCACTTTCCCGACGCTTGGTCTCACTGTACATGAAACGACAAGGCGATCAACACAGTGAGTGGATACACGCGAACTGTCGCGCTTATATTACAGGGTGAATGACTCGAACTCAAACTTTTTAAAATGCTATAATTTTTTTATTTTTTGATAAATTTTATTGTGCCAAAGCAAAAGATGTTGGAAAATACATCGATTTTCAAATTGCATCAGTAGTTTTCAATATGTCCACCTTTGGCGCGAATAATGGCCTTGAGTCGGCCGAAGAAAGCATCGCACGCTGCACGTAAGTGGCTCTGCGGTATTTTGGCTCATTCCCGACGAAGTACTTGCTTGAGGTGGTCCAAACTTTGGTATTTTTTAGTGCCAACCTTCGCCTTCAAAATACCCCAGACAGAGAAATCCAACGGATTTGCATTCGGAGAGTTTGCAATCCATGAAGAAATGAAGTGTGGAACATTGTTTTTTAAGCAATCTTGGTTGACGCGCGCTTTATGAGACGGTGCCGAGTCTTGTTGAAATGTCCATGGTCTCCGACCGAAATGATTGTTTGCCCAGGGCTTCAATACTGCCTCTAAGACAGTTTCACAGTTTTACGATCGCATTAATTTTGACGCCACGGTCCAAAAATACGAGCGGAGAGCGACCATCGGCGGTTATGGCGGCCCAAACCATCACCATCGGTGCTGCCTGCTATCTGGTGGCCGTCCGAAGGTGTAAATTTTCGAAGGACCTCTCTGGCAAGTAAACTCGGTCATTTTGTTTGTTGACATATTGCTTGATACCAAATGGCGACTCATCGGAAAAAACCAAATTCGGCAACTCACCACTTTCGTGCAAGCGTAGCAACTCCTTCGCTCTTTCGACTCTAACTTTTTTCTGTTGCGGTGTAAGATCGTGTACTTTTTGGAATTTCATTGGCTTGAGCCCAAGCTCATTTTTCAGTATTTCAGTATGTGTTGCATCCGTTCCAACGATATGTTGAGCTCACGAGCCATTTTTCTTCCACTTCGACGCGGATTTCGCTCAATTCGAGCCTTCACTTTCCGAACCATTTCTGCCGATGTTGCTGTTTTTTTATGACCACCTCCATGGCGTTTTGCAACGCTGCCAGTATCACGGTAACGAGCTATCGTTCGAGACACAAATGATTTATTGACGTTGAGATGCTGGAGGGCTCTAACGATAGTTACTTGCGGTTTTCCAGCCAAATATAAAGCAATCACACTATCACGTTTGAA
Source organism: Volucella zonaria (assembly GCA_963966105.1). NCBI lineage: Eukaryota > Metazoa > Arthropoda > Insecta > Diptera > Syrphidae > Volucella > Volucella zonaria. The sequence goes on from OZ014531.1 coordinate 133,540,281, forward strand.
TTCCATCGCGGATAAAAATTTTTGAACACAACTGAGACGCAAATCGTTTAAAAGGCTTGTAAATAATAAAATTATCTGTCATGTGTCAAAATTTGAGCTCACTATCATGAACGCTTTGGAAATTATAGCAATCTGAAGTTGGTTGCAATTCGAGTCATTCAGGGTGTATAATTTTAAATCAACAAGAGTATATTATTAATAAAAGTATTTGGAGCGCAGTCTTTCTACAGACTATTTATTGTGGTTCCTGTGCCACACGGCAGCTGATTAAGTTTGTAGATCTCAGTAATATTATAGAGGGCGCTCTATTTTGCATCACATCGTCAGTGAGGCTGGGAGGTCGTTGATGTCTTAAGCGATTAATTTTCTTTTCTATAGTACAATCCTACCTCTGTACACGGTTATGTCTACAGAAATCGTGAGACTGAAGTCTTTCCGCAATCGGTTTCCAAATGTAGAGAAACAAGAAAATAGCCTCAATTCGAATTTCTTCCTTCAGCTCATGAATTGTGGTTGATTGATTGAGATAGACGGAAGTCTTTACAAAACCCCATGAAACAAAAACAGGACGTGGTCAATTTTGGTGCGTGTGATTGAACGGCTTTTATCTGTGCATTGTCTCTGAGGCCGTGTGTTAGGTTGCCCCGATAGCTTCGTTGTCATATTCACAATCCACATACTATGATGATGTATGTATGAAGGATGCAGATAGGGATTTTACTTTAAAATGGCCTGCAAACTGCTTGCTGAAATGGGCACTTGCAATAACTAAAACAATATTTTCAATCTATTGAGGGCGGCCTGTTTCTCGATTACAACCGAGCCAATTGGTTTGAATTTCTCGATCAGTCCATTAAATGTTAAATAATAAGGTGCATTTTGTCGGGGTGTTTTTGGTAAACTTTCACCATATTTAATAGTGACATTGCTACTTTTAAAATCCTCTGTTCTTCGGTAGGCGTTCCATAACTGATAAGCGAGATGTGCCTACTTGAGAGTTGTTAAATTTCTAGTACGCCGCTCTTGATAAAAAGATATTGTGCCGTGAAATGAAAGATTTTTGTGCTCCCTTTGATAACCCCTTTATATACGAATATTTCTCGTACATCGCCCAGCACTGTAAGAGTGTAAAGCACAGCTTTGCTGTTGATTTGGCAATTTTCACCAGTAACATTAGCAGAGTTTTCGCGTAGTTCTAACTAGATGTGGATTTTTGTCATCGAAAGAACCAATCGGTGGTTGTTACAGCTTTTCGTGTCGACCTTGCCATTATACAATGAAACAAGAAAGCGCCCTCTCTATTGATCTACATTCGATTCCCTCTGATTTATCTAATAATACGGTTTTTAATTTTCATCCGCACCTGAGGATGTTTATTTTTCGGCCTTACCACACGTCCTGGTAATTACTTTTATGTATTCTACTTTAACTTCTTTAAAATCCGTTGACGGTGTTTTAAACACTTTTTCCTTATGCGCAAAGGTGGACGAAATGTTAGCGCATAGCAATTGCTTGATATAAACAAAATGTCATTGACTGCATCTTTTTAAAATTTGCTAATCCTTTGGAAGTAATCTTGAAAATATTTTCATATTTTCTCGTTTACATCTAGTGTTTCGATTGCTCGTCTTTTCTGAGGCGTGTCGCCTCAAACCTATTGCATAGAAGCATATTTTATCTATAAACGCACTAGTATCAGTATCATGATCTTTGATGATATGATGCACACCAACATCCTACTCTTTCCAGAAGTATCCAAGAAAATAACTATGTCGAAATTTTTTCCATAAAACTTAACTAGACCATTATAGAAATGGGAAACAGACTGCATAGCTAGCCATAATAAAATTACAATTTATTGGGTATCACGTTACGTGAGTCCTTGGCAGTAAGTAAGCCAACAACTTGGGAAAGGTCGGGTGCATTTCAAGAGGCCATCCTTCCCTATTCCCTTTTTAAAATCACAGGTCGTAGTGAGATTACTTCGCATATTTGCGAAGATTTGTACAATCTGAAAAAGCAGGTTGCGAAGACTAGACATGGCTCTACATTGATTGGGTTTTCTCTGGAATCTGCAGGCGTGTAAATATTTCGTCAATTGTGCACTTACAGGGCCTAAAATCGCACTGGTAGGTTACAATAATCAGATGATTTACAAATGGTTTCAGGCGATACGTTTTACACAAAATACTTAGATGGAGAAGATTGTGATGCCTCTAGAGTTGGCGCAGTTTACAGTGTCTCCTTTCTTGTGAATTTGGTAAACTTGCTGAGGTTCAATTCAGCAGGCATTATTTTCTCAGATAAAATCTTGGAAATGAATTGGTGTGTTCTCTCAACAAAGTAATTTTCTGCTGCCTTAAATAACTCGGTGGGTAGACAGTCACTCTAGGAGCCTTGATACTCTTAGGTTCAGGTATTGCTATCTCTACTTCATTTTTGACGAGTGGACCCAAATCACGATGAATGGTTCGTTCTGACGAAAAGTTAAGTCATGCCCTAGTCTGGGAAGTTGCATTTCCACATCATCCGCATCTACTGTGACTCTCCTACTATACTTCCTTGCTTATCTCTACAGATTTCTTTTCGGATTTTGGTAAAGCTTCTGGACGTTTTTCCGGAGAAGCATACTTTCGATCGCTCGCTTCATATATTTTTCTTTCTTTCCCATTTGCTTGTAGTGGCAATAAGCTGCTCTCATTCTTCTGTGCAGCGCCGTTTTATAGGCGATCTGGGGCCGACCTAGTGGTCGATATAAAAGGTTATCGAATTGCTTTATCTAAAAGATCCCAAACATGATATAAGAAAATCTGAAGTAAATTTCGTGACACACAGCACAGATTTAATCTCAAATCAAAACAACCGTAGCTTGGTAATAGAACACTTCTATATATGTACATATAACACACCAAATGCAGACTTCACTTACTAAGTTGCAGACGAACCATGACTTCACCCTTTATGCCACCATTACGTAAACTTAGACTGCAATAAGCCAATGTTTGCACGTGTTGTGTGATTCGTAGCTCCATCCTATTGAAAATAAAGATCGTCTGTGTATATTTCTTCAATTTGAGGTCACAAAAAATCTTCAATCATTTGTCTATAGCGCTCTCCATTAATAGCAACAGCTTTTTCATTTGTATCTTCGAAGAAAAATGGACCAATGATTCCGCCATCCCAAAAACCACACAAACAGTACATTTTTGTATTGGGTCTACAAGTAAGTTTCCAGCGTTTTTTTCCAAAATTTGAAGTTTTATTACGAAAACATAGTTACAATGCTTTATTCAAAGTATCGTCCATCGGAAGCTACAACTTTCCCCCATCTTTCTGGCAATTTATGAATTCCGGACCAAAAAAATTTCTCGTCTTTCGAGCCCAAGAACGTATCGAGCCAATTTTTGATTTCCTCTACTGAGCTGAAGCGTATTCCCTTAAGAGCGTTCTGCATCGAACGAAACAAGTGGTAGTCAGATGGTGCCAAGTCTGGACTGTAAGGCGGGTGAGGCAGAATTTCCCATCCACTATTTTCTAAATAGTTTTTCACCAAAACCGCAACATGTGGCCGAGCGTTGTCGTGATGAAAAATGACGGACTCATGCCTGGTCTCATATTCTGGCAGTTTTTCTTTTAATGCCCGCTTCAAACGAATTAGTTGGGTTCGATATAATGGTCCTTTGATGGTTTCACCACTCGGAAGCAGTTCGTAGTATACGACACCCTTTTGGAAGGGTGGGAATATGCAGAGCATGACCTTATTCACGTGAATATTTCGTTTCGGCGTCGATTGGGCGGGCTCGCCGGGCTTTGTATACGATTTTCTGCGTTTAGGATTATCATAATAAATCCATTTCTCATCACCAGTGACAATACGATGCAAAAATGATTTATTTTTATACCGCTGCAGTAACATTTCGGACATGCAAAATCGCCGTTCGACGTCTCTTGGCTTCAATTCGTACGGCACCCAGTTTCCAACCTTTTGAATGAATCCCAGTACTTTTAGGCGCAGGGAAACGGCTTGTTGCGTGACGCCCAATGATGCAGCAAGTTCTTCCTGAATCTGACACGGATCCTCATCCAGTAAAGCGTCCAATTCCTCGTCTTCAAAACTTTTCGCCTTTACGGGGCGATCTTTGTTTTCAACTCCAAAATCACCACTTTTGAACCGTTTGAACCACTCGCGGCACGTCGATTCACCAATACGATAGGCCTCAGCCGCACTTTTCTTCATATTCAAGAATAAAAGCAGCGCTTCCCACAAATGACGTTTATTTGGCTGGAAACTTGCCATGATTTTGCTCGATAAAATGTACGACACCGATAGAACTGCTCAAATATAACGCTGCAAAGTTGTTGACAGATACAAAACCTACAAATAAAACACATGGGGTCTGACATTTCTGCCCGGGATCCACTGGTGGCACCATCTCTGACAAACGCTGGAAATAGATGTAATGATTTTTTTGAAATTATTCAAGGATTTTCTTCTCCCCAGGTGCGCCAATTTTGTTTGTTGACGAATCCATCCAATGTGAAATGAGCTTCACCAAAGACGATTTTGCGTGAAAAACCAGCATCATGTTCTAACAACCAACCGACGACAGTTCTGGGTTTAATGCTTTGTTCATGGTTAAAATTGTACGTGTGCCTGCTTCAAAAATGTCAAAGATGACATAAAAAAAAGGTAGCGTTCAGAAATTATTCACTACTGACATTTAAGTGCGATTTTTAAAAGACCCTTTACATGGCACTACCATGTAGATGCTAACTACCACAAGGTAGTGAGAAACAGATTTGGTTATTCACTCTTCAAAATGAATTTCACTTTTGATAGTGCGCAATAAACTTAATTGGAAAAATCAAATATACGAGTATATGAGCAACACTTTTTTGGTAAAAACTATTATTTGTTTGGAAGGCTTGGTTCATTTATTTACTGCAGGAAAAGGTTACTCCTCCATTTTTTATCTATGTTGGCCAATTTCTGCATGCAATCATAACCGTATCTGAAGTCACATCATATCCATATTCATACTTCTCTTACTAAGTTATATAAATTAAAATTCCAGAAAAGGATGCTTCTTGATCAGTGGTGTATTCTTTGCGATGGGTGCAGTACTATTTGGGTTCTGCCGATTAGCAAGCTCCGTAGAAATGCTTCTAATCGGTAGATTTCTTGTTGGCATATCGTCAGGCTTAACAACTGCTACTTTGCCAATGTATCTGACTGAATTGGCTCCACTAGCTCTGCGTGGTACTCTCGGTGTCTTTTGTGCTGTTGGAGTAACAGGTGGTGTTGTTGTCGGTCAAGTGTTCAGTTTGCGTGATGTATTTGGCACGCCCGAACTATGGCACTATGCTCTCACTTTTTACGTGGTCCTCATTATCATCTGTTACTTGCCAGCTTACTATTTCCCCGAGAGTCCAAAATGGTTGTACATTGTTAAACAAGATCGAGAAGCAGCCAAAAAAGAATTGTATCGTCTAAGAGGTGCTTCCCAAGCAATGCAAATCGATAAAGAAATCGAAGAAATGGAAACCGAAAGTAATGCCAACGTGCAAAGTAGCAATTTTTGTGCAGTACTCCGTGATCCTGCTTTAACCTTGCCTTTGGTTATTGTATGTGCCTTCCATGGTGGCCAACAATTATCTGGTATTAATGCGGTAATTATGTTTACGACCTATACATATAATGCACTTTCGTTTTTACAACTGTTTTTGTTTTGATTTTTGTTTTAGATATTTTACTACTCTGTGTCGATATTCGAGACCGCTGGACTATCAACAACAGATGCAGAGTGGGCCAATCTTGGCGCTGGCTGCCTTAACTTGCTGACATCGTTCTTAGGTCCAGTGCTAATGGCTAAAGTTAATCGACGTCCACTGATGCAGTTCTCATCACTAATATGTTCGGTATTTTTATTCGCCATCGCATTCGTCCTTCACTATATCGTAAGAGGCTTAAGGATTATGTCGAAGGAGAATTCTAGATTGTAACTATTTGCCTCTTCCCTTTTTTGTTTTTCTTTTTTACAGGACCATGCGAGATGGTTTCCAATTGCCTGCATTATTTGCATTTTTTGTTACATTTTCTTCTACCAATTTGGTCTTGGACCAATCCCCTATTTCATCGGCTCGGGTGAGTAAACCATAAAATTGCTCAGTGTGCTATCTAATTGACTTGTCGGCTCGAGTGTCGTATTCCGCGTGCATTCAATTTATTTTAATTGAAAACTCGCGCTCACTGTCTCCTTTACATAGTCTGCATGACTATGTCAGAGATAGAGGCACTTTGAGTCAATTAGCTGCTGAACCTTTGTTGATCTCTGTGTATGTCATTGTCCAGATTGCGTTTCACGCAGTTTAATATCCAATTGAGACAAGTAATTCAATGGCGATAAATGTGTCGCGCTTTTTTTATTTCATTGGATAATTGAATTGGAATGGTTTTCTATAAATAAATTTTCGTGTGACGTTTTTATGAGTCTGAGTGGCTGGCTTAGAAATGTAAACATTGTGCAGACAATTGAAAATGAACTTTGAAGCCTGCGTAAGTATACATATGTAAGCGATGACTAACGATGAATGGAGAAAAGGAATTAGAGTGTCACGTATTTTATATTTGAATTTTGTTTGTCCTTTTTAATGTTAACTATGTGATGGAGATGCCTGTTTCTATTGCTGGTGATGGGATAGTGTTTTGTTTCTTAATGGGAACACCTCCATCTAATTATTCTTGCTTTCATACTGCTTAGCTGATTTTTTTTTTTATCATCTTATCGGTTAATTATGGTAAACGATACTGAACGAAACGAATCATTATTTCCTCGGTTACGTAGTCCTAATACTTACTTCCCTAATGCTATAATCATGTGATATGATTTTATCAAAGATCTATCGGCTGAAAAAAATTATGCAGTTGTTATATGTAAAAAGCGGTGCTTACTCACTTACCGATATCGCATTATTCACTGTGACTGCAACTGTCGCAGATATAAACTCTAGGGTCTAACGCAGCATGTTGAGCGCCATGGAGATCTAAAGCACCCTACTCGGTGTTAAGCCCCGTGTCTTGCTGAAAGCGCCTTTACCTTTCCAGAGCCGGTACCTTTTCGGAGGTTTTCGACATAACATATTCGGTGTACCAGTGTTTGTTATCCACGATAACATCCAATTACTTAACATTGTTGGAGAAATGGATGATGACGCCTTAGAGCACTAAATGTGTCCGACAACTAGGCCTCCTCCTTCTTGTGCATCAATTATCGATCATGTCTAGGGCTATCTGCGCTTTAGAGTAAAGATTAGCCCATCTTTCAGATCGGAAATTACTGAAAAATTAATTTCAACTGGATTCAAATATCCGCACAGGGTTTTAATGGAATCATACATATTTTTGTTGAAGGTATTTACTTCGTTTCGTTGAATTCATGGCTGTTTATCAGCCTCTGATCTTACGGTGGAAACCTAATGCGATGTGCCTTCGTCTATAAACTTATTCGCCTTGTGGTAGCTGTCTTCATTTGTGATTTTTTGGCACCCATTCAAAGCCATTAATCTTCGATTATGAAACAATTTTTTGAATTTTAACCACGTCTGTAAATCCTTATATGTATGAAGAACACTCGTATTAAACACCTACTTTGTTAGTCTTAAGTCGAAGATTGTGTTGATTTAATATAGCTCTTCAATTTCGTCTGGGTATTAACCTCGCATGAAGTGTCTTAACTGGTATTTTCCGCAAATATTCCTTTACTGCAAGTGTTTCGAATTAACTTTCAGGTTTTCAGGGCACGCTTTTGCTTAAAAACGAACTCAGTTTACTTATTTACGAGTACTTTGTGTCCTATTTCTCCTTATTGATACCAAGCCCTATATTACGCCTACGCGTCGTAGTTCTCCCCAACTTTTTCTTATTGCCATGCCACCTCTTCGACTATTATGGGAGGTGTATTTCTCTGTTTACCAGGTCTTCTTCTATATTGTGTTTGGGGTTTCCATTTTATTGCATTGCTAACAATGGGACTGCCGCCTTTCCGAAGCCGGTTGCCGCCTACTGCTACTTCCGTACATGGTATATGGCCTGTCATTTGGTAAAGCAGAAAATCCCTATGTTTCGTACTTGCATGGATTAAATGTTAAAGCGGGGCATGGTTTCTACATTGCCTTGCTTCTTCATATTTTGAACAAATTTCTAATCTAATGTCTGACAATATTCTGTTCGGCGCTGCTATCGGAAGAGCAAATGCTCCAAATATATAAAAATGGCGTAGAGCCATCATTCTCAGGGAAGTCCATAATTCTGTAAAAGAGTAACTATACATCGTTATTGTAGTTCACATGTTTGCGTTTAAGAGATTCCATTTTCCGTCATCAAGGCATAACCCAACACATCGGCTTACTTATAAAAAACAGTAGTGGTGACAACATGTAGCCTTGACTTACCTCCCCTTGAATCCCGAATTCATCAGACAGTCTTCTTCTTTGCAGCACATGATCCTTTGACCTGTTTTTTTATACCTCGGCAGATAAACTTTCTGCTGCTTTTAAAAGTAAAGTGAGGATCTGCAGGTTTTTGATGCGGTCGAGTCAGCAGGATCCAGTGCATAAACCTGCTCTTTTTGCATTGAATATGTCTTAAAGTTTGCCTTGGCCTCCTAAGTTAATAGTATATACTACATGTAAGCTTGCTTAATTTTTTTTTTCTTATTTTGCTGCACTAAGATTCAGGGCTTTAAGGCGATATTCTTACGACCGAATAAATTGCTCGGATATTTTCACAGTAGTATCGTTCAACTATAACTCAAGAAGACAAGAATTGATAAACTTTAATATACTTTCGTCAAATACTTTAATACCGCTTTCGTCGCTTGCTTGCGTCCTACTCCGGATTGTAACGGTTGTTCTGCCGTTTTTCGGGTGTTGCAACTGCCCTTTTTTGTTAATGTATTTTAACAGAAATTTTTCCTCACATAGAAATGGAATAAAAAAAGAATTAATAACGCGACAGTAAGACTAATCTAGCCCAGTCTTTTCAGTCACTATGTTCTTTGGCTTGGTGATTTATTATTTGTCGACTACGACGGTCATTACTACGTTACGACTTCCTCATACGAAAGTATGTTTTGCCCAGTTTTCAATTGTAAATCTCCGTGTCAGCGTCTACAATTTGGAAATTTTTTTCAAATACAGCCAATGTATACCTTAAATTCTATTTTGACGTGAGCTCAATATATTACAGCCGTGCATACAATTGACTCTTATGGCACTTCCAATATTTATTTTTCCTACGACGATTTTTCTTTGTAGATGTGCCTCAGATGTGTTTTCCCCGCCATGCACTAGAATGACTTTTTAACTCCTTTCAGCCGACTATAACCTCTAAATAATAATTTAATTAATCAGTTACGTATCGGGACGTCCAAAGATAAACATCGTATAGCAAGTTAATTGCTTTGTTAAACGATATGTTCAAAGTTTATATTAAATGAATCCACTGTCTCACGCGAGGCATAAACAAAATTTATAAAAAAAAAAAAAAAAAAGTGTTGGGACTAAACGATTCTTTCTTCTAGTTTCAATATCAGGGAAGAGATTATGTCTTGTTAATAAGAGAAAACGGCAATTGATTGTACTTCAACATACATACCGCGATTACAAATTCTGTCCACTACATCGGTCGCTAATTCATCTCATTTCCTTTACGCATTTTTTGGGAAAGATTTGAAATAACGGAAGCCTCACAGCTTCCTCTATCACTTTGCCCCTCCTGCTAGATTTTTTTTTTCTTTTGATATTACGTCTTACACTGTTACATCGTAACTCACATTTCACATTTAAATTAACGTTTGTCTATCTATTTGCCGGATTACTCTTACTTATACACATACTCGAATACATACGCCAATACGTACATCGCACAGCTTAGTCACGAGTTAAGAGTTTAAGTAATTTTACAAAGACAATACATCTCTTCGTCATGGTTCTCCGCGTCATACTTATTGTCAAAATGTCATTTTTAATAAATTTATATTTTTTACAGAACTCTTCGAAGTCGCACCAAGACCAGTGGCGATGGCAATGGGAAGTCTATCATCGTGGTCTTGCAATTTTATCATTGGAATGGCTTTTCCTAGCCTACAAAGTGCCTGGGGAGCATTCGTATTCTTCCCATTCTCCATTACATGTGCACTTTTGTTCATCCTAACACGCTTCTACTTGCCGGAGACACGAGGACGTGATCCATCTGAAGTAGCGCCGATAGTAGCAAAAGGATTTCACTCAAAAGTGAGATAGAATTACTGGAGATTGAAATGGATCAGTCATGAAATTTGAAGTATGTTCACTATGAAATTACAAAGTTCTTCAAGCTCAACGTACATACGCTACACTAGTCTACTACTCGTTTTGGTTGTTTATCTTTTTCGTTATCCTATCCTTACACTTTTTTGTTTTTGTTTGGGATTTTTGGCTTTACCGACGATTTAACTCCGTCAACTTGGTGTGGTTTTATTGTTTATTATATAAGTATAACATAAAGTAAGCGAAAAAACAGAACTTCAGCTGGAAACGTATTGGATCCAACTTAAACTTAAGATTAGCAATATAAAATATAAAAATAATTGTGAGGTCAAGGTTTAAATTTAAGGAGGTAACCTATCTGCAGTAGCAAGATTTATATATCTTACGAATTGTATTCATTTCGAAATATTGTTAAATAAACTATTATTGTATTTTTTGATTTTTTTTTTTTCGTTTTTCAATTTGAGTGTTGTTAGATATTTTATTAGATAGATAAAGAAATTTTCATCACTTAAGAATAAACTTTAAAATGACATTTTATACCGATCTCTGAAGATTAACTACATAGAATGCTATAACATATTTTCAAATTGAATACAATAAAATTACGAAAACTTTGTACTGTAGAATGTATTTGGTTTCTTCGTGCTTTCTATGTTAAGTTTTGAGGTTTTGGAATAGACGGGGTCTTCCCAGCACTGATACCAAAAGGTCTGGCCCATATTCTTCCTACCCTAACCGCCTCCAAGCCTGGAGTAGTAGTAAATGTAGTCTCTGTCCCCAAACCAGATAAACTTAATGAACTACTTAAATCTTATCGACCTTACATGGTTTTTTTTTTCTGAAAGCCATGGAAAGACATAGATTTACACGTCAGAGACCTTAAAAGAAATTCATCTCTGCATCCTCACCAATATCCATATAGGAAAGAATGATCCACGGAACGCGCTCTACTGAATCTGGTAACACAGATTGCACTATGTGCCTTCCTGAATCCATTTCGGAAGCCATGTGCAAAAAGGGTATTGAGCATCCCACTAACCGTTGGGTAAACAGTAAACCAGTAAATCTCGACATCTTGTGATTAAAATCTCTGTGCCAGCCGTCAAAGATTATCCACAAGGAGGTATTCTCTCACCGCTCTTGTGTCACTGGTCATCGATGACCTACTAGTAAAACTTCCTAATCTGGACTATCAAACAATTGGATATGTCGACGATTTTTCCATAATTGTGAAGTGTAAACACCCTAAAGACGTTTGCTATACGATGCAGACTGCTCTACAGCGAGTGCACTACTAGTGTTTTGAAGAAAATCTCTCAACCAGCCCCAATGAAGCTATACTTGTTCCCTTCACCCGTTTGACATATTTGAGTCTTGACAAAATCTCACTCAACGATACATAAATTGTGTACTTCAATAAAGTAAAATGTCGGGGAATGGTTCTCGATAAAAAACTGAATTGGAACTCACATATTAATAATAAAATTATCAAAGCGACCAAAGACATTTGGGCTTAGCATCATATGTATCATAAGACTTGGGAAATAACCCCAAAGGTCACCCCTTGGATATATTTGTACAATGATGATACGACCCATCATCACCTACTCATCAGTAGTATGGTGGAACAAAATAAAAGAGGCTACAAAGACTTGCATGCCTCGGCATGCCCCATAACGGCTACAGAAGCTTTCATTAGTTTAACGCCACTCCATCTCCTCACAAAAGAGATGGCAGTTCGCAGCACTTAGATCACATGGATCAAATGAATCTTCTCTCTGAAATCCCCGAGCTTTACATGACCTCCGCGGTAAATACCACACACTCTCTACTTTGTCAGAAGGATCAAGTGATTCCAAGCCTAGAAACATGGGACTACAAAAACCCTACGTCAAATCTTAAAGTATTAAATGGTATATGGATAGCTCAAAGATGGATACAGGGGTGATGGGTCCAAACACCAGAATATCGCCACCAATTGGAAAAAGTCCTAGCGTATTTCAAGCGGAATACATGCCAGTCAGGTGTGCGCTCGGGAATGAAGGGTGTCCACATCCATATACCACGGAGAGTCAAGCAGCCATTAAAGCATTAGGTTCTAACCTCGCATAAGAATAAAGTAAAACTTTGGTGGGTGCTTGCTCATAAAGGTATTGCCAGAGGAATTGGGTAGAAGTGATTCGGTTCTATAGTATTCGAAATTCAGCAATGAGACGATACTTCCTTAGAAAAATTTTAATCCCAAGGAAATTCTCAAAATTTCCACCAGAGAGATTTCATTAAAGGAGTTGAGTCTCTCTTGGCTTCTTAATAGTGATTTTCTGGAAGATCTTTTAGGCCGCAGTGCCCCCGCAATTGGCGGATCAGATACATTAACAAATAAGAAAAGAAATCTTTTTGTATTGAGTCTTAAAGATGACCGAGATGTATCTGCTCTAATATTTTTAAATCGTTGGAGGACGTATGGTGAATTTCGCAAAAAACAATATGACCAAGAGAAAATTAAGAACTTACCCCAATGAACGGCTTAGAGGTTTTTCGAAAACTTTCGTGGCATTGGGTCGCTCAAACATGAAAATATCAGCAAACTCTTGGTCTCATTAACCCCACAAGCGTAGTGCAGATACTCATACGTAGGCGAAATATCTAATATTGGGTGTAACTATACGCGTTACATATTTCAATAAAAGAAAAAGAAGGTCATTCGTGATCTGTATGGTACATTTCTGCATCAATGAGAGATAGGCAAAATTTCAATGTCAAGAGGTTATAATTAACACCCGATCAATCGGAAATAAATTGTTCATCCTTTTCTGAATTTGTGAGGCTGCGACTTATGTACATGGTGCCCAATCTCAACCCTGCGAACATCAAGTTGGCTGATATGCCTTTTCAACTGAGCACCTAAGCCGGTGTCTTACTTTGCAGCGTTATTCTCCCAGAATAAATTCGAAAACATTCATTAGCTCAATATATCTTTGCCTTCTAGGCCGAAGAATTTCTCTAGAAGCGACCATGGACATTTTTGTCCCCGGTGTACAGTCGAGATGATAAAACTCTTATAGAATGTTTTCTTCGACGAAGGATTTATTTTTCAGTTGCACTTTTAATCCAAAGAAACAGTGCTCGGCGGGAGTGATTCTTCGCTTAATCTCTACGGTATTGCCATTTTTTGGGTGGAGTCCAGGTTGACAAATTATTTTACCACCTATGGTGGTACCGAGCCGTTGATGTTGGGAGTCCTTTCTTGTCGACAACATATATTTTGGGTGAGCTCATAAACGTCAGCATTTCTAGCTTAGTACAATCACAGATCTTTCCTCCTGTGGTTTTGAATGCATTCATTGCGCAGACATCTCTTTTGGCGTTTCCGTTTGGGATTTTCTTCGCGATTCGGAGCACAAAAGTGACATAAAACCATTTCCCCTCATTCTTTAGAAGTAAAATTTTGCTTTTCGTTTTCATTTCAGAATCAAAATTTCTCTCCTGGATTTTATGTCAAAATATATAAACGTCAAATAGTATAGTCTGTCAAACTAGATTTCTGTTTTCATGCAATCGGCTGTGTTTGGTCAATTTACTACATTATTCTGAATGTTCAAATCGATTCGCAAGCAAATATCACCTTGATCAAAAATTTTTCGGAATTTATTCCGAAAATTTTAAATACAAGTTTATTCATCTAAATCTATATTGCCCCCTTCAAAGTAATCCCCATCGACTGCAACACATTTATCCCAGCGCTTGATCCAATCCTCGAAACATTTTTTATATTCGGTTTTCGGTATCTCCATCAGTTCTTCCTGCGATTTTTCCATTACTTCCTCTCGGCTGCTGAAACGCGTTCCCCGTAGTGGTTTTCTAACTCGATTGAACAGAAAGAAGTCACAGGGAGCCAAATCAGGTGAATTCGGTGGCTGTTGGATGGTATTTGTTGCATTTTTCGTCCAAAAATTACGAATAATGATGGCATTGTGCGACGGTTCGTTATCATGGTGCAAAATCCACGAGTTTTCTGCCCACAATTCTGGTCTCTTTCGGCGAATTGCTTCACGCAAACGCCTCAGAACGCCCAAATAATACTCTTTGTTTACTGTCTGGCCTTTTGGCAAAAATTCGTGATGCACTACTCGTACACCGTTGTAATCCATGAAAACCGTGGGCATTGCCTTTTTTTTGACTGAAAACGACGTGGTTGTTTTGGTCTCGGCTCATTTGGTGAACGCCATTCACATGCCTGATGTCTGGATTGCGTGTCGTACTCATAAACCCACGTCTCGTCTTCAGTACGAATGATCCTTTTGATGAATGTGGGATCGGATTCAGCCTCGCAAATCATCTCTTTTGCGACGTCAACATGGTCCCTTTTTAACATGAAATTGAGGTCTTTTGGCACCAACATTGCTGCTACACGACGGGAACCCAAATCATTAACCACAATGTCTTGGACGAATCCATAGCCAATGTTCAAGCCCTCCGCTATCTCTCTGATGGTTAATTTGCGGTTATTGACCAACATTTCTTTTACTTCATCAATGTTTTCGTCGGTTTTCGATGTCGATGGTCTGCCACTGCGTTCATCATCTTTGATTGACTCACGACCACTTTTGAACCGCTCGTGCCACTGGTAAACGACCGTATTCTTTAGAAAATCGTTGCCGAAACACTTTTCCAACATTTCCACCGTTCGCGCACCATTAAATCCGTTTTTTACGCAAAATTGAATACAAGTTCGTTGTTGCAAATTTAAATCCATT
The DNA here is from genome assembly GCA_963966105.1 of Volucella zonaria. Lineage (NCBI taxonomy): Eukaryota > Metazoa > Arthropoda > Insecta > Diptera > Syrphidae > Volucella > Volucella zonaria. The sequence continues at coordinate 133,555,349 of OZ014531.1, forward strand.
TCTAAAATTGTAAAAAATCGCCAACACATAGAGATACGTGTAGATGAACTCTTGGCTACGTAACTTTTGCAAATGTCAAGCTAAGCTATGACGCTAAGAATTAGAGGGAACGTCAGCAACAGATTTATCAACTTAAGAAAAAAAACAGAATCCAAATCAGAACAATGGGAGCGCCACACGGTGGTGTAATGCGGGAACTTTTTGATCAGGTGGTTTATTTAAAATATAAAAGTCCGAAGAAGTTTTTAGTGTTCCATTTAAATAAAAATAGGAGTACACAAAAAAAGCCTTCTGACAGCCCAAACGAAAACGACATTAGTACGTTCGTCATTTGTTTTACGTCATATTCACTAAATATTGGGAAAGGCTATTTATTTTTATTACATACTATTTCAATAGTTCAAAAGCAAGCTTCCATATTCGACTAGAATTTCGATTATTAGAAAATCAAAGTCGATCGATGGCTTCAATTTAAATTGATTTATTTGTTAAGACAAGATTGGAAAGAAAGCAGGTAGTTAAGTCCCTATTGCCTTGATTTTGTAGTATTTGAATGAACTAATTATTTTATTACTTTCGCTTGAACTGATTTTTCAACAAAACATTACCACAGTTATCGAATACTATTGGATAACGGGTTTCTTATTCGAATTTAGATCAGGGTATAATAGATCTGTAACAACCACTAACCATGAGCAGCGTCATCTAGGACATCACCCTAACAACGCAACTACAGTATGAATAAGTGATGAAATGAAATTGTTAACTCGAAAATATTTTTATCTCACTTTAACCTTTCGAGAATAAAGATTTAATTTCAAATAGAAAACTGAATTATAGATTGAGATTGACAAATAATCCCACAGATCGTTTCTTGTGTGTCGATGCCTCAAAATTTCTCGACCAAATTTTTTCCCCTCATGCTTTTGTTTTATACTGTATCTGAAATTTATTAACCGTTAAGATTTAATTGCAAATTTTTAGGCGACCAAAATGCAGAGCTCTCCAAACTGTTCTTGGTACCTTTAGGGTCAGTTTACATTAAGTTTTTTTTATCTTATACAATTTTAGTGTTTTTTAAAGAGCTGTAAGATTTGAAATAAAAAACACACACAAATTAAGCAAACGCGCCAAGTTTTATTTTATTCTGTCGATTATTTTATGTCATTAATAATGAAGTATGATTTTGGACATATGCCCACCACGGGAACGTGTTCCTGGAGCTTCAATTTTCAACAACTTTTTCTAGCCTTTGAGGCCGTATCTCAATACCCTCGATATTGGGTTCCATATGTGGAATCGTCGCTGCCTTGTACGCATAGACGCACGATGACGAATCGACGAATTAGGATCTTCCTCAAAACTTGACTTGGAGTCCAAAAGAATAAAGTACCTAATGCAAAATTTTTCAATGCGAATAGCCGACTCACTTGGCCAATTTCTCGTATGTCGATTGTAAATTTGTCATAGCGCTGTATAAACATTTTTTGCTGAACACTGATTTTGGAAACAAATTTCCGCAATTTGTAAACGTTGCGTGGGCGTAAGTCCTGGCATGATCATTATCCAAACAAAGCTTAATAAAAAGGTGGTGACAGCTACCAGATTTACTATCAGCTGTCTGTGTGCTGCCGTATTAAAGAAAAAAAAAAACCCCTAAGCAAGCACCATTTGCTTTTTGAGATTAATGACCAAATCCTGTGATCGCTATAGTTTGGTGGGTAGGTCTATTGTTAATGTGGGGTATATTTAATTAACTAACCATTCGCATGCATATAAAACTTTGTAACATTTTTTTATAGATCCCAAAAGTACCCAAGACGATGAGGCTTATTTTTATCTTCTTTAAAAAATCCACAAGTGAGTATTTTGAAACAAATGCATCCACAACATGTCACTGTCTGATGCGGATTTTGAACTGGTCAGGCAATAATAGTTAATGCTCGCTATCGCCACATGATGATCTAGTGTTTTGTACCAGGACTGCAAGATATGATATGAATGTGGACGACACGTGCTTTCAACAAGACAGTGCCACATCTCATGCAGCCCAAAAAAAAAAATCAATTGCTGCATGAGTCATTTCCTTGTGGTGTAATTTTCGGTTTTGGTGATCAGAATTGGCCGCCCAGGCCATGCTGTTTAATGTCGTTGACCTTTTATTTTGGGGTTTGTTTTTAAGCCTAAGGTTTATGCAACAAATCCACGACCACCCACGCCTTGAATGAGCAAATTGATTGCTGTATCAACGAAATTTAGAAACATTTATGCAAAACTGTAATGGAAAATTTCGACACAAGGGTGTGCGTATGTGCCAGCAAAGCCGTGGAAGTCATTTACCCGATACGCTATTCCACACACAACCCTATATCTTACTTTATGGATCAATAAAAAAACGTTACATTTTTAATTAAAAACTTGTGCTTTCTATCAAAATTACTTCTTGCATGAATTTTGAGGCACCCATTACATACTCGTGTGCTGTACACTTCGCCATTGATCTGTCTGGAAAACGTTTATTAAATGGCACCAAGATCATGGTACAGTAATGATTGCATGGTAGTCATGGCATGTTGATCATGACATGGTGATTATGGCATAGTGATCATGGCACATCCGTGGAGTTGGTTCAAGGGCATGAATATCGTATACCATAATCGGTAGCCTTAAAGTGCTCTATTTCAGGAAGCAGATGCCCAATATAAAACTTACTTACTTACATACGAGTGCCTTACTGTTCCTTGCTCTGCATGAATCTCATTTCGGCACTTGTATTTGTATTCAGGAAAGATAATGAATCTTTAGATAGAAATCAAAGAGAGTTATAAAGGTGTACGAAAAGAGTTAAAATGAACTAGGATGTGAAATTGAACACATTCCAAGACTACACTTCTAGACCTTAAATTTGTACTACAGAGTGTTCATCCGCACTAATTAGGCTGATGCCCAATGTTGGCGGTTTGCGAGAGGCCGAAAGAAGGTTACTAGCGTCGACTACCAATTTTATGTTGCTGTATTGAGTCAAGGTGTGGGCAGATGCGCTGTCGAGACGGGGTGTCCGAAAACGACTTACCTCGGTACAACGCGTTGGTCCCTTCAGATCGCGTGCGCTTAGCACACTTATCTGTGGCAGCCACTATAGTGATTGCGAGAACAGTCCCTGTCGTGTTTCTGGCTCGGGAGCGCGGAGAGAAATTTTTGTCCCCGGATTCCGAACAAGCTGGAAACAGGTGAACTGGTTGGGCCTGGTAATCACGCCCGAAAATATCGTTTCCGGGATGTAGAGTTGCAAGGCCGCATGGAAAACCGGACCATCGCCTACCCCCAGTTTGTAATAAAGGAAATGAAAAAAAAAGGGAGGAGAAGGCGGGCCTGTATCTCCTCACGCTTATATATATGTTGACATGGAGCGAAGCTCTGACTCCTCCGAGTTGTCAGGAGGGTGTCACCAGTATATTAAAATATAAAAACTATATGGTGCACATCCTCTTCCTTTACTATTTGAAAGATGCGCGCACAGTCTTTAACAACCCTCGATTTTATGGTTAGGAATCTGGCCGGTGCATATTGGATTCAGACTGACCACAAGCAGAAGCTTGATAAATAGCTGTGGCTTCGGCTTAGAAGACGATACGGTATGTGAGTAGACTGAATTATTGGTACACGGGTGTGCGGAGAAGACCTCTGCGTTATCCCCTTCGGCTGTTTTAACGCCGTCTATAAAGAGAAGATGTGCTTGCTGAGAATGATTTAATTTACCACCATTCGTTTTTTTCTGAAACCAGGTTATATAATTAAATGTTAAAGACAATTTCAGTTAACCAATAGTGGGTTGGTAGATTCCTTCTCGTACATTCAATCCTTTCTATAACTGAGTGCCAGTCAGTCCGAGGGTAGAATTATTTGCAATCTGCAATTAAAGTCTGGAGATTGGGAGAAGCATCGCATGAGATCCACAATATGCTCTTCAAACCAAGTGTTTACTCCGCCTTCAAGTCGTGGGTGGGCTTGGGCTTGTTTCCATAAACCTTAGACTTCAAAAAACCCCAGAGTAAAAAAGTCCAAGTCCAGAGTTAAATCCCATGATCTGGGCGGCCAATTCTGATCACCAAAATGGAAAATTACACGACCAGGAAATGACTCATGCATCAATACAATTTTTTCTTGAGCTGTATAGCATGTGGCACCGTCTTGTTGAAATCACATGTCGTACACATCTTGCAATCTAACATAGGTACAAAAACTAGATCATTATGTCGCGATAGCGAACACCTTTAACTGTTATTCAATCAGTTCAAAATCCGCACTAAACAATGACACGCTGTGGATGCATTTGTTTCTCAACACCCACTCGTGAATTTTGTGAACCCCAAAATCAAAAATTTTGAGGATTAACAAAGCCATCGAGATGAAATTGATTTTATTTGAGGAACCAGCTTCCACTTGTTTTTGTGCCGTAATCCATTCAATGAACTCTCTTCGCTGAGCGTGGTCAGTAAGCTTTAGTTCTTGAACCTATTGCACTTTGTATGGATGAACATACAAATCTTTCGTGAAAGTGTGCTGAAGGAAGCTTCTCGGAATATCCAATTCTTGACAACGGTGCCGAATGGATGTTCCTGGACTCTCCGCAACATTGTCGTGAACTGCTTCGATGATTTGTGTAGATGGACTCGTTGAAGAACGCCCAGAGTGTTAAGGGACTAATTGATCTAGTCTTCCTGAATTTTTGAATTAATCTCTTTACAATTGATGAAGTTAAATCACTATTCACGAATTTACGAACTGTAGCTGCTAAACTGCCAATATTTTTAAAATACACTCAGCGAAATTTAATTAAAGGCAGATTCACTTTTTTCCAGAAAATGTGTTTGTAGTGTAAACGAACACATGTGTCCAATTTTTTTCTTTTGTTTTTGCTTTGTGTCCTAAAGTAGCGTTACTCCCGCCCAGAGAATTTCAACATCTGTAATTTTGTAACTAATGATCGTGCGAAATTCAATTAAAAGCAGTCCTGTTTATGCTGAAAAGCTGTGAGTTGGAAACGAAGTTAGGGTTTTTTTTTTGGTGATTACAATTGAAAATATGTACATGCGTATAAGGATACCGGTATGTCCAATCGCCAAATTTCCATTGAATTAAATCGATCGGCTTCTGCAATCGATAATGTTATTAAGTTGGGAAGTAATGTCAACGCGAACCGGAGAAATAAAAACAATCAAAAAATTTCACCAACGCAGAATCGGCCATTATCTGAGTTGGGTTGCAAACAAATGCTACTGCTTCTAAAATTATTTCAGATTTAAAGTTGCCGATATCTAAACAGCGTGTACAACAAATTTTAGCCGGCAGTAATCGACTGGTTTGGAAAAAAATAAAGTCAAAACCAACTCTTACAGAAGCACAGAAAGTTACCCGACTGCATTTTGCCAAAGAAAACATGACATGGTCTAAACAGTGAAAAAGCGTGATCTTTTCGAACGAAAAAACGTTTAACCTTGATTGGCCAGACGGTTTTAATTATTATTGGCATTATGTAAAAAGTCCTGAGATCTTCTCCACTAAGCGAAATTTTGGAGGTGAATCTTTGATAGTCTGAGCTGCTTTTCGCTATCATTGCAGGACTCCAATATGCAAAACTTCTGGCCGAATGAAATCACAAAATTCTATTACTCTGTTGGAAGATGTTTTGGTAGACTTTTTGGACCATCAGCGGGATTCAAATACAATTTTCCTGCAAGATAATGCTGCCATTCACGTATCGCGGGCCAGTTGTGAGTGGTTTTCAGACAAAGAAATTCAACTTTTAGAGTGGCCAGCACACTCACCATCGATCGATCGAAAACATGTGAGGAAAACTGTCGTCGTGTTTATGCTGGCGGGTGAAAATTTGCTTCGATGGAGGATTTACGCAAGGCCGTTACAACGCAATGGGCTCTAATTCCAGCTCGGGAGTTCAAAAACGCGGTTAATTCGATGCCAAGTCGGATTTTCGAACTTAAACTTAACCAAGACATTTACTCGTACGTTATTTGTTATACTGAAATTGCTTCTGCTTTTAGTTTACCTTGACTGCCTTTAATCGAATTTCGCAGTATAAATTGAGTTTTTTTTTTGTTTAACTAAGTAAAGATATTTTTATTTGATTTAGTCAATCATTTATTTTTTATTCAATAAGTTTGTAAATACATACAATAGTATTATACCTAAATCAACTTTGTTTTTAATATTTCAAAGGAAAATAAGTTGCCTTTAATTCAGCGAGTGTGTTGCACATCAATGAAAACGCGTTTTTCTCTTGTGCACTAGATGGAGTGAAAAGTGACCTCCTTGGGAATTACAATTTTTTTTCTTTTTAAATGTTTTTTTATACAATATTATTTAATATAGTCCTCTTTTAGTTTTATACACTTATTCCAGCGATTTTCCAACTTCTTGATCCCGTCCGAAAAGTAATTTTCCGGAAGGTCTGCAAAATACTCTTCCGTGGCGTCGATGATTTCCTCGCTGAATTTTTTATTGATGAGCCATCTTTTGAGGTTTGGGAAGAGATAATGTTCCGAGGCATCCAAATCCAGTTACCAATCGACGCCAAAAGTCCGCCCGATTCCTTCGTGTTTTTGGTCATTCGCGGCACCCAGGGGCAGGATAACTTTTTCATATGCAGAATATTGCCCAAAATATGGCGTGTGCGCTCAGTACTAATCTTTGTGGTATCTGCTAGCTCGCGCACCCTCACTTTCCGGTCAGCCAACACCATTTCATGTATTTTTTTGACATTGTCCTCTGTAACCGCATCGGAGGGCCTGCCGCTGCGGACTTGATCGGTAGTGGAGTTGCGGCCACCACGAAACTCTCGAAACCAATATTTGACGGTGTAATCTGACGGAGCATTAGCCCCATAATATTTATCCAACTTTTCTTTGTATCCTTCGCCGTTTTGCCTCTCAAAAAATAATGTTTTATGAGAGAACGAAAATCGTTTTTGTCCATACTCAACATGATGCCAAACACATCAACAACAATCAGCTGTCAAAACAAAACTAAAGACAGTATCGCACTGAAATTTGGCATGTCTGCCTAAATATGAACGGACTTCAAGGCACCATAACCTTTTTTGCAGTAGCAGCGCATGCTGGCGGTCAAGGATGTCACTTTTCATTCCATCTAGTATGTAGTGTTCTTTTTTAAAAATCCTGAACTGTCAGCTGTCACGCTGCCTTTTTTTTCGTTAGCAAAGCTTTACCGCATAAATGGCGCAAAGTTCAAACCTTGCCCGAATTTTGGTACACCCTTTGACTTGTTGGGACTTTACTTTTGGCCATTTAGGAATTCGGGAGAAACCGCCTAAGCATCATAGCCCGTCAATCTCTGTTACGAATAGGTATGCTGTTAAAGAAGGAACTTGAAAGATGCCACAGAAACTCGTCTTATTCTACATACAACTCTCTGTTTATACATGAATGTGTTGCCAAAAGAGACACTCGAAGACAGGTAGGATGATCAATTTTATTGCTCTGGCAGCCACTCCGGCAATGATAATAATTATGAGTCATCTCAATTCTATAGTCTGTCTGAAACAACTATCCCATCTCTTATCTGTTGAGTGCAAAGTCTATAATTTCTATGACTTCTGGCCGAACAATAAATAAATTCCGAGCTGCAGACAGTGCTCGTATGTACGAGTAGTTTTTAATTTTAGTTTATCATGAGAGCATTGCAGAGATTTAACGGACTTTAGAGCTATTATGACAGTTGTAATCTATTCATACTCATGTCGAACTAAGCAAACGAAGATCAGTTGGTAACTCGCAGTTAGTTAGAAAATATGGTCCATTGATGCACATATTTGTATATTTGCTTAGTTTCAGTGCTTATTATTTCATTTGGCATCGAGAAGTTACTCGTAATTGAATTTTTAAAAATTGACTTGGGAATTATGAATAGATATTTATTTGGATATCCTGTGGCGCAGAATGCAAAGTGGAGAATAGAAGAAATTGGGCTTTTATCATCCGAAGCAACACTGATTGAAAGGGTAAAATTGTGTTTTATTCTTTGTACAACATAACCAGAATGACCCGTAATGGCAATGATAATCATTCATTGGCTATTATTTAAAAAAAAATTAATAAATATTTGGATAGAGTTCCGTGGTTCGGTTGGTGATTTCCGTAATGTGAATAATCGCTTTGCGGTTTGTGGCACTTAGGTTTGAACATTATTGATTTGTCAGTTTTTTTTTATAATTCTACAGAGTGATACTATATTGTAAGAATCGTTTTATTAGATGAATTACATTTTTTTTTAGTGACTCCCTTTAAATTTCCATCAATTTCAACACGTGTGTCCTACACCTATGGTCCAAAAATGTTTTACAAATCCTCAGTCGCCAGGGATACTCCTCGAATTTATAAATCTTGATTATCTGGTTAGGACAATTTCAAATTAATTCAGAAAGAATGCGAGAAATATCAGCGGTATTCAAAAACGGTTCGAAAATTGAAATGTGAGGACTATGGAAGGAAGAGTAATACAGTAGAGGTCACCCATTTCCATTTTAGGCAACTAATATTAATATGTAGTGATGATACAGGCTTCGTGGCTATATCAATCGAATCCTTTGGACTGGCTTTAAAATGTTCAACAGTAGACCGTATGGATATCCCAAAGTCTGAGGAAAAATAGCTCGCAGGGTGAAGATCAAACTCGTCTTTACCGATTGTCTGCGATGTATTTCTTCAAATGATCTTGGACCAATTAATTACATACGGAATTATGCTGCATGAAATCAGATCAAGTGAAACGTAAAAACATTTAAACTTTCATCCGAAATTGCTTCTAACCAAGATGGCTGACTGTGCATGTGGTAACCAATTTAGTTCACTTGTAAATTCCGCAGTGGTTTCTTCTTCTCTATTTACTTACCTGGAATTGTTTACCTACATTAGGTGGCGCTAGAGTTTGCATAGAACTTAAGCAACAGTTCCCTGCATTTACCGTGATTCCTTGCTAATTGCATCCAGATGCCCACACCAAACTATTTGAGATCCCTTCGTCAACTTAAGTCGAAGTATTTCTTTACAGCGTTGTCCATCCAAGATGTATTTGAATGCATTACGGAGCAAAATATTTTAGCTATCTAAGTTCTGATGAATGCTGTCACATTTGATAAGGTCAATGTCACTCATACAGTTTGTTGTTAAATTATCTTCCCCGCTTAGAGTAGTTAAGACGATTTCCTTTAAGAATCGGGGAAGCGATGGTGAGATTCCACCCAATGGGGATGTTTTTAGCCGATCATGTTTCACAGCTGGTGTGTGAACTTTACCAGATCAACTCCAGCTACTTTAAGTAATTTGTCAGGGAGTCCACTTCCTGTAATAGGCTTGTCGGTCTTTAGTAAAGCCCTCTATTCAACTGAACAAGGTTACCGTTGATCATCGTCCATGTTGAGTAATTTGTTCTTCTCGATATAGGAATGTTGGGCGTCTTCACCCCAAACAATCTGCAGAAGTAATCCGTCTAGATTTTTAGCGCCGACTATGATTATTATGTTCTATTACTTTCCCATCCTGCTTCTGTTCAGGATTTGACTCTTCAGCGTATTCTTTTTAGTTCATGGTAGAACGCGAACTTTTAAGCATTTTAAAAACCCCAATGGAGCGCTTCTCTACTTCTTTCTGAAAAGTCGTCGGACGAACCGTCTTCCTTCCTGATAAAGTTCGCAAACAGCATCAGCCGTACTTTAACCGCCGCCTTGTGCACCTCTTGTTTCGCTGAATTTGCTTGTTGGCACTCTTCATTAAATTAGGCGTTTCGCTGTGGTTGTCGGTTGAACCCTAACATCTCTGATGAGTTGTTAACTTTTGTCGAGCGACTTTAGGAAACTCAACTAGAATAGGCTCTAAAAATTTCTGGCAATTGTAGCTGCTCTGCGCTAGATTTTCTCACAGTGCATCTTCGGTCTTTTGGGGTTATAACTTGGCTCCTCCAAAAGTATATACAGAACATTAGAGCTGTGACTTGTGTCGTTCACAGTGTGATACATCTGTTGATAGATGAATGGTGGGGTATTGGAAACACCTTCTAGCTTTGATGACAATTTCGGCATATCGCGAAGTCGATTAATCTGAGTCCGCTTTTAGACCTGGTGTTATGCAAGCTGTGTGATTTAGCTGTTCCGCCAAAGTTACTCTTTTTTCCGCATTTGTGTTGTGGTGGATTCTAGCCTGGCGTTCGCTCTGGCTCAAAAAGACTAGCGAGACTGGTTAAAAAAACGCTCTGCGTTTTTCGATAACGTAACTTTTGACGACACTTGACCAGGCTATACGCCTTGCTCATTAGAGCAATCCTGGTGAACGAAAGCTCAATTGCGGATATGTGATGGCGGCGATAAACAAAGGCTGTCAGTCTCCACTATTGCGGACTGCTCCCAACAGCCAAAACAAGCTTAAACATAAGCAGATGATGCAGCTGTATTTTTGTCGGACCACGATTTGGAATCGTTTGCTCTAGACGTGGTCTACGAATGATGAATTAGCAATGGGCATCATCAAAACTGAGGTTGTTTTCTTCAGGAGGAGAGAGCTAATTGTTATTACTCATCTAATGCTTTAGTGTGCTCCCTAAACAAATGCGTCTGCGTTACGTTTATGTCAATAAGGGACTAGTGTCAAGGGACTATGTGCCTGTTCACATTGACGAGGGGATGAAAGTTCTCATCATGAACGTCGTTTTCACATTTTCATGGTGTTGAAAGACCTTTTGACAAGCGGAACACATGAATCGGAGCAATTTTAATTTTTAAATTTGAGCAGTTGGCCTGAAAGTTACCTTTTTTCCTCTTCTTTACAATTCCGTGCTCATCAACGATCAAACCCAAAATGAAAAAATATGCCAGAACTGGGACGATATGGAAAAAAACGATGTGCTTCACCCGATAATCCACTTTAGAAATGGATTTTCGGTGCAAGTAACCCTTTTTCTTCCCACTTCAATAAAAAGCGTTTCCTCTCTTTCGGACAATCTTCCTGCCCGCGCCAATGTGAACGGGCACTATGGAAAATACCGAAACACGTAATGCATTAAGGCACACCAAATTATAATTTCAATTTCGAAGTGCGCTACGAAGTGAAGTTGGGTACAATAAAGTAGAAAACAACATTTTTGAAACATAATTCATTAAGGGCCTGTTCTCATTGTTTTGGTCAAACAAGCATAACGTTTTATAAATTTTTTTCTAAGCAATTCTATTATTTAGAGGAATAGTTTTTATCATGAAATGTAAAAGGTGACCAGATAAGAACAATAGGAACAAATTTAAATAAAGTAACAACAGTGAGAGATATAAAATTGATTTCGGCTTTATTTTGAAGTTACGTTCATGCCATTATGTGTGGAATAGCAGGTCATTCAAATGGCTGCCTCGTCTCCGCTGGCAGTGCTTCAAGCGGTCGGCACAATTTTTGATGACTCGGTTCAATATGTGCGACGTTCTCTCGGCAATAGAGTGTCTAATGTTGGCCTCGAACTCATCCAAAGTGGTTGGCTTGTTAGCGTAGACTAAGGACTTGACGCAGCTCGAGAGAAAATAATCCAGTAGTGTCAAATTGCATGATCGCGGGGGCCAATTGATGAACGCGGGGGCCAATTGATGAACGCTCGCCGTGAGATGGCCCAGTCGCCAAATTTCTCCTTCACAACATCAAGCGTTGCGTCGGTTGTATGGCACGTATCGCCATCTTGTTGTAACCACAGCTGGGATATATCGGTGTTGTCCAGGTCTGACCACAGAAAGTCGGTTAAAATCGCTCTATGCATGAGATCATTGACGGTAATGATGTCCTCATTTCGAAAGAAATAAAGTCCGAAGATGTCGCCATTCCACATATCGCATCAAACAGTCAATCTTTGCGGATGCATTGATGCTTCGCCGAACACTTGTGTATTGTGTTCCCTCCAATAACGGCAATTTTGCTTATTGACATAGGCGCTAAAATGGGCCGAGAAGATGATTTTTTTTGCCAAAATCTAGATCGCCGGCCAACATTTCCAGCGCCGAATTAGCGAACACAGGGCGTTTTCTATGGTCGTCCAGCTTCAATTCTTGCATCAGCACAAATTATCCGGGTTGATTCTCTGACGATGCCCAATTCAGTGGATCGGCGCCGAATTGGCATTTCTGTCTTTAAGGCGGCTATGTTCTCTTCATTTCGCACCAATCTCTGTATGGTTGATGGCTTAAGATCTAAAAAAGTGTACTCACGCTCAAACTTTTCCATGGTGCAACGAATTGCCCGCACACTGAAGCCATGATGACGACCGACCTCACGACTTGCAGGACAAAACTCAGAGCAAAGTTTCTCAGAATCCAAACCTTGGTTAGGCCTAGTTCTTTGTCTAAGTGCTCTGCATATCCTTTATATTATAGAGTTGTGCTAATATCGTACATCCAATGACTCTCTTTTTTTTCTCGCCGTATTGCCGAACGAACAGTCGAGTTCTGTATTTAGCTACTGCAAAATAATAATCAGGCTGCTCGTTTGCCAATCGGAATTTTTATACGTTCAGGATATTGGTTGCATACCTTACAACGATCAGCACGTTTTCGATTTGATTGCCGGTTATCGAAGTATCATAGTTTTATTATATGCTCTTTACGTCAATCTGTTTGAAGCCGTAGTCTGCATTATGAAGGCTACGGCTATGCCTCCGGCTAATAGGATTAGAGTCTGGTGATGGTTTATCAGCTAGAAGTCGTTAGCCCTTAAACGCCGTCGATTCTTCTAAGGCTGTAAGTACGCATGTTAAGTAATGAAAGATATGCCAGTGGTTCGGGTTCTACCAAACGAAAGGAATAATACTTCTTAGATAAGTTTAGAGCCTGCTTTGATCATAGCATCATGTCTGCGGATAACAGCAGCGAAGATAATTTTCTTCTAAAATCAGGATCCATATGCTCCAGAGCAAATCTAACTAAGCTCCGGCGCCAATAGTCAGACCTATTATTCGTTTTAAAAAACTAATCCTTATTTCTTTCTTTTTATTGCAGAAGGCTCAAAAATGGGGAGGACTACTTATAATGGTAGCGTATGCTACAACTATCGGTGCTTCAGTTCCAATCGGATACTGCTTAGGTTGTGTAAACAGCCCTGCTGTGGTAAGTCAAAATTTGACTGTTTTCAAAAATCCCCAGCACCTTTTACTTCTAACTGCTACTTTTTTTTCCAGTTTATAAAAGATTGGTGCAACACAACCCTTATTGAAAATTACAATCTGCACTTGAATGAAGGCTCCATAGATTTTCTTTGGGCCTCGATCGTATCAATCTTACTCGTAGGCGGTATAATTGGGTCCATGTGTGGAGCCTGGGTATCTGATACGTTTGGAAGGTTTGCTCTCACACACAGCTTTCAAATGTTGAACTTTTTTTGAGTGCGTGGTATATTTCTAGGAAAGGAGCAATTCTGATAGCTGGGGCTCTGCTTCTTATTGCCTCATTTATGTTCAACTTCTGCCGTGAAGCTAAGTCTGTAGAGCTTTTGATAATAGGACGTTTAATTGTTGGTATCTCATCTGGAATAACCTATACCGCACTGCCTATGTATCTCTTGGAGATTGCACCCTCACATTTACGAAGCACTTTAGGTGTCTTCTGTGCTGTTGGAGTTACCGCTGGTATTGTTGTTGGACAATTTTTCAGCTTGAATATGGTTTTTGGAACCGAAGAACTGTGGCATTATGCTCTTAGCTCGTATGGAGCTCTTGTAATCATTTGCTACTTGCCAGCCTACTACTTCCCCGAAAGTCCAAAGTGGCTTTACCTAATCAAAGGCGATGCAAAAGGCGCCCGTATTAATCTTAATCGCTTGCGACAAGATGATCAGGCTCAGGTGAATGCTGAAATGTTGGAACTCGAAACCGAATCCGGAACTAAGACTCAAAGTAGAGGTTTCTGTTCAGTGGTTAGCGATCCAACGTTGAAACTGCCATTATTTATAACATGCAGTTATCAAGCGGGACAGCAGTTATCTGGAATTAATTCTGTAAGTCGTTGATGCATTATATATGTAGAAATACAAAACAATCTCCAAATTTTTGTAGATCTTCTTCTACTCGGTGCCAATATTCATGAAGGCTGGTTTCTCTGCAATTGACGCCGAATGGGCTAACTTCGGTGCTGGATTTTTGAATTTAGTCATCTCCCTACTGGGGCCATTTCTGATGGCAAAATTCAATCGGAGACCTTTGATGATGCTCTCCAGCGCTCTGTGTGCGTGCTTTTTAGTTGCCGTTTCCATGACACTCTACTACATTGTAAGAAGAATATGGAAATTGATGATCCATCAAAATTTACATGACTTGGCTATTTTTTCTGTTTAGGATTCTGCAACCTGGGTACCAATAGCATGCATTGTATGCATCTTCACCTTTATATTCTTTTACCAGTTTGGCCTCGGTCCAATCCCTTACTTCATCGGATCAGGTAATGAATCAATTCTCAATGCATTTTCAAATTTTACTAATTAATTTTTGTTTTCTTTAGAACTCGTTGAAGTATCTCCACGACCAGTGGCCATGTCTTTGGGTAGTCTAACATCGTGGGTGTGCAATCTTGTGGTAGGCATGTCGTTTCCACCTCTAAATGGCCTAATAGGTGCATTTGTGTTCATGCCATTTGCCGTATTTTGCACGATTGTGTTCTTCATCACATACTTCTTTGTACCTGAAACCAGAGGACGAGACTCCTCAGAGTTAGCGCTAATAATGTCAAAGGGCTTCAAGTCTAAGATTAAGTAAATGTACAGAATCCAGACTATTATCAGTATTTGTTGTATATTTTACCCACATTTTGTTTGTATTTTATTTTTTAATATTTTTTAGGTTGTAAATAATTTTCTAACGTTGTTTTCTTTTTGTTTACTGCTTAAACTTTCTATTGTATTTTAAGAAAATATACAAACTTGTACAAATGTGTAGCTTTTTGTTTAATATTAAATTAATTTCGCTATTTCAAATGTATTTTCAAAGGTCTTACGAAACGTCTCCAGCTCCTTATTTGGTTGAGTATTGTCTGTAGTCGATTTTCTTACGGAAACCGATTTTTCTCTACAAAATGTTAGCTGATGCTAAGGGAAGCACTCGTAGTGATATCTCAGGAGCAACTTTCGGACTTCAAGGTATTTCCGTATGGAAAATAGAGAACCGGGGGTTTTTTGTATTTCCGTTACAACGTATCAATGTTTTTAAGGCCATTTGGAAATAAATGTGGAGCAAACACCCAGTTCTGGTAGTTTGTCGTACTGCTAAGGACTGAAACGAATAAATACGGGCTATACTTCCAATGCGTAAAAATTGCAATCCCATTTTGCACCCAAATTAGCTTGTATATTCTCTAGTTTCAGTTTGTTATTGATTTTAGTTTGGTGCGGTTTAAAATATTTATAAAATATGAGTCAAAAGGAACGCCGTAAAAAGATCATCGACAAAATCTCGAAAATACTTAGCGTCCAAACCCTTTCATCTCAAACAATTTAAACATAGCACGCAGTACAGTGGATTCTGTTATTAAACGATATTTGGAGACGTTGACACTTAAGCAAAAACAGAAAAGTGCAGCTAAAAGTGGAGCACATGATACAGATTTGGACAGGAAAATAGTGGGTACCGTCGTAAAAAACCGGACTATGTCATCCAGAGATGTTGTTCGGAAATGTAATACCAACCAAACAATGGTACAAAGATCTAAAAAACACGAAAAAAACAAAAAATACCAAAATTTACTGAAAAGCAAAAAAAAGTCATAAAAACACGAGCCCGAAAGCTTTACGAGTTGATTGGCAACAAGAAAGCGTGCTTGGTTTTGGATGACGAAACTTATGTCAAAGCCGGCTTTACTTCTCTTCCAGGTGCGCAGTTTTACAACTCGTTTGAAGCTGAGATTCTTCCGCAATCAACAACATCGATTGGGATGTAAAAATTCGGGTCAAAATATCTCGTTTGGCAGGCCATTTGCCAATGTGGACGCAGAAGCTCATCGTTTATTACAACGGGAACAATTAACGGAGAAGTGCACATTAACGAGTGCCTAAAAAACGGTTGATTCCTTGCTTAAACGAACACGAGGGTTCAACATTATTTTGGCCAGTTTTAGCTTCAGCTCACTATGCTCATGGGACGTTGAGCTTTCTTGTTGCTAAAAAGTCGACTTTGTCCCAAAAGACATGAATTCACCCATTGTTCCACAGTGCCTTCCCATTGAAAGGTATTGGGCTTTGGTCAAAGCTAAATTGAGAAAAAGTGAGCAGTGTGCAAAGGACGTAAAAGATTTTAGTGCTAAATGGAAAAGAGCGTCCAAAAGATCACCGATGTAACTGTCACCAACCTTATGAAGGACGTTCGAAAGAAGTTGAGGAAAGAATGGGAACCAAATAATTTTTTTTATTTTTTGTAATTGTGAATGATTTTAATAAAAACAGAGTTTTAAAGCAAATAAAAAAAATTTACATGAATTATGAAAATATTTTTTTTTTTACTTTGAAGTTTCCAAATTTTATTCGTTTCAGTCCTTAAGCAATATTGCTAACTACTTACACCAAAGTTAAAGTTGTCTATTGTGCAGCCCTTCTTGTCGGCAACACATAATACTTGGTTTTGGCCTCATTCACGCTCTTGTTCCAATGATTGCAAACGCATCAGTGGGAACTATTGGTTTTGCCAGTTGTGTCCATATCATCAGCTTACACAACATAATACAACTGGATGTGGGATGTTAAAGTAAAGATATCAAATAAAGACGACAAAGGAACACTCATTGAAGCGGTGAAGGACAACAATGGAATACATAACAAACCAGGACCCGATGCCAGTCAACTAAAGCAATATGACGATAATGAAGACGAAGGCCATTTTGATGACACATTAGAAGAAATAGTGAACCAGCCAGATATCTTTAATCTAGACCCGGACCCAATGAAGAAGAAGGAGGTGGGGAAAATAGCACTCCAATACCAGGTAATTATTATAACACGAAGTAAGGCGGAAAGAGCATTAGAGAAAAAGGACATGCTGCTCCGCAAATGATTGTAAAAGCGCTACATTATGAAGAAGCTAAAAGCTGGAAGCAGGCCATGAAATTGGAGTACAAGACTTTAAGATTTCTAATAACACGTGGGTGCTTATTTACTTTCTACCGGAAAGGAAACCAATAAAATGCAGTTTGAAACGGTTGCTACTTTAGAAGTATAATACACGATGGCGCAAAAGTTGTCACCCAATGTTCTTTGGCGGTAATTTTTTTTGCGAATGAAAAATGTTGGTTCTGCCTTTGGATTATGTCTTAAATTGTTTTTCCTTTAAGTCGAGAAAATAACATCGGCTAAGTGGCCGCTGCCAGAATTGATCACCATTCACGCACAATTTGTGGCATTTCGCATCACTCTTGTCAGAACTTCCTGCGATATGTCCTCGCATTACTTGACGGATATTCTCTTTGAGGGCTTCAAGAGTTTGAGGCTTGTTGACATAGACTTGCGACTTCAAAAAACCCCACAAAAAGAAGTCTGGAACGGTTAAGTCAGGCAATCTTGCCGCCCAGTGCAAATCGCCAAAACGAGAGAGTAGGCGATCGGAAAATGCAACCCTCAGAATTTGGATTGTGGCTCGTGGAGTATGTGCCGTTGCTCCATCCTCTTGGAACCCGATGTTCTCCAGTCGCAATTCATCCAATTGAGGGAGAAAAAAGACGTTGAGCATGGCTCTGTACCGCTCACTGTCCACAGTTGTCGTTTAGGCCACGGCCTTTTCAAAAAAATAAAGCCCGATAACCACAGCTGCGATATTCTCAGCAGAACAACTGCTCCGGGCCTACCAGACCTGGGAGCATTTCGTGTTGTCCCATACTCTTCTAGCCGAGCGACTAAACGTCGTAATGTTTGTTCAGTTGTTGTCGGACGA
The DNA here is from genome assembly GCA_963966105.1 of Volucella zonaria. Taxonomy (NCBI): domain Eukaryota; kingdom Metazoa; phylum Arthropoda; class Insecta; order Diptera; family Syrphidae; genus Volucella; species Volucella zonaria. The sequence continues at coordinate 133,573,307 of OZ014531.1, forward strand.
TCGGGAAAATGTGCGCCCAAATTCACGCTGCGCCAGCACAACCGACGAATTATTCCGCAAAAAAAATCGTAACAATTATTCCGCGTTCTTTATGAGTATAGCGATTCATGTCTTATTGACATGTATTTTGTAAATGTCAAAGTAGAATTGCCATTTGCCGCCATTTGAAAAAATTATAGCATCTTTCGATAGGGTGATGACTTTTGTATTTTGTTCTCAATGTTTTGTCTATGTATGATCGAAAAAATAGCGGCTTTCTGGATTTATCTGCCTTTGAAACGACAAACAACTATCTTTTCAGAAATGTTTAGTTTGAAAAAGGAAAAAATCGAAAAGTGTAAAGTCCGCTTGGTTGCTAGAGGTTGTAAACGGAGGCCAGATTTCTGCTAAATGTTTTCGCCTTTTATTCGCTACTCCACAGTGCGACTTATTTCTGTCTTATCCGTGAAGCAGAAACTAGCGGTCGGTCCAATATGTGCGGCGTTATTCCAGGCCAGATTTCTGTTAAATGTTTTCGCCTTTTATTCGCTACTCCATAGTGCGACTTATTTCTGTCTTATCCGTGAAGCAGAAACTAGCGGTCGGTCCAATATGTGCGGCGTTATTCCAGCAATAGCGTCTCTAATGGTGGCCTCGAACTCGTCCAAAGTAGTTGGCTTGTTAGCGTAGACTAAGGTCTTGATGTAGGCCCAGAGAAATTATTCGAGTGGTGTCAAATCGCATGATCGCGGCGACCAATTGATGAATGCTCCCCAGTCGGTTAACATCGCTCTATACCTGAGACCATGAGGGTAACGGTGTCTCCTTCCTCATTTCGAAAGAAATAAGGTCCGATGATGCCGCCATGCCCTAAACCGCACCAAAGAGTTGATCTTGTAAATGTATTGATTCTTAACCGAACACTTGTGGATTCTGTTTGCTCCGATAATGGAAATTTTGCTTGTTGATATAGCCGCTGTGCCAAAAGTGGGCCTCGTCCGGGAAGATGATTTTTTGGCCAATATCCGGAACTCCAGATAACATTTCCAGCGGCCAATTAGCGTACGCACGGCGTTGTCTATGGTCGTCCGGCTTCAATTCTTGCGTCAGCACAATCTTATACGGATGTAGGCCCAAATCCAACCGCAAAATAAGCCGGGTTGACTCTCTGGCAATGCCCAACTCAGCTGATCGGCACCGCTGCGGCGGACATATTTTCTACATTTCGCACCAATCTCTATCTGGTTGGTGGCTTAGGATCCAAAAGAGTGTACTCATGCTCAAACTTTTCCACGGTGAGACGAATTGCTTAATGAAGCCATTATAATCTCAGGACGAAATTCACGTTGCGTATTTACAACTGATCCGGAGTTTCTATAATATTTTCTTAGTAATTTTCGCACGTTCGGCAAGCGCAAAACGATGCATGATGAAATGGCAAACCTTACTGAATATTTTGACATCTGGATGTCACTGCTAACTTTGACAGTTGCTGAAACATAACAATTGGAAAAACTATCATGGCTTGTACTTTTTTTTTGTTACTTTTAAATTCATTTTTATTATTTCTTTCTATATGTTAATGCTTAAATCTAATTTGACAACGACCGTCTCTGAATTTAGCTTACTGGCTCTTACCGGGCGCTCTCAACTTACCGATATTACTACCGTTACTGATGTTGCTCGACCGCACCAGAAATGTTGGTGGCTTACTGATGGGGAGGAAACTCCTTCGTCGTTTCGTTCTAATTAGGGAGCCCCATTTGGGGGAAAAATTGCTATGCTTAATATTTTATGCCGTGGCCGGCTTACACAGTTTAAGTAGGATTAAGATATTTTTAAGACTATAGAAAATGAAAAAAAATGACAACTTTAAAAAAAAAAAAAAGAAACTCTCTAAAATTAAGTTTAAGTAGGTTAAGATAATCATTAAGATAGTTTATAAGTTTTATTTAAATGTAAAAAAATCATTTTCTTAGTGTCAGTAATAATACTCGTACATATAATGAAATAAATAAATTACGCTAATCCCTTACTCGTACGTCGAAAGACGTAGGCTTAAGTTTTAGGCTTATCTTAGAGCGCCCATATACGGCCAGTAAGTTACCATAGTACAGTATAAGTTAATTAAGGTAATTTTTAAGTTTCTAAGTATTTTTCTGTAAATGAATTCGTTATAATAAAAATGCATATAAAATTAAATCTACATACATACAAATATTCACATACTTACAACATTTTAAGGAAGAGGAACTCCGGTTTGTAATTTTAAGGGAGTTTTATTTGTTCCTAATACGCTATGCTGCATTCGCGCAATGCAGGCGCATTTATTTAGGGAGCACATTTAAGTCGTAGCTATCAACTTTTCCATCGGGCTAAGCATTTGAATTTCTACCTGGATGGCAACCTACTGCAATCAGCTTTCTGAGAGTGTAAAAAAAGGTTTTGGACTTCCTCGCCTATGTTACGACCAGTTATTTCTTATGCGTCGGTTGTATTGTGTCATGTAAATAAGTCACTTCTGCTTCTACCAGACTTTACAAAAACGGTCTGTTTCGGCTCTGTTATAGGTGCGTTGATGAATCGATATTAATGCACTCTCAAAGCCATATTTTGTTTAAAAATAAGTTTTCTTTGGTACAACATGCACTGCAGTTTTAGTTTTAGTTTTAAATGCATTTTATTTTCTAAATCATTAACTCTTACATACTAACAAAAAATGCTTAAATGCTAGCTTAAAATTACTTAACAAACTTATACTAACTTACTGGCCCCACACAGGCACTCTAAGCTACTCTAAATTCTTATATCTATGTCTTTCGACTTTGTTTACATTTTATACTTATATATACTTATTTTCTATGCTTAAGGCTAAGAAAAGAATTTAATAAAAAACTTAGCATATGGACATAATTTTTTATTTTTTATAAAAACTTAACATCTAACTTAAAATAAACCTTAGTCTACCTAACCTACCTACACAATACACACATATATACACATAGACACTATTCACAATGACATACATATACTAGTATATACCTATGTATATACTAATATATATATGTATTTCTTAAATACTAACCTAAACCTATGTAAGCTGGCCATTGCTATTCACAGTGCAAATAGATTGGTCAGCTCTGCCCCATTAGTGAGGCTGGTCCGTAATTGACGGAAACGACGACGAAACATCTTCTCCATCATTCAACCACCAGAAATGCTGGTGCTGCCGAACGACATCCCTCTTATCGCGATTCCCCACCGCCCTACTGAACCTGAGACGATCCACACTGCCGTGTGCGACGTCTCTGTTGTAGTTGAGTCGCCTGTCCCCAGCTTTTCGAGCGACATGGAAGATTAACGGGACCGCTGATCTATCCTGGATCAAACCTATCTGATCCAGGTAGAGGAATGCTTCGGGTGGAACGAAGCCGTCAGAGCGCACACTCTCGTGGTAAAGGTAGTTGGGGTAGTAAGCCCCAAATATCAGGTTATTCGTCGAGTTCATTGCTCTTGCAATGTGCCTTCGAGTCAGCTTAATTACGAAGTTGTCCACTCGTATTAGGTTCGCCCTGTTGTAAAGGACCTCATTACGATAGAATTTTTTGTACTCCGACTCTGGTGTTCTGTACAAGCGAAGGCAAGCCCTTAGGCAAGCCCTCTCAAAAACCCGAATCTTTTCCATTAAGCTTGCTCGCACATTGAACCATACGGGACAACCAAATACCAGCATGGGCCTGATAAGGGCCATGTAGCAGATTACCTTTACCCTCTCATCGAGTTGGCTGCTATAAAACAGTCTCTTTGTAAGGGCAAAAGCGCCTTTAGCTCTGGCCAGAGCAGCATCTACATTTTTGTCAAAATACAGAAACTGATCTAGCCAGATCCCAAGGTATCTGACTACATTACGACAGGCAAGAGGCTGTCCGTGTTGTCCAATGATCGAGAACTTTCGCCAATTTTTTCTGGTATCCCTAGAGGCTCTAGACAACGGCGTCCTAAAGAGAATGGTTTCCGACTTCTGAAAGTTGATTTTCAACTTCCAGTCGTCGCAAAATCGTCTTATCTTATCGAAGTCACGCTGCAAGAGAGTATTAATGACCTCGATTTTTGGACCTGTTCTGTACGCTATCAAATCGTCTGCGTACGCAATAGTGTGGGGAAGTGAACCTATCAAGTCGCTTGTATAAATGTTGAATAGGATCGGCGAATTGACCGCGCCTTGCTGAAGACCATTTTTAATTTGAAATATTCCAACAGAAGTCACATCACCATTTTTCACGATGAACTGTCTGTTGGTTAGCATATTATAAAGAATGTACAAGAGTGGTTTACTGATCCCCAGCCTAGTCAGCTTATAGAAAAGACCCTCTAACCATACGGTGTCGAAGGCCTTCTCCAAGTCAACAAGGCAGGCACCAGTGCATTGGTTTTTGCCTTTATTCCATTGGATATCGGACACCAGTTTAGACGCGGCATGTGAGATATCATGTCCCGCCTTAAAACCGAATTGATTATCCGGAACTATATGTTTGTCCTCAACCCACCTAGACAGAGCTCTATTGATTACTTTTTCAAACACCTTACTGATATTCGGAAGGAGACTTATCGACCGGAGATTCGCCGGATTGGATATATCCTTTCCCTTTTTGGGGATAGGTTGAACCACCGCCGTTTTCCAATGCGCTGGATAATGTGCATTATTCATTGCATTATTAAACAGGGTGGTGTAAATGTCCACCGCTTCTAGAGGAAGATGTCGAAGCACGATGTTCGGAATACCATCGGTCCCCACTGATTTCTTAGCCCTGATTGTGTCGAAGATCTCATGGAGCTCTTCCTTCGAAATGAACGGGGGTAGGTCACCCTCTCTGGTAATGACATTATTTGCCATATTTACTTCGCTGAACCGGGTGAAACCAGAGCCCTCGGATCGCCAGTTCTCTACTTCATTTCGAATGTAGAGGTCGTGCACCAAGACGCGATTGTCCAGGTCATAATTAGGACCAATGGTATCAGTGGCTTTGTATATTTCCTGGAAAGTCGCGCCTATGGCCTCAACCTTCTCCTGTGGATCCTCGATCACAAAGAAGTCGTCATCATCAGCGGCCTCATTTGGATCAATACCTGCTATTGTCAGTAACCGTTTGTTGTCTGTTGTCCGGGGTATTTTAAGACATTGAAGGTCGTTTTGATTTTTTCTCCGAAATAGTTTATTTATTTGCGGGAACATGCACTGCAGTTTCGATGACCTGGTGTGCAAAGTCATGCAATGCAATAACATAACCCATCCTGTCACTGCAAAAATTCTAAATCGACTTCACCTATGTTTCGAATTTAAGAAATACTCAATTCTGGTGGCATTAAACTAATTACATACGAGTTTGTACGAGTATTTGCATCTGTAGCGACTGCCGTGGCTTGGCTTAAGGTCACCAGTACGACTCCTAGCGATTTTGATAGGCTTCTTTGAACGAAATCGGAAGGCTTAAACTGCTGAGTATCATTTGACTCCCAAGTCACAATGCAATCGCCGATCGCTTGCAGGACAAAACTCATTTTCTTCCAAAATCAGGATCCATATGCTCCAGAGCAAATCTAACTAAGCTCCGGCGCGAATATTCAAACCTTCTGGACCACCATACCATATTGCTTCGTTTGCTCTAGTTTATTATTAGAATCTTAATTTTAAATTGTTTTTCAATACAAGATTTTTCTACATATTATTCGTTTTAGAAAACTAATCCTTATTTCTTTCTTTTTATTGCAGAAGCCTCAAAAATGGGGAGGACTACTTATAATGGTAGCGTATGCTACAACTATCGGTGCTTCAGTTCCAATTGGATACTGCTTAGGTTGTGTAAATAGCTCTGCTGTGGTAAGTCAAAATTTGACTATTTTCAAAAATCCCCAGTACCTTTTACTTCTAACTGCTACTTTTTTTTCCAGTTTATAAAAGATTGGTGCAACACAACCCTTATTGAAAATTACGATCTGCACTTGAATGAAGGCTCCATAGATTTTCTTTGGGCCTCAATCGTATCTATCTTACTCGTAGGCGGTATAATTGGGTCCATGTGTGGAGCCTGGGTATCTGATACGTTTGGAAGGTTTGCTCTCACACACAGCTTTCAAATGTTGAACTTTTTTTGAGTGCGTGGTATATTTCTAGGAAAGGAGCCATTCTTATAGCTGGGGCTCTGCTTCTTATTGCCTCATTTATGTTCAACTTCTGCCGTGAAGCTAAGTCTGTAGAGCTTTTGATAATAGGACGTTTAATTGCTGGTATCTCATCTGGAATAACCTATACAGCATTGCCTATGTATCTCTTGGAGATTGCACCCTCACATTTACGAAGCACTTTAGGTGTCTTCTGTGCTGTTGGAGTTACCGCTGGTATTGTTGTTGGACAATTTTTCAGCTTGAATATGGTTTTTGGAACCGACGAACTATGGCATTATGCTATTAGCTCGTATGGAGCTCTTGTAATTGTTTGCTACTTGCCAGCCTACTACTTCCCCGAAAGTCCAAAGTGGCTTTACCTAATCAAAGGCGATGCAAAAGGCGCCCGTATTAATCTCAATCGCTTGCGACAAGATGATCAGGCTCAGGTGAATGCTGAAATGTTGGAACTCGAAACCGAATCCGGAACTAAGACTCAAAGTAGAGGTTTCTGTTCAGTGGTTAGCGATCCAACGTTGAAACTGCCATTATTTATAACATGCAGTTATCAAGCGGGACAACAGCTATCTGGAATTAATTCCGTAAGTCGTTGATGCATTATATATGTAGAAATACAAAACAATCTCCAAATTTTTGTAGATCTTCTTCTACTCGGTGCCAATATTCATGAAGGCTGGTTTCTCTGCAATTGATGCCGAATGGGCTAACTTCGGTGCTGGATTTTTGAATTTAGTCATCTCCTTACTGGGGCCATTTCTGATGGCAAAATTCAATCGGAGACCTTTGATGATGCTCTCCAGCGCTCTGTGTGCGTGCTTTTTAGTTGCCGTTTCCATGACACTCTACTATATTGTAAGTAGAATATGGAAATTGATAATCTATCAAAATTTAAATGACTTGGCTATTTTTTCTGTTTAGGATTCTGCAACCTGGGTACCAATAGCATGCATTGTATGCATCTTCACCTTTATATTCTTCTTCCAGTTTGGCCTCGGTCCAATCCCTTACTTCATCGGATCAGGTAATAAATCAATTCTGATTGCATTTTCCAATTTTACTAATTAATTTTTGTTTTCCTTAGAACTCGTTGAAGTATCTCCACGACCAGTGGCCATGTCTTTGGGTAGTCTAACATCATGGGTGTGCAATCTTGTGGTAGGCATGTCGTTTCCACCTCTAAATGGCCTAATCGGTGCATTTGTGTTCATGCCATTTGCCGTATTTTGCACGATTGTGTTCTTCATCACCTACTTCTTTGTACCTGAAACCAGAGGACGAGACTCCTCAGAGTTAGCGCTAATAATGTCAAAGGGCTTCAAGTCTAAGATTAAGTAAATGTACAGAGTCTAGACTATGTATTATCAGTATTTGTTGTATATTTTACCCACATTTTGTTTGTATTCTATTCTTTAATATTTTTTAGGTTGTAAATTATTTTTTTGGGGTGTTGTTTTTTTTTTTTTTTGTTTAAGCAATGCTTCATATTGTATTTTAAGAAAATTTACAAACTTTTACAAATGTGTAGATTTTTATCGAATATTAAATTAATTTCGCTATTTCAAATGTATTTTCAAAGGTCTTACGAAACGTCTCCAGCTCCTTATTTGGTTGAGTATTGCCTGCAGCCGATTTTCTAACGGAAAACCGATTATTCCTTACAAAATATTAGCAGAAGCTAAGGGAAGCACTCGTAGTGATATCTCAGGAGCAACTTACGTATTTCCGTAGGAAAAATAGAGAGCCGGCGGTTTTTTGTATTTCCGTTACAACGTATCAATGTTTTTAAGGCCATGGTTCTAAGGCCATTTGGAAATAACAGTGGAGCCAGAGCACCCAGTTCTGGTAGTTTGTCGTACTACTAATACGCATGAAAGGAAATAACTTATTCCAGTTGCGGTTTTGGGACAACACAATTGGTATTCCAAGATGGTTGAGGACCGATCCGTCGTCTTCATGTACTACATTGACCCTCCGGTCAGGAATCAAATACTCTTCGGATCAAGGAGTAGATATCCATTAGTTCTACATCCCTAGCCCATATAGGGCTACTGATATTTACTTTTTTGCCGGGATACTCGTAAATCTCACAGAGTTTGCCATTCATCAAAGCCCCCCAATGCAAACGGAAAGAATCTTGTGTTCAAAAAAACAGCCAAGGATATCTTCATCTGCCTTCGCCAATGCTCATACTTCTGCGCAATATGTAGAACAGGATGAGTGCCATCACTATTAAAAGTTTCTTAATAAAGTCGTACAGCCTTAAAAACACGATTTGATGTTTGATGAAGTGTCGTTATCAGAATTAATACTGGCGTCAAGATAAGCAATATTGCTAACTACATATGTACACAAAAGTTAAAGTTGTTTATTGTGCGTCCCTTCTTGTCAGCAGCACATACTCGGTTTTGGCCACACTCACGGCTAAATCCGCTTTTGTCGCTCTTGTTCCAATGATTGCAAATGCAGCAGTGGGAACTATTGGTTTTGCCAGTTGTGTCCATGACATCAGCTTACACAACATAATACAACTGGATGTGGGATGTTAAAGCAAAGATATCAAATAAAGACGACAAAGGAACATTCATTGAAGCGGTGAAGGACAACAATGGAATTCATAACAAACCAGGACCCGATGCCAGTCAACTAAGGCAATATGGCGATAATGAAGACGAAGCCCATTTCGAAGCCACATCGGATTCAAAAGACTGTACTCATGCTCAAACTTTTCCACGGTCTGTGAGACGAATTGCCTGTACTATACGCTGAAGACATGATGATGATCGACCTCACGACGAAATTCACGTTGGGTATTTACGATGGCATGGCACCTTACTGAATACAGCTGCTGAAACATAACAACGTCTTACGTCTTCATCAAATGGATATCACAAGTGCATACTTGAATGGAAGGTTAAAAGAAGAAGTGCATTCGTACCATCCAGAAGAGTTTATCAATTCGAAATATCCACAGCGTGTCTGAAAATTAAAAAAGGTCTCGTACGAGCTCAAACAATCAGGACGTGGGTGGAACAAAAGGTTGGACGAAGCTCTGAAAAAGTTTGGGTTTAAAAGATGCAGCTAGGATTTCTGTTTTTACACAAACAACAAACAGGGGGAAATCAACATCTTGTCAATCTGCTTGGACAATATTTTAATCGCTTGCTCGAGATATAGATTTACTTTTTCTATATTGACTGGACTATCAATACCTGTAGACAACATACCAATATACTCAACACCTGTATTATCCGGCAATGGTAAACGCGACATTGCATCTGCGGGACAGTTTTGTTTTGAGGGACGATATTGAAGATCATAGTCATATATTGATAAGTCAACAGCCTAACGCTGCAACACGGATACTGAAACTTTTGATGTTCCTTTTTTGGGACTAAAAATTTCTTTTAAGGCTTGACTATCTGTACATAATTTAAATTTGTGACCATAAATATACTTGTGTTACTTTCTAACTCCAAACAAAATAGCGAGTGCTTCGCGATGTACTTGGGAGTAATTTTGTTCGGTTGTAGAAAGAGTACTTGACGCAAATAAAATAGGTTTTTCAAAACCATTTACTATATGCGATAACACAGCCCTCCCACCATATGGGCTTGTATCACATGTAAGTACTATAGGCTTACTTTGATCGTATAACTCTAAAACACTACCTTCCGTAATTAGTTTTTTTTTAATTTTCAAAAGTTTAGTTGTTAGTAAGCACCAGACAAATCGATTATACAAAATAATTTACAATTGGCTAAGCTTGCGAAAATATCTTCGGTTTTTGGAAGTGGATAATGTTCCGTTTTGATATAAGGACTTATAGTGACTTTTGCATCTATGCAAATATGTATGCCTTTATTTGGCTTTGACGCAATGATAATCGGAGAGGCGAATTTGCTAAACCTTACTGGTTCCAAAATCTTCATATAACACAAATGTTTTATCTCATCTTCCACTTTATCACGTAACATATAAGGCACTGCATAAGCACTATGGAATATTGGCTGGCACTCAGACTTAAGAACAATTTCTGCTTCAAAATTTTTTATTGTATTTTCTATGGAATGGTCTAGCGAAGGAAATATGTATGGGAATTCTTTTTTAATTTTTTTAATTATTTCTTCAGTCTTTTCATTTTTTATACTTTTTAAAGGATTTTCTTGAAATTCATCATTAAAAAAAAATAACTTAAGCCAGTTTGGATACACAACATCAAGCCAATCTCGACCAAGCAAGGGCTTTACCTTCTTTTCACTATGGATGACTATTAATTCTAAGTTGTTAACTCTTGAGACGTTTGGAAAACACACTGCGACTTTATTAATCTTTCCTGCACATTTTATGATTTTCCCTGTGACTGACAACAATATTTGATTGGTTTTTATAAGTTCAATGTTATTAAATTTAGACCTATACTCTTCTTCGGAAATTACAGAGGAACAAGCCCCAGAATCAACTTCCATAATAATTGGAAGACCTTCAATAACGGCTTCCACGGTGGCTGCTTGACTTATTTCACTTATTGTTTTTGTAGAAATGGTGTTTACAATATCGGTAGAATCTGACAATTCAGCTACTACCTTACGATGACTCCCATCATGCTGATTGTTGTTTTCACGACACTTATATGACACGTGACCATGCTTGTGACAACTAAAACATTCCCACTGACGTGCTGAACAATTTTGTGGATTATGCTTTCTGCCGCATCGATGACACTCTAGATAAGACTTTGGTGACGCTGATGACGGCTGATCGTGACTACTGCTGCTACGAAGAGAACTACGACGATTCTGACCGTGACTCCGACCTTGATTTTTATTTCTTTTAAAACTGGTTTTATTAGAATTTGCCTGTGTTACTCTCGATGCATGTCTTCCTGGGCGGATTGCAAACATGTTTAAGACTTCACTTTTTGGATTCAATCATGTTACGACTTCCAATCATATTTTGACTTTCTGCCATCTCCCAATTAATAGCAATTTCACATGCGGATTTAAACGTAAGTTTTGACTCTTTGAGAAATTTTGAGCGTAGACTATTATCACGGACTCCACAAACAGATTTATCACGTAAGGCTGTCTGAAGATATTCGCCAAAATTACACTTTTGTGTCAATGCTTTCAATTTGACTATATATTCGACGATGGGTATATTATCTTGATTAACTTTGTAGAACTTATAAGATTCTGATATTTCGTTAACAGCTGGTTCGAAATAATTTGTTAGAATTGTAACCAATTCCGTATATGATTTTTGTGATGGCTCGTCGGGAGCACACATTTTTCTGACTATAGAAAATGCATCAGAGCCGATATAGGTTAAGAAAAGTGGTATTTTCTTCGCTTCTGGTAAATTATTTGCGATAAAAAATTGTTTTAATCGCATTTCATATTCGACGAAATCATTACCCTATGTGTCCAATTATAGAAGTCATCTATTTTGCTGGATTTATAATTAGTTCTTTTTTACTCTTTTCTTCTTCACTCTCTTTATCAGCTTCAGACATTTGTTCATACGAAAGCGTATACTTAACCTTTTATTGTGTGCACTTTTGGAATTTAATTTTTTTTTTTTATTTTTGTTAAAAATATTTGATTGACTTATTTTAAATTAGTTTTTTTATGTTATACACAGTTTTTCTCGTCGCCAAATTTATTATGTTTTAAAAGTTGTTTGTGGATTATAATTTTAGACTTGCGCTTGCTTTGAAATTCAAACAGGAAGGCCTTTATTCAGGAAAAGTCCAATAAGTATAATAGATTAATATTTAGTGATTTTTTGTTATACTTAAACCTAGCTTAACATACGAGTACATCGAGTATAATAATAATGTACTAGATTGTTAATATATAACACTCTCCAATGCTCTAGATGCAATTAAGAAATATTAAAAATGAATTTGTCGCTACGGACAAGGGCAAGGTGAGGCATTTCCTGAGGCTGAGGTCGAACAAAACTAGGTCAAGAACAACATTAGTATTTTACAGAAGCAGGCAATTTCATTTCTACGCGTGAGTTTCGACATGAGTGACAGCAAAGCACATGGGACACCGTTAGAACCTCGTCAAAAGTTCACGAAGTATCAAAGTTGTGCTGATTGTCAACTTGTAGATATAAAGGAGTATCAGCGAATAATCAGCCCATTTCTGTTCATTGATCTGGTAATTAGGCCCAGCATCCTACATTCTGTCAACAAGTTGCCTCAATTCAATGTAAACCCACATATGCAGCATATGCCCGCAGCGAAGTGTATACCCAGATACTTACAAAATTTCACTAATTTTTCTCTGATTTATAGCACAACTGAGGACTAAGACTTTATTTTATGTTACACCAGAGAAGAATTTCAGGAGACAAGTTCATTTCAAAGCCAGAAGAATGATGAGACACAACGACGAGAAAGAGCACAGGCGTCTTCATGAAGCACTCGAGAAGATTAGGAGTTATATATGGAAACTCGACAGAAAATAGCTTAAAACCTGTGCTTATAGAGTTCAGTAAGTCAACGAGCTCAAAGATAGTTATAAGATTATGGGGCCATGTAGGAGACAACATCATTACTACCAAACCTTAAGATCACTATCAGTTTCTGTTCTGATCTGATCTATAGCATTGCACATGGCTTAGTCCCTGTTGCTTTGCTCTTTCAGAAAATTGACACCATTTTGTTGGAAGGAAAATGCCCACCAACTACAGTTCTGCCTGCTATTGATTGACAACAAAAATTTTTGAAAAACATCGAAAACATGAACTGGGCCAATTGTCACTAATGAACTGTGACACTTCCTGACGACTGTAGATTTGATTTTCAAATGAATGACGCTCTGGCGTTTTTTCACTTTTACTAGTCTATTCACTTTCCATTAGGAAATATGTGGATTTTCTTGTGTATTCGTTTTCCTTGTCTTTCGTTTATTTACTAAAAATACATTTCGTAATTTTATACGAAAGTTTTTTGTGTTACGCTTTCACAGTGACGTTTGCCAAGTGAACGAGTTCTTTCTTTTCTATTTCGCTGTCAGAAACAGAACTAACAGATACACGCATGATATCGGTTGAGTCGATCCAATATCCCGGTATCGAGAGTGTGCCTCTATCCGAACGCAGGGCTAGTACGAGTATTTTACGAGTATCATTAAATTTCGTGGTTCATCTGGTATACTGGGCAGGCGTTGGAAGTTTATGACGATCACACGTTTATCACACAATAGTGTGAGGTTAGTACTATTCGCTGGTTGAGTGATTGAAATTTTTAAAATAAACTAATTCCATTCGAATGTAATCCGTCATCGTGTCGGAACTAGCCGGTTTGAGCGTACAAAAGATTTCTTTCACTAGCTTCCAGTCTGTGCTCTGTATTTGTTTCAAGCAGTTCGGTTCGGTTCGGTAGAAAAAGAGAAAACGAAATCAAATCCTCTACTTGCGCTAACGTTTTTCAAAAATACACCAACATCATACCGTTTCTAACCTATTGGATAGTGAGCTTTTGAATTTCTTATGACGCCATTAAATTGATTACAACTTAATGATGCATTCAAACCATGCATGATTGCCATTAAATTTGTATAGCCATCAGCGGAGTGTTGAGAATATGTATATTTTCGAAAATAGTGAGGTTTTTTTGTGCGGATTCATTTTATCTCTCTGATTTTCTTAATGCATATGTGTAGTGTTATTTTGTGCATCTGCTGCCAATAAACAAAAGAGGAAAATATTTAAATATAAGAAGAGAAAAATTAAACCAAATAGTTGAAGGTTGAGGGAAGAAATAGAGGAATATATCGCATCGAAGACTCATCGCGCAAAGTGATTGGATCCAGAAAAGACATCTCTGAAAACAGCCAGATACAAGAAACGTGTAAATGGAGGACATAAACCGGGCGATCGTGATTGTGGGCAGGTAATTGTGTTTATTTTTGTATACTTAACGTGAAGAAGCCAGACGCCACTGCCATCATCGTACGTACGGATATGTATTTCACCTTATTGAACTGTCGTTGGCAACGTCTTTCCTCTTCTCTGATTTGGAGTGGATTATTTTTACATGATGCGCATTGTATGAACTCAATTGGAATAGAGGGGCAGAGCACATTATTGTATAATGAATAATGATCAAGAGATAAGTGTCACACGTCAGTTAGTGTCATGACTTGAAATGCGGAAGAGATGTACCTATTCGTACACGTTTTTGAAGCGTCCAATTTTTGAAGACCTATTGAGGATTATTTTCGATTTCAAGCGAGTGCAACAATGTCAGGATGACTTGTCAGTCAAAAATGTTTCTTCTTTTTTAATATGTGTCAAATTATTTCCGGCAACAGACATACATTTCCATTCCAAGTATGATATTTGGTTTTTTAATTGTCTTTCATTTTAATGAGATGAGATAATGAGATCTTCTTCTTCTTTTATTAAAAGTTGAAAAACAAAAAAATAACGCCCATATAATTTATAATTCTTCATATTTCTCTCACATACATACCTGCATTGCTACTGCCCGGCTAGTGGGCTTGGCTAAATTGGGGGATCTCAGTATCGTTATACAGGCCGCTCTATTTTGGATCACCTCGTCAGTGAGGCCAGGAGTTTGGCTTAGTATGTTCGATTTGTAAGCCATTAACTGACTTTAATTTCGAATTCTGTGATTCATCCCACCATTCATATATACGGTGACCCAACAGATGGTGTGGATGTTGGCTGTCAATTACTGAATTCAATGCGGTTGATCTTTTTGACAGACGTTATACATTTTTTTGCAGTTTTAGCCATGAAGTCGTTTACCATGCAACAACGCATTTTTGATATTTAATCTTATTACGAAAATGGGCGATCTGTAAAAGTAACATTTCGTAAAATTCGTGAATTTTTCGGTCAAGACAATCGCCCTAGTGAGTCCAGAATTCGTGCAATGGTGAAGCGTTTTGAAGAAACTGGTTCGGTATCGGGTCAAACTCCATATGAGCATGCTCGGCCAGCACGTACACGCCAGAACATCACCACTGTGAGCGAATGTGTTCAAAACCAGCCAACCACTTCAATTCGTCGCACAAGTCAATAATAGGGCCTAACTTATGGCACTTTACCACGAATTTTTATCCAAAATTGAATGAATAGGGTCCGGACGATCTCTGGTTTCAACAGGATGGTGCTAGCGCCCACACAAGCCACCAATCAATCAATTTATTGCATACGAAATTTGAAGATCGCATTGTTTCGGTTAGAGTAAAAGTAGATTGGCCTCCAAGGTCATGCGATATGACACCTTTAGACTTCTTCTTGTGGGGTTATTTGAAGAGTAAGGTCTACACCAATAACCCAGCCATAATTCGGGATTCTTCAAAAAGTCATCGATAATTTTGACCTTCGGATGGTCGCTTGCAACAGAAGCCGTGATGGTGACATGATCGATGTTGTATTCCACTCATAATTGCCATAGACCGAAATTTATTAATCAATAAAATTCTACATTGATTTCACAATAAATGTGTGTTTAATTTAATGAAAACTTCACCACACTTGCTGTTGGCTCACCTTTTACACATCTCGGGTACATTTTGAGATTTTAGCGCTGCCCGTAGAAGATCTCTGGCAACATTTTCGAAGGCTTTTCTAAGTCGATGAACACGATATGCAGCTTTTGTTGTGTGGCAATGTTTTCTTTTATTATCCGTGAACCTTGAACCCCATCACATGTCAACCTGCCTCCCACAAAACCGAACTCTGTCGTATATTTTCATAGTAGGCGACATTAGTTTGACGAAATTGCAAACCACTTACGCCCTATTTATTCTTTTTACTGCTTCGCTAATTTTAATTCCAATGAGGACGATAATCGAAAGAATGGTACAGCATGATAGTTGCTAGTTTAATAATTCGTTAAAGAACTCTTTCCATTTATTTCAAATTTGTCCATTAACATGCATTCCTACTGATCTTCAATATATTTCAGCAACCGAATAATTTTTTCCTTGATTCGAGATTGCATCTTCTAGTTCCCAACACAATACTTCTACTGGACTCATACGCCCTCTAGCTACCACAGCTCGTATTAGAAACTTCATTCCAGTACAATTTTTACCATAGGGCACTACTCGAAAAAAGAAGTTACTTACTTACTTACTTACTTAGGTGGCGCTAAAGTTCGGGGTGAACTTGGGCCTTAACTAGCAAGCGTCTCCCGTCAACTCGGTCTTAGGCTAACTGCCTCCAGTTGCGCACTCCAAGTCGGTTGACGTCTCCTTCTACTTATACGCGCTACCTAAGGTGAGCCCTTCCTCTACTGCGCTGTCCCTCCGGTTTAGATTTGAAGACTCTGCGGGCCGGAGTAATGGTGTCCATTCGCCCTACATGCCCAAGCCATCTCAGGCGACTGAGGCGCAGTTTTTTGACTAGGATGATGTCGCTATAGTTCCCCGTTGAATCTTCTCCTCAAAAGCCAGTCAACGCAAACGGGACCGAATATTTTTCAAACGATTTTTCTCTCGAATCGGCTGAGGACATCTTCATCCGCTTTTGATAGTGTCCTTGTTTCTGTACCATAAAGTAGGACTGGGATGATCAAGGTCTTATATAGAGTCTCTTTAGATTTTTGGGATAGGGCCTTACCACTCAATTGCCTTCATAGCCCAAGGAAACAGCGATTGGCAAGAGAGCTTCTTCGCTTTATTTCTACTGAGGTGTTGTTGACGGAATTTATAATAGAGCCCAGGTTATCTACCGTCCTTTAACACCTCGAAATTATATATGCTGATTTTGACTTCTGTCCAATGCAGCGATGTTGTGTGGCCCTTCTTATGGACAGCATATACTTAGCTTTGTCCTCATTTAACGCTAAACCCATTTTGGCAGCTTCCGTTTCATTACTAGCGAACACACCGGTGACAGCCCGCTGATTTTTGGAGGATTGTCGCTCCTGTTCTTGACAGTTCTGTCAAGCATGATGTTAAAGAAGTCACGTGACAGCCCATCACCTTGTCTAAAACCTTTTATGATATCAAAGTTCCCCGTTATGTCGTTACCGACCCCGATGGAGCAGCGGGCGTTCTCTATCGTCATTCTGCCAAATTTAGACATGGCTCTATATAGCTCGTCTCTATAAATGCTGTCATATGTGGCCTTAAAATCGTTGAAAAGATTCTGGGTATCGATTTGGCCTTCGGAGTGTGAAAACTTGGTCGATTGTAGACTCTCTTGGTCTGAAGCCGCATTGATAGGGGCAAGGGTTTTAGATATTCACATAATGTGGCAGATAGGATCTTGTATGCAATGTTGAGGAGACTTATACCAGCTGTCATTATCAAAGTTGAATGGTCTATTCTGCCTATGTCCCGGCGGGACATTGGGCTCCTTCGCCGTTACACAGTCTGCAGGAGAAGTTTTTTCATATTCTGACGACCGACTGTGACAAGGTTTCCTTCTTCATCTCTACAAGTTTCTGTATTGGTCTTCTTGCATTGACACGTTCTTTATACCTGTTGTTAAAACTTCCGTACGTTGTCGCTGGAGTAGAAGATTGCAGTTTTTGTACGCTATATTTTCGTACAGTAGTTCTTTGTTGTGGCGCTAGTCCTGGAGGCATGCCCTACGTCTATCAAAATGTAGACAATTTGATTTAGCGTTTCATGATCCGGAGACTTGTGAATATTGAGATGAGAAAACTGTGTGCTTGCTATATTGATATTTCGTCCCGCCGCAAAGCCAATAAGCCTAAGACCGTTGCCAGACGTGGTGTCATGTAGGCTATGCTTACCAACTATCCCACCAAAGGTATCCTCCTTTCCTATCCTGGCGTTAAAATCGTACTAGGCCCCTAATCATACTACGCGATTTCAACATCATACTCGTACTTCGGTCATTGCTCATATGCCTTGTCGAGAAGCTCGTAGAAACATTCTTGGATGGTGTCGTCCTTGCCTGCCATTGGGGCATGAGGGCATGTCAGTCTTATGTTAGCGAATTTAATCTTGATGCGGATTATTATAAGACGCTCGTAAGACTTCTTATCTAAGTTTGCCGTATATGGTAAATCCCCATCCGAATAAGCGCTATTTCTTTTCCCCAATCACTATAGTATATGTATATCACAGTTTTTCATCCTCTTTATGTCCGGCTCATCTGATTGCACTTCCTGATTGGAGCGCAGTATCTGCGTCACAGTTCGGCTCCACGTGGCAGTATAATCCGACAAGGGCATGCCCTTAAGTTGAAATTATTAAATTTTACTTTGAAAATCAGTCCTGCATTGTGATAATGCAAAGTGAGTATAAGATAAAATATCGCCAACAGCCAATAGAATTCCACTTCTAGTGATCAAATTCAATGAAAGTGGCAACACCAAATACAAAGAGTAAACCTCGTCCACATCTAAGTAATGAACCATTGATGCTGTAAAAGTTGATGTTGACCAACATCCTTAAAAATTATTGCCGCTGGATAAGCCGTATTCAATACACCTGAAACATGCAAAATATCTTTGTTGATGAACCAGAGTTTTGGCACCCTGTAGTCATGACCGACGAAGCTCATTTTACGCATATTGGTAAGTAGTGGTGCGGGGTATGATTTGAAAGAGTCATTGGCCTTTAGTTTTTCAAAGAAGGTAATAGCGAGGAGACAGCTACGGTCAACGGAATGCGATATAGGACATTTTTGGCATATAACCTGGACGAAAATTGCATACAGAATTACTGGTTTCCACACAATGGAGCAACATCCCATACTCATCGTAAAACAATTGCTTTATTGAAGCCGATGTTCCCTAATCAGTTGATTTAAAATGGTGATTTGTACTGGCTACCAGGATCACCTGATTTGATTCCGCCTCAATATTTCATACGGGGATATTTGAAAAGCAGGGCTTATGCCAACAACCCAGAGTGTCTCGAACAACTTCAGATCTGCATACGCAGCGAAGTCACAGGTATTTCACAGTTCATGGAAGCTCTTCAAAAAGATCGTCAAAGATCTTTGCGTGTCCGAATGGTGTCCATTTGCCAGATATACTCGTAATTTTCAAGAAGTGACTAAATAAATTGTAAAGGTTCGAGATAAAACATAGTGCAAGAAAAAAAAGAACTACTTGACTTGTATTCAAATTATTCTTTTTCTTGACTTATGGTATTTTGGAGCTATTCTCGCAAAATTGGTCGCCGGTTTCCTTATTAAGTTTTGCCAGTTCGTTTTCTCAACTGACACTGGTCCCCTTTGGTTGTCCTCCGATTTCCTCGCAAAAAATTCCGTCAGCAAAAGTCGGTGCTAATTTGTACTCGTAAGTAGTTTTTTTCATTTCAGTATTTGGGTTCGGTATGCACCGCTGCACCGCTGCAACGTGTAATGATGCTTAGTAAATATAGTATTTGTTATAAGCAGCAAGACTGTGTGATTCGTATGAGTTTACTATACCTTTCTTGTTCCGAAACCATCTCTTTCGTGGCAGTCCTCGTATTCGTAGTTCGATTTTTCGACTTGTTATATTCCGTTTAAGAGCTCATCAAAGTTGCGACAATACATATAATTATTCGCCTGATTTCGGCCTACTAACAGTAGTCCAAGTTTCCTGTTTAATTTATAGAATTATTTACATCAGGAGATCGCTAAGTTTCGGTGTATGTGAGTACGGTGTACGTATCCCAAGTGGTGAAGGCGCAGATTCTGGGTTTGCGCAATCGATTAAAGTAAGTTCTTAAAAAGGGGAACAATCAGCCCAATCACCAATCACCAGATAATATTTATTACTAAGAATGTTATTGCCGCCGAATTCTCCGTAATACGCGACGTACCACGGAAGAGTACCCGACCACCGCAAAGAATGGTCGTAGGTTAAGTTTGTAAAAAATTGGGCGCTACGCGATTACTCTTCCGTTTAACTACCCACACCAAAAATTGCGAATTACTGTGGGATTCGCACTTTTCCAGTGGATAATCCGAGCAAAAAAAGGCAATAAGAGAAAAAAAATTAATACAGAACGCAACAAAATGAAACAAGGTCTTCCGAAACGTTAACAGAGAAAGTTGTTTCAATCTCCCCTTATCGGTAATTCACAAATTTCTCTTACGTGGTAACTTAATTTATTCCACAAATTCGCCATCCCAAAATCTTACAGCTAAATAACAGCTCAGAAAATAATCAATATTATGTATACCAAAAAGAAACCCTAAAACCCTGCGAATCGAAACCGCAACAACGCTGGCACATGAGCGATAAACGCGAATAAAAAACGAACGATTTCTATCGTACAGCTAATACTACATTTTCGCAAATCCCGATCAATAAAATACCGGCCGGCATACTGCCTACCGCTTATTTAAAACTTAACTACAATTGTAAGCTTATCTGATTTTTCCTTATTGGTAGCGAATTCCAGATGCTCTTTTCTCGGCTTCGTCCCGTCAGAAAACTGATTCGGCCAGGGTATTGACGTCACTTTTCACGTTTCCGAAAATAAAAAAAACTGTCTTAAACTACCGTCTATACAGTTTGTTTTTTTTTCTTATTTTTCTATTTATATTTATTTTTATTTGAAACATAAGGAAAAAAACACTTCCGACAATATTCTTTTTGTTTTCTTTTTTTGCCTCTCTATTTCTTTTATGTTTTCTGTAATTTGCATTCGCAAATATTGTAGTTTATGCTTTGGGCTTTTATCCTCGAACTATCAACACATTCGTTTCATATTCTTTGAGATATTTTTTTTTCTACACTCGTTTAACCTTCATGGGTATCTAACACCGCACCCGAACTGCTTGACCGAATCTCCTGCACTAACGCTTCCCAACTTACCCTTTCTTTTTCAACTCACCCACCAGAAATCCTTTCAAATTTTACTCATCACTACTAGTTGCCTCTGGCCTCTTTTCGCTCCACTGTATACGGTACGTCCTCTTCTTTTCAAACATGTTCATCAGACCACATCACCTGACCTTCCACATCCGCTAATCTCTAACATACAACATTATGACGACGGATTGCGCGATGCATGTGCAAATCTGGCCCCAAAAGAAAAAAACAAAAAAAAGGATAACTGCGATCCTACGAATCTAAGAACGTAGAATACTGCTTGCTGGGTTCGTAACATACTCGTAGATAAACTAACTCTACTAATACTTTTGCAAACTCCTAACTTTCGCACAGCACGCTGTAAGGGAATTCCAACACTTTAACATTCTCTATAACTTTCTCAAAATTTGAAAGAATGAGAACAAGTTATAAGTAAAATTGATAGAAGGAGAGCGATTTGCACGAAGTGTGTGTAATATGGATGACGTGTTTTTGATTAAAATGGGCGTGTTTTGTATAAAATGAGAGGGAAATTGTCATTGATGACAATTCGCACGTCTTCACAGACAGGGTCACCGGTTTTGACATTCCAATATCTGAAAAGTTTGCCATCTAGGTTAGTTCATCTATGGTTCGTAACTAGTATTCTAGTATTGAAAAGAATAAATAAGTTATGTTATTCTACGCTAATTCGAAAGAGGTGGACGAAGACCTATTAACACAACCCATAACATTGTTACTCATACTCCTTTGGCCTTCAACCAAACACACTAACATGCTTATCATGGAAAAATGCTCAACCACAAAACCATAGCTCTACCATCTTCACTCAGGTGTTTAAAATTGAACAGAGAAATGATTGCGCCATCTAGGCACAATGTCCTCCTAATATACAGAAAGTGTTTTAACTTGGTAACACCTTTAATGATATGCAACTTCCTTCCTCTGTGTCTGCGAACTTTTTGCCAGAAGATCTTATCTAAATCTCGGTGATCTCCGTCAGAGGTTCGTTTTAAGGAC
The DNA here is from genome assembly GCA_963966105.1 of Volucella zonaria. Lineage (NCBI taxonomy): Eukaryota > Metazoa > Arthropoda > Insecta > Diptera > Syrphidae > Volucella > Volucella zonaria. The sequence continues at coordinate 133,595,271 of OZ014531.1, forward strand.
TTTGTGTCAAAAAAAAATGTTGGTGCCAATCTAAATTTTTCGATTTGTCGACTATTTATTTAAATGGCACAGACAGTCTGGGTTGAGCAGGGCTTCCTGCTAACGCGGATAGCTGCCACCAGCTCACCTTCTGCTTGTGTGGGCCACTTAAGAAGAGGACCTAGCTATCTAAGCCGGGTATCTGGTAATTAGGATGACAATGATAGTTTTTCCAATTGTTATATTTCACCAACAGTCACAGCTACGAATGACACCCAGCTGTCAAAATATTCAGCATGGTTTGCCATTTCATCGTGCATCGTTTCACGCTTGGAGAACAGGCGGAAATTATTAAAAAATATTATCGAAATTCCGGCTTAGTTATAAATACGCAACGCGAATTTCGTCGTGAGGTCGATCGTCATCATGGCTTCAGTGTACAGGCATGATGACGTCTCACCGTGGAAAAGTTAAGCCACCAACCAGACAGAGATTGGTGCGAAATGAAGAAAACATATCCGTCGTAGCGGCCAGTATCGAAGATGACCCATAATTGCCGATTCGGCGCCGATTAGTTGAATTGGGCAGCGCCAGAGAGTCAACCCGGCTTATTTTGCGGTTGGATTTGGGCCTACATCCGTATAAGATTGTGCTGACACAAGAATTGAAGCCGGACGGCCATGTACAACGCCATGAGTTCGCTAATTAGGCGCTGGAAATGTTGGCTGGAGATACGGATTTTGGCCAAAAAATCATCTACTCGGACGAGGCCAATTTTTGACTCAGCTCAAACAAAATTGCCCTTATTGAAGCGAACACAATCCACAAGTGCTCGGCTAAGCACACAATGCATCCACAAAAATTTACTGTTTGGTGCTGTTTAAGGCATGGCGGCATCATCGGACCTTATTTCTTTCGAAAAGAGGAAAGAAACACCGTTACCGTCAATGGTCTCAGGTATAGAGCGATGTTAATCGACTTTCTGTGATCACGGTTCGACAACATCGATATATCCGACCTGTGGTTCCAACAAGACGGCGCTACATACCATACAAACGACGCAACGCTCGAAGTTGTGAGGGAGAAATTTGGCGACTAGGTAATCTCACGGCGAGCGTTCATCAATTGGCCACCGCGATCATGCGATTTGACACCATTTGATGATTTTCCCTAGGGCTACGTTCAGTCCTTAGTCACTACTTTGGACGAGCTTGAGGCCAACATTCGAAACGCTATTGCCAGAATAACGCTGCACATATTGGACCGAGTCATCAAAAATTGGGCCGGCCGCTTGAAGCACTGCCAGCGAAGCCGATGCGACCATTTGAATGATGTGCTATATCACACATAATGACATGATGTCCACGCTAGTGTCGTTGTCGGAGTTGATAGCAAAACCGAGGTAGATGAAGTTCCTTACTACCTCAAAGTTGATTCGTCATGAGTTGCACCAACTATGTGGACAATTTTGATTGAATTGCTTGATTTACGGCCGTGTGAGAGTTAAAATTACAGGACTATTTCACTCATTCAAAGATTCATAGATTAGTTGCAAATTGGGCTATTGTGTTATCGAAAAAATTTCATTTGGAGTAAGACCAATCCAGAGAAGACCCTATAGTTGATTCCTTTTGCATCTTAGTACATAGTATCTCTGGACATTACTACAATACTTGAGAAATAAGCCGAGGCTCGTACAAATCTTGTACAAAAAATATTTCAATGAAAATAAAAATGACATTAATGTTGAGTGTTATTAAAGATATAGTATTTACTGAATTGATTGATCATTGTTAAACTTTATGACTGGTGTTATGTACAAAGCAATTTTAGCAATTTGGTTTCTTTGTTTTATTATTCAAAGTTCTTATGGACGTTCTGTGAAAGCTACATTTCGCAAGATTCGTGATGCCCTACAGGTACACGCCAAAACATCACTGTTAGCCAAAGTTTTCGAAATAAGAAAAGCAGCTCATTTCATGGCCGAAGTCAACAAATGTGCATAGCTTATACCACTTTAGGATTTTAACCATTGATTTGCGTTTACACCGTATAAGATCCAAATGACACAAGAATTAAAGCTGTTGGACCACACACGACGTCGCCATTTTGCTCAATGGACCGCAGAACGAAGAGACAAGCTTCGTGTCAGGCCCGGAAAACCCTCATGTGATTCAAGGGCTATGTTTTCCGAAGATAACGATGAAGAGACTGTTACAGTTAATGCAGTTATCGACAAATGTTGACCGACATTCAAACATTCAAGTACTATCCGCTAGCTGACACATGACTATCAAAAGATGGCGTCAGTCGTGATTTGAAAATCTTAAAGCTTGGATTTAAAAAAAAAAAAACCACTTAAGTAATTAAAAAAATGGAAAAGGGAAGTTTGTCTACATCTCTTAAGAAGTCAACTACGTTGAAAGTGTCAATTTTTCGAATTCAACCAACTGACAATCTCCTATATTTATAATCTTCATCAATCAATCTGATTTTAACTTAAGCGGCAATAGTAAACAAAATTACTATAGAATTCAGCAATTTGCAATTGCTGAAATTCAAAATATACGTACAAGTTTATTTCTTCTCATGTCAACACTAATTACATCCAATTAACTGTAATGTTCAAGTTTAAATCATGTTACATTAAAGCTTCCTTGACACTTTGGACACTTTGACATTGATTTTTGTTTTTCCTTTCAATTACGCTCAAGCATGTACTCGTAAAATAGCACACTTGTGAGTCGAATTACTATTAACGTTGAACATACTTACAAAATGTTATAAATTTGAAAAGACAGATATAACACACATACGTTTTGTTTTTAGAAACTCTAATACAATAAATAACACATTCATAATTCCATATTTCAAGGTTATGTTGAAAATAAATAAAAGTAACGCTGTCATCTTGAAGTACTCGTATTTGATTTGGTTTGACACTTGAAAGAGCTTACTCAGTTGTCAGAATAGTTGTCATTTTGCAATTAAAACTGAAACGCCCACTTTACTAACTATGTCTTGGAGAGAATTGATGTTTACCAATGATATTTGGACAGAGATTTTGATTTAATGTCAAATCGGAAAACTGTCAGATCAGATTTTTAAAGCGTTTTTAACGAGCATGGATTGCTCGTCTTCAGAAAAAAAAACCAACTCTGGATCTGCAGTAAGCAGCAATTTATATGAAGATGATCTTCAGCAAAAATTAACTAAATAACCAGTAAGACTGAAAACATACTCGATACTCATTCTACATAATAGGTCGACACGAAATCTAGCTCTTAACCTATAAGTGGTGATACCAGTTTTTATTATTATTATTATTATTACTTATTTCTGATATTTCTTTCTATCTTATAATATTGTGAAGTTAACATATAAATATGGAAAACAATTTTGAAACAATATTTAAAAGTGAACTCTACAAATAAAGGGTGTACATAAAATAAAACTGGAACTTACTGCATATAAAGTAAAGCATGTTTGAAAATAATAAGTTAATAAATTAAACATAAACAAAATCAAAATTAAGCCATAAAAAGGATAAACATTAATCGCTACGATTGGAAAAGTATGTGTGTAATCTTTTTATAAAAATTCGCATGTCGCCGATTTCTCTTCAATTTAGTGACAGTGAATTTTACAGTCGTATGGCAGCTATAAAAAATTGTCTTACCAAATATGAAAAGCGTGGTATAATTATGCTGAAAGACCTCTGAGATGCTGGAAATTGGAGCTTGTCATATAAGTATGATGGTTGACGCGTTTCAAGTACATTAAACAATTGCTTTACTTATTGTGCGATATTTAACAAAACGTTCAAATAACATGATATATCGTATTATACTATTAAAAGCTACTTTTAGCAGTCTTTTACTTTCGGCGTCATAATTAGGAAAAATTTCACATGCATTTAAGAGTGTTGGAATGGCTAAAGATTTGACTAACATCATTCTAGTTGGGAGGGGCGTATACGTTTGAGCTGTCCAAAGCGATCGCAGAACTCCGTAGGTCATACCAACATTGTTGTTGATGTGGTCGTTCCAAGTAAGAGGCCGGTTGAACACTAAACCCAAATTCTTAGCTGACTTGACGTATTGAATATATGAATTATTTAAGGTAATAACTGGGAACTACGAAAGATCTAATTTGTTTTGGGATATAACGAGACATTAACATTTACAGGGATTTAGTGTTAAATTGTTTGGTGAGGACCATTCAGAGATGTTTTTTAGATCTTGGTTTATACTTCCAACACAGTTCTCAATAAGACCAAGAGGACAATTTTGGTAAACTTGGACATCATCGGCGTAAATATGCATCATTGAACTGTGAACTATGCTGGGAATCTCGTTGATGTAGATCGAAAACAAAAGTGGGACTAAAATTGATCCTTGCGGGACACCATTACGAACGGAAAGGAAATTAGACAAGGCATTTTGAACAAACACTGCCTACTTTCTACCACAGATATAATTAGACATTAACTTTATTGACAACGCTGAGAAACCAAAGGAATAACGGAATTTATTACATAGAGTAGTATGGTCGACCATATCGAAAGCTTTAGAAAAATTGAATAGCTAATGTCGTCGCTGTCAAGACCAATACGTATGTCATCTATGACGTTAAGAAGAGCTGTAATGTAGCTGTGTTTCGTACGAACACCAGATTGTATTTTTCGTAAAAGCCCATTATTGCTCAAATATTTGTTAATTTGTGTTTGCAACATTCTTTCATTAACTTTCGATAGAAAAGGGAGTATGGAGATCGGTCTAAATTCAATGCAATCGAGGTTTTTTGGTATTGGGATAATTTTTACCAATTTCCACTGGTAAATATATAGCCCGGTAGTGAAAATCGTATTAAAAATGTTTGTGATATAGGGCAAAATTATAGGCAGAATTGCCTTGATAAACCCTGGATGGATACCATCCACCCCGACCGCATTCGGTTTTTCTGAAATTACAGCCTCAACTACATCAGGATTATTAATTCCCGAAAATTCAAACAAGCTCTCCGGTGCTGAAAACTGAACGGGATGAACATTGTTCTCATTCAAACGTTCGCTTGAGTCTTGAGTTAAATTTGTGGAGCTGCTTGGAAAGATTGACACTGGAGATGTAAGAAAACTACTTTTCAGGGCATTACCATCGACATAACCACAATCCGTAGACCTTGATTTTCCGATGCCTAAGATTCGAAGATTTTTCCATAGTTCACGGCCATTCAAATTAGTTTGAAGCCGACTTGATAAATACAGAGTTTTAGCTGCCCTTATCTCGCGAACAACAGTATTTCGAAAATGCTCATACTTTTCGTGCAATTCTTCAATTCGAAAACGTTTCCAACGACGAAATACGCAGTCGCATTGTTCTATTAGTACTCTTATATCTCCGGTAAACCAGGATTTTTGAACACTCTAAACTGTTTTTGTTTTCATTGTTTAGCAATATTATCAAAATACAAAAAATATATACCACCTTGATCAAAAAGTTCCCGGCCACACCCACCATGTAACGCTCCCATTGTTACGATTTGAGTTCTGTTTTTTTTTTTGTTAAGTTGGTAAATCCGTTGTTGACATTCACTCTAAATCTTAGCGTCATAGCTTGACATTTGCAAAAGTTACGTAGCCAGGAGTACATCTATCTATGTGTGTGTTGGCGATTTTTTACAATTTTAGAAATGGATTTAAATTTGCAACAACGAACTTTATTCAATTTTGCGTAAAAAACGGATTTAATGGTGTGCGAACGTTGGAAAAGTGTGTCGGCAACGATTTTCTAAGGAAAACGGTCGTTTACCAGTGGCACGAGCGGTTCAAAAGTGGTCGTGAGTCAATCGAAGATGATGAACGCAGTGGCGGACCAACGACATCGAAAACCGACGAAAACATTGCTGAAGTAAAAGGAATGTTGGTCAATAACCGCAAATTAACCATCAGAGAGATAGCGGAGGACTTGAAGATTGCCTATGGATCCGTCCAAAACATTTTGGTTAATGATTTGGGTTTCCGTCGTTTAGCAGTAAAGTTGGTGCCAAAAGACCTCAATTTCATGCAAAAAGGAGACCGTGTTGACGTCGCAAAAGAGATGGTTTACGAGGCTGAATCCGGTCCCACCTTCATCAAAAGGATCATTACTGGAGACGAGGCGTGGGTTTATGAGTACGACACGCAATCCAGACATCAGGCGAGTGAATGGCGTTCACCAAATGAGCCGAGACCAAAAAAACACGTCGTTTTCAGTCAAAAAAGATTGGATTACAACGGTCTAGTGCATCATGAATTTTTGCCAGAAGGCCAGACAGTAAACAGAGAGTATTATTTGGGCGTTCTGAGACGTTTGCGTGAAGCAATTCGCCGAAAGAGACCAGAATTGTGGGCAGAAAACTCGTGACTTCTTTCTCTTCAATTGATTTAAAAAACCACTACGGGGAACGCGTTTCAGCAGCCGAGAGGAAGTAATGGAAAAATCGCAGGAAGCACTGATGGACATACCGAAAACCGTATATAAGAAATGTTTCGAGTATTGGATCAAGCGCAGGCATAAGTGTGTTGCAGCCTATGGGGATTACTTTGAACTGGACAATATAGATTGATCAAGGTGGTAGTATGCTCAGATGGACGATTATATACAGTCTAGGATGACAGTTCAGTTTGACGTATGTGGTTGGAACAGGGATGTCAAATCCGGACCACGAATTGAATGACCTTGTATAAAGTATTTTGTGTAAGAAGATGCAGTTACGAGAATTAAAATATTGTTGCAACATACAAAAAAGGATGTTATTTTGCAAATGGTGAGACATAGTCTTATCTGCGCAAGCAATAAACATAGCGTACCATATTGTTAACGGCAGGTTTGAGTTTATTTCTAGATACTGAATCAAGCTGACAGTATATTGTTTCGACGTAAGAGATAACAGGTATCAGTAGTGTTTTCATCAAATAATTTTTTGATTTAATTGGAAGGAGACGAGCACTTATTCAAGGTTTCCGAAGACAGGCGTAAATACGACTAACCATGTGGTTAACTTGGTCAGAACAGGACAGCCGACAGTTTATTTTGCAACCTAGGCACATAACATTCGATACGAAAGGGACCCTTGTGTTATTTATTGACACATAGGGGACATTTTTAGTTTCATATTGATCAATATTCCCTGGGACTTAAACGGGTTCAAGACGAGTGCATTTTCAACAGTCTAAAGATAAATAGCATTGAGGTCTTGATTTACCCTACAGGAAAGGTCTTCCATTAGGATTAGGAGCCTTGAGAGGTAGATTTATAGGTCATCTACATAAAGATGGTAGGATACATTTTGACAACAACTAGCAATATCATTAATAAAGGCTGTATACAAATTCAACATGAAACAAAACACTTGAAGCTAATGTTCTTTGTGATTATTTATCGACCAACTGGGGCCATATATCAGCAATAACATGGCGGATGTTGACTTCCAATTCGGCCAACGTCTCTGGTTGGACACATAGACCATAGGCTTAGACTAGTGCCTTCACATACTCCCAATGAAAGTAATCCTAAAGGCTCTCAGCAAATGTTTGCCGCAATAAATTCATGATGTGGCGTGCCGTGTGGCATGTTGCACCATCTTGTTGAAACCAAAGGTCTGTAACGTATATGTTCCCTCTCCCATGAGATGACGCAATTGTCAGCTCTTAGGGTACACAATTAATAGATGCACGATGAATAAGGTCATGACCGTGAAAAGTGCTCCCCCATAATGTGCCCAAATTGCCTGGATTCAACACAAGGAAATCTTAATAATAAAAATAAAAAATAAACCTAGACTATGGCAGAAGCAAGGTGCATCTAAAATGCGAGTACATATAACCAACGCAGCTCAAGCTAAGCCAATTTCAATACCTTTTTCAGAAAAAATAAAGCAAGCTACAGAAAAAAAACCCACTCAACTCGTCCTTCCAATCAACAACCTTATAAAATAAACCCGGCTCTGAAACTCTAAAAATTCAACAAACTAACTACAAAGTTCTTCCTCCCATACAAACCTCAACACCACAGCCCAATGCAGAAACGCCCTGCTCCTCTTCCACTAAACCAACAAAAAGTTGTCACAAAAGCACAAAATATCGAACCACACCCATCAACACCTATTAACCCCATTGTAACCATCACTAACCCGGACGGGTTTTTCCGTCAGTTCATAACCGTGGATGAAACATAGGTCTATCACAAAACAACCCACCGAGCGGGGATCAAGCAGCAGTCGAAACGAATATGGCTCACGACGAGGGGATAAATCACGCAGTGTTTGGATTGTTGCCGCCATACGACCAAGGACGCGACAACGAAATTCGCGTTTGTATTTTCGGCGATGCAAGTGCTCATATAAGACTGCCGCTTTCCTCGTTCCATATCTTCCACGATTTTATAGGGTCACCGAAATTGCTCATATCGGCCCAAGTCACTCCATAGGTACTACCAACTTTCCTGATTTTAGGACCCTCGATGTCGAGGAATTGACGCTTTCAATTCCACTGATTAGAGTGGTAAAGTGGTTCTCATGCCATCTCGTGTCAGAGAGTCGAAAACCTAAGCGGTTTTTTTTTTGGTGTGAGAACAATCAAGCTTTTGTCATATTTGGTTGTTTGAAAGTTCTAAGCTTTTTGACGCCGTTTGATGTGTGAAGCTCGCTGATTTCAGTTATACTCATCTCAATCAATCTTTGCCTTTATTTCGTGGTCACCAAGCAATTTACTCGCCCTTCTTCGGTTGTTATATCATTGTGTCACTTCATAACTAGTCTCTCCAGTGTCATAGCTTTCCTTTTCATTTGTCTCTGGAGTATGAGTTTTAAAGAGAGTGTTGTTTCTGGATTCCGTTTAAACCTTTTAGTTTGCAAGATCCGACATCAGATGCAGCATTAAGATACGAGTAGCAAGGTTGATGATTGGTTACATTTACGAGTACGTGATAACTTAGTTTATTGGCAATTGTTGACGTTAGGCAGTTGTTGAGACACCTAATAGAAAAAATTTGAAATTGTCAATGTGGATCGAGAAGGAAAAGTGCTTGATTACCTTTTCAAGATCGATTATGGTTAGGGTGAAAAAAATGGGACCTGAGTAGCTGCCTTGTGGAACACCAGAAGTAGCTAAAAAGGTTTGTATATTTCAGAAAGCCATGCCAGCTGTGGTAAATAAGAAATTTACACTAAAAACCTTAGACTTCGTACAAAATACATTCAAAAAGTATATGTTAGTATTTGAGAAGGTTTAGCTATGATTGATTCGTTGATTCTTTCGTTCTTTAATCCATTTTCATGTATCAGGATTCTGAAAAAGGTGAGGGACTCATTTAGAGTGTACATAAGTAATTACAGAGAGTAGCAGAATCATGTTTTACTTTTAAGGGAGGTGTATTGAAAATCACGTAGTATCTGTATACTTGCCCCTGAGTATCGTTACATTTGTAGGGTGCATTCTTGTTAAATGAAAGTCATGACGCCTCGTTCTACCCTCATAACAAATCGAGTCATATTTATCATATTGATAAACAAAAAACAGACGTTTATTATCGTATACCTTTCTATTTCTAGGCAAGGTCGCGTTTTCTGTGTTAATTGAACTGTAGGAAGCAAAAAGGCATTGAGAATAAGAGCAAAGGAGGAAGAGATTTTAATACTATTAGTAGTGAAGTTGAATGAAGTATCGGACAGAAGATCAGATGTAGGCCTTAAAATATGAGAGATATTGGAATTATAATACTTAGCTCCAGTTTCAGGCAGAATTAGGAATGAATTATTAGTGGGGTGACAGGATGGACAGTATGGGGTTAGATTAACCCTTATCCTGTTCACATGGGTCAAAATTGCCCAAACACGAAAAAATCCAGAACAAGCTACAGTGTTAACATTAAAGAGATCTCGCTGCTACTTGTGCCCAAGTCGCTTCAACAGCACGAAATATTCAACAAAATGCTCAAAATGTTCAAAATTTATTTGTTAAAATCATTCTGAACAAAAAATTATTGTACATGCAAAAATCGTGATTGCTAAATGAAAAGTACATTGGGCAAATTTGACCCACAAATACCATGTGAGTTTTTTTTTTAAAGTACAGGATAAGGGTTAAAAGAGATGCTTTGACGTGGAGGCTTAGACGGAAAAAAGTACTCGTAAGTTAGCGCTTTGTACTATGTTCCCATTAGATGAAATTATGCAATTTTCTTAAGTTCTCTCCCAAATTGCCTAATTTCTCCTACATTATCGCAATTTAAAATTGTCTCAAAATTGCGCAATTTCCAAAAAAATTGTGATCGAATTTACGTTTTATAACAGATTATGCCAATTTTTCAATAACTGAAACAAACAGAATTAACAAAGTTGACAGCATATCTGTACGAGTATGTGGTTTACCAGTTGAGCTATGGCATTTTCGTTTGGGCAGTCAGAAGCCTTTTTTTATCGTGTACTCCGATTTTTATTTAAATGGAACATTAAAAACTTCTTCCGACTGTTATACTTTAAATATATTTGCTTGCGAATCAATTTGAAAATTCAGAATAATAAATTGGCCAAACACAACCGATTACACGAAAACAGAAATCTAGTTTGACACACTATACTATTTGACGTTTATGCATATTTATATGTGTTAGTACACCTTGACATAGAATCCGGAAGAGAAATTTTGCTTCTTAAATGAAAACTAGAAGCAAAATTTGGATTCTGAAAAGCTGATAATACATATAACAGTTTTCTATAATTTTTTCTCTATGGAGTGCAAAAAGAAGGCCTCTGTCCGGCCAATCGAAAACACCATAAGAAGGAATTACTCTTTTTTTTAAATTTTTATTGTTAATTTCTTATAGTTATTTTATATTGAAAGAAATTTCTTTGAATATTTTATCACGAACCATATTTGACAGATAGATATGTCTTTTGATAAGCTGATTGCTTGATTCCAGGAATACGCCTACGTTACTAAACCACACCCTACACACTTCAACTATTGCTCCCGCAGGTCTGCCATTAGTTACTATTGTACTTCGCGGGACTGGTAAACAAATCAAGCTATTCGTGTTGTGTCACCTGCTTCTGAGGCTTCTGCTATTGATTTTCCTAACCTTTCTATTCTCCGTAGCACATTTTGTAGAATTCTTATGAAAATACATATTTCCGCCCAATTCTCCTGCAACATGTGATCGAGGATTAGCGACGGAATGATCAGAGTAGTCCTCCAAACCATGAAGCGCGGGCATTAAAACACTGCGTGCTCCATATCTTCATCTTTATTTGGGCATTCATGGCAAGCTATGAGGTGTCGTGCCCAAAACGGAGGAGATACTTCCGATAACCACCGTGGCCAGACAGGAAGTGCGTAAGGGTGTAGTTGCAGTCTTCATGTTTACGTTCTACCCAGTCATGGATAGTCGGTGTAAGTTTGTATGTCCATCCGCCTTTCGTTTTATTATTTCAGCGAGTTTGCCGCATAGCTATTGACGCTGCGTTTTCTTCAATTTTGATGCTCTTTATTCCATTAGTATCGTGTTGGCTGAAGGCTCTTCTGTTATAAATCGTCAACATTTTATCTGCAAGAATGTCGACGGGAACCATTCCAGCTAAAACAAAGGCGTCCACGGCTGATATGCTTCGAAAGCCACTGATTGTCCGTAGCGTGCAGAGCTAGTATTGTATCTTGACGATAGTCTCCTTGTGGTCTCTGTCGTCCTCAGTGCCCGACGACCAGACTGAGGTGGAGAGTAGGATCTTTTTTGCGTATCCAGGTAGACCAATGTATGCCCGAGAGAGCTCCCTGCAGTATGCGCGAGAGAGCTCCCTGCATTTGCAATGCTTTCTAGTTTAAGTAGTCCACGTGTATTTTCAACCGTAATCTATTGGACAGTATTATTCTAAGATATTTAACCGCTTCTTTGGACCTGATTCTTTGGCTACCAAGCTAGAAGTTGGTGAGCTTTTTGACTGGTTATCAAGACAGCTTCTGTTTTATGGTCGGCTAGTTCTAGGGTGGCGGCTACTAGCCAGTCCTTTATTCGGACAATTGCTTCGTTTGCAGCGGATTCAACTTTACGAAACTATTTACCTGCTGTCACGACGGCAATGTCATCGGTGAATACAATTGCCGTCACTCCCTCGGGCAACGTCAATCGTAGAACTCATCTGTATTATATATCAACTTCTTGTTGTTTAAGTAGCGGGCCCCCGCCCAATTATCAAGGCTTCGCCCATTAATGACGTTGTCTAATAAAAATCGGGGGCAGAGCATATTACTGGTCTTATCGTAAACATCTTCAGATAATAACACCTCTGAATGGTTGCTACGATTTGACCAGTTACAAGTTGCCGGTCATAGGTCTTGTTGGCGGCTGGACCACCGGTAGTCCATACCAGGACTTAAATCACGGTACTATGGGAGTCAGGAGCCCCCCGGATTTCTGTTCGGGCCTGACTTGTTAGAGGTAGGCCCCCTTGTGGGAGCGTCATGGTGGCTGTGGTTTAAACCCAAATCGCGGGTACGGGTTTTCCTTGGTTTAACCCATTGTAGAGTAGCAAATAAGTACTGGGTGCTGTGACCCTAAGAACAGTAAGAGGTTTTAGGTCGGCCTCGACTCATACCAAGGGCGGAACTTGTGCCTCCAACACAGTTCCGAATTGGTATCAAAATATTTGTGGCGAGCGATGGTAAGGCGTATCCTTGCTCCCTATGGATGTATGGGCATCTCGTAAACATAAGGTCTCATGATAGGTGGTTTACGTTAAAAAATCATGGAACGTTCTGTTTAAGTAGCTCGTCACTATACGCAGCGAGTAATATAGTGTATGTATTATCTCGAGTGATCGTCTAATGAACGACCAGTTCGCCGAGTTGAAAGCATTTTTAACGAAAAGGAGGGCTCCGAGTAGTCTATAGTAGATTATCTTCTCGAGGGTCTTTCCCATGGTGTCCAATAGGGATATTGGGTGATAGGACGCTGGTTGTCCTGGAGGCTTCTTTCCTTTTGGCACCAGGAGCAGATGTTGCATTTCCCAACTTTTCGCTAAACGCACCTTCTTCGAGGCACTTCTGTGTCGTCATCATAAACATTTTATTACCTTGTTCAAGATGCCGTCGGGTCTAGGCGCCTTGATGTCGCCTATCTTGTTGCATGCCTGGAGCAGTTCCAGGTAATGAGTGGAATGTTCACTGCTCTCACTTTTCTTACGATATTGTAGATAGTAGCTGGTATCCGGGGGAAAAAATGCTCTACTATGGATTTCAGCATTATTGGACTTGTTATTGAAGGGTTTCTGTAGCCCTTCAGTTTGGTCATTACCATTCTGTATGGCGAACCCCATAGGTTAATGTCGGCCTCCTCACAGAGGCGTTTAAAGCAGGCGGTTTGGTTCTTCTTGATGGCTCTATTTAAAAGTGTCTAGGTATTGTTGGAATGCTGGACCTTGTGTCGAGCTTGTAGACATCTTGCCCGAAGTGTTTTCATTTCCTCGTTCACCAGTAACACGGTGGTGCCTTCCTGCTGTTTGTTTTTCTATGCATGGATACATCGCACGTACTGGTGATGATATTTGTGAGGCGGTGTGCGAGGGTCTCCGCTGTTCCACTTAAGGTTTAACATCTCTTCGAATGTTTCCTTATCGAAAGTTCCGTCGTTTCATTTTGGACCCGTAAGTTTTGGGGGCACAACTGGTTTCTTTCTTTTCATTTGATAGCCACCGTGTGTACATTTCTCACTGACCCTCCACTTTGTGTGTGTGTGTGGGCGTGTGTATATATATTTCCGTATGCGTCCACTTTTTCTGGTTCACGATAACTCACGAACGAATCGTGTTATCGATTTGAATTTTTGTCAGACGATGGGTCTTCATTTTTTTTTTTTATAATTTCCGCGCGCTCAAGTGATTTAAGTACCCTTAAAATGTTTGCACACAGCGCGGGCGAAGGAAATTCAGGGAGGATAGAAAGAGAGGTGCCAGTGAACGTTGGTTTTAAATGTTTGAAGGTTATAAAGACTAGGAAATAAAAAGCTAGGCAGGGCATTCCATAAGCGAGTTGTACGGCTTAGGAACGAATCACGATATTTTAGAGTGCGTCTGAAAGTGGGCTTGAGGATATACTAATGAGCATTTATAGCGAGACGGTTTTTCGTTTAAAAGTTTGAATGGGCGGAATGCTACTGGGAATTTCTATGGAGCACATGCAGAATCGCAGTCTGTTATTAAAAAAAATATACACAAAATACAATACATTTTTTCTTAAAAGTAGAGTAGAATGTTTGCAGTACTAATCGAAATCTATTAACATAGCACACATTTGACGAAAATTTCAAAAATATCGGATCAGAATTATCTGTCTTATTCAAGGAATGGCAACAATTTTTGAGCCGTCAATGCAGTACTAACTACGATTTCGTAAATACAGGGAGTCGCAGATCTGATCGGTCTAACTTTTACGTGATTGGTTTTTGGAGGATAATACGCATCCCGAAAGATGACAAACAGTGCGAGCAGAAGAAGTTATTGCCGTTGTGGAGCGCAGTGTTGAGGAGATTCCGAATGAGTCGATTCGCCATCATGCAAGCAATTCCAGCTATGCCCATGTACTTTGTAGAAGACTTTACGGAAATATCTTGGCATAAAAGCTTATGAGATCCAACTTGTGCTCGAGTTGAAACCGCGTGACCATTATACACGTCGTAGGTTCGGTGAATGGGCCGAAAACATGATTCAGCTTGAATCTCATTTACAACGCAAAATTTTCTTCTCCGATGAGGCCCATTTTTGGTTAAATGGATATGTGAACATGCAAAATTGTCGAATTTGGAGTGGAGAAAACCCAGAAGCCTTTGTCGAGACACCCTTACAACCATTAAAACTCACTGCTTGGTGTGCTTTATGGGCTGGTGGAATCATCGGCCAGTTGAATGGCACTGACGTGACAGAAGTTTGGTTTCAACAAGATGGCGCAATATGTCACATGGCGCGCGACGCAATCAATTTATTGCGGGAAACATTTGCTGAGCGCATAATTTCGCGTAATGGACCTGTGATCTCACACATTTAGATTACTTTCTTTGAGGGTATGTGAAGTCATTAGTCTATGCCGATAAACCGGAGACGTTGGACGAATTGGAAGTAAATATTTGCCGTGTTATTGCTGGTTGGTCGATAAAGTTGTCGAAAATTGGACTTTACGATTGTTCTTCATTCGAGCTAGCCGATATGCCCGATATCATATTTAAACACTAATTATTTAAGTAAAGCTAATATTATGGACATTAACATTAGCTTCAAGTGTTTTATTTCATATTGAATTTGTATACCTCTAAAAAGAACGCCCTCTATAAGGAGAATTAAACTTCGCCAGAATACGCATGCATAAGAATTGAACTGGTTACATACTCGTATGTATGTCCCTAGACCAAGCGTCATAGAAAATCATCAAAATTATAAAATCGGGACAAGGTTACCATGTGCTGCTCAACTTTAGCCAATTTTCCCAGACTACTGGCAGATCAAACATTTTTCATAGACACGAGCAAAAATCAACTAAAAACAATTTGACGTGCACGATATTCGGATGATGCGGATACGAGTGCTCGTATATTGAGCCATTTCGCAAGTTGGCATGTATTGCTCCGAGAACGATCCGTCACTTTGAGGACATTGCACGTGTGCAAAGTTAATTGAAATACTTGAAGTTTGTAGATATTGTCGGTTCACCCCCACCAGCCAAACAAGACACAAACGAATTGGCCAGCGCATCATTTGTGAAAACTCAGAACCCACATCATCTTACAAAAGTCAGTGGGTAAATAAGCATGAGTACGTCAAATGGTTCATAAAATTCGTGTACAACAATAATTTGAAGAGCACAGTCACTGGCACTGTCCGGAGGACGGACATGGACATGTACTCTTATGTAGATGTAGACATGTTATACGGACACAGTGACGACGCAGGTGCTTCCAATCAGAATCTTCGCGACCGATGATGGTTGTGGGCCGCTTTGAACATGAGTTATGTCTAGTTTTGTTTAATTTTCCATATTTTCTAATTTATGAGTTAAATGTGGCGAATAACGGAATATTGGATAGTTTATTCGATGCTTTCTGTGGATTAATTTGTTAAATCCATCGCATCGTAAATTTGATGTTTCCCATCCAGATGATATTTTTTTTTTTCGTTTTTTGGTTTTTGTCTATACGTGTAGTCTGATTTTGTTTTTTTTTTAAATTGTTTTTTTTTTGTTATTTTGTTATAACAAATGTTTATAAATATTTATTTTTTATTTTTATTTTTATACTGTTGTAAATGATCCGTTCGATTGTGGGAAAATGTTGAACAGTTTTTGAAAATTGTGATTTTTTTCTGCACACGTCTAGTGTAAGGGTGCATAAATCAGACACATAATATGGGTCACGGGGGATTTTGGTGCGCCAATAAATTTGTCGAATTCGGAAAAGGACAATTTGACAAAATGCGTTCAACACAATTAATTGGTTGTGTGGTGGAATTGATGTGTTTGAAATTGAAATTAAATAGACGTTGAATACATGTAGGCTTTGCTTGAATAAAATATGATGTCATGCATGTCATTTTTTTTTTAAAGAAAACGACGATTAGACGATTTTTTATGATTCGCTAAAGTGGTTGTGTTCTTGGAAAGAAAAAGTGTTTACGAGTTGTCAGCGGTACTTTTGGGGGTCACTGTTCAAGGCGATGTTTTATAATCTATTGTTTTGACAGCTGCGATTTTTGATATTCGATAGAAAGCAAAGTGAAATCTCGGCGGGTGATCTATAGCTAGCTGCCTCCAGTTTCACAGAGTTTGACATCAAAGGTCTCGGTGAATTCTTTACCGACCTTGATGGAGCAACATGCATTCTCCATCGTGATCCTGCATAAATGGATGAGTTTGGCAGGGATGCCAAAGCTAGACATCGCTCAGTATAGGTCTTTTCTACTGATGTTGTCATACGCCGCCTTAAAGTCGTGGTACGAGTATGTATCGATTTGAAGCTCATGGGTGTTTTCCAAGATCTACCGTAGCGTGAATATTTGGTCTATGATGAACTTTCCTGGCTTAAAGCCACACTGATATGGACGGCTTCAGGCGTTCACACAATACGTCAGATTGGATCCTGTAGGCGATGTTAAGAAGACTGATGTCTCTGTAGTTGGCGCAGTTCAGAGGGTCCGCTTTCTTAGGGATCGGACAAACAACGCTGAGGTTCTATTCATCGAGCGTACTTTCGTCCGACAATATTTTACAGATGAGTTGGTGTATGCTCCTTACCAAATCATAGCCTGCCGCTTTGAAGAGCAGTATTGTGGGACTAACTTAAGCTTATATGTGGCTATCTCACTTTATCCAAGTCAGGTGGGCGGAATTGTTAGTCTACGTCGTCCAGGTTGAAAGGTTCATTCTACCTGACAGCAGTGTTTGGTTTATCATCGCCGTTATGGAGTCTACAGAAATCCTCTTTCCAAATCCTCAGCACTGTGACTGTTCCCTTGTTCGTGTCTACAGGCTTCGGTTCGTGGTTTGTATCCGTGGCATGTTTTTTTTTTTAACTTTTGGTAGAATTGCCGAATCTCATTCCTGGAGTAGCATCTCTCAATTTTCTCGACCGCGCGCTTCTCATGCTCCTCCTTTTCCCTCATGAGAAAACTGTGTTCATCACTCCTCTGCTTCTCTCGTCCTTCTATGCAGCGGCTCTTTATATGCATCTTGTTAAGCTGCATGTGTTTGCCGGCATTCGTCGTCAAATCAGGGGTTTTGCGGTGGCTGAGTGAAACCCGCAAATTAGAGGCGGCATCTCTGATGGCTTTTTGGCAATGTTCCCACTGGTATCCGGTACTTGATGCTGGTGGCATAGGGCCTCTTAAGAGATTAAGGGAGACTCGATTGGAAAAGGACTCTGTCCTTTGTAGCCGTCCTCACAGTATTAGCTTGCTTTTGCGATGTACGTTATATCTGCAACCTTACCTTGGCTACAACCAGGTAGGGGTCCGAGTCGATGTTGACCCCTCGTAAGGTTCGGACACCCATAATACTGGATCGACTTGCGTCGATCGCAATGTGGTCAATCTGGTTGATGGTTGGTTGATTAGGAGTCCTCCAAGTCCCCTTGTGAATATTGAGATGTGGGAACCGCGTGCTAGCTACGACAATGTTTCGGAGCAACGCAAAGTCGATTAGTCTGAATCCGTTATCGGTGGTAGTATCGTGCAAGCTATATCTACTAGTAGTATTACCAAAATGTAATCTCTGTAGCTTTCCATTAAGATCGCTGAGAACAATTTTAATGTCTGGGTTCGGGGAGATCACCTAACACAAAAAGCGATTACAAATATAGCAGGTAGGCGCCACCATATGAAAGAAAACGGATGCCGAAGAAATAGACTATGAGAACTC
Source organism: Volucella zonaria (assembly GCA_963966105.1). Lineage (NCBI taxonomy): Eukaryota > Metazoa > Arthropoda > Insecta > Diptera > Syrphidae > Volucella > Volucella zonaria. The sequence goes on from OZ014531.1 coordinate 133,613,680, forward strand.
TTTTTTTTAAATTGGTTTTGCTTACGTCAAGCTTTTAATTTCAGCCAACGGAAGGCTCACAGTTCAGCGTTGTCGTACCGTTAAAACTAGCCGGTTGCGCAATTAAGAATATAACCGTCTTACGTATGGTTCCAAAACACAAGGGTTATGGCTACGGTTCTTATTCTAATCACACAAATATGTATTATTCTAAAAGGGGATATTTATCTGGATATAGGGGAGGTTTTCCTGCCTATGCGGGGTCGCTCTCTAGCTTGGATTTATTTTAGTGGAGGAGGGTAAGCCGTCTCCGCCACAATCACCGATTTGGGCATTGCAGATTTGTCCGTTGGTGTGTTTCTCGTCCTTGTTCCTGCTCTTATTCTTGTTTTCGTTCTTGTGAATTTTGTTCTGTGTTGTTTTTCGTTTTTTTTTGTTCCTTGTCGTCGTTTTTTTTTTTTGGTTTGGTTTCCGTTATTTTTTTGGTTCTAGCCAGTAAGATGATAAGCATACATACACACATACATGGAGTTCCGTCAATTCAGCTGTTAGAGCAAAGGGAATCACATCCAGAGCTCCAAAAGCTTCTCACCGAATCCCCAGCCAATCACACCAGTCAATGTTCTAGTCGAAACCAGCCCTCTGTCCCGAAACCGAAGCTAAAGTTAAGAGCTTCAATTGAGACCGCAGGATAGTGAAGAAAACTTATTTTGCTAGGCGTACCATGGGAACGCCGTAAACCTCTTTGCAGACATATGGGGCAAAAGAACGACCGCGGGGAATTGTGGGCTTTCCTTTACAATTTGATATTTAACCTTTTGTAGGGGTAGGGAGTTTTATAAATTTCTTTTCCTTTTTCCCAAACAATTTGCATGTAGGTTGGGCTTGCAGCCATTGTTGGGTATATTGACCTCTCAGGGCGTCAGGCGGGAGGGGGGCAGACCGTCCACCCACTAGAGCCTCCAGGACGTCCGCCTGGCTCTATCCGGGATACCAATATGGTCACCTCTGGAGCGGTAGGCTGAGGGAGGGAACTGAATTCAGAGCATGACGGGAAGAAAGAAAAGAAGGGACAACACAAGAAGGGGGAGGAGAAAAGAAAAGGTCAACAGAAAACAGATGGAAAAGGGAGTGGAGAATTTTTGGGGCGTGATTTGCACGCAACAGTAAATGTAGCAGTTTTTCATCCTTTTTTTGTCCGGCTAATCCCATCCCATTTCTTAAATGGCGGTAATATCTGCTTTGCAGCAGTCCAAGGATTTCGCTGATTGGGCTGCACGTGACCTATTAAGGGACCTAACCATCTACGTGCAGATCCGAAGTTCGTTGTCCTTATTTCGTTTACAGCGGCTGTCAGATGTAGATCCGCCCGTATCCAAGGCTTGTTGTTGCTTCGTAGCTTGGTTTATTTTTTCTGGCGTTACAACTCCCAACCTGGAGACCCAATTCCATTGTAGATAATCCTGGGACGAGGGGTCAGTTAAACCAGGAAGCCAGTAACCCGTTCGGGGATATGAGCGCTTCAGTCTATCCATTAAGGGCTCATCTGCAAACATCTCTTTTCCAAGACCCTGCCTTCCTTACCGGCCTTAGCTCCAAATATGTCGGAGTAGCCCAGATATGGTCTCATTTGTTTTGTTCTGGGATTTTGCTTCACCGTTGTTTCTACCTGGGGAATTCATCCGCTGTCCCGTTTATAGAGCTGCTATTTTAGTCTGCTGGTCAGCGCTACAAGTTAAGCAAGTCGAGTTCGGATGGACATTGCCCAGTACCCGATGGTGTAAAAACAGATCCAGCACTGGATATCGCCAAGTTGACACCTCTCAGTGCCTACTCTATTTCTACAGCAACGCAACCAAGCCTAAATAAAAGAACAATGAAAAACTGTGACACATAGACGAGTGTAGGTATATTACAGCAATAGCAAGGTCTATTGCGGTTCTGATTTGTTTAAGCTGATCGACTCTGGGGAAAAGCCTTGGTCATAGCCTTATAATAATCTGTATCAAGGTTGTATCCGCAAAGGTCCGCCTGATATGTATCCATGCTCTCATAGAAGAAATAAACGATGTAACCAAGGATTGTTTCTACTAGCTCCTTGACAAAACCTACGAGCAATTTCTTAAAGATAATATTTAAATCATTTTAGGTTATTTTAAACCAAAATAGGAAAGCACAGATTCTTAAAAAATACAGTTGGAAGAAAGCTTACACAACATTACTTCTGCTGTTTCTGTAAGGCGAAATATCCCCTTAACATTCCCAACAGATACTTGGTTCACTATCTCCAGTCGAGATACGAATACGGATATCTGAGACGCCACATCGCAAAAGACCCCCATAAACTTTGTCAATAGTTTATCCCTCAATTTGTTGTTAACGCCCCTACAATCTGCATTTGGTATTGAAGATTAGTGGTATAGAAGGACGAGAGTGGCTTGTTCATTATACGGGCAAAGGAGGAAGAAAGGACATCGGGAAAAAAAGAAAGAGCACGAGAAGCGTGTGATCAATCAAATAGAGAGGTGTTACTCTATGACCAACGTTCTAAAGTTTTGGCAAGAGATAAGAAAAACGCGGTGAGCAGGGAAAATTAGTAGCAGAGTCACAGACTATGCTGAGGATAAAATTTCTTCTGTTGGATGGCGTCGACGATCCAATCTCCGCTGTCAGGCAGAACGAATCATTCAATTTAGGCGATGAAAGCTAAAATTCGGTCACAGGACCATAGTAAAGTAAAGATTGCAATATCTAAACTTACGCATAACAAGCCGAACTGAATAGACTACCTGTCAAGAGTACAGGAGATATTTAGGTAGATAGCATGCACCAACTCACTTCAAAGATTTTGTCAGAGGAAAGAATGCCTGATCCACAAGAAAGAAGACTATCTTAACTGCACTAACTATAACAATCCCATAATATCCCGTACAAGATGTTGTCTGCCGAATTATATGAGCGCTTGAAACCAGTTATCAATGAGCTGATGTGGCCCTAACAGCTCAGTCTTATGTAGTGTAGGTCCACAATTTGCTAACTGCTTACACTAGATCGTAGGGAAAACCCAAGAAGTTCTGATCGATACAAAAAACCTCTTTATCGATTTCAAGGCGGCATATGAGAGCATCTATAGAAACGATTATAATTTTCACAACCCTCCGAAACTCGGTTAACTATGCCTTGTAGATTGAAGATGGAGAACACTCTTTCCTTCGTAAAGGTTAGGAGTAATCTTACCAAACCCTTCGATGTCAGAAAGCTGTCCAGATAAGTTTGTGGCAACATTCTTGAAAAAATTCTGCGAAATATTGGGTCTACAAGTAAGTTTCCAGCGTTTTTTTCCAAAATTTTAAGTTTTATTATGAAAACATAGTTACAATGCTTTATTCAAAGTATCGTCCATCGGAAGCTACAACTTTCCCCCATCTTTCTGGCAATTTAAGAATTCCGGACCAAAAAAATTTCTCGTCTTTCGAGCCCAAGAACGTATCGAGCCAATTTTTGATTTCCTCTACTGAGCTGAAGCGTATTCCCGTAAGAGCGTTCTGCATCGAACGAAACAAGTGGTAATCAGATGGTGCCAAGTCTGAACTGTAAGGCGGGTGAGGCGGAATTTCCCATCCACTATTTTCCAAATAGTTTTTCACCGAAACCGCAACATGTGGCCGAGCGTTGTCGTGATGAAAAATGACGGACTCATGCCTGGTCTCATATTCTGGCCGTTTTTCTTTTAATGCCCGCTTCAAACGAATTAGTTGGGTTCGATATAATGGTCCTTTGATGGTTTCACCACTCGGAAGCAGTTCGTAGTATACGACACCCTTTTGATCAAACCATATGCAGAGCATGACCTTATTCACGTGAATATTTCGTTTCAGCGTCGATTGGGCGGGCTCGCCGGGCTTTGTATACGATTTTCTGCGTTTAGGATTATCATAATAAATCCATTTCTCATCACCAGTGACAATACGATGCAAAAATGATTTATTTTTATGCCGCTGCAGTAACATTTCGGACATGCAAAATCGCCGTTCGACGTCTCTTGGCTTCAATTCGTACGGCACCCAGTTTCCAAGCTTTTGAATGAATCCCAGTGCTTTTAGGCGCAGGGAAACGGCTTGTTGCGTGACGCCCAATGATGCAGCAAGTTCTTCTTGAATCTGACATGGATCCTCATCCAGTAAAGCGTCCAATTCCTCGTCTTCAAAACTTTTCGGCTTTCTGGGGTGATCTTTGTCTTCAACTCCAAAATCACCACTTTTGAACCGTTTGAACCACTCGCGGCACGTCGATTCACTAATACATTCCGCCCCATAAGTTTCCGAAAGCAAACGATAGGCCTCAGTCGCACTTTTCTTCATATTAAAGAATAAAAGCAGCGCTTCCCGCAAATGACTTTTATTTGGCTGGAAACTTGCCATGATTTTGATCGATAAAATGTACGACACCGATAGAACTGCTCAAATATAACGCTGCAAAGTTGTTGACAGATACAAAACCTACAAATAAAACACATGGGGTCTGACATTTCTGCCCGGGATCCACTGGTGGCGCCATCTCTGACAAACGCTGGAAACTTACTTGTAGACCCAATATGTATGTAAGACAACACCAGAGGCATGATTTCCCAAAAGTCTGTGCACTTCGTGCATACTTGTATCGCGGTGCATGAGCGCAGAGGTTGACTTTCACCTAATTGAGCACGTAAGTAAGTAAAACTGTCGCTACTATGCATGCTTCACGGAACCGTAATCAGAGACTTAAAGAAGAAAAGGTTCTATAATGCCCACCAGTTAGTGTCTCGTACGCCTCATCAACGAACGAAACCAGCCCGATAAATGTGAACTGCGAAAACTGTGGCCGCATAATCGCAGATTATTTTTTATCTAATTTGCAAGCACTTTTATCATACTCGTCACAAACGTGGTTTCAACATGATTTGGGTCCTCGATTTGCGCCATATACCATATATCGAAGATATTATTGATTGCCTGCCGGGAGCAATTTCATTCTACGGCACTCCCATTAAGACAATTCTCTGATATACGAGTGCTCGTATACCAATGACGTTGTTCTCTTGGCTCGTTCACTTGAGTCACTGCAGCATATGATAAATCGAGTATCCGGGTATTGTGAGTTATGGAATTTATAACTCAAACTTAAGCAAATCGTGGAAGTAGTAAGGAAATTCAAGTACATCGGACCTGATGTGAACATAGACGCTAACTTAAAGGAAAAGCTAATATATCACAGGCTTAGGGGATACAATTAGCTCATCCTAGAAGAACTCCTTTCAAAACCGCAATATTGCCAAGGGTCACATACCGAGTTTTCGTAGCCAAAATCCATACTCTTTGACAGAGTTACTGAAATTTTTTCTGCGCAGAACATTTGAACTGCCTACAACTGTATCAAACTGCATGCTCATGATGTTTCTACAAACACTTAACCTAAACATTGACTATAACATCAGCATACAAGAAAAAGGGGACTACTGATTGACTAAAAAGGCTGTTATTTTCGTTATCAATAGCCGTAGTCCCTGGTAAAAAAAATTGTTTAAATTTGCCAAAGAGATTTGATTACGAACTTGGACTGAACTAGAATGCTCGCACGAGTTGGAAACTTGCACTTTACGAGTTTCCCTCACATCCAAACACATGTTTGAGACAAAAATTCATCGATGAAGCGCAGGCGTTAACGCATACAGAGATTTAAAAATCGCTACGACTTGATATGGGTCCTCTGAACTACTCTGGGGATTGCATAAGTATAAGGTCGATTTCTTTAATTTTCCGAGTGAGGGGAGAGGTATTACCGCTTAATTTTGTATCATATGATCTTCTGATTATATGTAGTCTATCGAAAAGACATCTATCGATTCCGCTGCATTGGAAGTCATTGCTTTGGAAAGACCCTCTTATCCGTCGACGAGGTAAGGATCGAATTGGGATGCCCTAGTAGCATACCGTAGTCGAGCTTTAGAATACAGAAGAAAAATAACTAAGAGAGATTTTTAACTCTAAATAAAATTAAACAGCAGTCATTATACTGACTAAATTTTAATATGGGTTTTGTACTTAAAACATCAATATTCTTTGGCAGAGGACCTTAAACTATGTCTGATGCCAATCATTTATGTAGATTTTTGTATCACTCTTTGTAATATATGTACATTTTGTATAACAACAATTAAATCGTATTAGTTATATATGCGGCTTTTTAAAATTGGATAAATTGAAATTGAGTTGGAGAAACCGAAAATGGACGGCATTTGGACAATATTACACAAATAAGACCAAATAGAACCCGTTTTCTTTCTCTCTTCGAGTATCTTAAACTAAGTGATAAAACAACATGACTCATAGTTTTTGTTCTATTCATGTTTTAAAATATAAATCTGCCATTGGACACCCTGTACTGACAGTTCTGCGTCTCCCCTTTACCAATAGATGATTGGCGACATATATTAACTTTTGAATTATATTATAGCTATTTATTTGACGTGGGTTTCGATGATCAACTATAGGTTAATATCACTAATTACTAATTCTTGAAGTTATGAAAAAGAAGACGAGCAGACATGTATATCTGTACTTTCCGGGAAGTAACACTTATATAACCGTCGCGTACGAAAAGGAAACGGCAGTCAGCAAAGCAGTAAAATTAACGAAGCGGGGACGTCCCGCCGGAATCAGATAACATATGTTCATAACTTCCAATTTATGCGCGACAATCAGAAATAAATCGATAAATCATGAAGGGTGGAGGGAGACTTTTCGTATTCCACCGTATAAGGGCAAAAGCAACACGAGAAAGTGCAACAACTAGCGATCGGTTAAACTATTGTCGTACCCTATAAAAATATATGAAAGAGAGGCGACATATGACGCTATTCAAAGTTTCGGATAATGATGGAGAAACATCACAACATCACGTTGAAATATCTGCATATCTTCTTTACTGATTTGGAAAAAGCGTTCGATAAAGCTCTCACATATCCATCTGTAGACGGTGCTATAATCTCAAAATCTACCCGAAACGTATAAGAATGGTATGCGATATAGCCTCTGGTTTTTAACGTAAACCACCTGTCGTGTAGACTTTACGGGATGCCCATACATCCATGGGAGCAAGGATACGCCTTGCCATCGCTTACTTACATTAATAGTATAATACCAAAGCAGAACTTACACTTACGGTCATAAAAACCGCACCACCTAATGAGTTCTCAAAAAACTACTAATTACAGTGCAAAAACATACGCCGACGGCTACGGGAGATATGTTTATATGGAAGAATACCAGCGAAAAAACCTCTCCTAACCACAAAAACTGAAAAAAGCTCGCTTGACGTGGGAAAAAAAGGATGAAGATTGAACGCAGGATGATTGGCGATGTGTGATATGGTACGATGAAAGTAAATTTAATTTGTTGTGTGCCGACAATTTGCGTACGTACGACGGTCAGCAGGTGAAAGGTTCAAGGACGAGTGCATAGTCAAAACAGTGAAGTTTCCTCAAAGCCAGATGGTTTGGGGATGTTTTTCTTTTTACATTTTGGGCCCTTTGCACTTTATTAATGGAACTATGAACGCTCAAAAGTATGGAGAAGTAGTAAGGGAGTTTTTGGTACCAGTAATTGAACAGCATCATTCGTATACTGACAAGTGCATTTTTCAAGGTGATTTTGCACCTTGCCACCGCGCCAAATCCATAAGTAAAGTGTTATAAATCAACTTCTAGATGTCTACTTTATAAATAATAAACAGACAAGTAACTAGAGTTTTTCAATAATTTTCAGCTCAAGACAACGTTTGATGACCTCGGAATTACCAGACTAGACTGGCCAGCTAATTCGCACGATTTAAACCCAATCGAACACTTGTGGCATGTAATGAAACGTAAGATGGCTGAAAATAAACCAGAGAGTAAAAAAAGCTAAATGAAGTTCTGGAACATGTATGGAATACTGAAATTTCAAGGGATATTACTGAACTTCTAGTAAACTCGATGCCTTCTAGAATAAAAGCGGTTATAACCGCCAAAGGAGGAACAACTCGGTGTTGAGAATTTTTTGGTAAAAGTGGCATATCTAAACATCTTATATACACATACATAAAAAATGTATCGTTTGATTTTGTTAACCAATGACTGTATTAAAATATTTTAAAAAAATAAGAAAATTAACTGGTTTTTCTTTCTTTGTTAATATCTTTTTTCAAACATTCAATAAACAGATGGAAATTAGATAGAAATACTTATAAACTACTGCGGAGTACTCAACAAAAATTTCATTTCATTATAAAAGTTATTATCGTAGTTATTAACAATTTTTCAATCATTTTGATATGGTGCGGTTTTTATGACCGCAAGTGTATATTGGAGGCGCAAGTTCCACTCTAGGTATGGGTCGAGGCCGATCTAAAACCTCTTGTTGCTCTTAGGGTCACAGCACCCAATACTTATTTGCTACTCTACAATGTGTCAAACCAACAGAAAGACCCTACCCGCGATTTGGTTTTAAACCACAGCCACCATGACGCTCCCACAAGGGGGCCTACCTTAACAAGTCAGGCCCGGACCGAAATCCGGGGGCCTCCTGACTCCCATGGTACCGTGATTTAAGTCCTGGTAGGGACTACCGGTGGTCTTGCCACCAACAAGACCTATGACCGGCAACTTGTGACTGGTCACAAGTCACATCTGAAGATGTTTACGATAAGACCAGTAATATGCTCTGCCCCCGCTTTTTGTTAGACAACGTCATTAATTGGCCAAGCCTTGGTAATTGGGCGGGGGCCCGGTACGCGATATGTATAATGATATCTAAACGAATGTTAAATGCACAGGAAGAATAGCCATATAATACAAAGCAAAAGTTAGAATACAGTCGTCAGAGCCGAGCAAGAATTTCTACTGGATCTGCACATTACAAGTCCGAAACGATTTCTCTTCATTTCGCCGACAATAACGCTATTAAAGTGCAGTTCACGCAAAAGCTGTACGTCATTTGATGATTATTGCAGCGCCCCTAGTGATATGTAACGGATTTTTTTGACACATATTTTTTCAGTAAAGCTTCATTAATAATCGGTTAATTTTTTATTTTGATTGAAGACATATCGGTAGTTCTGTACGCAATGGAAGTTCAAAATCGTAAAATAATAGTGAACAAATTTCTTGAAAATCTTTCGTGGTTGGGGTCAAAAACTCAAAGGTGCTAAAATTACTATGTGCAGTATTATAAAAATAAATACTCAGTATCGAATGAGTCAAAAAAAAATTTAGAAAACTGGATGTAAAAATTCAAAACTGGTCTCACAGGTAATAACCATCTGTGAAACGTAATCCTGGGTTATCGGACATTGATGGAGCAAAAACATTTAATACAAGCAAACGCACAGCGAGACGTACGTTTAAAAGCAGGTTTTAAATCCTTTCGTGGAATAAAATACCCCAACCGTTCAGATAAACCAAATTTACGAGTAATAGCTAAAAAAAAACCGACTAGGATTCTTTATCACAAATTTTTAGCCAAATTCAAAGGCTGCTTGGTAATGGACGATGAAACGTACGAGTATGTTAAATTTGATCTTAAGCAGCTACCAGGTCAAAAATTTTATGTTTCGACGAAATGTGGTAATGTCCTTACAAAATTTAAATATGTAAAAGTCGATAAATTTGCTAAGACAGCAATGATTTGGCAGGCGATCTGCAGCTGTGACCTTAAGAGCAGGGCTTTTGTGACAACTACCACAATAACATCGGATGTTTACATCAAGGAGTGTCTAACAAAACGACTTCTGCCTTCCATACGTAAGCACCATACGGCAGTAACGTTTTGGCCTGATTTGGCCAGTTGTCACTACTCCACGGTTGCCATGGAGTGATATAAAAGAAAGAATGTGTAAGTTGTTCCCAAAAGCATGAATCCACCTAATCCACCTTAGACCAATCGAAAAATATTGGGCAATTGTTAAATTTAAATTGCGCAGGAAAGCAGGAGTTGTTAAAAATGTCAATTCAATGATGATAAAATGGAACTATGCTGCAGAAAAAGTCAGAGGGAAGATGTTCAGAAGTTCATGGTGTCCATCAGAAAAAACCCCCGAAATTTTGTTCACACGAAAGAATCTAAGATTCATTTTATTACATATTAATTTTAAGCTCTATAAATAACTTTTAACTTGAGGTATGATAGCATATATTTGCGAGAACCGGACTTTACAATAAAAGGTCACCAGTTAAGAACCATAGGAAAAAAAATTTAAATAAAAAAAAAACAGTGTGAGATATAAAATTGATTCTGATTTTATTTTAAAGCTAGATTTATGCCATTATATGCGGAATAGCAGATCATTCAAATGGCTGCCTCGGCTTCGCTGGCAGTGCTTCAAGCGGTCGGTCCAATTTTTGATGAGTCGGTCCAATACCGATGTGCGGCGTTATTCCGACAATAGCGTGTCGAATGTTAGCCTCGAGCTCATCCAAAGTAGTTGGCTTGTTAGCGTAGACTAAGAACTTGATGTAGGCCCAGAAAAAATATTCGAGTGATGTCAAATCGCACGCTCGCCATGAGATACCCAGCCACCAAATTTCTCCTTCACAACTTCAAGCGCCGCTATGCCGGATTGACTCTCTGTCGATGCGCAATTTAGCTGATCGGCGCCGAATCAACATTTCTGGGTCTTCTTCGACACTGGCCGCAACGTGGCTATGTTTTCTTCATTTCGCGCCAATCTCTGTCTGTTTGGTGGCTTAAGATCCAAAAGAGTGTACTCACGGTCAAACTTTACCACGGTGCGACGAATTGCGTACTTACAACTGAGCCGGAATTTCTATAATATTTTTTAGTAATTTTCACACGTTCGGCAAGCGTAAAACGATGCATGATGAAATGACAAACCTTACTGAATATTTTGACATCTGGATGTCACTGGTAACTTTGACAGTTGCTGAAACATAACAATTGGAAAAACTATCATTGCTATCTGGTCTTAATAATCAACGAAGCAACATTCCTCCAGCCAACTCTTATTTTGTAGTCACGCTAGGAATATCTGGAATTTCGTTTATCTGAGCCAGGAAATCCAAATCCTAACGTGCCGAAGTGCAAACAATTTAAATACTAAGACTCTATCGTTATTCACCAAGGAAATTACAATAACAGTGTCGTATGAAGAGTTAGCATATGATTGCCTAAATGGCGCGGAAACTGATTTTTTGTTGAACAATGGAACTCAAACTATTGACGTGAACTGAACGAATCCTAAAAACTACGGCGCCTGGAAATTGCGCATCGCTTACATTAAGAAACCAAACTGAACTGTTTTTGCACCGGATAGTCACCTGTGATGAAGAGTGGATACTGTATGATAATCGTAAAAGATCTGGGCAGTGGTTTAATGCAGATGAAAACACATGGTGACAATTTGGTGGACATCGAAAGGACCAATCCACTTTTCATATCTTCAATCAGGAGAAACGATAAACGCTATCAAATATTGTGAGGAAATCGAAATATTGCATGCCAAATTGTCTGAAAAGAAACCTGCGTTGGTCAATAGGCACGGTCTGATTCTTTTGCATGACAATGCTAGACCCCGCGCTTCACAAGTAACGGTGCAAAAACTGTTGGAGTTGGGATTTGAAATTCATCCGCATCCACCGTACTCTCCTGATATTTCCCCAACAGGTTACGGGTTATCTTTTCCGCAATCTGGATTCATTTTGCCGGCAGAAGGTCTTCCGGAACCGGGCAGGGGTCATAAAAGTCTTTGAAAATTTCATTGCCTCAAAAAGTCAGCACTTCTACGAAAAAGGGATATTTAACCTTGTATCACGTTGGAAGAACGTTGGTTGAATAAAAATTTACAGAAGTAACATATAATATTGGCTTTGAAATTTTTACTATAAAATCGGACATTTCATGTGGTGCAGCCCAATAGAAGGTTTGCTATAAACAATAGTTTTCCGTCCAGCTATAGGAAACGCATCGCAGTATTGGACAATGTACAATTTAAAAGACAAACGATAGCGACGGAGGTGAAGGTATTACGAATATCGGCGGATATAATAAAACGCCCATTCACAAAAGTCTCCAAGTTAAGAAACCGATAGTGGCCAAATTTCAGACTAAACAATTCCGCTGATTTTGCCTTGTTCAACCACGGTCGCCAAAAAATCCAGTCCAAAGAGCAATAGGGGTTCAAGTTCCCGCTGAGGTCCGAATAAGAGGCCGAAAGAATGGTTCACTCTAATGCCTTAAAATAATATGATATAAAGGTTTGCAAATGAAGCCAATCCCTTTAGCGGCACAGTTGCAATGCAGATGAGTGGGGGAAATATGTTTAAATATTTCAACGGTTTATAAAAGAAGATGTAGAAGAATTTAGTTGAATAAAAGAGATCACCATCATCCAGTGCTAAGAACCAAGAATGAGGACCCATAATCCCATTTTAGCGGTAAGATAAGGCCATGTTTAGGAAGTACGAGTTTTGCTTCGGATCGCCATGATCACTGTTTTTACTTCTAAAAATTTTGTGTTTCTATCTTAAATGTTCCCAAAACCAAAAGACTGCTTTATGTCTGAAGAAAAAAACAACAGTTATTTATCACGCTGTTTGATCTTGTAGGCCAAAACAAATCCCCATGTGGCTACTGGTGTGGTATCAAAAGATTCAAAAACACATCCTGACCCCTACAAACTCGTATTTGGGGCAGGCATTACTTTTAGATATGTTTGCTTAATAAATCATCTTTTATTAGCTGCGTTGTGGGGTGCAGACCATTCATACTCGTAAATGAATTTTTGAATTTTGTTTATTGTAGCCAGGTGGTCAGATTTAAAATTTCTGATTTTAAATTTCAATATTTAACATGTAAGATTCGAGAAAATTTTCATTTTAATTTGAAGAAGCTTTACTGCAAAATGTGATAATTAAAAAATCAAAACAATAATTCGATTCAAAGAAACCTATTTACATAATATTTGTGAAGTTATCTTCTTATAAATATGGAAAGCCTTAATTCTTATTAATGTAACAAGTCAAGATCGCTATGTGTCTGTTACAGATTTTGTCTTATCACTGTTTTGCCTTCAATTGTAGCGTTTTACGAAATATTGACTGGCAAGAGCAGATAAAACTGGTAGCTTATATGATTGGTAGAGTTATCTTAATTTAAGAGCATCGTTTCAGACCCTGAGATCGAGGCAAATAGAGAAATAGATTTGTTTTGGTCTGGAAATAACCGAAGTTGAGCAGTTGTAAGCTCTACCAGGCGATCATTGGAAGATCGTTAGAAAGTCGGAGAAGCATTATAGAACGGTACTGTATATTGTATGTTTCTTCAAAAATAACAAACAATTTAATTTTAGGGTGTGAGGAGCATTTGACACTGCCATAAACTTTTAGATAAAACATGGTGTTTTCGAGAAAAATCGGTTTTATTTTGCAACATATACACCCCGAATGACTCGAACTGCAACCAACTTCAGATTGCTATAATTTCCAAACCGTTCATGACAGTGAGCTCAAATTTTGACACATGACAGATAATTTTATTATTTACAAGCCTTTTAAATGATTTGCGTCCTAGTTGTGTTGAAAAATGTTTATCCGCCATGGAATTCAAACGTGATAGTGTGATTGCTTTATATTTGGCTGGAAAACCACAAGTAGCTATCGTTAGAGCCCTCCAGCACCTCAACGTCAATAAATCATTTGTGTCTTGAACCATAGCTCATTACCGTGATGCTGGCAGCGCTGCAAAGTTGCAAAACGCCATGGAGGTGGTCATAAAAAAACGGCAACATCGGTAGAAATGGTTCGGAAAGTGAAGGCTCGAATTGAGCGAAATCAGAGTCGAAGTGGAAGAAAAATGGCTCGTGAGCTCAACATATCGTTTGAACGGATGCAACACATACTGAAATACTGAAAAATGAGCTTGGGCTCAAGCTATTGAAGTTCCAAAAAGCACACGATCTTACACCGCAACAGAAAAATTAGAGTCGAAAGAGCGAAGGAGTTGCTACGCTTGCACGAGAGTGGTGAGTTGCCGAATTTGGCTTTTTCTGATGCGTCGCCATTTGTTATCGAGCAATATGTCAACAAACAAAATGACCGAGTTTACTTGCGAGAGAGGTCCTTCGAAAATTTACACCTTCGGACGGCCACCAGAAAGCAGGCAGCACCGATGGTGATGGTCTGGGCCGCCATAATCGCCGATGGTCGCTCTCCGCTCGTATTTTTGGACCGTGGTGTCAAAATTAATGCGATCGTATACCGTGAAACTGTCTTAGAGGCAGTATTGAAGCCTTGGGCAAACAATCATTTCGGTCGGAGATTGCGGACATTTCAACAAGACTGGGCACCGTCTCACAAAGCGCGCGTCAACCAAGATTGGTTAAAAAACAATGTTTCACACTTCATTTCTTCGACACAATGGATTGCAAATTCTCCGGATGCAAATCCGTTGGACTTCTCTGTCTGGGGTATTTTGAAGGCGAAGGTTGGGACTAAAAAATACCAAAGTTTGGACCACCTCAAACAAGCACTTCGCGAGGAATGGGCCAAAATGCCGCAGAGACACTTGCGTGCAGCGTGCGATGCTTTCTTCTGCCCTCTCAAGGCCATTATTCGCGCCAAAGGTGGACATATTGAAAACTACTGATACAATTTGAAAATTGATGTATTTTCCAAAATTTTTTGCTTTGGCACAATAAAATTTATCAAAAAAGAAAAAAGTTCGAGTCATTCACCCTGTAGTATGTGTTATCACATTTTTATTCGTTATACTCAGTCTAAGGTCGCGCCAATTTTTATAAACCAAATAGATCTCTATTGCAGTGAATCTATGTTATTTCCTCAGGTAGAAAACAGTCATTTATTTACTCATTGCACTCTTACGACGTCGGATATGTATGCCAAACGAGGACGTGTTTTCATTAATTGAATCAAAACCACTGATAGTGATTTCTCCCTTTTTCAAGTATGAATCCCAAATCCTTTCCGGCCGATAGAACTATTTTTGCTCTTTTTGGTACAAGTTCACTAGTTTACTTACTTAAGGTGGCGCTACAGTCCAGTGCGGACCTGCGCCTCAACCAACAAGCGCCTCCAGTCAGCTTGATCTTTAGCTAGCTACCTCTAATTTCGCACGCTAAGTTGGCTGAGGTTCCCATAAACTTGTGTGCACCACCTAACCCAACCATCTCAGTCGTTGGATCTTCACTCTTCTGTCTAAGTCGATGTCACTGTACAGCCCACACAGTTTGTCGTTGTACCTCCTCCTTAACTCACTGTCTATGCAGCAGACGGGATCGAAAATCACTAAAAGAATTTTCCTTATAAGGCAGCCAAAAGCACTCTCATCCATTTTTGATAAAGTTCATGCCTCTGCTCCATAGAGCGGGACTGGGATTATTAAGGTCTTATATAGGGTCACTTTTGTTGTTCCCGAAAGGGCTTTGTAAAGTCAATTGCCGTCGTAGCGCAAAGAAGCAGCAATCGGCAAGAGTTATTCTTCATTTTATATCAGCCCTGGTGTCGCTGTCTGAATTAATAGCGCAGCCTAGGTAGAAAAAGTCCTTAATAACCTCAAATTTATATCTTTCGAGGGTAACGTTCTGTCTGAGACGTCGGTGTTGGGTGTCCTTTCTTGTTGACAGTATATACTTGGTCTTGCCGTCATTGACCGTTAAACCGATCTCAATAGTCACGAAAGCGCCACTGACATCACGCTGCTTTCTTCCTTGAAAGAGTGTGCCTTTTGTAAAGGAACGTAAACCTTCCACTTTCGAGAATGATGTTAAACAAATCGCATAGCAGCGCATCGTCGTGTCTAAATCGTTTTTTGACATCAAAGGCCTCGGTTAAGTCGGTACCGATCTTGACGGATTAGCGAAAGTTTTCAATCGTCATTTTGCACAGACGGATGAGTTTGGCAAAAATGCCAAAACTAGACAGAGCCATGTCTAGAGCGGCCTTAAGCCAACTCATCACTTGGTTTTATCAAGCGATGGTCCAAAGAATTTTGCAACCCCTTTGTAAAAAGATAACTTTACATTACCCTTGTCCGGTCCGGCCACTTCTCGAATATGCCAGCCAAGTGTGGTAGCCTTTTCAGCGTGTTCATATATCACGAATCGACAACATTAAACGTGTTTTTTTTTCGATTTGCTCTTCGAGGACTACCCTGGAATTACCCTTTTACCTTACCTCCCTCTCGTGACCGAATTAAACTTCCTAACTTGAATACCCTCGCAAAACGCAGAAGCGTAGCTTATCGTCTGCTCTCTGGTTCTGTGGGTTGTGGCTCCCTTTATAATTCTATTTCCTTCAATACTAACCCTCGTAATTTACGATGTCCTTGTCTCTTCAATATTCCAACCCATTGCACCTCTTATGGTTGCAAAGAACCAATCTCCCGCATGCTCCGTAAGGTGAAATCAAAACGCCCCTATTTTTGATTTTAACCTGAGCATTTCCCGTCTCAAACTTGATCTCTTCCACCATTACTTTGGTTCCTAAAATCCTAACTCTTAATTTGGTTAGTTTTTAAGTCCTAGTTTTCAAGTTAGATTAAGCTTGTATTAAGCCAAATAATTAGGGGCCTCAGTCGTACCAAAATTAAAATTGAAAATTGTGAAACCACAGCTTTTTCACATTAATGCCAATTGGGGAACGAAAAAGTCAGTAATCATGAATGTATTGTGCTTTCTATTTCTGTTATGGCCGGCATCGGTTGTGAAGAACTATGGATCATTGATTCCACCAGCCCATCAACACAGACTTTTTGTGGATGTAACAGCTTCTTTGCTCACTTGTTGACGAAGTCATTCAACCAAAAATAAGCCTTAGCATTGAACAAAATTTTTTATTGAAAAAAGGGGCCCACTCACCGGACGTTCGACCCACAAGATGGCCTAGCGCCATCAATTACTGCGCACGACTCATTCAGGTCGTCCCCAATATTACGCCCCCACAGCAGCAACAGATTTTTCGTCGCGCGTATCATCAATTAGAGTGTGCACAGTGCGAAAACGATTCATGGTAAGTTTCTTGAACTGGTCTACGATTTTCTGAATCAATTTGTACTATTTGCAAGCGTTGTTCTGTCGTGAAGATTCCGACCCATAGAAAGCGCCGATCCGTCGCTCCGTTGTTTCGTTGATAGTGTTGACGTATTGCCGGAAAGAATCGCCCCATAGAATATGTCGCATACCTATTATAAGACACTCTCTGACATTTTGTTATTGCTAAGAGTGTTTTCTCTTTCAGTGATGACAGCTACATACTCTCAACGCTTCCACCAATGAATGTGCTCACTCTCAATTTATGAATTCGTGAACTTCAATACGTAAATGTGTGAACTGCCAACGGATTAAAAAAGTGGAAAGTAAATCTACTTTATCCGTCGAAGTTCATAGTATATCCGTTAGTTATGGGGCACCTTCCATAAGAATGCGTTTATTCTGTCTAACTATCAGGTAATAACGGCGGAATCGACAGATTTTATGCGTCGGATCCTTAAGTCTATTCTAGGCAAAATGGCAAACCCAACTGACACAGCTGTCAGCCGTCAAACTGGCTGCCTCTGGAAAAAGAGTTGCCAATTCAAGAAACAAAACTCTACATATTAAAAAATACGCATTACAAACAGACGACAAGCAAATATAGAAAGCACAGGGAAGAAACGACGCAGTAGATTCACTCGCCGAAATACGTAGAACACGTCTGCCAATAGGGAAGTACAAAATTTGCAAAACCTGGTATTTTAACGCATTTTTTAAAGAATAATTATATTACCATAAAAAAACACTCGCTCGGCGCAAAACAGAAACGACGGATTTTATGGAAGCCGAAACTCTGGAGTATTTTGTGTCAGAAAAATGACGCTTACGCTTAAAGGCTTTCTATACACTGCATTTGTTCGATGGGCTTTAACATACGCCACGCTGTTTTGGATGATGTACGAAAAGTAAGAACAAAAGGACAGGGGTGGTGATATAATAAGTAGTACTAGTATGGAAGTCTCCACATTATTAACCTAATGGCGAATATATCAGTTGATTTTATCATGTTCAACGCATTCCATCTTTTGACATACGTCATCTTTGTGTTCCAGGTTGTCTGCTATTTAATCGTGGAAAGGTATACCACAACAACGTTTGCAAATTATCCAAATTATTCATCAAAATTCGCGTCCAGTTACAACTACGTGTTGATGCATTAACTCTAAGTTGCTAAGTCAAGACCGGCGCCGTCAAGAACTGGGCACCTCTCGAACGCCGTTGTTTCGTATTTTGCGAAAAAACTTGATGCGTACATACCGATTTTCACCGAAAAATCATGCTCAGTTACAAGCCACATTTTTGATTAGATGGCTCTGTTAATAAGTCAAGTCATGTATTCAAGGGAGTAGCCGGTCATATTCCCACTACTGCCATTTTACGAATGTACGAAAAAGTCTATTGCTTGGTGTGGTTTTCATGTCGGAGATGTTATTCAAGATGATACCAAAGAGTAGGTTACAGTCAATCAGTCAATGGAAACCACTCCTTGTTAAGGAATTTTCTGGGATAAATTGGAACTGGAAGACTTAGAGGATTTGTAGTTTACACAGGATGACGCCAATTGCCACACAGCGCGTGCCACAATCGACTTTTTGAAAAGGAAGTTCGGTGACCGTCTTATCGGACCGTCTACTTGAAACCATTTCTGTGGGTTACATTGACTACAATACTTATGTGGTAAACTACCTTGATCAAACTTGTGGTAGAATTTATTCCCGGAATGTATTCAGAAAATTGCAGATGCAAGTTTATTCATCTAAGTCTATATTGTCCCCTTCAAATTAATCCCCATCGAATGTAACACACTTATGCCAGCGCCTGATCCAATCCTCGAAACATTTTTTATATTCGGTTTTCGATATATCCATCAGTGCTTCCTGCGAATTTTTCTTTACTTCCTCTCGGCTGCTGAAACGCGTTCCCCGTAGTGGTTTTTTTTAACTCGATTGAACAGAAAGAAATTACAGGGAGCCAAATCAGGTGAATACGGTGGCTGTTGGATGGTATTTGTTGCATTTTTCGTCCAAAAATTACGAATAATGATGACATTGTGCAACGGTGCTTTATCATGGTACAAAATCTACGAGTTTTCTGCCCACAATTCTGGTCTCTTTCGACGAATTGCTTCACGGAAACGTCTCATAACGCCCAAATAATACTCTTTGTTTACTGTCTGGTCTTCTGGCAAAAATTCATGGTGCAGTACACCGTTGTAAACTAGTCTTTTTTGACTGAAAACGACGTGATTTTTTGGTCTCGACTCATTTGGTGAACGCCATTCACTTGCCTGATATCTGGATTGCGTGTCGTACTCATAAACCCACGCCTCGTCTCCAGTAATGATGCTTTTGATGAATGTGGGATCGAATCATCTCTTTTGCGACGTCAACACAGTTTCTTTTTTGCATGAAATTGATGTCTTTTGACACCAAATTTGCTGCTACACGACGGAAACCCAAATCATTAAACAAAATGTTTTGGACGGATCCATAGGCAAAGTTCAAGTCCTCCGCTATCTCTCTGATGATTAATTTGCGGTTATTGACCAACATTCCTTTTACTTCATCAATGTTTTCGTCGGTTTTCGATGTCGATGGTCTGCCACTGCGTTCATCATCTTCGATTGACTCACGACCACTTTTGACCCGCTCGTGCCACTGGTAAACAACCGTTTTCTTGAGAGAATCGTTGCCGAAACACTTTTCCAACATTTCCAACACTCGCGCACCATTAAATCCGTTTTTTACGAAAAATTGAATACAAGTTCGTTGTTGCAAATTTAAATCCATTTCTAAAATTGTAAAAAATCGCCAACACACACAGAGATAGATGTACTCTTGGCTACGTATCAACAACAGATTTACCAACCTAACAAAAAAAACAGAACTCAAATCGGAACAATTTGAGCGCCACACGGTGGTGTCCCCCGGGAACTTTTTGATCAAGGTGGTATGCCAACAAGCCACAAACTTTAGACTACTTAAAGGCGAACGTGACGTTTGACGTGAAATTTCTGGAATGCTGGCCAAATTATGGGAAAAGTCAGAGGTAATTAGATACAATGCATCCACTCATGCAAGCGGTTCCATGGAAAACATTTGAACGATGTCATATCTCATGATTAATGGCATCAATTACATATCAATCTAAAATTCAAATGAAGGTGCAAATATTTTATCTGTCAGGTTGTACTCGTAATATAAGTATATATTACCCGATTTTAGAATATCTGTTTAATGTTAATTAGCTCGCACCAAATGCAAAAATTTAGCCGTCAATGTAATTTCCTTCATTAAACAACACTTCTGCCCACCTCTCAGGCAACTTCTTAATGCCGAACGAAAAAAAATACCCCATGAGCCTCTTGGACATCATCGCGAAATCTAAAATTTTTTCCATCAAACAAGTTTTGCAGACTTCGGAAACAGGGGAAATCTGAAGGTGTTAAATCTCTGGAGCAGGGATTCCCAAACTATTTTGGGCAAGTGACCTCTTTTCCAAAATGAACTGAAACTTCAGACCCCCATAGCCAAATTACTTTAAAAGTCCTATCTCTAGGTTGTTTAAGTGACATAATTTTCTTAACAAAATAAGTAGAATACCATTCAGTAAGTATCAAGTAAGTAATTAATAATTATTAATACGAATTAAGTAAAAATACTTAAGTAGGTAATTATTTTTTAAAAAAAAACATTGAAATAGTAAAGTAAAAAAAAAATATAAAAATTCAGTGCGATGGATGGATGACTAGTGATTTTCTACCAATTCTACTAATCTAGCTAAATCCGGTTCAATATTGGTGAGTTGCAGCCTTAAGTCTCCGCGTTCGATGATTTTCAAACGGTTTCTTTGTTTTGCCAAAATGTTTGTAACCACACTGAAGCCTTTTTGTATTTGTATTTGTATTTTTCGATTAGGTATGATGATGAAAAAGCGATAAGGTATATTTCAGTAATGTTCCACAATGCAGGACACTGTGTTTCAATGTTGTGTTGCAACCAGAACTTCTGATAGCCTTGGTTGAAATTCTACTTAAACTCCTCGTCTGTGCTGATGGTATTCAACTCTTCTTAGATTATCACATTGGTTTCTTCCATGACTGTGATATTGTACGGATTTATTATCCATTGAGGAATTTGTAAATTTAAGAGATTCTCAAACCTTTTATTAAAATCCTTATGTCCAAGTGAGTGACATACTCGTATGATAAAATAACATTGTCTTAAAGCATTTATAGTATTTTTTACAAATGCAGAAACTGTAAACATTTTTTTCTGCTTAAATTTTGTTTATAAAGGATGAATTTACCCACAAAGGCCGATATTATTGTTTTAATCAAATTGAGATCGTCACCCTGCAGCTGCAAATTAACTTTATTGAACATACCAAAGATATCATTCAAGTAATAAATATCTGTTTTACAATTGTTCAGATTTTCTTTGAAATTCCAAACTTAAAAATAGCTGAAAATCTTGCTAAGCAAGAGCCTCTTGATATCCAGCGAACTTCAGTGTGCAGAAGTAACCGAGTAAAGACTTCGTCGTTTTCCTCTTGCATAGCTGAACAAATAACCGAGAGTTCAAAGAACTGCTTCGAATCTTGTTGACAGCATTTTTCACATATTATAAAGACTGATGCAATCTAGGACTCCGATTTTTTACTACTAAATGCTGCCCGTGAATCATGCAGTGAGTAACTAATACCTCAGCCAGTTGTCGCTTTAAGGGGGCTATAAAACCACTAACTAGAACTAAAAAATGTTCTTCCATGGAATAGCTTTGTCGATAAAAAAAAACGCTCCACGGCCTAAATAATCGATTCTCCTCTGGTATCAATAAGTAGCAAAAATCAGTTCTTGTCACTAACAACAGAGCTTCATTGCCGGGTAATGTAAGCTCGTCCAACTGGAGAGAGAATCTGTTGTTCTGTAAGAAATTGCATAGAATGTTTTCCACGTCGCGACCCATCACGTCTATTCGCCTCTAAACGGTGTTGTTGCTCAAAGGAATTCTCTTAATAATATCATGTGCAATACATTGTTGAGGACCTCCGCAATGGCTGGTAAAATAAGCTGCTCTCCAATTGTGTGGGGTTTCCCCGAAGCTATTTAGCAAAGATATATTATAGGACGCTCGTAAACCATCGTCGTCTTGCATAGATGATGACGCAAACATCGATCTTATGGATCGAGATGGAAGGACAATGGCTTACTTTTTTTGTCAGCATATACTCTTGATTAGTGGTCCTTCATTTTTGAAGGGTTCATGACATCGTTAATGAATACTTTTTCACATATGAGACACATCGGAAAGTGTTGATTTGATAGAGATGAAATAAATCCAAACTTCTAGTAGTCCAAATTGTATTTTCTGCATTTTTTTTCGTGTCTGCCATCATAAAACTGAACATTTATAATTTTAGGTAACAACTTTTGGTACTTACCCTGTTACTTTTTCATAAACTTCAGAAATGTATGGTTAAGCTATTAACGCTCGTAGGTAACTAAGGATTTTGTAAATTTTTTTTCAATCACTTTATTTTAATTCACTTTATTTAGCTATGTAATCGCTTTGTAATCTCTTGAAATAAATTAGTAGATGAGTGTATTATCATTGATATTCAAGTTCCAACAAATTTCAAAACGCAAATGAACTTTCAACCTATGTTAAGTACAAGCTTGTTATACTACACCCTGAATGTCTCGAACTGCAACCAACTTCAGACTGCTATAATTTCCAGACCGTTCATGACAGTTAGCTCAAATTTTGACACACGACAGATAATTTTATTATTTACTAGCCTTTTAAGCGATTTGCGTTCCAGTTGTGTTCAAAAATTTTTATCCGCGATGGAATTCAAACGTGATAGTTAGTGTGATTGCTTTATATTTGGCTGGAAAACCACAAGTAGCTATCGTTAGATCCCTCCAGCACCTCAACGTCAATAAATCATTTGTGTCTCGAACCATAGCTCATTACCGTGATGCTGACAGCGTTGCAAAATTGGAAAACGCTATGGAGGTGGTCATAAAAAAACAGCAACATCGGCAGAAATGGTTCGGAAAGTGAAGGCTCGAATTGAGCGAAATCCGCGTCGAAGTGGAAGAAAAATGGCTCGTGAGCTCAACATATCGTTGGAACGGATGCAACACATACTGAAATACTGAAAAATGAGCTTGGGCTCAAGCTATTGAAGTTCCAAAAAGCACACGATCTTACACCGCAACAGAAAAAAGTTAGAGTCGAAAAAGCGAAGGAGTTGCTACGCTTGCACGAAAGTGGTGAGTTGCCGAATTTGGTTTTTTCCGATGAGTCGCCATTTCTTATCGAGAAATATGTCAACAAACAAAATGACGGAGTTTACTTGCCAGAGAGGTCCATCGAAAATTTACACCTTTTGGACGGCCACCATCGGTGCCGGTGATGGTTTGGGCCGTCATAACCGCCGATGGTCGCTCTCCGCTCGTATTTTTGGACCGTGGCGTCAAAATTAATGCGGTCGTATATCGTGAAACTATCTTATAGACAGTATTGAAGCCTTGGGCAAACAATCATTTCGGTCGGAGATCCAACAAGACTCGGCACTAACAAGACTCACAAAGCGCGCGTCAACCAAGATTGGTTAAAAAACAATGTTCCACAGTTCATTTCTTCGACACAATGGATTGCAAATTCTCCGGATGCAAATCCGTTGGACTTCTCTGTCTGGGGTATTTTGAAGGCGAAGGTTGGGACTAAAAAATACCAAAGTTTGGACCACCTCAAACAAGCACTTCGCGAGGAATGTTCCAAAATGCCGCAGAGACACTTGCGTGCAGCGTGCGATGCTTTCTTCGGCCCTCTCAAGGCCATTATTCGCGCCAAAGGTGGACATATTGAAAACTACTGATACAATTTGAAAATTGATGTATTTTCCAACATTTTTTGCTTTGGCACAATAAAATTTATCAAAAAATAAAAAAGTTATAGCAATTTAAAAAGTTGGAGTTCCAGTCATTCACCCTGTATATAGTAAAATATCAGAAGATTGTTTGGACTTGAATTTGATCATGATTTCGTTCGTCAAATACAGAGCAAGTCAAAACGTATCTGAAATACTTGTACGATCGAACACATTATCTTGCATGACCATGTCCACGCATATTGACTTGCCCAGTTTCTTATCTTGTTCGACCTTGTGCGCGTTTATTGACTTGTTGAGTTTTTTAAAAGTACAACAATGATACTCCTACTAAAATATTAGTCATTCTTATAACAAGTTGGTACACGTAACACAACTTATGCAGTATCTTGAACATTTCAAATAAGAACTTGTGTTAATTAATTCGTTAATCGATTTTTAGACCTCGTCGACCCCCAAAATTAGTTTTCGTTTATTTTGACCCCTGGGAAACCGATTTCGACCACAAGGGGTCGATAAGAGTAAGACGGATGCACCATTTTTTCCCAATCGAAGTCCAGTAACTGTGTGCAGGTAGTCCTAGCTATTTAAGGACGAGCGTTATCCCGACGTAATAGCACACCCCTTCGATTAATCAAATCGAGGTCTGTCCTCTGGACTAAACTATTGGTGTCAACGTTGTGAAGAACCCATTTCTCATCTTCGACAACGATCCGGTTCAAAGACGGCTGTTGATTGTGATGCGACAGAAGCGCAGTGCAAATTTCGATTGTTTGCTGCGAATTATTTTACAAAATAAGTGATGTGGTACCCATTTGACTTCTCCAATATTTGTTAGGTGTCGACGGATGGTCATATGGCTTACGTTGGGTTCCCTTGCCTTACCACAGCAATGGGATTTCTTTCGCCTGTGGACTTCAGAAGCTCATCGTCTAGCTTTTTTGGCGTAAAGATTCATCCTTTAGCTCAAAATTGCCATTTCTAAACTTTGCAAACTGACGCCGGCACTTGGACCCACTGAGAACACCCTCTCCATACATATTATGGATTTCTGTAGCGACTTCACTTCTATTTTAGTTTTTCCAGAAACAAAAACAATAAAATCTGCCGAATATGGTGTGTTCTTCCGATACATTCATTTCAAAATTTAGTTAAAAATACTTACATTGATGTTAACACAACAAAATTTACAGACTGCATTGTCAATATATCCCAAATACTAATTTCAATAACGGTTTCAGCATTAAATTGGTTTTGTGCATTTTACAGCATTTGGAAAATAACACCCGAAAAACACTCGCAATACTTATGTTACAACCTGTATACTGATTTACTCGAATACCGGCCATATTACCGGATAACTTGAAGCGAAACAAGATATTCTATTTGCCCATCAGTCAAGACAAGCAGCTGACATATGAGCTACGTGGGTCGTGAGTCTGTTCTTTCGTAATTGCTGCTTTAGAATCTGGTTGTGAACTGCTTTTATCTTTATTTTATGAAGTAAGTTTCAAGCATAGGAATGAGGTCCATCCCTTTCAGCTCAATCTAGCCAGAATGGGTTTTTTCTCTCCAGTTCATCCATTTGACGTTTCCTAGGTCATGATAACTTTTTTCACAGAATTTCAAAATTTCGAACCACCAATATGTTTTGTTGCGAACATAAATTTAACTTTGATATAATACCCCTTCCGGCTGCAAGAATATTTCAAAAATTATTTCAAATTGTGTAAACAACAAAGGAAACATTAATTTTAACTTTAAAAAAAAAATAAGAAAGACATCACATTAAACTATTTGTTTTCAAGAAGATTAATGAAGCAAATTCTTCTGTCAAACTAAATTTATGCAAACAAAATTGCCGCAAACAAAACACCAGCGAATGGATGTCTTTAGTATCTATCACTTCGGTCAATGGCAGAATATGCAATAGAATTCGAAAAAATATATTCTTACTTATCAATAAAAATGTTGCGGACTAATTTAGTTTAAGTTTAATGAAATTAAGCATTTTTTTATGTCAATCTACCACAAGTTTGATGATAAATTTGAAGACAATGGCTTTTGACGTGTTGTAATACCTTTTCTATACCTCTGGAAATTTACGATTGCGAATGAACATTTTTCACGGTAAAAGAATAAAATTACATTTATTATCCATCGTCATTATTGCGGATTCCAAAACCAGCAGACTATTAAACAATTTTGATCGTTGAGTAATCTTTCAATTTGCAAATGTAATGACGTAAGAAATGTGAATCACTTAACCGTAGTTCTAATGTCTGTTTGTAAGTATCGCCTGCTTTTTTTTTTCCAAAAAAGAAAATTCTCTAGAATTACCTCCAACAATCTACATCTGTTTCTTTGCCAAAAACTTACTTGTACGCTGAGTAGCGCCACTTGAAAGTTTTCGAAAAATATTGTAGGTACAAAATAAAAATTAGAAAAAACAAAATCGAGATACAAAACTAATAGTGAAATTTTCTTTTTTTAAAAAAAAATTATTCTCTATATCTTTCCCAATTTAAGTCTAAAGGTAAATTCTAAATTTAATCAAATCGTATCCAAACATCTTTTATGTTTTGAAAGTTTCGTGCAATTTAAAAAAAAAAATTATTTTCAAAGGAAATAACAACAAAAATTGCGGAAAGTGAATGTTAAATAAAACAAATGAACTCATGCCATAGTACTGTTGGCAAGAAAGCGCCAGTAATAAACTTGTAGAATTTACAGTCCTCGACAACTGGTTGAGACACCCACTTGATTTCGCTGTTTCTCGATAATTTTGTTCCGTATACTAGATGGAGTGAAAAGTGACCTCCTTGGGAATTAAAAAATTATTATTTTTTAAATGTTTTTTTATATTATTCAATATAGTCCTCTTTTAGTTTGATACACTTATTCCAACTTCTTGATCCCGTCCGAAAAGAAATTTTCCGGAAGGTCTGCAAAATACTCCTCCGTGGCGTCGATGATTTCCTCGCGTGAGCTGAATTTTTTACTGATGAGCTATCTCTTGAGGTTTGAGAAGAGATAATAGTCCGAGGGATCCAAATCCAGTTACCAATCGACGCCAAAAGTCCGCCCGATTCCGCATCAGCAAGTCCAAATACTCTTTCGAAGTGCTCTCGCCTTCGGGTTTTTGGTCATTCGCGGCACCCAGCGGCAGGATAACTTTTTCATATGCAGAGTATTGCCCAAAATATGGCGTGTGCGCTCAGTACTAATCTTTGTGGTATCTGCTAGCTCGCGCACCTTCACTTTCCGGTCCGCCAACACCATTTCATGTATTTTTTTGACATTGTCCGCTGTAACCGCATCGGAGGGCCAGCCGCTGCGGACTTGATCGGAAGTGGAGTTGCGGCCACCACGAAACTCTCGAAACCAATATTTGACGGTGTAATCTGACGGAGCATTAGCCCCATAGTATTTATCCAACTTTTCTTTTGTTTCCTTCACCGTTTTGCCTCTCAAAAAATAATATTTTATGAGAGAACGAAAATCGTTTTTGTCCATACTCAACATGATGCCAAACACGTCAACAACAATCAGCTGTCAAAAAAAAAACTAAAGACAGTATCGCACTGAACTTTGGCATGTCTGCCTAAATATGAATGGACTTCAAGGCACCATAAATTTTTTTGCAGTAGCAGCACATTCTGGCGGTCAAGGATGTCACTTTTCACTCCATTTAGTATGCTGCGAATATTAGGTACTGATAGTCATTATCAATTTCTAAGAAAGTTCTAATCACCATAAATCCTTTCTTGCCCTTAATTTTCTTGGAATATGCAATTTGTCCCTAATTACCCGCGACAAGTGGTTGAGACAGGATTGGGTTTTTTGAAATAAAAACAAAATTCAGAGTTGTGTGTTCAACTTTGTTGAAAGTTGCTCCCATGGCATGCTGCGAGGTGATAGCGACTCGAAACACTGATGTATCATTGTGTGATGCTTGCACCGATCTTCTGATGAACAGTTCTTCGCCGAATAATCGGCTCTGAGGCAGTTGAAGCACAAGTGTGCTCTCTGAACGTGCTCCCTTCGTTCTCCAGTCCATTGTTTTCGAAATAACGGGCAATAAGTGATGATGTGCTTGTCAGTGCACAGTGGGCACTTTTTGGAAGTATCAATATGCTGAGATTTGATCGATGATCGCAAGGCTTGAGGATGACGACTATACTTAACGGAATCCAATTTTGTACCCATAGGACCATAGAAACCAATGTACGGAACCTCTTCTCCAGAAATTCAATCAACTTCGACTTCTCCGGCATGGTTGTATTCGCAGCAATCGACAGTTCCCAATCCTTGCGGGTTATGGGATCGAGTTTGGAAGTAAGATGGAAAATGATCCAAACATCCCACTTATCAACCGGCTTGTCCAGATTCTTTAAGGCGTCAAGCATGTCTTGTGTGCATGTATCTAATAAGCGTCTGACTTCGGCGATGGTTTCTCATTTTAATCCTGAGAGCGTGGTGAACTTTCTTAGGTACGTCATAATGAAGATTCGCTTGTTCTGGTAGCGACCTTTCAACATTTTCCACGCGACGTCATATTGGCCTTTACAAGAGCAGTGTTCTTTGATATGAGTGCTGCCTCGTCCGTGAGATGCCCCTTTAGATGGGACAACTTATTCACCTTTGAAATTGGTGCCGTATGAGCAATGCTCGTGAATAGATCACGAAATGACATCCATGACAAATAATCCCAAGAAAACATAGGAAGGTTGATTTTTGGGAGTTGAGAGGATATAACTTCCTGAGGTTTTGTGGTGTCGATGTTCAGTTGAGTCGACTGTAGCGCCTCGTCAAGCTGATCTGTTAAATATCCCAAACTTTCACAAAACACATTTTCTATTTCGGTATACTTATTCGCCTTTTGTTAACAGATTATTGTGTAGTTGTTGGAATTTCAGACAGTATCCTTTAAGAAGATTAATTCGCGTTTTGATAAACCCTTTTAAGCGACTTGCTTTGGCGACTTTATTAAAGTTAAGCCGAAAATTATTAATTAAACCCATTGATGGCGAAATTAAATATAAGACGACTCTAGTGAGAGCAAGAAATCCAATAATATACATATGTACCGGTGTACATACATAAATGTCCTTAATGCAAATAAAATTACAATAAAATTGAAAGAAAATCTAGTACAGTGTTCTATCCGGCTCGAAACTGGACCAAATAATGTGAGATACATACAACACGTACTTACTGAAAAAAAGAAAACTGTGACAACGCTCGTAGCCGTTTCAATTCAAATTTATTTCATTATATTTGCGAGCTTGGAGCTCAAGAAGAACAATAGATTAGATGCTTATGTATTGTACAATACTATACATGTGAAGAAGTAAATAACAAAGGAGAATAATTAACATGGTAAATTATAATACATGTGGTGAATACTGAGTAGGGTATAATATGATACAACGATTGATCAAGGAGTACCACAAGATTCAGTTCTCGGTCCGATTTTGTTCTTGATATATACACGGTGAATGACTCGAACTCTAACTTTTTAAAATGCTATAATTTTTTTATTTTTTGATAAGTTTTATTGTGCCAAAGCAAAATATTTTTTAGTGCCAACCTTCGCCTTCAAAATACCCCAGACAGAGAAATCCAACGGATTTGCATCCGGAGAATTTGCAATCCATTGTGTCGAAGAAATGAAGTGTGAAACATTGTTTTTTAACCAATCTTGGTTGACGCGCGCTTTGTGAGACGGTGCCCAGTCTTGTTGAAATGTCCGCAATCTCCGACCGAAATGATTGTTTGCCCAAGGCTTCAATACCGCCTCTAAGACAGTTTCACGGTATACGATCGCATTAATTTTGACGCCACGGTCCAAAAATACGAGCGGAAAGCGACCATCGGCGGTTATGGTGGCCCAAACTATCACCATCGGTGCTGCCTGCTTTCTGGTGGCCGTCCGTTTGGAAGGACCTCTCTGGCAAGTAAACTCGGTCATTTTGTTTGTTGACATATTGCACGATAGCAAATGGCGATTCATCGGAAAAAACCAAATTCGGCAACTCACCACTTTCGTACAAGCGTAGCAACACCTTCGCTCTTTCGACTCTAACTTTTTTCTATTGCGGTGTAAGATCGTGTGTTTTTTGGAACTTCAATGGCTTGAGCCCAAGCTCATTTTTCAGTATGTGCTGCATCCGTTCCAACGATATGTTGAGCTCACGAGCCATTTTTCTTCCACTTCGACGCGGATTTCGCTCAATTCGAGCTTTCACTTTCTGAAACATTTCTGCCGATGTTGCTGTTTTTTTATGACCACCTCCACGGCGTTTTGCAACGCTGCCAGTATCACGGTAACGAGCTATGGTTCGAGACATAAATGATTTATTCACGTTGAGGTGCTGGAGGGCTCTAACGATAGCTACTTGTGGTTTTCCAGCCAAATATAAAGCAATCACACTATCACTTTTGAATTCCATGGCGGATAAAAATTTTCGAACACAACTGAGACGCAAATCGTTTAAAAGACTTGTAAATAATAAAATTATCTGTCATGTGTCAAAATTTGAGCTCACTGTCATGAACGGTTTGGAAATTATAGCAGTCGGAATTTGGTTGCAGTTCGAGTCATTCAGGGTGTATATACTCGTATCAATTCAATCTTCGAGCAACCATTTGTTGGAAAACTAATGATATAACCATTGCTTACGATTCATCTAATCCCTTGAATATAGTCGGAGCCATAAATCATGACGTTCATTTGTTAAGAACATGGTTTGCTGAACATAAGCTTAAGGTTAGTAAAAAAACAAAATGAATGTTGTTTAATGTGAACTCTCCGAGTCTTAGCTCTACAAGTCTATATAGTCCAATGAACGCTTGTGATGCCAATTGCTTCATAAATGAAATTATGCAACAATTAACATATCTAAATCTGTGCTTGGATCAACTTATTATAAGTTTGAAATAGTATCTTTTAACTTCTGTTCGATATTTTTATCGTTTAAGGAAATATTTGTCTTACGCAACGTAAAGGACTACCTACTTTGGCATATTTCGTTCTAAGTTAGATTATGGAATATGCTGCTGGGGTCAAGCTTACATTAATAAATTGCAATCCCTAACTGTCTTGTAAAAATGTGCCTTAAGGAAAGTTTGCAAAAAAAACTAGATTATCACACTCTATGAATCTCTTTCTTGAAATGAATATCCTTCCAGTAAGACACTTATTTCATTTTAAGGTCCTTAAGATATTTTCTATAAGAGGTGGATATATGCAAAGTCCTATTTTTGAATCATACAGTTTACGTAGCAGTACCTCTGGCGCTGTTACCTTGCCTTATTTTCGGACTACATTTTTTTCGAAACTCATATGCTATCGAGTCTTTTAAATTATTTAATAAACTCCCACCCATATACATACGTAGTATTAGAATATTGCCGGTTTTCTTAAATCATATAAAATTATGGCTTCTTGGCATCGATTTTAATGAATTAGAGATATTGCTGCAGTACAGTCGACTCCGCTTAAATGGAAATTTGTCACACATTTTCTTTCACTTAAGCGGTATTTTCACTTATGCGAACTTCGGATAACTGGAAAAATGTTAAACTTAACCGGAGTTTGGATAACTGAAAAAAATGTCACTTATCCAATCTGAAAATCCAAGAACTAATAATAATTTGTAACAGTATTTTAATTAATGTTAAATAATATTTTAAATAATATTTTATTTAACATAACTCAAAACTAAAATAACTTCAGAAAACGTAACAATTAAAACTCATAAGTCTTGTACTAATTCACAAGTAACATTATATAATTAAATTATGTTTGTATGTACATACATAATATGTATGTATATATATTGCATCAAGTGTTTAGATGCATGGATTACAGCAGTCGTCGATCTTCGTTTGTTTGCGATTCTTTTTAAAATTCTTTTAAAATACCAAAAGTATTATTACCTCCTTCACTGTTGGTATTTTAGGAACTCCGATTAATACTTCGCTGTCAGAATCGGCTTCATCTGTATTATTATTGAATGCACGTGTTACTTCATTTATTACATCTGCATCGGACATGTCCCCGAAACAAAGTAAATCTGCATCAAAATCCGCAAGAAGTCAATTTCCTCTTCTTCGTTAGCTTCTGAAATAATTTCTTCATCGAAAATGTTTTTAACAAAACCTGACTTGCGAAAGCAATTTTTAATGGTCTCCGGCTTCACCATCCACCACGCTCTTTCGACCATTTTCAAAGCTGCGATCAAGTTCGCCCTAGTTTTGCATTTAGTTCTTTCATTATCTCACTCCAGATTGCCGGAGTCATCCAAGCCTTTTTGTTGGGAAAATATTTTACAGGGACTGTAGAGTTACGGAAGCATCTAGGGTTGTGAGATTTCTCAATACAGAAAATCATTTTGTCACTACCGGTTGAATTTGTAACAAAAAGAATCGTAATTCGATCTTTATTGCATTTGCTTGCTGATAGTTTTTCTGATCTGTTTGCCAATGTACCAGTAGATAAAGCTTTAAACATTAATGTGGACTCATCCGCATTGTAAATATCGTCCTCACCATATTCTTCAAGATGTGTTGGCAAAATGTTAGCCAACCATTCGTTAGCACCGTGCACATCGCCAGAATTTTTCTCCCCATAAACGCTCTTAAAATGAATATTTTCCCTGTTTCCAGCCCTCCAGCCAACCATTGGACGGTACAAAATCCACATTTAGCATAACAGCAAACGTCCTTGCTTTTCCATTAAAAGTGGGCTAGAGATTGTTGCATTTCCTTGAACCAAATCGATAGCGCCTTTTCCACATCTTTATAAGCACCTGTTCGCACTCGTTTCCTCAACAAATTTTGGTTTTATGTGGCCATGTTGCGAATGGAATCTCTACTGTTCACGATTCTTGTTAAAGTTGGTGCACTGCAGCCGAACTCTGTACAAATAATTTTCCTTGCCTCCCCCGCCTCAATTTTCTTAAAAATTTCAAGCTTTTTTTGAAGTGACAAGCTTGTGCATTTCTTTCCAGACCCAGATGCCTGAAATGTTTTTTTATACAAATACAAATTCAAATTCTTCTTTTTCTGAACTTTACCATGTGTGCCGACATTTCTGCAGATTTCGTCACAATATAATGGAATTCAATGAAACATTGGAGCACTAAAGCCGAAAGAGAAAACCTAAATGCACAGAATATTGTGCTGTCAAAATTGATAGACTGTGCAAGGTGCACGTTGATTGTCCGGTCCAGTGGACGTGTTCAGTTGAAGCAATTACAAATGATACAAATCGGTGTATTCAGTGATTTTTTTTTTTCAGTTATGCGGAGCTGAAGTAGTACGTATCATTTATTTTTGACATACAATATTTTTCAATTAACCGGGTTTTTCAATTAAGCGGGTTTCAGTTCAGCGGAGTAATTTATATGAAAATTATGAAAAAATGCTCCGTGATAATTTTTGTGTTTTAGTTAACCGATTTTTCCGGTTAAGCAGAGTTCAGATAATCGGAGTGACTGTATATCGCTTAAAATCCATTTTTACTGATTGCTTAAATTATGACTATCACTATTATAATAAATATAAAATGACACAAACCATTTTATAACTTAGCTTAAGTGATTAAAAAGTTTGTTTAGGAGAATACGAATAAAATTGAAAAAAAAATTTCAAGAAATAACCCTTAAAATTGTCTGACATTTTATCCAAAATACCCTTTTTACAATGAAGTTGGCCACAATGAATAGAACTGTGTTTCCCTTCTTGTAAATCATCCTGTTTTCCAATTTGGCGGATTGTTTTTTTTTTATACTCATAATACCGTATGCTATAAATGCGTACATCAACAAGTAGAGACGTGCTATGCTCGCTTCAGGATTCTATTTTGAATTTTTAAAATTTTCTAATTGTCCGAGTTCAGTGCTCGTTGTGCCATCTGCCATCACCACCAGCGGTAGACCTTTTTAAAATCTCAAAACGTTATGTTTGGCCAACAGATTAATTTAAATTGTTCCAATCGATTTCAGTCGATATTTCAAAAATTACAAATGTTTGTACAATTCTGCCGGTTGTAAATAAATAACGGTAATCAAAGCAAAGCAAAAAAAAAAAAACAAAAAAAAAACAAAAGAAAATAACCGAAAAAGACGAAATTTATTTTGGAATCAAAACACTGTGGACCACTGCGCGGAAGTGTAAGAGTATTCGTGTATTCGTAAAACCGCTCTGCGTGGGAATCTTTTTCGAAAAGTTCATTTGCCCGTGAAGACACGACGCGACTTTCGTCGCGTCTTAATGAGTGTGTTTTCAACGCATTATTCCGCATTGTGGTGGTGAAGTCAACAACAAAAAAATACTCGTAACTCAAATTTTTTTAAGAATAAATAATATACAGTGTTGTGTCAAGAAATTATGAAATAATAAATAAAAATTCTGAGAGCCGCTTTTAAATTGACCGGACACCCAGTTCCGCTTCAGTAAGTGTATCGAATAAAATGCCGACTGCCCACAAGACGGCGTTCGTTTCTGTCTTGGCG
This sequence comes from Volucella zonaria, assembly GCA_963966105.1. Classification (NCBI taxonomy): domain Eukaryota; kingdom Metazoa; phylum Arthropoda; class Insecta; order Diptera; family Syrphidae; genus Volucella; species Volucella zonaria. Next base: position 133,648,161 of record OZ014531.1, read on the forward strand.
GGTACATTTAATTTATAGTGTATGCTATTTAAAAAGTTTATTTATGAAAATTATAAAAAAACAAAAAAAAATTAATCAAAAGTCGTGGCATTAACTCGACAGCCCCTACAAATCCTTCAAATAATTGATTTAGACGTTAATCGCATTCTGAAGCAGTCGTCATTCTGTACCGATTTGGGGGAAATATTGGGAAGGCAACCCCTTCAGGTTGGCAGATGAAATTGTGCCAAAACAAATTGAAAATTTGAATAGTAATTATTACAATTTCCACTTAAAATCGTACACAAGTTGAAGTGCCAAAAATATGTTAACAAGCTAGCGCTAAATAAAAATTATTTATGTGTATTATCGGCTTATTAACGCTTCAAGGTGAAAGATACATTTCTCTCAACGATTTTCATTTTGATGTTTACTGATGCCTTTGTGTGTTTTTTTTATTTTTTTAAACAAACATAGACGAAATGATGAATGGGTAATTGTTTTTATTGGTCATCTTGTAAAAATAAAGCCATTATCAACGCCTTCCGTCAGATTTATTTAAAAGCTATTTTTCAGTGCAACAGTGAGGAATATTATCCAAAAGATAACTACTAATTCTATCACTCATTCCACTCAATTATTAAAATGGAATCTGTCAGATTGGAAAACGTCACAAGTGTTTGTGTTGGGAATCCATTTTATGATAATTTCTGAGTCTCATCAAGAAACCTTGAGGGTTACATTTCAGGTGATCCTATCGGAACTTGACACCGTTGTTTCTTTTTTTATAAATATCATAATAACGATATAACTTACTAATTTAGATGGCGCAGCAGAGCTGGGTAAACCAAGGTTAGCTGCCTTGTGCACAAAGTCCACTTCCGCTTATGTACAGTACTGTGCAAAATCTAAGCAACCATCTAGAGTCAGCACTTCATAGTAAATCTTTTCAGCTTTCTACTCCACCAAATAAAAAGAAATGGATATGTAATGATGTGTAATAGAGTGTATTTTGAAATTCACGACTTTTTATAAAAGCAATAATACTTCAGATTAAAAAAAAAACGCAAAAACCAACAAAGTAGCCAAATTGAGTGTGCAAAACCTAAGCATTATTATTATTATTATTATTATTATTTTATTAATCTTACATAAATGTACAAATTAATAATCTTAGACTACAGCGCTAGCTTACATGGCTTTTTGCTGCGATTGAATATAATTTAGGTCAGTTAATATTACGAGGGCGGGTCAATAATTCCGTGCATTTCTGACCTCTTTACTGAAACAGCAACACTGCTCCTGTCAACAAGCATTTGTCAGTTGACTCCTGTCAAAATTTAAACTTGCTGCGTCAGTTAGTTTGTGTTTGACAGCTATTTTTATCAGACTACTCACTAATTTGAGGAGAAAATGGAAAAAAGTGAATTTCGTGTGCTTATTAAGCATTATTTCTTGCGAAAAAAAACCATTACCGAGACCAAGGCTAAGCTTGATAAATACTATGGGGACTCTGCACCATCGATTTCAATGGTAAAAAAGTGGTTTACTGAATTTCGTTGTGGCCGTATAAGCACTGAAGATGCCGAACGTCCTGGACGCCCAGTTGAGGTCTCTACACCCGAAACAATCGAAAAAATTCACGATATGGTGTTGACCGACCGAAGATTGAAAGTGCGAGAGATTGTGGAAGCCGTAGGGATCTCGCATGGCTCAGTGGTTTCAATTTTGAATGATCACTTGGGCATGAGAAAGCTTTCCGCAAGATGGGTGCCGCGTTTGCTCACAGTCGACCACAAACGCAATCGTGTAACAACTTCACAGGAAGGTTTGGCGTTGTTTAATCGCAATATGGAGGAGTTTTTGCGCCGTTTTGTAACCGTGGACGAAACATGGATCCATCACAACACACCAGAGAACAAACAACAGTCAAAACAGTGGGTTTCTAAGGGTGAATCGGCGCCAAAGAAGGCCAAGGTGGGTTTGTCAGCCAATAAAGTTATGGCGACTGTTTTTTGGGATGCACGCGGGATAATCCACATTGACTACCTTCAAAAGGGAAGAACAATCAATGGGGAATATTATGCCAACTTATTGGACCGATTCAATGACGATTTGAAAAAAAAACGACCTCATTTGGCCAAGAAAAAAGTTCTTTTCCACCAAGACAATGCAAGGGTGCACACATGTGCAGTTGCCATGGCAAAAATCCATGAATTGGGCTATGAATTGCTCCCTCATCCACCCTATTCTCCAGATTTGGCTCCGAGCGACTACTTCTTGTTCCCAAACCTGAAGAAATGGCTTGGTGGAAAAAGATTTGACTCCAATGATGAAGCCATCTCGTCATTTTGAGGACCTCGACAAATCATTTTTTTTGGAAGGGATAAAAAAATTGGAGAAGCGTTGCACAAAGTGTATAGAGCTCAAGTGAGACTACGTTGAAAAATAAAATTATTTTTTTATCAAAAAATCTGTGTTTTAATCAAAGTCACGGACTTATTGACCCGCCCTCGTATTATAAAATACTAAGGGAGTTCCGGGACGGTCGGGAGTGTACAAAGCAAGGGTGCCTTGATTCTTGATTTGAACAACCCCGACCGCCCCAAAGAAAGGAATACATAAGATCATTTAAATTAGACTGTCTAGTTTCAGGTACTGTAATATTTTATATAAATTTTTTATATTCAGTTCAGAGCGAACTGAAAGAACATTTAAAGGATTGTTATAATTGAATAGTCTAGTGCAAAGAATGTTTATTTTACTGCATTCGGTTGTTAAATGTTTAATTGTAAGTGGTGCATTTGTAAGGCAAAGATGGCAAATCGGTGGAGGTTCCTTATTGAGTAAGGAGCTGTGGGTTAATCGGGTGTGTCGAAGTCGGAGTCGAAGAAATTATCTATTTATGTCTCATTAGTTTCGATTGACTTTGTGAAAGCTTTTGACCGCATAGACATATATGCCATACTAAACACATTATCTAAATGGAAAATCGGACCGAGAATGTATAATTTCATAAAATCATTTCTAATAAACAGGAAATTTAGGTCCAAAGTTACATGATTTAAAAAACGGCATACCCCAAGGATCTCCTCTTTCGGTAGTTCCTTTTTATTATTGCCTATAACGAGTTAAGCGAAAGAATTATAAAATTTAAAAATATTGATCATTCGCTCTATGCGAATGACTTATATTTAATGGCAAAATGTAATGACAAAAACCGATTCGTTCACTTATTTAATGAAGTACTTAATGACATTTGTAATTGGTGTACCTGGTCAGTAATATCTTCTGACAAAAGCAAACATCTGCATATATGCAAAAAAATAAACTGCTCTGGTTTCGATTTAGGATTAAGTAATGTAAATATACCAAATGTAAATAATTTGTGCATACTTAAGGGTTATTTTTGATCGAAAATTTACATTTAAGTATCATTGTGTAGAACTAAAAAAGAAGCTAGTTTCTAGGCTAAACATTATAAGATATTTATCATCAAAAAATAGTTATGTTCACATAAATACACTTATTTATATAACCAAAACTATTCTTTTGTCAAAGATTGATTATGGGCTAGTTATATATGGCAAGTGCGCAAGAACAAACTTAAAGATACTTAATTCTCCATACCACTCAGCTATAAGGACATCATTAAAAGCTTTTATTTCTTCTCCAATAAAAAATATGCTTGCCGAAAGAGGCTTCTCATCCATTGAGGACCGAGTAGAATTTTTGACATCCCGACTCATCCCCAAAATCTGCAACCCATACCGTTCCCCAATCCTCACAGATTCAAAAAAAAATACTGAAACGGAAAAAGATGCCAACGCAACCATCTACCCTATATAAAATATTAAATTCTGCCAATAATCTTGGCATAGTGCCGAATGTGAAGAGCCCATACATCGTAAAATATCCGCCTTGGTTACTCCCGAAAGAAGCCATTAACATCAGCCTATCCAAGCATAAAAAAGACGCTACTCCTAAGCAAACCTTCTACTAACTCTTTCATGAGCTAATAAACACCTTCCCCACCTACACCTGGAATGTTTTGTACACCCACGGGTCAAAAAATGACATGGACACAGGAATGGCAATAGTCAACAGTAAATGCGAAGTTCAAACGGCAGAAAAACTCCCAAGCTACTTCTCCATATTCTCAGTTGAAGCCTTAGCTATACTTAAAGCAACACAAATTGCAACCAAAAAAAAGCAGAGAACTATAATTTGTACCGATAGCCTTTCTGTCCTTTCCGCCATTAAAAACGTTAAACACCACGCGCCAGTTATAAACCAAATTCGTGACAACATAATATCCCTTGGTATGAAAATAATAATCGTATGGGTACCGGCACACGTTGGTATAAGAGGAAATGAATCTGCAGACCTGAACGCCAAACTAGTCGCAGCGGACTTAAACGCAGAAGTAATTTCCTATCGACCCAGCAATAACGATTTAAGGAAATTAATTAAAACCCACTGAGACCAAAAACAAGCCCAAATATGGAACGAATACTCCCATCATTACACCACCATCAATCCTAAAGAATAGATAACCTAAACAACTTTGTAACTTTGTGAAAAAAAAAGCTAACAGTACTTTTCCAGTCCGGTTACATATGAAATGTTGTAAGCTCTTTGTCTTTGATCTTGAGTGATTGTCTTTGATCAGTTTTCTTTTAAGTTAGTCGCTTAATTGATATTTTTTAATAATGTCGCGACAAAGTTACTCTTCTTCACTTAAACTAAAGATTGTTGATGAATTTAAGTCTGGAGATACTCAGCCAATATTAGCTAAACGTTATAATATTAATAAATCGATTATTTCACGTTTAATAAAAAAACATAATGCAACAGGAGTCGTTGAATGTCGGTGGTAAGCCGCGTAAGACAATATGTCGAACGGATAGAAGCATTTGTGGTGTAATTAAAAAAACATCCGTTCATTAGTAAGTTCGACTGAAGTCGTAAAATTACTTGATTTAAACATTGATGCTGGCACGGTGCGAAGACGTGCAATTGAAAATAATCTTCGAAGTTACAGGCCGTGCGAAAAACCTATGCTCACAAAAAGACATTTAAGGAATACGTAGTGCAATTAAATTCTTTAAATATAATTCAAACTAAAATCTTTTTTTCATATTAGGCTAAATTTTGCAAGAAAATACCAACACTGGTCTCCTGAAAATTGGAAAGCAGTTCTTTTCAGCGGCGAGTCAAAATTTAATTTAATTAATTCTGATGGGATATGTTATGTGAAACGTCGTAAAGGGCAGCGACTCAATGCTAGATTCTGCACATCCACTGTAAAGCATGATGGGGGTAGTGTGGTGGTGTGAACCTGTTTTTCGGCAGAAGGTGTAGGTCCATTCTACGAAATAGACGGAATCATGGACCGGGTCAAATATAAATCCATTCTATGTAGAATCGGTAATGCTACCACATGCGGAGTGGGAAATGCCACTTCATTGGATGTTTCAAGAGGATAACGATCCGAAACACACGTCGAAGTTGGTAAAGGAGTGGTTAGCGGATAGTGGGATTCAAGTCCTTGATTGGCCGGCCAATTCACCCGACTTGAATCCCTCAGAAAACCTGTCAGGTATCCTTAAAAGCCGTATCGCTGGCACTTTTGACACTTTTCCAACAGGTCTCGCCTATTCAATGCTTTGAGTTGAATGGGAAAATATATCCCAGGACACACTTTCAAAGTTAATTACTTCTATGCCGTCGTCGTTGCACCTCTGTTATTCAAAATAAAGGATATTACACAAAATATTAAAAAAGTTGCTTGGGTTATGCACAGCTCAATTTTGCTACTTTGTTGATTTTGCGTTTTTTTTTTTTTAAATCTGAAGTATAAAAGTTGTGAAATTCAAAATATACTCTATTACACATCATTACATATCCATTTCTTTTTATTTCTCATGACCCGAAGAACTTTTCTCTTAAAAAGCCCGAAAGGATTTTCATCCGCTTTCGTCAGTGTCCGCGCTTCCATGCCGTATCTGGGTGTTCTGGGATGATCAGTATCTTGTATAAAATCTTTTTGTTTCCTCGAGAGAGGGCTTTACTTCTCAATCGCCTTCTAGGCCCAAAGACGCTGCGATTAGCAAGAGTGATTTTTTGCTTTATTTCTGTACTGGTGTCTTTGTCGGAGTTGATAGGGTGATATCGTAACGTTTTGTCCTACGCGTTGATGTTGTGTTTCACTCGTTGTTTACATTTTATACTTTACTTCTCTGCGTTGACAGCTTGTATTTAGGCACTACCAGAATACTTCTTACCTGGCCTTAAGAACCTGTAATCATGTCAAACAAAATCGTTCATTAAGTAAATCTACTGCTATGGTTCTACTGGGTATTCAATACAGTGCTGCACAATGATCTTATATAATTATAAGATGATTAATTTTAATTTACATTCCTATATAACATATGTATATGTAAAGTGATTCAAAGTTATTTGTCCAATCGTTTTTTCAGAGTTCATGTTAGTAGTGCCGTCTCCGACCCAATTTCGTTTGACTCAGTGATGTCACAAGGTTCAGTTATTAGACCAAGTTTATATAACATTTTCACATCAGACTTCCCAGACTTTCTTTATTGTAATGCTGCTATATTTGCTGGCAACACGGTGATCTTTTCATTTCATGAGTTCGGTCTTGTCATTGGTGGAAAATTATTGGAATATTGGAAAATTGTTACAACAAATGGAAAATAAAATAAGCTAATAAGTAAATTGCTGTTACTATTAAAATGCTCTATCCATTCATCAATAGAAATTCGTTCGTAACCACTGAAAACGAAATTATCTTTATGGAAGCATTTCAGGCAAATTTACTTTATGGATACCAAGTATGGGAGACTGTGGGAATCCCACTTACAAAAACTTAAGGTATCTCCAAACAAGGTCATAAAAATGATGCGATGCGGATTTAACTTGCGATTTATACACATATTCAAGCGAATGTTGAATTAATTTCTAATAAAATAGTAAAGCTTAGAGACACATTTCTTGAGCGTTGCTGTTTTGCTGATAATCCATTGATAATTGATAAACGAATTAAATACTCATAGTACAAGTTCAAGTAGTTAAAAGAATCCTTAGCATAAATCATGCACTCTGTTCTTCTTTAAATGCTATCAAGCCTCATTGTGCTTCTTATTATTTGTTAATTTATTGATATATTATATTTATTTATATACAAGGTAAAGCAAGAGTAATGTCATAATGTGAATGTGCCATAATTTTTGCAAATGGCGTCAAGTGTCATTGTTTTTTGACATTTATATTGTAGACAGATAGAGAATTATTTGGCAACGAGCAATAGAGCGATACACATTTGAAGAACGCCAAATTATTGTTACTGCTTATTTGACCAATTCCTGGTCTGTTGTTTTAACGCAGCCTGAATTTCGTCGTCTTGCACCATGTGCTGAGCGTCTCATGCAAACTGGGTTCACTAGAGATGCCGGCAGAAGTGCCTAGCCCCGTATTGCTCGTTTGACCGAGAATATCACTGCTGTGGCCGAAGACGTCCGCGGGAGTCCACAAACAACGATGCACAGAATTTGGCATCAACAGACGTTCATTGCGTCGAATTTTGGTGGAGGACGTGAAGATGTTCCCTTGTAAAGTGCAAATCGTTCACCAATTGCTGTCGGCTGACCGTCAAGTGAGGTCTTACTCCCATGCTCTGTTAAACCTGGTGCGAGAAGAGGATGATTTCGTATTCAAAATTATAATGAGCTACAAAGCCCATTTCCACTTAAGTGGTTATGTGAATAAACAAGATTTGTAATTCTAGGGGACGAATAATCCCCATGAAATGCACAAAGAGCCATTGCATCCGCTGAAAGTGACTCTTTGGTGAGGCATTTGCAGTGAAAAAGTGATTGGCCCTTACTTCTTAGAGTGCGCCGACAGCACCACTGAAAACGTAAGTGGCTAGCGCTACAGACAGATGTTAAACGAGTGTTTCTTTTGACACAAGTTGCTGACTTGGGTCTCGAGTATTGTTGTTTCCAACTGGACGGAGCAACTGCTCACAACGATGGAGATTTTGAATTAGAAATTTTTAAGCCATGTGTTCTCCCATTTTGGCGATTTGTACTGGTCGGCCGCACCGCCAGATCTAACGGCGCCAACCTTCTTTGGGGCTTTTTGAAATCTCCCATTTACCACAAAAAACCACAAACCTTGCAAGTCTTGAAGCCAACATTGAAGAAGACATCACCAATTAGCAGCAAGATGCCGTAAAACGAGTATATATGTGCAATACATTTACGCAATAGGTGGTTCTTTGACCGATATAATTTTTCAACTTAATATCATCAATTCTACGCCTTCAAATAAACTTTTCGTGAAAACAGAGCTCAATGTTTTTCATTTCTAACAAAATGGCAGCCAATTCACATTATGACATGCACTTTTGCCCCACCTTGCATTTATTATTTGTTTGTTTATTTAATAGTTAATTAATTTATTTATTTACTTATTTATTTATATACATAACTGTTTTAATTTATTTATTTATTAACTTATTTCAAGTTCTAATCAATTTGGTTTTTTTATTTTTCCAATTAAGGGTTTTTTTTTTGTACAATATTTTCCTCTAAAATAAAACTTTAATTTCTTCTCACAACTTATGAGTTATAAATAGTATTTCAGTAAAAAGATAAAAAATTATTAAATCTCTGTATGTAAACTATGTGTGATAACAAAATCAATGTAATTCTTATACGAAAGAAGCTATCAATCTACAGGGTGAATGACTCGAACTCCAATTTTTTAAAATGCTATAATTTTTTTATTTTTTGATAAATTTTATTGTGCCAAAGCAAAAAATGTTAAAAAATACATCAATTTTTAAATTGTATCAGTAGTTTTCAATACGTCTACTTTGGAGCGAATAATGGCCTCGAGACGGCCGAAGAAAGCATCGCACGCTGCACGCAAGGGGTTCTGCGGTATTTTGACCATTCCCGGCTAAATGCTTGTTTGAGGTGGTCCAAACTTTGGTATTTTTTAGTGCCAGCCTTCGCCTTCAAAATACTTCAGACAGAAAAATCCAACGGATTTGCATCCGGAGAATTTGCAATCCATTGTGTCGAAGAAATGAAGTGTGGAACATTATTTTTTGGTTGACGCGTGCTATGTGAGACGGTGCCTAGTCTTGTTGAAATGTCCACGGTCTCCGACCAAAATGATTGTTTGCCCAAGGCTTCAATGCTGTCTCTAAGACAGTTTCACGATATACGATCGCATTAATTTTGACGCCACGGTCCAAAAATACGAGCGGAGAGCGACCATCGGCGATTATGGCGGCCCAAACCATCATCATCGGTGCTGCCTGCTTTCTGGTGGCCGTCCGAAGGTGTAAATTTTCGAAGGACCTCTCTCGCAAGTAAACTCTGTCATTTTGTTTGTTGACATATTGCTCGATAACAAATGGCGACGCATCAGAAAAAGCCAAATTCGGCAACTCACCACTTTCGTGCAAGCGTAGCAACTCCTTCGCTCTTTCGACTCAAACTTTTTTCTGTTGCGGTGTAAGATCGTGTGCGTTTTGGAACGTCAATGGCTTGAGCCCAAGCTCATTTTTCAGTATGTGTTGCATCCGTTCCAACGATATATTGAGCTCACGAGCCATTTTCATTCCACTTCGACGCGGATTTCGCTCAATTCGAGCCTTCACTTTCCGAACCATTTCTGCCGATGTTGCTGTTTTTTTATGACCACCTCCATGGCGTTTTGCAACTTTGCAACGCTGCTAGCATCACGGTAATGAGCTATGGTTCGAGACACAAATGATTTATTGACGTTGAGGTGCTGGAGGGCTCTAACGATAGCTACTTGTGGTTTTCCAGCCAAATATAAAGCAATCACACTATCACGTTTGAATTCCATGGCGGATGAAAATTTTTCAACACAACTGGGACGCAAATCATTTAAAAGGCTTGTAAATAATAAAATTATCTGTCATGTGTCAAAATTTGAGCTCACTGTCATGAACGATTTGGAAATTATAGCAGTCTGAAGTTGGTTGCAATTCGAGTCATTCAGGGTGTATCTATGACTTTAGCGCTTTTGCTTCAATAGTCAGAAACACTATAGCTTTGATAGTTCGCTGTGTTCTTCCCATTATGTGAATGTTGTGTGCACATGCGAGTAACTGAACAGATAATGGATAGATGGCGCCTTTGGAGTTGGCCTGCAAGTATTGTATAATTTTTTCAGGAACGATGTTGATAAAGTCATGTGGCAACCATCGCCTTGTTTAAGTTCTTTTCTGACATGAGCTTGACAATTGTGCCGAAACTAGACGTGGCTCTGTATAATTCATCTCTATAGATGCTGTCATACGTGGCTTTGAAATCGATGACTTGGAATTTTTGGTTTTCTCCCGGATCTAGTGTAATATGGAAATTTAAACCATGGTGGACTTTCTGGGCCTAAAAGGTTGACGAAATATACTAGGTATTCACTAATACCGCAGAAAGGATTTTACTCGAATCTGGAATTTTGAGCAGACATATTCTCCTGTAGTGGCGGCAGTTCAGGGGATCTCCCTTCTTTGGGATCGAGCAAACGATGCTGAGGTAGCATTCGTTGGCCATACTTTCATCGACACAGATTTTAGAAATGAATTGATGTATGCTCCATATCCAATCACTATCTGCTGCTTTAAACAGCTCAGCAGTTAAGCCATCTTTGGCAGTTTCCTTAGACCTGAAAATTGCTGTCCTGGCCTCATTTGATCGCGTGGACGGTAATGTTTTCTGTCTTCGTCCAGGTTGAATGATTCATTCCGCCTGAGAGTGGGATGTTGTTCATTATTACCATTTATCAGTCAGCAGAAATAATCTTTAAAGGTTCTCAGCAGCGACTAAGGCCTTACTATGAGGTTTCCTTCTCCATCTTTGCAGGTATATATTCCTTCTTTCTTCTTAAGCGGTTACGCCATTCTAGGATTTTCAAAAAATCTATTTTTATTTATTGCTTTCAATGGGCCCTTAGGACCTCAAAAATGATATTCCAAAGGTTATGGCCAGGAAATATCTCGAAGTACTTGTTTTCAAAGTATAGGCTTTCTATAACTTTACATTTTAAACGGGTTTAACTCAAAAATGAATTTTTCAAGTTGGCCGCACCCATAACTTGAACAATTTTCAACCAATTCACTTCATATTTGAACTAGATCTTTAAAAATATATTGTCTAAATAAGTACGTAGGATTTTTTTTTTTCTATGGCATAGTTCATTTGTTATTAACAATTTTCTGGCGATTTTTCTGCGAATTTTGCAAGTTTGACTTTAGAAGTCCGCCATTCGGCCAAAAATCCATATATCAAAAAAGTTCTCCGTACTTTTCTAGCTGTTGTTATTTACAATAAAAAAAATTTAGTAACTCATCATAATCCAAAATTTACAGGAGCTGTTAATACAGCCGTAGACCCTTCGACAAAGGGAGAAGTCATCTGAGAAACACTACACAGCCGCCACTTTTAATTAAATTATGCTATAAAAATTATATTTTACAGTCAATCATGTGTACAATAAACTTCAGCATTTGTAAACTCAATTTATTTTATATTTTTCCTGAAAAAAAAAATTACAAAAAAGCCTATTGTTATGGCCTCTAGAGTGGCCCTTAACTTGATACTTCTGGTAGCTCTTAAGGCTCGATCGAGTGCTTCTCGCGCTCTTTCTGTTTTCTTAGTGGAGCTTATTTTTAGCTCATAGAGTTCGCGAGCCTTCTTATTCTTTTCTGCAGGAACGTTCTGTAAGTCCGCTGTTTTTCTAGATTTGCTTTTCTGCATTCAAGAGGTTAAAGAAAACTCGAAAGGTGGTGTCGCCGTTCGATGTTGAATTCGCTCACAATGGCTTTGGGCGGATATCCGCATCCATATGTTGGCTACAATAAGACAATGGTCTGAGTCAATGCTAACTACTCGGGATGTTCAGACATCCAACACACAAAACGAACGGCTGAAGGTGTTGGTTAAACTGACTAGCATGGGCTCACTAAAACTTCTGCTATTTACGAAATACAACCTGCTCGTGAGAACGAAATATACTAGCAAAGTCCCTGTTATTAGAAAAAAAACGGCGTCCTTTTGTACGCGACAATTTTTCCAATACATACATTGTGAAGGCTTCTTCGGATACCAGAATAATTTGGCAATCATTGGACTAAAATGACTGCGAAAGAACGATAAAAAACTTGGTATTTAGCTCGATCACAGTCAGCCTGATCTTTATGTACCATGAGACTACGTTTCAATAAGGTTTTATGTTGCCGGAGACATTTCTCAAAATTGATTGCTTTCTGAAATGTGAAACATTAGCACATCACCCTATTTTTTTATCACCCGAAAGCTTTTATGAAAAAGTATTAATCAATTTTATTAAAATACACCAGTACTTTCGCTACTTAATTTAATAATCCCCCACTTTTTGGGTTCGCTGGTACAACAGCAGCAATTCAACCGGCAACAAATTGAATCAACATAGCAAGTAAAAAGAGATGTTAAACCAGTATTTGATCACCACAACCGCGGTTCGCATAAGAGTCCCATGCTTTGGAGTTACTCCGTTCACAATTACAGACAGGAATTAGAAGCACTACACCAAATTTTGGTGATCCAAGGTGTTTTAATATGCTCTCATAGGTGTTGGTACGTAACTTAAGTAGTATTTTTCCTTTAGCCATAAGTTAGATGAAGTTTACCTAGAGGTAAAGGCCGGACTTGCCATTCGGCACTTTGCAGCCTCGGTTACTGTTAAATTAGATTTAAGTAAGGTATAGGGTGGCCAGATAAGAACGATAGGAAAAAAAATTCAAATAAAACAACAACGGTGTGAGATATAAAATTGATTCTGGCTTTACTTTGAAGCTACGTTCACTTCATTATGTGTGGTATAGCATACAACATTCAAATGGCTCAGTGCTTCAAGCAGTCGGTTCAATTTTTGATGACTCGGTCCAATAATTGCGACATTATTCCGGCAATAGCGTGTCGAATGTTGGCCTTGAGCTCGTCCAAAGTGGTTGGCTTTTTTTTTTTTTTTTTTTTTTTTTTTCCGGCGATGGCAGGTGAAAATCTTCCATCAGACACGATGAGGATCAGAAGCGCGTGCTCATAGTAGTGTGAGATTCTTACTCACTAAAAACACCTCCCTTCATTGTTGATTTTAATACCGCAACTAAGTAGAACTTATCAAGCAGTTTTTATTTCATAAGTTAGTCACGATTGGTAGGACACTTTCCAATGGAAGACCCTACATATTCCGCTTTCTTAATGCGGTTTCAATTTATCGCGCAAGGTCCAACGGTTTAGTTCGTTGAAGACGGCGTAGTATGTTTCGTTCGTTCAAGACTTCTAGGACTGTATTGTTGATATGGCCGCTTAACCGGACTTTATGTTTTCGTGCGCAGTTCCTGACTTCATCTTCCACGAAAGGAACTCCGAGGTCTCGATGCAGGTCATTATTTCTTATAAACCATGGGGCACGCAAAAATTGTCGTAGCACTTTATTTTCAAAAGTTTGTATTATATTTACATTTGATTTCTTAGTACAACCCCAGAGTTGTATACCATAGGTCCACACCGGCTTTAGCACTTGCTTATAAAGAAGCAGCTTGTTTTCTAAGCTTAGCTTGGAATATTTACCAAGTAGCCAGTACATTTCTCTGTATTTGGCCTCTAGTTCTTTTCGTTTCTTTCTAACATGCGTTTTCCATTTAAGCTTAGCGTCAAGTGTCATTCCCAAATACTTAGCCTCGTTTGCAAAGGGGATACACACCGAGTTTATAGAAATGGGCAAGTGATTTATCTTTCTGTAGGTGAAGTCAACATGTACAGATTTTGTCTCATTAAGGGTAATTCGCCAGATCTTTGTCCACTCGTAGACTTTATTTAAAGCAGTCTGAAGTTTCGCCGTTGAGTCTTCTATTGATTCTCCAACCGCTAAGATAGCGGTGTCGTCAGCAAAAGTAGCGAGAACAGTATCCTCGACGTGTGGTATATCTCTTGTATATAAAAGGTACAAAAGTGGGCCCAGTACGCTTCCCTGCGGTACTCCGGCTAGGATATCTTTAAATTTCGAAACATCATTTCCGTATCGAACGCGAAAAATTCTATTTTCAAAATAGCTTGTCAATATATTATAAAGCTTTAATGGCAAAATTCGTCGCAGTTTGAACTTCAAACCTTCATGCCATACTTTGTCAAAAGCTTGTGAGACGTCAAGAAATACGCTCGAACAAATCTTTTTTTCTTCCAGGGATCTTTCAATTACATCAGTAATTCTATGCACCTGATCAATTGTTGAATGCTTAGTCCGAAATCCAAATTGATGGCTGGGAATAAGATTTTGGTTTTCGATAATTGGGAGAAGACGTTTTAGCAAAATCCTCTCAAAGATTTTCGACAGGATCGGTAGAAGAGAAATGGGTCTGTATGATTTTTTATCGTTTGGAGGTTTTCCTGGTTTTAGTACCATAATGACTTCTGCAACTTTCCACTGGCTTGGCACGTATTCAAGCCTCAGAGCCGCGTTAATAATGTGTAAGAGCTTTATAAGTGCTTTTTGAGGTAGCATTTTCAGAACTTCTCCGGTAATAAGGTCATACCCCGGAGCCTTCTTTGGTTTTAATTTCCTTATTACAGTTTCGATTTCAGCAAGAGTTGCATTTGTCATTACAAAATTACTATATGCTATTTCTAAAGAACTGGTGCCGGGTGCCAGTGTCGGGCCGTCGGAGGGCTTGAAAATTTCTTCAAGATAGTCGGCAAAAACCTCCGCTTTTTCCTTATCCCCCTTAGCCCATTCGTTATTGCCGACCTTGATTGGTGGCGCGGGGATTTTGGGCCTTTTTAAGCATTTTAAAGCTTTCCAAAGCGAGTAGTTTGTTTCTTTTCCTGTCGTCAGGTTTTGAACATATGTATTTACTTCGGAATTTCTGTAACTTTTAAGAGTCTCCTTGAGCAGATTACAGAGCCTGTTTAAGCGTGTTTTATCCTGCGGCGCTCGAGTTGTTTGCCATCTTTTGCGAGCTTTTCTTTTTTCTCTTATCATATCTTTTACCTCAGGCGGGTAGTTTAAGTTACGTTTAGCCGTGTTTTTTCGTTGACAAGGTGTATTGTTCCACGCAGCACATTGGACTATTTCAACGAAAGAATCCACTTCGATTTCGAGTTCAAGTGCTGCTTTAAGTGAAACGTCTAGTTCTAGGTTATTATTAATCTCATTTCTGAATCCTTCCCAATTAGTATTTCGTCCAGTTAGTCTTAATGGTCCTTGTTTTTTAATAAACGTGTCGTTCATTGTCAGTGGTTGGCTTGTTAGCGTAGACTTAAGACTAAAGGCAATTGATGAACGCTCACCGTGAGATAACCCAGTCGCAAAATTTCTCCTTCTCAACTTCGAGCGTTGCGTCGCTCGGATGTATCAATGTTGTCGAGCTCTGACTGCAGTAAATCGGTTAACATCACTCTATACCTGAGATCATTGACGGTAACGGCGTCTCCTTCCTCATTTCGAAAGAAATAAGGTCCGATTGTGCGCCTTTCCATAAACCGGGCCTCGTCCGAGAAGAAGATTTTTTTGGCCAAAATCCGGATCCCCGGCCAACATTTCCAGCGCCCAATTAGCGAACTCACGGCGTTGTTCATGGTCGTCCGGCTTCAATTCTTGCGTCAGTACAGTCTTATACGTATGTAGACCCAAATCCAACCGCAAAATAAGCCAAATTGACTCTCTGGCGATGCCCAATTCAGCTGATCGGCGCCGAATGGACATTTCTGGGTCTTTTTCGATACTGGACGCTACGGCGGCTATGTTTTCTTCATTTCGCAACAATCTCTATCTGGTTGGTGGCTTGAGATCATGCTCAAACTTTTCCACGGCGCAACGAATTTCCTGCACACTGAAGCCATGATGATGATCGACCACACGACGAGATTCACATTGCGTATTTGCAACTGAGCCGGAATTTCAATAGCATTTTTTTTAATAATTTCCGCTCGTGCGGCAAGCGTAAAACGGTGCACGATGACATGGCAAACATTGCTGAATATTTTGACAGCTGGATGTCATTGGTAACTTTGACAGCTGCTGAAACATGGCCACCCTTTAGATAACTCAAGAACTTAATCTTCGATTGTTAGTATTTGATTGGTTCGCTTCGCAATTTCAAAAACCAGAGCATGTATCTTTATAACAAAAAAAAAATACCCGCACTTTTTATATACAATATTAAAATAAAATAAATCTTAAAGTAGTTTATAAAATACTTCAAACAAGGAAATACAAATTACCGCTAACCACTAAGCCCACACAAATGTTTAGACGGAAAAGCTCTAAATAAATAGCCGACTGGCTATAAACATTTTCTCTCCGACCAATCAATTGCACTTAGATAATTATCGACACATAACTATCAGCATCCAATTGATTTTCCAATAAAAATCGGCAAATTATGCTGATCCAATAATTAAGGCGCTTTTCATTGAGTCAATTCATTTTAAACCACTTGAAGTGGCTCTCTTTCCGCCAAAGTAATCATTTATCGAAGCATGTTCCGGAATATGTTCCACATACGTCATCGAATCATTCAAAAACGTGTACCTATCACCGTTTGATGCTCATGAGTGATGCCTACACTCAGAATCTTATTGCCGGTCCATTTACCATGCTGTCATAGTTTTCAAAAAAATGTTTGAACATCGATGATTTCTAAAACACTTTTCAAATCGATTATTGATTGTTGGTGTACGAGTATTTGTATACTCTTCGGCATGCTTTGTAAACTATTCAAATGGAAAGTTTACATATTTTCCTAAATAAATAAATAAATAAAAGATAAAATTTTTTAAATGGCATGGAATTTTAAAAGGAACTCTCGAAAAAAACGTTTGTTTAACCCCCACATTTCAGTCTCGACAATAGAAGAATATAATCCAGCGGCTTAAGTGCCTAATTCCCAGTATTGGCACATCTCAGATGCGTAGTGTTGTGTGAGTTTTTTTAGTTTCGAAAACCAAGGTTCATCTCATTGCCAGGTCTTGTCTATTGTTCCACTCATTCATGTGATGGATAGTGGCACAGCGGAGGCCATGCCTTTCCTCAATGTTTATTGAATTTTTTGGAAAATTTTGTGTTTTTTTTTTTACGAAAAAATATTGTAAATAAACAAATTTTCTAAATGTTTTTTTTTTTTTTTAGATAAACTACATCAAACTCAAATATCTTATCATCTCGGAAGTGAAGACATTGAAAAAAGCATGCACATAAGGACACACAGCTCTGAAACGTGGCTGCAGAAAGATTTTCTACGGCCAACCAGGAGAAAGCCCTGAAAGGATACAAGTATTTCAAAAACTAAACGAGAGTAGTCGTATTCCGACACAGCAGAATTGAAAGTTTATTCGCATGTCGACAATGAATCGTAAACGCTCGTTTCGTCGAAGAGAGAAAACACCTTTCGAACGATTCAAAGATCATTTTCGAAAATTCACGGCGTTTATGTTCAGCAATGTTGGAATAATCCTTTTGGTGATCATTTATACAATAGGTGGTGCATTTATGTTTCAAGCAATCGAAATAACCGAAGCCAGACGATTGGGTACGAAACCGAACTATGGAGAACGCAACAAGACCGTGATAGCTCAACTCCTGTGGCGCATCACATGCTGTGAGGAAAATATTTTTAATGAGACTGATTTCAAAAACAGGTGAGTATTATTCAATTGCCATAGCAACGGTATTTTTGGATTAAGTATAAATGGGAAAAAAAACTTGTAACTGATATTACAGGGTGAATGAAACAATATTTAAATATCAAACAGCACTCATCAAGGGCGAACTGGGTGGCTTGGATATCGAGGATCAATGGAGTTTTTCTGGAGCATTCCTTTATTCATTAACTGTCATTACGACTATAGGTACGTTTATTATTATTTTTTTTTCTAATATTCATGTAGTAGAACTTACGAGTGTTTCAATGTTCTTCAACTTTACCCTTCTAGATAAGAATAGAATAGATTTAAGGCTCGGTGAATTGCCTATTCTTCACTGGACTTAGATCGACTTAGTGGAGCACATTTAGGGGTTTCATTTTATCTCCTTATATCCTCAGGAACTTGTAAAGATTGAATAATGGAACATCGGAAAATTCTTAAATACGAGTATACAGGGTGTCGCAGTTTAGGTTTTCGTCCTGATAGCTGAAGATTCCTAAAGTTATGGCAAACAAAAAATTGTATTGGGGGGGGGGGGCTTTGATTTCGAGGTAAAACTTCTTAAAAGGCCGCAGCTTTCTAACGGATTCAGCTTAAGAAGCCGTTGTGCATATTTTTGATAACCTTGAACACCGACAAGATGTCTCCTGTCTCACCTTGTTCTATCGCTTTTTTCACCACCAGTGCTCCATTGAAATTGCCAGTAGCATTCCGCCCCTTCAAACCTTTAACACCCATCTTGCTGTGACTGCGCATAAGTTTACCCTCAAGCCCACTTTCGGAGGTAAATATCGTGATTCTTTCCTAACCCGTATAACTCGCTTATGGTATGCCCTGGCGAGCTCTTTATTCCCCAGTCATTACAACCTTCAAACATTCAAAACCAGCGTACATCGGTATCAATTATCTGAGCGGAGGATGACTTTTTAATAATTGCAGATTTGAGACGAGTTGGTATTGCCAAAGGACTCAGTATCGCCAGTAGCATTCCGCCCATTCAAACTTTCAACCGTAACACCCGTCTCGCTATGAATGCTCATCAGTATACCCTCAAACCCATTTTCGGATGTACTCTAAAATATCGTGATTCATTCCTAAGCCGTACAACTCGCTTATGGAATGCCATGCCGACCTCTGTGTTTCCTGGTCGTTATAACTTGCAAACATTTAAAAACAATGTACATCGGTACCTGTCTATTCTTCCTCCCTAAATTTCCTTCGCCCGCGCTGTGTACGAACATTTTAAGGGTACAAAAAACCCTTGAGCGCGCGCTGATTATAAAAAAAAAAATAAATAAATAATCTTAGTTAAATAACTTAAAATATTTTGAGTAGTTGCTTCAAGTTGCCTCATCCTCTCAAGTATCCTTCTGGCAATTCATGGCATAGCATAATATTCCATCGTCTGACCTAACAACCATCGCAAACTTGCTCGTCAATCTCTTCAGTGAGTCATTTTCCGTCTAAACTGAAGAATTTGATCCCGAATACTTCGGTTACCTAAGTAACTGCACTCAGACATCTCGAATGCCTTTTGAAATAACATCACAACCGCTACTAGACAAGATAAACAAACGTAGAGATGGTTTTTCTCCTAGTCCTGATTGGTTATACGCCATTGGGCCAATTATCTTATTCAACCTTTGACAAGCATCTTAAGACTTTTGACCACCCAGAGACTTCTTCCTCTCCTCTGGAAAAGCACTTATATAATCCCTATTCGCAGAAAAAGACGCAAACAGGATATTACCAGCTTAGGACACATTGCTAAGCTATCCTGTATCCCAAAGTCGTTGAAAACATCATTGAAGACCTTTTGGTCCTTCCATTGCAAATCTATCTTTGCACCGAAACTGGATGGATTTCTTAAAGACAGATCAACAAGGGCAAGAAGCGAATTCGTTTGCTGCAGACTTAAGCAATGCCTTAGATAAAGTCGCACGTAAGTTAATTCTTTTCTACAACCTTTTACGCCGCCAATCCTAGCTAGCAACTCATTTCCTAACTTCGTCCTTAAAACTGGAGCTAAGCTAATTTTATTATCTCCAATACCCTACAACACACATATCTTCCCTCGTCCAACTCCAGATCCAACCATTTATCTCCACCCCCCTCATCCAGTGCCCCTTTTCTTGATCCCCTTTTCCCCCACAGCAAAGCAATGATACTACAGAAAATCGCTTTGCACTTGCAGAAAGAAAGATATATGAAAACATTCGTCTCATTCTTGCCTATCTACGTGAAAAAACCGTGGTCATGGTTTCCCTCCAGCAGCATTCCCTACCGACCCTATCAGTTTCAGGAACCTTTATGTCAGGCACTAAGAGATTTTTAACATGTCCCCTCAGAAAGTGGCGGACGACCTTGCTGCATTCGCCCACTACGTCCACTCTAAGCGAGTCTCAGACCTGCAGCGAAGCCGAGCCGACCACGATAAATTTTTTCATCCATAACTTACCTCCCTTGCCAGCACTTAAACCATTCCGCCATTTAGGTCAGTCCAGACAGGAGATGGCTGCCCTGTCCTCTTCTTTTTATATTAACTATAAATGATCTCGATAGGATCATCAAACACTCGTCTGTCTCCCTTTAAGCCGATAATACTAAATTTTTCAAAACCACTTCCTATCCTCATGACTCTTTCCTCCATCAACAAGACCTTGATAGTTTTTCCATCTCGTGCCTCAAAAATTTTTCGGAACTTAATATCCCCAAATGCTAATTCATCATCTTTTCACATAAGCTGCACCAACCTCCTCTCCGACTCTACCTTCTCTACCAGCTCCTCCGTTCAATCTCTTCGCGACATTCGGCATTTTGTGTGATAGGGAGCTCAACTTAAGTTTACATATGCATGAGATAATCCTTGAAGCCAATTCTGGACTAGGTTTTGCAAAACGGTAGATCAAAGAATTCACCAACCCATTCGTGACCAGTTGCCTCTATATTACCCTTGCTCGCGTACTCTAGCGCCAGTCAAGTATCGTCCCTATATCATCGTGTTCATATCTCGAGAATTGAAAGCATCCAGCGCGTTTTCTTCGATTTGCTCGTTGAGGTATGCCCTGGGACGATCCTTTTATTCTGCCCGCCTATCAAAACCGGCTTAAACTTATTAACTTAAACACTCTTGAGGAACTCAGAGATGCAGCAGACTTTCTCTTCATTCATCGACTCCTTTCAGTTCACGTTGGATGCGCGTCCCTTCACAACTCCACTAACCCTTGTAATCTACGTACCTTCGTCTCTTCTTTCTACCAAACCACTACACCTCTTTTGGCGCGAACGAACCAATCTTTCGTATGCTACTCGTACGAAAGTTTACTTCAAACCTTACCGTCTTTGACTTCTACCGCACCATTCCCTACCTCAAACCCGTTCTCCTTCACCACTCCAACCAAACATAGTTTTAAGTTTAAGTTTAATTTGAGTCAATTTAAGATTGTATGGCTTGTATTAAGCCGAATAAATGGGGGTCTTCGGCCCCCACCTGACTGAACTGATCTCTTGGATAAAATCTTACTTGGAAGACCTCTACTACCTAGTCGTTTTCGTTGTGGTTATTCCTTAACAATCATTAAAAGCAGTTCGGCTGTCCAACAAGACAGTCACCTTTGTCCATTTATTTTCATTTCCAACGTATCTGTCTATATAGATATGAAAATATATTGACAACTAACTCTCCAATTTATCTGACTCTCAAACTTTACAAGATGATCTTAATATATTCTCAACATGGTGACACAAAAACTTTCTCATACTCCCGGAAGCGTTTAAGACTTCCTAGCTAAACCTACAATACTGTACGAATCAAATATGTTATATCAACCCAAGCTATTGCTTCAGACATGGCAATGTGTGATTTGGGCGACTCCGCTCATATTGATTCTATAATTAGCAAAGCTGACTCTGCGCTCGCCTTTCCTAAACGGTAGTCTAAAGAATTCTCTGATCCTTACGTCACAAAATTCTTTTACACCACCTATGGGCTGACCACTCTATGCTGACCGACATAAATTGCTCGGCTACTTTTTTTAGAAAAAATGTCGCGAATCCACCAGCACGAAAAGAGCGCGGTCGAGGAAATGGAGAGATGTTATTACAAAAAGGACATCCGAAAACTTTATCAGAAAACAAAATGAACATTCCAGAGCTTCAGAACGAGAATAGAAGCTTGCAAAGATGAGCATGGATAACTGGTAATAGAGCCGCAGTCAGTACTGGAAAGACTACTTCTGCAGTCGCTATCATTCAGAATAAACCATTCACCCTTGACAAAGACGACAAAGAATTCCGTCCTACTGACCTAGACGAAGTTAACGTAGCAATTTCAAAGCTTAAGCCGAATAAAGCTGCTAACCCAGACTGACTACCTGTTGAGCTATTTAAAGCACCTGGAGATGACTTGATTGGGAGCATGCACCGGCTCATCGACAAGAAAGGATGAGCTATGAGTCTATGAGATATTTTCTACCGTATTATGTGACCGCCTGAAACCATTCATGAATAATCTGGTTGGTCTATATTAATGCAATTCCAGTTCAGGAAAATCACACTACGACAGACCCCGGAATTTCAGGTCGGTAGTTAATATCTACAATATTTGTCAACCGACTGCAAGGCCGCATTTGACGGCGTGAATAGGGAGCAGATATATGAGTACGGAGACAAGTCTTGTTTTGACTGGGATCCAAACTCGTCAGGTTGGGCAGAATAATCTTCTTGACCTTCGGTGTCAAGAAAGGTTTTAGACAAGACGATGCTCTGTAATGTAATTTTTTTTTTACATCGTCCTAGAAAAGGGCAAAACTAAAAGGCCGACGAATGTGGGACGACCTGTCTTAAGTCCGTACAATTACTTGCGTAAGCAGATAATATTGATGTGATTGGACGAACGCAGCGGGCCGTCAATGAAGATTTCGTGAGTATTGAGACTGAAGGTGTCAAAATGGGTCTGACGAAAAATGAGGGCAAAGCAAAGTACAAGCTGTCATTAGAAATGAAGCTCACCACCGACCACATGGCTAGAACATCACCATTGCCAGTAAGAACTTGGAGATACAAAACTAAGGACTTCGACTACCTTGGTTCAGCGGTATTACTCTTGCGAATCGGTGTTTCTTTGAGCTCACGAGGCAATCGAGTAACAGAGTCCTCTCTCGTAAGACTAGGTTATTTTAGGTTTTGTTAAACCTAAACAGGGGTATGATGGATATGCCATTACACAGACACCAGGCACCAAAACGAGCCCATCGCTATCCCTGTAGAACCAGTTGAATTTGTCTTCAAATGGCAAAACCCTAAACAATCTCCCTTATGAAACACCCAATTTCTCTGCAAAAGCCAAGAAGGCCTTTGAAGTTCGTGCTGTCTATTTCTTCTAGGTTTTCGAAAAAGTGTTTCCTAAAAATTTTCTTCGACTATGCGATATTGCTTCGCATTCATACAGTATGTGTGTTATGTCCACAACAGCTTGCAGATTACCGCAGAATCTGCAAATATCCGTATCTAACAATATGAGCCACTTTGCGTATTTCCGCAAGGAGACAGGTCCTGTCAGGATTTCTATTACTGTCCTAAGCTTAACCCTGTTTAATTTTATTAGCTTCCTAGATCTTTTGCCGTCAAAAAGCGGCCAGAGGGCTTTGGATACCCTGTGTCCTTCAAGACTTGACCACCAGAGGTTGGCAGCCTTTGTGATTTTTTCCTCGATAATACTATGCAAAGGGATGGTTTGAAGTTGACAACCTCACTATTGTCGAGTAGTCCTCCTTTTCTTGCAAACTCATCCACTTGTTCATTTCCTTTAATACCGCAGGATCCTGGCACCCAGCACAGTCTTACCCGGTTCTGACTGCATACTGCATAGTACCTTGAGCATTGTGCGACAGCCCCTGACTGTATCAGAGTTGACGTTGGTAGATTCCATTGCCTTGAGTGCAGCCGGACTATAGATGCAAATATCTTTTCGGATGCCATATGCATTAGCTCAGCCGCCCTGAGGACAGCTGGAACCTCTGATTGGAAGACGCTGCTTTCGTCCGGTAGTCTTATCGACACTCTTAGTTCTTGGTCTTCCGAGAAGATACCAGAACCTGTTCCTTGCTCTGTTTTTAAGACATTTGAGAAAATTGCAATTTTCGTAAAAATAGACTGGCTTTCTACAAGATGCTTATCATCCCGGAGAAAAGACTACATCTAAGAGGCTTGGACCTTATCGAAAGCGAGTGAGAAAGATACTGCCTGTGATTTACGGTCCCGTTTGTACTGACGGGTAACAAAGGAAGAGGTTCAACCGCAAACTACATGGGCTGTACAGAGACATAGGTCTAGTCAAGCACCTACAGATCTAGCGTCTGAGATGGCTGTGCTATACTTAACGAAAGAGTCTTCGAGTTTAACTTCGAGGGGCAATGCAGCAGAGGACGACTGCATCGACAAGAAAGGATGAGTGGATCCAGCTGCCGAAAGATCGTTCTAGCTAAAAACGTTTGTTGCTGAAGAATCAGACACGCAGTGGACTATAGCGTCACCTGCTCCACCTTAAATTAGGTATTGTAGATTCTACGGGAATCGAGGTTAGCTCAGCAGTAAAAAAGAACATATCGTACAAGACATGGGCGATAAGCGTAAATGTAGGACTTAAATGGCTCTCGATCTCATTTAACCAGACGATCGGATGCCTAAATAATGCGGTGAGAGCTTTCTTCTTCCAGTATATGTATATGCATCGCGATGCTTCATAAGATCAGCATATTTCCTTCATCGGATTGAAAAAAAGCTTTTGACAGAGTTTCCAAAGATCTTATATGGACGATGCTCAGCTATTAAAATGTTCCCAAGAGCACGTGTACCGTGGTGTAGTACATACGTATATCGTATGGCATCACTGGCAAAATTTAGTGTAAGAAAATAAAGATAGTGATACCTTACGCTGACCACGACCATCGAAATACGCAAGGATACACAAGGAAAAGAAACGAATTCGCTCTTCCTGCAAGGAAAATAGGCGGGTTAACGGCGGGTTAATCAGAACGCGAGGAAACTATTTTATCCATATACATTAAATCTCGTAATATATGCCTCTTCGAGTTATGAATGGTACGCGATGGTGTTAAAATGAAAGTAAATCAAAGAATTAATCGGGTATTTCGTAGTTAAAGTTGAAGTAAACTAAGGCAGTGTACTAAGTCCAATACTTTTTAATGTCGGGAAAGATTTACTATTGCGGTAGCACATTTACGAGATTGAAATTCGAAGAAGGAACCCTAGCTCTAACTGACGAAAATAAATAGCCCCACATCAAGGGATTGGCTCTCCCATTCATAGTGTTGTACCCCGTGTTATTTTGCAATATGCTCACTGAAAAGAGATCTATTTTTTGCCTACTTCAAATGATGGGTGAGTGAGAATCTTTTTCATAAGCAGAAGATTTCACTTCCGGAGGATTCCCATTGCTTGTCAAGAGGGTGGTGACGTCAGAAAAGGAGATTGCTTGTTTATTTCCTCAAGTTTTGGGCCTAGACCCTCTTGCATAACAGTGAGCGACCGAGCTCACTGCACCATCACCGTCACCGACAAAGTCATCTTAAAAAGGGCAACCCGTAGAATAATACTAAGATATCCGATTTATCAAGCTGAGCAGTATCAATTCAGACACAGGCCTTTTTTCTGTTACTGCTATAAAGTTGACGGACTTACATCTTCCTTTTATATATGCCGTGTGGACACGTCACCGCTGTCAACGTTCCTGTTATCATCTTTCTTCTGTGTCAAAAAACGCTTTCATTGGAATTTTTCTGTTATGTGAGGTTCTTCGCATACCGGGAACTTAACATTCCCTACCTAAGTCATTCTCTGATAACGAACCCAAGCAAGTCCCGCTTTTGCTGGCTATGAGTATGAGTTCAAAACATGAAGAATCAGATCTTTATTTAAGTCTGGGTACTATAGACAGGTTATTTTTGCGTAAGTTTAGAAAGCCTTTGGCTCAAAAAGAACTATATTTTCCAGCAATGCTCAAGCAGTCAGGAGAACAGAAACCGCCGTTTATTATCATACATTAGGGGATTTCACCGCTAACCGCCCTTGTACTCACTGCCAGTTTTAGATCCTGTATTTGCCGGGCTCTTTCCCATTTTCACATCGTAGACAATCGCTTGAACTACATTGCCCTCAATACCTAATATGAGAAACGTCTTACTACCAACACCTTAGAATTTGAAGTATTGAAATAAGTTCAATAGAAATACAATCGGGCAGCGGTGGTCTAAAGAGACGCAACATGATTGCCCAATCAACTCTGAATAATTTTTTTTTTCTTCACAGGTTACGGCAACATATCACCAAAATCCAGTTGGGGAAAGCTAATAACAATTCTCTATGCCATAATCGGTATGCCATTGTTCCTGCTCTATCTGTCAAACATCGGTGACATTCTGGCCAAGTCGTTCAAATGGATCTACGCCAAAGTATGCTTGTGTCGAATTTGTCCCGGAGTAGCTCGAAGACGTATAATACGAGAACGGAAAAAAATGCGCCGTATGACAGTAGATCTGGATGTAAGTGGTTACATTTTCATAACCCAAAAAGAATTCTTAAAAAACTGAGAATCTCTTGACAGTTGGACAGTATGGAAGAGGGTTCAAGTGAAACAAGATCAAGTAAGAGCACCACTCAGACATCAACTGAAAGCGAAGAGACGTATGAAGAAGATGAGTCCGAAATCGCAGCTGAAATTCAGACAAACACTTCAACGGTGACGGTTCCAGTGACAGTTTGTATATTCATCATGATTGGGTAAGACCTTTGACAGCTCCGTCAACAATCTATTTATGAAGATAGTTTCGTGTGACATTTTGATTATACGAGTATGTCAATTTTAAGGTACATCCTGTTTGGAACATTCTTGTTCGGAAAATGGGAGAATTGGGATTTGTTAGATGGAAGCTATTTTTGTTTCATATCGTTAAGCAGTATTGGTTTTGGGGATATTGTACCAGGGGAACAAGTGGTAAGAATCCTCTATTCGAATATGCTGTCAATAGAATACAAAACAAGTGTTTTTTTCTACAGATAACTACGGATAGGAATACGGTTAAAGTAAGTTTTATACTATGCGCTGTCTACTTACTATTAGGAATGGCATTGATTGCGATGTGTTTCAACTTAATGCAGGTAACCTTAAATTCTCTATTCACTAAGTGAACATAATATAAGTTGTTTGGTCTTTTTAAGGAACAAGTTATACATCAGATGAGGTCTATTAAGCGGGTAATGAAATTATGTTTTCGATGTAATAGGTGATACATAGAGGCGCATGATATGAGCCGTGACCAGAGACTACGGTGAATACTATAAATTCAGCGGAACAAGGAAAAAAGCCTTTACCCTAAGATCTCCCGAAAAGAGTTCGAAACTCACTCCCTAAAAGCTGTCAATGAACCATTGAATATCAAACAGCACACACGAAAGCTGGACGGACAAAGACCTTAGAAATCGATCACGTAAAAGACCCCCGAAGAATTCCTGAAACATTTAGAAAATACACATAGACGTTAATGTAGAAATTATATTTAAAATTTTGTTATTTAAAATTAGTCCTTTCTATTTTGTCTTTTTATTTAAGAGTTTCTTTAATTTTTTAGTTACAAACTTTAGTTTTAAATTCTTTATTACTTATTAATGTTTTTTATTTTTAAAATATAAGCAATGGTACAAATTACATAACCGCTGTTACGCTTTTCAAGTTAAAATGTTTTCTATTTCGGAGCATAGTAATTTAGCGTCAACTCGAAATGTCATACATGGACCTTTCAATTGATAGAGCTATTTTTCAATATGGCTGCCCTCCCAATAATTGTTTTTCCGTACAGCAAGCAAAGGAATAAAAACGTCGTTTCATTGCACCGAGAGCTGAAGCTTCTGGAGTAGCAAAACTTTAGCATCTGAGGATTTCTAAGAGCTGCATCTTTTGTACAAGAATGGCCACATTCGTCAACAGTCAGTCAGCGTATTCTGCCACTGCGTCATCTTCCATAAGATCACCTCGGCTTTTTGCAGCTCTATCGATTGAATAGGGCTGCTTAGCAAATTCACAAACTTCGACTTCTCGTCGGCTGCAATTGGAGTGGATCACGCTCCAAAGTTTTTTTTTTCACCTTCTTCTAAAGATTTCGGTAATACTGAACGATCCAAACGACTACTTTCCGAAGATGCACCCAAGTAGAAAAATGATCAAAGTTTACCAAGAGTGCCTGGATGCGCTTCTCTGATCGGCTAAGGTCTTCCATCATCAACATTACATATTTGGCTTGCAACTGTTCTTCACAGACCTTGTCTTGCTTTAGATAAATTTCTATAGGCCAAGTTTCTTCTGACTCAAGCAAGAAACCAAGTGCAGAAAACCACCTGTTTTCCTTGTCGAAACGAAAAGGTGACGTTTAACCTACTGAGTAACTGAGTACCCATCGCTAGTTATCTACCTTGTTGTCCTACTGTAACTCCCCAATACGGAACATCGCAAAAGGTTTGTGCATCTTCGCATCTGACCGCGACCAATGCGAAACAGTCCTCAAGTCCGTTCAGAAAAACTTCCTGTCGATCTTGAACCAATGACTCTTGACTATCATCTTAGCAAGCCGTGAACCGATGAGTGCTACCTGGACCTCCAACCTTGGAATGGATACTAGGGACAGCGCTGACACCTTGCTTTTTGCTGTCACGAATGCACATTCCGTTGAATGACCATCGGAGAACTTAAAATATCCCAATGGATTCCTCACCAGCGTGAGGACTTCCCTAAAGGGAAATGTTGTTTTACCAATTCGTGCAAGTCCTCTTCGCATTCGCAGATCTGTAAACTACCGTCATACTTCAGCTCACACTCGCTGCCACCGCTAAGATACCATCCCAATCTTGTCTTGATTGCAATCGGCTTAGTTCTATTTGCCTTCCCTTACTTTCAATGTCACTGCTGCCTTTCCATTATTAAGTCCTATAAGAATGCCACATTCAGCGTTGACGAACGGCATCAATGGCTGTCCCTTGAGATGATGTTATTTCTGCAATAATTCCTTTTTCACTAATTGTGACGGAAAAGCAAGCGACTTAACAGTCCTCACACCATTGAGCCGTAATCTGGGGAAACCCCTCTCTATTATTGGACTGTGATGAAATCGCCAGCGATAAAATTTCGAATTCTTCTTCACGAACGAGTGGAACTAGCTATCTGAGCTACCTGAGACATAATAGTTTGGGCATACCTTTTAGCCACAGCTTCTAACAGAGTTAGTGATGAGTCACTACCTAGGAACGCGTAAGTCTTCACCTCCTTAGCATTGCCATACATTACCACCGGCAAAATTCTTAACAGCGTTACTTCGTTGTCATGCTGATGAGGGTAAGGCACTGCCGACCAAAGAGCATTTTAAGAGTGGATATAATCATTGGTACAGATGCAGGAAGCAATACTGCTCCAAATGCTTTGATATTCAAAGACCTCTGCAGCCGTATCAGATTCTCGTCGTTTGAATAATTGCACAAAGTTGTACTGTTGCGGTAGTTGCTTATGAAAATAGGCCATTCTTACGCCTTGCCAGAAAACTCAGGCAATTCCTTTGGAAGACCCTTTCTTGACGCTATCTGGTTTTGAGTTAGGATTCTCTTTTTCACTTCAACCTGGCCTTCCAATCCTGAATTCTCCGAAAATCATACCAACCGTCACCCTTGACATCGTCGACCTTGAAACACAGCAACACCGAATGCGCTTTCTTATCTACACTACCCACTATTGTCTTCGTCCTGCTCCTTTAGTCGAAGTAGTTCGAGATCCAACCCCCATCGGCTTCGCGAAGAAGCACCACTGCTAACACTCCCACTGGCTGGTACAAAGGCTGAAATTGGCGACCGGCGCGGCGTCTGTATGACTTCCTCAGACCTAACGCTCCTTGCCATTGCCCAAGAGCCCTCTGACTGTGATTGACACTTTTGACAGAACCGTTGTTGATGCTTCACCGAATCATCGTACCATGTTGTCCGCCATATTTGGGCGTGTGCAGCTGTCGCAATCAGGTTTCTTCGGCACGTCTACAGGAACATGACTGAACTTGAACGAATCGCTAATTATGGTATAGCTTTACAACTACCGGTTGTTGGTTTTCTTAATATTTTTTTAGAACCAATTTTTTAGAATTGTTGCTTATGCAACAAGGAAACGCTTTCTTGCAGTTTACTATTTAGATTTAATTTACTTTTAATAACGAACAAACAGAAGTAATATCCAAGAAAGAAAAATGGAAACCAACCAACTGCTGGTATTTGAAAATGACATTAAAGCTAAAAAAGAGATGAACCCACTGGCATCTAGTTGACATGTTTGGTTTCTTAAGCTTCGAGCACATCGTCAGGAACATCAGCAACAATCGCTGAAACAAATCAATTTGCTGTTACAACTGCTCCCAGTACGATCACTTTTCATAGCATACATATGTACACAAAAACAACGCTTGACAGGATCGGGTTTCCGACATGAGAGAACAACGCACATTCTGAAAGACTGTAAGGAAACCCAGTCAAATGTCATTAACGGTAACAAGGAGACATCAAAAAAAGGTGCATAGGACATTCTAGTAATTAGAAATAAGCCTTTCAAAAGTGTAAGTAACTGTGTGCGGAATTTTATAATTATTTTAAATAATGAAATCACAGTTGGGTGATAGTGGTAAAACATAATGCAGAAGTTTTGGCGGAGGAACTCCTAAGACATCAACGGTGATATTAGACGCAGATGTAGGAATAACCTCATTTCAGGTACTTCGGCATACCCGGAGCTCAGGTCATGTGAGAATTTTTCGGTATCTAGCCAAGTTGCCGAAATAGAGAAGTTATTGAAGAAGTTTCAAAAAAAACCAACAGCAGCGCTAAAACCCTGCCTACTGGCTTATCCCCTGAAGGTCCCGGCACTCCAGGGCGTAAGTTGTGCCTTTGAGCTAACTGTCGAACCATATTAAACACTATATGCTGTAAAACAACGAACAGATATGGATGGAACTATTATTGATGACTCCAGCAAACGAAAAACGGACAATGGCTTTCGACTATAAACGTGTAATGCTCGGATCCCTAACAGTTCACATGGAGCCGAAAAATAAGAGGACCACATTTTACCATATATTATTTCTCCGAGCTCCTCGAGCAGGCTTTAGAGTCCTTGCTGATTTTAACGCCAGGTTAGGAAAAGAGATCAAAGAAGATCATATTTAGCGCCACAGTTGGTAAACATAACCTACACGACACTAGCCCTCAAAGCGCACGCAAGCTTATCGACTTCACCAGGCGCCGAAATATCATCATAGTTACCACAACTTACATCAACATTCACAACGGAACATGGCAATTCCCTTACCATCGACGCAAGCCACTTCTCTAGTATTCAAGATGTACGAACACTTCGGACGGCCAATATTAACTGTACTAAGGTGGAGCAGAGATACGCCTAAGGATATATCAGACTCCACAACAACGGAGTAATATTGTGAGGAGATTTAACGTAGTACATTGCAAACGGAATCTTAGCCAATATAGGCCTACTCAACCTTCCGCAACAACCTGACTTAAGTTATGACAATCGATGTCGTCGCTGGAAATCCCGGCTTTGATGAGGAGTTCTGGCAAGCATAAGCGCTCTACTAGCAAGGTAGTAGTTTTGACTTCTTCGAACAAAAAAGAAAGATCAAGAAAAGCGAACGATCGAGGAAATGGAAAGGTGTTGCTCCAGGGACAATGTTTGAAATTGTTGCCAAAAACTGAAAGGCACTTGTCAAACCAACATGGTCCAAACGGAAACCTCTCCTCAAACAGGGAAAATTAGTAATGAAAAACTCGGCTGTCGAACAGCATGGAGGACGCCCAAGAAGTCAAAATCGATACACAGCATTCAAGATCGTTTGTAATAGAATCTAGTGGTCTATGGTGTACTATAGAAATCTGATGACATTGACACCGATGGGGAAACTTAGAGTTGTCATTGGTGCATATTCAGTTAGCATATGCTAATTTTTATTTCTGAGCTTAAAGCGCAATTTAATGATGAGACCTTGTTTAGAAACACAAATGATATTCTACGATCTGCGACCTGGTTCGCATCAGTCACCTGAAATGACTTGGAAACGCTGAGCGAGTGGATATTAAGTTTCCGGCCTGAAGAGTTTTATTCTAAATACCTGCCTGAAGGACAACGCAGTGATAGAATACCTCACTTCTTAGATGGAGCGCACAAGTGGAAGGCGTGCTCAACAAATTTATCTAGACCAGTTGGCCAAGAGATTGCGCGGTATTACAGCCGAACTCTAACACCATTTAAGTTCGTAAATAAGGAAGTTGTCCCTTTGGAACAATTTCCAACCCTGAGGTTAAGAGAGCATTGTAGGGAATCCCTGTGATCAAGATAATGTAACTCATTTCGGGAATACCCGCACTGCTGTTAGATCAGTAAGAATAAGAGTTTTCAACACCAATGTTGATTCCATTTAGGAAGTTTACCAACGTACCTATCTTGGTCGGCACTAGTGCTCATATTTTTACCGAGTCCGTTTGAACAGAAAACAGCTTCCAATAGCTTCCTTACTTTCTTACTTATATAGGCCTACAGTCCTGGCTGAATCAAGGCTTTAGCTAATATGCCTCCTTAATTTGTGCGATCCTTGGGCGCACGAAGTTGGCTAAGGTCTCTTACCACTTCTGTGAGACGAGGTTAACTTTACTGCGTTGTCCCTGTTACTTATCCATACAGTTCTAGATTCTCAGCACCGACTGTGATTCTACTATGATGTTTCCTTTTGCATCTTTGCAGATTTCTGCTTGGGCTGATAGCTGTTCTTCACTTTTTTTTCTGGTATCGGCCTTTTCAGCATCGTTGCTTTGTAGATTCGTTGTTTTTACAGGTTTGCCTGTCTGCATTGGTCATCGAACCTGGGGTTTCTTTGCTGAAGCGGGTTACAATCCAATACATTGTTTAATGCTGGCGCCACCGGACTCCTCGAGAGACTAAGGGGAATTTGATCGGAAAAGACCTTGGTGGGCTTTTGCGATTGTAGCCGTTCGCCGTTAAGCTTTCTCATAATGAGTCATTGGCTTTGGGCTGTTACTGATATCAGCATCTGTATCTTGGCTACAACAAAATAATGGTCCGAGTCGATGTTAGCTTCTCAGTAAATCCGGACATACAAAACACTAGAGAAGTGCCTTGCGTCGATCGCAATGATCAATTTCGTTGACGATTTGTTGATCAGGCGTCAGCAAGGTTCGTCTATAGATACAACGGTGCGAAGGCGTTTTCGTTTAGACTTTGCTTTCCGATCGTTGTCCTTTAATTCTTTGTTAGGATAGTAAACAGTGAATCCGTGAGTATCCGAGGCTATTGGATACTGGTTCGTCAGGTTTTTTTTTTGTATTTCTTTTATATAGGGTTGTAAGTTATATGACGGCGATCACACACTTCC
This sequence comes from Volucella zonaria, assembly GCA_963966105.1. Classification (NCBI taxonomy): domain Eukaryota; kingdom Metazoa; phylum Arthropoda; class Insecta; order Diptera; family Syrphidae; genus Volucella; species Volucella zonaria. The sequence continues at coordinate 133,681,390 of OZ014531.1, forward strand.
CATTTTAGCCTGCGCATGAGAAAGGATTTACTCATGTCTCCTCGGGCATACGCCCTAGATTATTGTCTCCCTTATTGAGGCTAAAGATCTTACCATTCGCAGCCGAGGGCTTTTGGATAACTCCAAGAGCTACATATGCCAGCGGCAGAACAAATGCACTAACATATGGTAGATGGCGCACACTACTAATACTGTACCAATCGATGACCTCCTGTTGTATGCAGGTTGCTTGCTCGTTACTAAGGGGATTGCGATTTATATCAACCGGAAATACATCTAGCCTGACACGACCCACTATATTGCTATAGGAGGTCCTGTTGACGACTGTGTTTCCGGTTCGAATTCTCTTAGTTTCCGATATGGGTGGGGCTGAGTCTTTGGGTCGCATACGCTTAACTTCAGTACGCCGGTGGGTTGTGAGGTGGCAATTTGTCGTGCATGTTCTCTGCTTCAAAGCTTGACATATTCAACAGATTACTGTGACTTATTGTCAGCAACTGAGGTTAAAATCACTCTGCAGGACTGCACAGAGACCTCGTCAGATAGCATACTTATTGTATCTTCACATAATGTGTTCGACTCTGAGCCACTCAGAAGAGACAGATTCCCTTCTTCGCTTCTCATCTTGGTGTCAGAAACTGCTGGATCAGTCCAACTGACATTAAGTTCACAGTATTGGCAGGGAGCCCAGTAGCGTCCCTTGAAGTTAATGCATTTACAGAGTCTCCTTTGACTACAATACAGCTACTGTTAACCGGTGTCCGATCCGTTGAGCAAGTAAGTATTCCTTCTTGTGGCGGTTAGTTAGTTTTTCAACTTTGCGCTATGTGCCATAGCTCATAGGCGGTTGTACATTATACTGTGCCTCTTCTGTAGTCGTTTTTCGTTTCAGCGAGTCAAGCCGTCAAAAGTAATACACAGAATACCTAATCAGAGTTAAAACACTGCATAAATCTAGTCTTGGTCCTGATGTTCTCGACATAAGCTCTGTCAGAGCTCAAAGTAATAGAAGGGGTTTATCTTTCAATGGTCTAACCCTCGGTGTGAAGGTAAAGTTTCAACACAAGCTACGTGTAGCACTTTATCCCAAAAACTCCGTCATCTAAGAGTCTCTCCTACGCTTGGACGCAAACTTTTCGATACGTACAATATGTATAGGTCAATTCATTCAATATGCATTTAATTAATATTTTTGCCATTCAGATTATTATACATAGAAATCAAAGCACTTTTTTAAAATTAAAGAATTTTCTATTTTTATTTCGCATCACGTTACGTTACACTTCCTCTCTGTTTACATAACATCCCCGTTCAAAGTTTGACGTTCCCTTTTGATCTGCTCAATCACTAGTTACTCAAAATCCACCAGCACGTCACAAATCCAGCAGAAAAAAAAACCGACGAGTACTGTTCGTTCTGTCGTTGAAAAGTTTTTGTCAAGAGTGCAGTTTAGATTTTCCATCTCTAGCAACAAATTAGTTTTCTACATAGTTCTCCCCCAATTATAATTGTGTGTAAAATAATTTGACATTTTTCTACCATCGCCGTGCGTGTTATATTGATTTAAATAAACAATGGATGACCGTAAGTAGATTTACACAATTTTTATCATCCCTCTGCCGCAAAATGTGGTGATATTTGTTTGAAACTTAAGTTGAATTTTGTGTTTTACATGCTTGTTCACCGTATCGCCTCCTCTCTGTCCCCGCGGGGAGTTTGCTATGATTCAGTGTGAAGAAAATGTACGTCCGACTCAATTGAATTTCCATTTCGCACCTCGACTTTCCCCGTTTTTGCCCTATGGAAGAGTCTAATTGGAAAAAAGATGACTCGATTGGATAAGTTTTATCGCGTAATGTGCGAATCCTATCGAGTCCAGCAACAACGGTCTCGATTCGGTGAGCGTTTCGGAATTTTGGTGGAAAATGGAGGATTTCTGGTTGTGATGGCGATTCCCTGCTGCTGCCGGGGAGTCTGAAAATTCCAAATGTTTTGTGTGAAAAGATTCTGCGAAGAAGAAACACTACGTGGCAGGGAAACATTGTGCAATTCCTTTTGTTTTACTTTGCATGGGAACACATTTGTTTTTCTTTTATTTCTTTTTTTCTTTATTTTTTTTTTATTCCCCCCTTTTGCCGTGGCTAATCGTCGGTGTACAGTAGATCAGAAAATTTCTAGTGCGGATTTGTTGTGAAATGTGATAGGGGCGTCGAAATTGGTTTTCTGTCTGCTGCCGTTGCTGTCCACAGAAGTATGATTGTAATGCCGGCTTTGGTTATCCATGACAAAGCTGTTCTGAAAACTGGGCAAAAGTTGTGACACACACCTTGTCTGCAACCATCTGTGAGAATGTGCATTTGCATGTTACAAGTCATTTGCAAGAAGATTCCGTGTTTCAGAATTACACGATTGGTTTGGGTGATACAATATACAAGAAATGACTCACTTTCGTTGAAAGCCGAACGGCGTTGATTGTTTCAGTATTTACAAAATTTAGAAGCATTACGTTCTGTTGTTAACTCATATCCAGTTATTTTGGTCAATAAATCTGTGATCTTATAGCACGCACGATTCAAACACCTTAGAGACCTCGATAGTCGGGATCAAGATACACTACGAGTATACCCGGACCTTAGGAATCAAGTCAGTTTGCCGTTCGTAGTATTGTTCATCAGAGCTTGCCACATGGCGTTAAGAGGTATATAGCTTTTCTTCTTTTATCTTTTTGTTTGCCATCTTTCCTTCACTCGAAATTCTCCAGGTGTACATTTGTAGATCTAACCGGAGCAGTTCCGCCGCAATAACAAAAGCTACTTCGTCCGATATCGGTCGTAAGCCACAAAAAGTTTACAATGTCTGTAGTCATTTCTTCTTTATTTCCTTCGTCGCTGGTGTTCATCACCAAGCTGTAAGCCCCAGAAACTACGTCCTGTGGCAGGTTTTTTTTTTTTTTTCTTTTTCTTTTTTTCTTTTTTTCAACCGTAGTAGCAAATGCAATGTGAGAGGCAATCATCTCCTGGACTTCACCTGATCGTTTGTCAACAACGTTGGCTCTCAGCTAACATTTATTACTGAAATAAACCAGCAAATAATCGCTGTTAATCCAACAAGTAGCTAAGGCGATTACCGATTGGATAGTTCTATCAGAGGCTCTCACGCCCGGCCATAAGTACATCGAATTCGAATCAGATGTGGGGTCTCGTCTAAGCTGAGAGCAAAACATAAGCTAGAGGAAGCTGTTCAAGAAACTAAACAGTGCTCTCACAAAATGTTCTGAGTTGACGTGGCCAGCCAGGAAAAACTTACTTAAAACTAATTTCAAGGAACACTGGAATCTATACTGATCAAACCAAAAAGAATACAAAATGCAAATTCGGATTTCGAAAACTGCCTCTTATAAAAAACCTTTGCTAAAATATCGAAACACTCGATGAGAGATGAGGCCAGATCATCAATTCAGCCAGACTGGAGATGCTCAGAAGATTTTGAGTCGAAAGCAGAGATTTTCTGCCACATGCTTGAGACTCACTTCCCAGGTAACTTAATGAAAGCCAGCTAACAACCACCTCCTATTGACGAAGTTGCTAGTGAGATGAATAACACAACACGCTGGTGTTTGTCATCGGTCGTGGTGAGTGATCAGACCATCAAATACGCTGTTGCTTCATGGTCGCCTGGCCTCGGTGACACATACCGAGTTATGCTACAAAAATGTGTAGACCATTTACTGGCAACTCTGGAGAGAATCTTGACTGCTGGTCTGGTGCTGGCATACATACTGAGCCCCTGGCGGGGAATACATGAAAGCACGGTTGTCCTCAATTCGGCATCCTGTCTTTACTAATATGGTGCATGTTGGTCGACTAACTGGTTATCGCACAGTCTCCCGCCCCCGTTCATAGTACTGTTGCTTGCACTTGGTCAATGCTGTTGCTGTATTTATCATACGACACGGGCAATGACTAAGTGTATTGCAAGTATGAATTTTGTTGGTGCACTGTTTCATTTTGTTGTAAGGGCATAAGACCTACAACAATTTGATTCGGTAAACCAACGTCAGAATTTCTACTTCGCAGCCTTGCTTGTTTTTTCTGTGTTCTTTTGTGATTGTGATTAGGGAATTCAGGGTTGATGTAGTTAATATACGAGGACTAAACATTCATCACTTTGCTGCGTACCTCCACGTTTGCAAATACAGGCTAGCTATTTTGGCACTTAGTGAAACACAGGTAGATCATCGCCCACACCTATTAGATCTCACTGATCTGGAATTACGAACTAGTGCCATTATTCTTCTCTCACCACGGTCTTGCCATCTACGTGCGTAGTGATCCGGAATTCAACTTCTTGTGGTTAAAATTCCATTTCCGTAAGTAAAATATCCACTACTGCTTTATTTACAGAAGGCCAAAGTGGTCAGCAATTCGACCTTTAACGAGTTCGATGCGCGGTCTGACTCCATTCAAACAATTGTATCCCTGTATCCTCATGCTGAAATCGGGCGGCTTCGACATTCTGGACAGACAACACCCGAATGACGGGTGTTTACAGCTTGTAAATGAGAACAGACGTTGATAGTGATACCACTTGTTTTTAACTGCTCACTCTGATAAATGCAAGGTCAATGTGCTATCCCCTCCAGGCTCGTTGGACCACTGTGGCCTATCAGCTAATTTCCGGTACATTGTGTGGTCGAGAAAGATTCTAAAAGAACCGTATGGCAATACGAGAAAGCCAATTGGAGCGGACTTAACAGCTTTTTTAGAAATTTTAACTGGTCGTTATGTTTCCTCGATAACGACGTGGATGTCGCTGCTGATATGATCTTTGGAATGAGAACCTTTATCCCTCATCGGATGAGGAGTATCAAACCAAAAGAAAATGCATGGTACGACTTGAGCTGTAAAGAGGCTGTCAGGGTTAGAGAAATGTTTTTTCGGTCCTACAAGACCAACCCGACAGAGGAAAACCGAAAAAAGTTTAAACGAGGAAGAAATGACTGCAACGTCTTTCCAATACGACCAAAAACTGGGGCAAAAAATAACTGCAATGTCCCAAAGGCAGTAAAAACTTTTGGTCATTCATAAAAAACATTAGAAATTCTGCCTCATCCTCCATCCCAACGCTCATTTGCAATGACATTCCAGCTGTCAGCTCTTTGGACAAGGCCAATCTGCTTGCTGCACACTTTGCGGGTAGCTCAACACTCCCAGATTGTGCTTTGTCCCCGCCTACACTTGAGTGCGTCGAATCTTCAATGGGACGAATCCACTTTCGCGCTCGTATAGTAGCAAGAGTGCTTAAAGATCTTAATATATATAAATCCGCTGGTCCAGATGGTATATCTCCCCTTCTTCTGAAGAGGTGTTCTTCCTCGGTGGTAAAACCACTGCGTGAGCTTTTTCATCAATCCTACTCTTTAGGACTCTTTCCGAGCAGATGGAAAACAGCATTTGTCTAGCCCGTCCCTAAAAAAGGCGAATCTTCTTCCCTCTCCTCCTACAGACACATTGCACTTACGTCCCTTCTTTCTAAGGTCATGGAAACGCTGATAAACCAAAACGCAATACTGTCTGCTGTCATTAAATCGAGATTTAAATACCCAGCCATTATCCATGAATGGCACTTGCATCGTCGAAACCGATAAACTTTCCATTCTCGGTATGTGTGTCACTGACAACTTACGTTGGTATGACCACATATTCGATGTAGTGAAAAATGCTGCGAAATGTCTAGGTTTCCTCAAGCGAAGTAAGAAATATTTCACCCACTCTGATCTAGCCTCAATACGAGGGCGGATCAATAAGTCCGTGACTTTTTTTAATTTCTGACCTTTTTACTGAAACAGCAGCACTGCTCCTGTCAACAGGCATCTGTCAGTTGACTCCTGTCAAAATTTAAGCTTGCTGCGTCAGTTAGTTTGTGTTTGACAGCTATTTTTATCAGACTACTCACTAATTTGAGGAGAAAATGGAAAAAAGTGAATTTCGTGTGCTTATTAAGCATTATTTCTTGCGAAAAAAAACCATTACCGAGACCAAGGCTAAGCTTGATAAATACTATGGGGACTCTGCACCATCGATTTCAATGGTAAAAAAGTGGTTTACTGAATTTCGTTGTGGCCGTACAAGCACTGAAGATGCCGAACGTCCTGGACGCCCAGTTGAGGTCTCTACACCCGAAACAATCGAAAAAATTCACGATATGGTGTTGGCCGACCGAAGATTGAAAGTGCGCGAGATTGTGGAAGCCGTAGGGATCTCGCATGGCTCAGTGGTTTCAATTTTGAATGATCACTTGGGCATGAGAAAGCTTTCCGCAAGATGGGTGCCGCGTTTGCTCACAGTCGACCACAAACGCAATCGTGTAACAACTTCACAGGAAGGTTTGGCGTTGTTTAATCGCAATATGGAGGAGTTTTTGCGCCGTTTTGTAACCGTGGACGAAACATGGATCCATCACAACACACCAGAGAACAAACAACAGTCAAAACAGTGGGTTTCTAAGGGTGAATCGGCGCCAAAGAAGGCCAAGGTGGGTTTGTCAGCCAATAAAGTTATGGCGACTGTTTTTTGGGATGCACGCGGGATAATCCACATTGACTACCTTCAAAAGGGAAGAACAATCAATGGGGAATATTATGCCAACTTATTGGACCGATTCAATGACGATTTGAAAAAAAAAACGACCTCATTTGGCCAAGAAAAAAGTTCTTTTCCACCAAGACAATGCAAGGGTGCACACATGTGCAGTTGCCATGGCAAAAATCCATGAATTGGGCTATGAATTGCTCCCTCATCCACCCTATTCTCCAGATTTGGCTCCGAGCGACTACTTCTTGTTCCCAAACCTGAAGAAATGGCTTGGTGGAAAAAGATTTGACTCCAATGATGAAGTCATCTCGTCATTTTGAGGACCTCGACAAATCATTTTTTTTGGAAGGGATAAAAAAATTGGAGAAGCGTTGGACAAAGTGTATAGAGCTCAAGGGAGACTACGTTGAAAAATAAAATAATTTTTTTATCAAAAAATCAGTTTTAATCCAAAAGTCACGGACTTATTGACCCGCCCTCGTATATAAGGCATTCATTCGCCCTAAATTATAGTACAGTACCCACATCTGGTCAGGTGCTCTTAAAACATCTCTGCACCTGCTAGGTAGGATTCAAAACCGTGCGATAAAACTCATAGGTGATACCAATATCAGTCAGCCAATTTAACAGCCTCGAACACCGACGTAATATCTCCTGTCTCACTTTGTTTTATCGCTATTTCCACCACCAGTGCTTCATAGAAATCGCCAGTAGCATTCCGCCCCTTCCAACCTTCAACCTTCAACCGTAACACCCGTTTCGCTATGAATGCTCATCAGTATACCCTCAAACCCACTTTCGGACGTACTCTGAAATATCCGCTTATGGAATGCCCTGCCGTGCTCCCTATTTCCTATTCATTATAACTTGCAAACGTTTAAGACAAATGTACATTGGTATATATCTTTTCTTCCTCCCTTCCTTCGCCCGCGCTGTGTACAAACATTTTAAGGGTACAAAAATCCCTTGAGCGCGCTCTAATTATAAAAAAAAATAAAACGTTATCGGCGATTGGAGGAAACCGACTGGTCAGGCTAGTGTAGTTCTTGAAGGCATCACCATCTGTTTTTGCAACGAAGCTAAGTATTTGGCTGTCATCCTAGATAACAAACTAACTTCTTTGAACTAAATACATATGTTACGTTGAAAATCTCGACCAACTAAATCATATGCGTCGTTTGATTCATTTTTGATCATGTATGTCACTGCTGCCTTTACCAGATTCCAAAGAACGGTCTGCCTCAGCTACATGGGGCTTCCCTAACACACCTGGCTCTGCTCTAGATGCACTGATGATCTTCCTCCCCTTGATATTTAAAAAGGCATCTTCAGTTTAAAAACAAGTAGTCTTTGGTACAACACGCATTGGAATTTTGATGACGGATGCAGTAAAATCAAAACTCCTGTTACTGCAAAAATACCAGATTGGTTTTCCCAGATTCTGATCCAGTAAAATGATGTAGATATAGATCTTCATGGATGGTTCAAAAATAGATCTAGGAAAGGCGCTTTTTTTCACGGGAAATTAAATCGATAAACTTACTAGACAAGTCTCAGCGGAGAGTTGATCAGAATCCGAACCTATTGTACATTAGCACCGCCTGTGTCCTCGATCAAGGCTTGCATTGACAGTTGGGTTTCATATGAGCATAACTAGCATGACTATAAGATGCCAGCAACGAATGTTTACCCAAGAGGTCAGGGATTTTCCTGTCGTCCCTCAGTAGGAAAGTCGGTTTACTGCTTAATGCTAAGTATGGTAGGTGTAAGTGACACAACATCCTGCGACGTTTGCTGTGAGAGCAAGGACGACACCGCGAACGCCTATCTCTGCGAATGCGTCATGCGTCAATCCTAACCTACGTTGGAATAATCTCATATTCAATGCTATCAAAAATGCTGCGAAATGTCCAGGTTTTGTAAAGTATTGTAAGAAATACAATTCCCCCCTCTTATCTGATCTCAATGTACGACATAAGGCAATTATCTATCCAAAATCAGAGTGCAATGCTCTTATCTGGCGAGATTTCCATATGCATAACCTATCTTGCTAATAGAATTCAAAACTCATGGAAGACGTCAATATTGAGCAGTCAATTGACACCCTCCAACATCGCAGTGATGTTTCTTACCTTACCTTGTCCTATCGCTATTTTCACCACAAGTGCTCCATTATCAGAAGCAGTCAGCCCCTTCAAACCTTAACCGTAAGACTCATTTCGCTATGAATGGTCTTCAGCTTACGCTCACTTCGAGCCTTCAACTTACTTATGGGATGCCCTGTCTAGCTCTTTATTTTCTAGTTATTATAAACCCTAAATTCACTATTACTTTACAGCCCTTCAATATGGTCCACTACTTCTCAATCACTGATTCCCAATGTCTTAGAAGGTTTGCTATCCCAGTCAGCTTAGCAAATCTATTCAACTGCTGAATGCGCTGGCTTCTTTTTAGAGAAACAAAACGCGGCCCACGCATTGGGTCCATTAACCTTGCTAATATGTCGTAGTCTGCTGGACTATATGGTTTATGAAGTAAGACTTCCCACTTGTACGAGGGTTTCCGACCGAACAATGATACAAGACATCTTTTCTCAAATTTTTGTTTTATTTTTCTACATAGTCTCCTTGTAACTGTACACATTTCTCCCAGCGATGCTCCCACCTCTCTAACCCGTCCAAATAGTACTTGGCGTTTTTCTCTGCAAAATAATTGTTCACGAAGGTGATTGCCTCCTCATTTGATGAAAATCTCTGTCCTCCGAGCGCAGTTTTTAGATGAGGGAACAAAAAGAAGTCGCTTGGGGCTAGATCTGGTGAATAAGGCGGATGGTCAAGCAGTTCAAACGTTCATAGATTTTCGCCATGGCAACCGCTGAGGTGTGAGACGGTGCGTTGTCTTGGTGAAACAAGATTTTCTTTTTCTGCAAATGTGGCCGCAATTTCTGCCTTCAGCTTGCCAAGTAATGATACGTAGTATGCTCCTGTAATGGTTTTTCCTTTTTGAAGATAATCGATTAAAATAACTCCTTTACTATCCCAAAAAACAGTCGCCATCACTTTCCCAGCCGAAAAAACAGTTTTTGCTTTTTTTGGAGTCGGCTCGCCCTTTGCAGTCCACTGTTTTGACTGAATTTTTGCTTCGGGCGTATAATGGTGTATCCAGGTTTCATCTACAGTAATTAGTCGGCGCCAAAACTCGGATTTATTGCGCCTAAACTGCGCCAATAGAGCGTTGGAAATGTTCATTCGAACACGTTTTTGGTCTAACGTAAGCAAACGCGGCACCCAACGCGCGGACAGCTTTCTCATGCCTAAATCTTGATTTAATATGTAACAATAACGTTCTTTGGACATTTTCATAACCTCCACTATCTCTATCACTTTAATTCGGCGGTCGTCTAACACCATTTGGTGAACTTTAGCAATGTTATCGTCAGTGGTTGCAGTTTTTGGACGTCCCGAGCGTTCATCATCTCCCGAGCTCTTACGGCCACGTTTAAATTCAGCTGCCCAAAATTTCACTGTGGTAAATGATGGTGCAGAGTCCCTATACACAGAGTCCAACTCATTTTTGATTTGCGTAGGCATATTGCCTTTCATAAACAAGAATTTAATAACAGCTCGATACTCAATTTTTTCCATTTTCACGAAAAACACTCACATTGACTCACTCAAACGACTGTTAACTTAAAACTGCGCATCCAAAATGACTGAAACTTCGGTAAGTAATTGTCTAAAGATGCACAACTAGCATTCACTAGCTTTTACTAAATGGAGTGAAAAGTGACCTTGATCGCCAGAATGCGCTGCTACTGCAAAAAAGATTATGGTGCCTTAAAGTCCGTTCATATTTAGGCAGACATGCCAAAGTTCAGTGCGATACTGTCTTTAGTTTTGTTTTGACAGCTGATTGTTGTTGACGTGTTTGGCATCATGTTGAGTATGGACAAAAACGATTTTCGTTCTCTCATAAAACATTATTTTTTGAGAGGCAAAACGGCGAAGGAAACAAAAGAAAAGTTGGATAAATATTATGGGGCTAATGCTCCGTCAGATTACACCGTCAAATATTGGTTTCGAGAGTTTCGTGGTGGCCGCAACTCCACTACCGATTAAGTCCGCAGCGGCAGGCCCTTCGATGCGGTTGCAGAGGACAATGTCAAAAAAATACATGAAATGGTGTTGGCTGACCGGAAAGTGAAGGTGCGCCAGCTAGCAGATACCACAAAGATTAGTACTGAACGCACACGCCATATTTTGGGCAATATTCTGCATATGAAAAAGTTATCCTGCCGCTGGGTGCCGCGTATGACCAAAAACACGAACCCGAGAGCACTTCGAAAGAGTGTTTGGACTTGCTTATGCGGAATCGGGCGGCCTTTTGGCGTCGGTTGGTAACTGGATTTGGATCCCTCGGACTATTATCTCTTCCCAAACCTCAAAAGAGGTATAAATAAAAAAATCAGCCACGTGAGGAAATCATCGACGCCACGGAGGAGTATTTTGCAGACCCTTCCGGAAAATTACTTTTCGGACGGGATCAAGAAGTTTGAAAATCGCTGGAATAAGTGTATCAAACTAAAAGAGGATTATATTGAATAATATAAAAAAACATTTAAAAAAAAAAAATTTAATTTCCAAGGAGGTCACTTTCCACTCCATCTAGTATTGACGAGTGCCGCTATCTTTACGTTGCGGTCAGAAACTTTTTAGCCAACCCTCGTACTCGAGGTAATCAACCACAATGCTTCCGATAAGAAGGCGTTTTTATAATGCAGAACCATTGCATTACGTCGGAAGTCACGAAAAGGTGCGGTAATACGCTGCTGTTACACTTGTTCTATATGGAACTCGGTCTGCCAAAATGATTCCCTTGTGGTCGTAAGCAAAAATCATTATCTGCTTGACTTTTGATTGTGCTCGAAGAAATTGTTTGGGCCGGGGAGAGCATGGATTTCTCCACTCGTTTGACTAACATTTCATCTCCGGTTCGAAGTCTCTAGCCTACGTTTAATCGCTAGCGCCTTCAACGGCGAAACTTTGTTTCAATAGTGTTAGGGTGTGCAGGCGGTTTTTCTTCTAATCAGTAGTCGATGGAATCGCTCTACCATCCCATTGGCTTGTGGATGGATAAACTGTCGTTCTGACACGGGATGTTCCCAAAAACTTTGTCAATTCGTCAAACAGTTTGAATTCGAATTGAGAACCCTGGTCTGTTGTGATTTTTTCAGGAAACCCGTATCGGGAAACATGTTCAAGGATATGGGTCTTTGCTATCGTTTCGGCTTTAATGTCCCGAGTGGGATATGCTTCGGGCCAACGCGAGAATCTATCAATTATCTTAAAGATGTGTTTAAATTCATTCGAAGGATCAGTGGACCTACAATATGCATGTGGATATGTTTGAAACGATTCGGAGGGATAACAATTTGTTCATACGGTGCCTGTGAATTTTTTGTTTTTGGCAAGTAATGCAACTTCTTATCCATGTGGTTATATCTTGGTTAATCGAGAGCCAGAAATATATTTTTGTGATTTTTTTTCTGGTGGCGCTCACACCTGGGTGCGATAAAGAATGTACTGCTGCAAAAATATCCTTTCGTTTGACGTTTGAAACAAAAGGCCGATGTCTTTCTGTTGAAGTTTCACACGACAGGCTATGGTCAGAAGCTGAAATGTTTATTGGTTCTATCTTGACGGTTGAATAATGAGGTAAGTTTTCTCGAAAGTTTGAGAACTCTTTGTCGCTGGATTGCTCTTTTGCTAGCTCTATGATACCGTTCGAGAACAATTGAATGGAATCCATATTTGGACGTGAGAGACTATCGGCCACGACATTGAGGGATCCTTTAACGAATTTCATATTGCTGATGTACTGCGATTTATATTATACAGGGCTGTGACTAAAGATTTGTGGTTAGTAGATACACAAAAGGCTTGACCTGTTAAAAAAACTTTGGAAATGTTTAACTGCCAAATACATAGCAAGCAATTCACGATCGAATACTGAATAACGAGCTTGAGTTAGAGTAAGTTGTTTGCTGAAAAATGCACCTGGTTGCCAGCAGTCATCATTTTCTTGTTGTAAAACTGCTCCAATATCAGCATTGAAAGCATCAGTTGTAATGCTTAGTAGGTCGCATTCTTTTGGGTGATGGGGAAGGGTTACTTGATCCAGAACTTTTATTTGCACCTATTAATGTTTCTTCACAATCTGAAGGCCACTTAAAGTTTTTGTTTGTCTTGTTATGCTTACTGCATTGAGTTATTCTAATTCCGTTCACAACAACTAAAATAACTTATTGGCGCCATATAATCTGCAACATTCGCCTTTGGTAGAGCATCGTGACAAGTGGGTAAAAATAAATCGGCATACCATTATTTATGGCATTCTTAGACTTTTCGGCAGCGTGAAAGCAAACGTTTTTCCAGCGTTTTGTTAAAAATAGATTTTGTAGTATGTAATTTCATGTGTTCAACAACTTTGTTGCGTTCATCTAAACAGAGAGCCGAAACCCCACGCTTTTAATGTCGGTCAAAATCTCGACCTTTCTCTGTACTTAAATATTTCCCATAGTTCATCGTGACAACTAATGCCAACAAAGCTCAGCCAATATTGTAAATTGTAAAGTCCATCGAAAACAATTGTCGTACTTAAGAGATTAAAACTGAAAATAGATTTTTTTGCCGTGGTTCTATCGCCAAGCTGAGCACATATTGTATTTACCAAGAAAACACACAAAAGGCACCCCCGGTGCTGGATCCCCGTCTATTCACACTTCAGAAGCGTTAAAATATGATTCATAGTTAAATATAATAAAATCTGCAGCGTTAATAGTACGGAACCCATAAACCAAATGTGGAGACTCATTCATTTCCAAATCTAAATACGAGTATATAGCAACGCAGTCAACCCAAGCGACAGATAATGGCAATTTGGCTTTATCAGATTACATTGCCAAAACAAGGAAGATTACTGTTCAGGCATAAAGTGTCAAGAACTGGAGTTGGAAGTTGGGAGTCAAAAGCTGGTGGACAGAGAAGGAAATGGGTTACAAATTATGTACTGCAGAGCTCAGGTTATCTTCGTTGTCGTTCGTCTTCTTCTTCATTGCCCAAAAGGATACTTCATTCCTGTTTTCCATTGCAGCAGTTGTAGCAGCAAAGCAAAGCGAAACAAACCAAACCAAAGCAGAACAAGAACCAAGCAGAGCAAAGCAATAAAATCCAAGAGATAAGAATATATTAAATTATTTTTTTATCGATTTGTCCATTAGCAGAGGCAGACAGACACTACCAATATGCACAGAGACATGTTTTCCTCCATTCATCATGCTAAGCAACAACACGTCGCCGCCGGCCTGAAAATAAGGATAGATATTTTTTTTTTTCTTTTTAAAAAAAATATGAATATTCTCATTGGAGCGTGTCACAGTGTCACATTTTTGAACTCGACACATCACCACATGTTCAGAATTGTGCTGACAGCCGTTGGAAATTGTTTTCAGTCTACATTGAGTCAGACGCGCGTGCAGACAAAGAACGGTTGAATTCTAAAATTGTATGTAAAGTGAATTATTGACTCTGAAGCCATTCGTGGCTACACGTATTCCAAACCGAAAAACTCAATCGAATGTGCGTCACGAAATGATTTCGGGCGGAAAGATAAGATTTTGAAGTTTGTTATCAAAGATACGTATCTTGGTTAACATCATCTAAGAAAGCCCTCCGCACTTGTGTCTTGTGATTCTGAGTTTGTTAAACTTATGATAATGACAAGAGGAAATAAGTGTACTCATTAATTTCCATAATATTGACTTTGTGGAGATGGATCCAAGGATTATTTTTCAAGGTACTCATTTATAAAATGTTTAAAGTGTTACTTTTTGGGTTCCCGAGCTGTTGCGTACTTAGATTTAATACCACATCGGTCTAGTCATTGATTTTGACATTAATCAGACTTGCTTACTTTCAGTACGATGTAGAGTGTGGTCCCTTTACACTTGAGCCGGCCACCTAATGGTGTGGTAATACGAGGATAGGGTACTGCGCCCCTTTCTTTCGTAAGTTGCTTAATATTTCCAGAAATTGGATTAGACCTTTCTGCGAGATCGCCGTCTGATCCTCTTCATGGAGAATATATTTGTTTGGGAATGTTGCTTGCCTACGTACTCGTACCAGTGCCGAACAGTTACACCTTTTTTGGGTTAGTGGTCCGCCTTTTCATTGCCATCATAAGCTTCATACCCTGATACGATACCCATACTAGTGACACTTTGTTCAAGGTGGCAAGGTTGTTGAGGGCTTTGATGACTACGAGTAGCTATTTTGTGCAATCCAAGAATATAGTTATCTTGACTCTTTCAGGTCGTTTTCTTACTAGAATGGCAGTTCCTTCCGTCTGAAGGATGGTAATATCTTTACTTAGTGCAAGTGAGAGGTGGGTTCGAGGTCGTTCTACTCCTGCTCCTACGCCATGAGACGTTTTCGAACCATCGGTATAAAACTTGTGCGAACCATTTTTCAAGTATTTAAGATTTGCGTTCCATTCCTCTTTTGTGGGGAAGTACTCGTAGACCCTGTCACTCTTTGAAAAGCTTTAAGGTCCAGTTGGCCTTGAGCACTAGATTTGGGAAAGGTGCCTTCTATTTTCCTTGGTATTTTCAAGTGACCAATGATGTCACCTTGTTTGAAGTAGTTTGCGCGATGTGGCTTGAGTGTTGTATATCTGCTTCCTCTTGAATTACTACATGATGCGAAGCAAGGTCGCAGTTGGGGTTGGTTCCATAGCTTCTGTTATGCGCAGACACGCGAGCCATTGAATCGTGTTCATTTTATTTACGAGTATTGTTGAGTTTTGTTTGGTCTTGCCGCACCACACTACCGCACCGTAAAGTATGTTTGGCTTCACCATTTGATGGTACAAGCAGTATGTAATTTTCGAGTTTATGCCCCATGATTTGTCAAATAGCTGTTTTGTGGTCTATAGGTGTTTTAAAGCCTTGTTTATTATACATATATGTAGTTGAGATGTGGTCGTGAAGTGAGTATTTTTTTTTTATCTAGATACATCACCTCTTCCTTCAAGTGTACCACAGTCCCATTTATAAACAGTTCGGAAAAGTTTATCCCTCTTTCCTTATGAATGGAATAACTGTTGTTTTGCTGGGAGTAATTGAGAGCCCCTCTACTATTTTTAGGGGGACCTTAAATGAAATGCCTGATGGTAATCGCATGGTGTGCTGCCTAAAATGATGCCTTCCTTTACCGCGTTTCTTCCAATGTATTCGAAGATATTCAAGGCCGGAGCGGTGGTGTTCGTTCGTTTAATACGTTATAGCCATCGGGACCGATGAATTCTATTGTAGCCCCTGCGATCAGGTCAATGTCGCTGTATACTCCACATAGTTCGTTATATCTTCTCCAAATTCCGTTCATGGAGACGAAGCCATAAGTCACAGAAGAAGATATTTGTTCGTGAGACGGATTTTTATTTAGTTGTTTGCTTAGTTGAAAGAAATAGTGATTAGTCCAAAGAAATCGTTGTTCAAGTACACCAACGAGTTTAAGTAGACCAACCTTTTAAAAGGTTAGGTTAGGTTAGGTTAGGTTAAACAGGGGTATAATGGATATGCCATCACACAGACACCGGGTACCAGGCATCAAAACGGGCCCATCGCGATCCCTGTGGAACCAGTCGAATTTGTCTTCAAATGCAAAAACATAAACAATCTCCCTGGTGAAACACCCAATTTCCCTGCAAAAGCCAAGAAGGCCTTTGAAGTTCGTGCAGTCTATTTCCTCTAAGTTTTCGAAAAAGTATTTCCCATTCACACAGTATGTGTGTTATGTCCTCAACAGCTTGCAGATCGCCGCAGATTCTGCAAATATCCGTATCTGACAATTTGGGTCTCTTTGCGTGTTTCCGCAGGAGACGGTGTCTTGTCCAGCTTGTTTAATTTTATTAACTTTTAGATCTTTTGCCGTCAAAAAGCGGCCAGAGAGTCTTATATACCCTGTGTCCTTCAAGACTTGCCCACCTTAGGTTGGCAGTCTTTGTGATTTTTTCTCAACCTCACTATTGTCGAGTAACCCTCCTTTTCTTGCAAGTTCACTCGCTTGTTCATTTTCTTTAATACCGCAGTGTCCTGGTACCCAACACAGTCTTACCCGGTTCTGACTGTATAGTGCCTTGAGCAATGTGCGGCAGACCCTGACTGTATCAGAGTTGATGTTGCTTAATTCTATTGCCTGGAGTGCTGCCTGGTATTGATATAGATAGCGATATCTCTTTCATTAGCATTAGCTCAGCCGCTCTGAGGACAGTCAGAACCTCAGATTAGAAGACACTGCTTGCGTCCGGTAGTCTTATAGACACTATTAGCTTTGGGTCTTCTGAAAAGATAGTTGAGAAGAAGTTTTTGAGCCATCTGTGGAAATTTCATTTGACCTGATTATTGCATTTTTTTTCCAGTTCTCCTCTGGATATATTATACGGGATGTCGTAGCCGACCAAGGAAGGAATTTCATCCGTTAGAATTGGATTGCATGGCAGTAGTTCCGCTAGGACCGTGCCATGTCCGAAACTACTGCTCTTGAAGGAACCCAGATTAGTGAGTCGTATCACACTGTTGCCAGCAAGTTTTTAATCTGTAAATCAAGGAGTATTAGGTGCAAAAAGGTGTCTAATGTTGCCGTAGGGGTGGTACGGAGCGCACCTATAATGGCTATGGAAGCCATTCTTTTAACCGCCGCTAATTTTCCATAAACCGTTTTCTTGTTTGTTGCTTTCCAGCATACTAGTGCGCCGTATGTAAGTATGGGTCTTACCACCACTGTATACTGCCAGTACACCATAGCAAGTTTTAAGCCCCACATTTTTCCTACTTTTCGTTTGCAGATAAAAAGAGCATAATATGCCTTTTTGATTCTTTCCGCTACATTAAGATTCCAACTCAAGTCTTTTACCAACTTAAAGCTATGCTCAGCCGTTGGCGTGTTGTCCGATGTGTCAGGGTATGGCTGCGGTCATACAGGACTTTCAATTTGATATTAAAGAAATCTCTTGATAGCTTATCACCTTGTGGAAATTCTTTGTAATATCAAATGCCTTATATGGAGCAGGCGCCGTTCTCCATTGTCATCCAACACAGGCGAACAATTTTGGCAACGGCGCCAAAGTTACAAATGGCACTGTATAGTTCGTCATAGGCGGTCTTTAAATCAATAAAGAGACAGTGGGGTTTATTGCATGTCCTCGATGTTAGACCCAAAACCACACTAATAAAGACCTCTCAGATTGTTTCAAGCATTCACATACTAGGAGAGAATCTTTTACGTGGTGTGGAGGACATTGATTCCTCTATAGTTAGATGTATTCATGGGCATACATTTACCCGACCAGATTTTACAATATCTTATACATATATGAATTGGTGTATGCTCCTTACCAACTCCTCCTTTAAATAATTCAGCAGGTAGTCAGTCTGCTTCTACAGCCTTATTTGTCTTTAGTTTAGATATCACTATCCAGACCTCTTCTTGGTTACGTGAACCAAGTTGTTATCGTACACGGTGCACGTTGAATGGTCCATCATGCCTGACAGCTGAACGTTGAAGGTGTTTCTTGATTATTTTTTTTGTGTGAAAAGCCTATGTTCCTTCTAACCAAATCAGCTCTCAGCACTGCTTTGTATGTCCCTTGTTTGGCTGCATGTGATTGCCGACAATCTTCATCAAACCAAAGGTTACGATGTGGTAACTGGGTTAAACTTAGCACATCGGATGCGGCGTCTCTAATGTCTTGCTGAAAATGTCGCCAATGCACTTCTAGTCAATCCTCTCAAAAATGTTACTGCTGCTTCAAAAACTCTTCAAAAAACGCCTAGCTATGGCCTAGATGTACTGCAGCTTGTCTTTTCACGTTGGTCTTATAAATGAACCATTGTCTCCTTTCCTCTCCACCCCTCACAGCTTCAAAGCTAGGTTCAGAATGCATGGCTTTTCTGAACGCAGTTACAAGCCTGCATTTATTTAGATTCCAGATCATGGGAAACTAAATCGCCGATTAATTTTCCTGGCGAATTTCTTAGGACACGGACCTATATTGGGATTGACTGCTTCCATTGATATTTGAGGTTCTTGTGAGCATAACTGCTAATGACATGACTTTTTAAAAAGCCGGTTTTCCGAAGGCATGGTTCCCGAGGTCGCAAAGAGCTCAGCGACTTTCCCACTGTTCGTTAGTAGGAAAGACTTGAAACGGCTTCCTGACGTGGCACAACATGCTACAACTCTCGCTTGCTGTGAAATGGATTATAACACCACGCAATACCAGCTTGTGAGTGTCCGGTCTACGATCTCATCATGAAGAGGGTGCTTGGACGGACCTTTCTACGAAAGAATGAGAATTTCAAGTAAAAGTAATATGTAGGAAGTACAATAGACTAGTCCTTTGTTTCAATTCACCGATTCCTTTGTAGAAGGAACAAGCTTACAAGGGCCTACGCTCTTAAACGTCAAGGAATTGACAATAGTCATACTTGAAGATATGAAGAAAGCTTGCCCGTAGAATAGATTTCATTCATTCATTCATGTTGATAGGTGTTTGGATCGGTTAAATTAATTATGTCACAGAATAACAAAAATGTATTCAAGGACTTAACAGAAGGCAATGGAAGGAACAGGCATGAAATGCAAAGGTTGGAATAGATTTTACGTAGGCGCATTTTACTGGTGTAACTCACAAGAGAGAGGATAGTAGAGTAAACTACATTAAGATCAGCTCTAGAGCACACAATATGCAATGAGTATCAAATGGCTAAATAAAATAGCCAACTAATAACGCGTGTTATTTTCTAGCACAATCAACAAACCTTAGTCAACTTGCATAATCAGTAAGAAAGCTCGCTTTCCAAAACAAACAAATAAACCACCACCAGGTCAACTTATGAAAATAACCCTCCTCAGTCGGTCTATCGTCATCAATATTTCTCTCTTCGCCTAACAAACTTTGCCCGCTCTAAACATTTATACACTTCTCAAATTACAAACTCAAGCATAGTGTTACCAACATATGTCGTCTACTTTCGGTTGGTTTGTTAAATTTTTTCGCTCATAAGTCTCCATGGTCATTCTACTATTCCACCACAATAAAACCTCCAAAACTGGTTACCAAAAGAGAATCAACAACAAAGTTTGCTTCCACAACGAAAGGCAGCATGCAAACGATAATAGCAACTACAAAAACGAGTGACGAATTCAAAGAGAAAAATGAACAGACAAAACAGCAAAAGCAACGAAACAGAGAGGAGAAGAAAGAAAACCAGAATGAGAATTACCTTAGCTACGTTAGCAACGTGTAATGAAGTTAGCTTAGCTGACTGACTGACACGATTTACTGGCTTTAGTTGGTCTTAACGGCGCACTGGTGTAACATTAAACTTACTACTCACTCTTAGTTAGTCAAGTGGAAAATTAAAAAAAAAAAATAAAAAATAAAAAAAAATCTCTTGTACTGCTACTAATAGTGTATCTATCTCACTATCTACCTCCCAGCAACAATGCTTAAATGGTAGCATTTACCCAAGTATCCTTGAAAGTGTTTCTTCGCCCATGAAGTGCGTTTAAAATGTGATATCGTCCGGATAGTGACCCCAAAGAAAAGCGCTCCATACAGTCCACAATGTCTGTGATTTACCCAAACACCGAAGAGAAAGAGAAACTCAACGACAATGAACCCATAAGCCTGGAGTTCATCGAAGACCCGTACATACCAAAGTTGGACAATTGCCTAACACCATCACTTGATGAAATAACCGAGTTCGATCAGAGATACATCGACAGCAATGGTAATACTGCGAATTGTGCTGCAAACCATCAGCATGCCAACATCTGTGATTGGTCCGATGAGACTGAATTGTACTTGAGAAATCTTACCTTAGACCAGATATTCTATGATGCACATAGTGATTTTGATAGCCTGGAATATCAGACGGCTGAGGCTGAATTTGGTACCACAAATACAAAGTACACTAACAACAACAATCAACCACAGATGTCAATAGCAAAGCGTTTTCGTTTGAAATTCTTTACGAGACGTACGATGCGTGATGTTAAAGTAACTTTTATAGATTTTTCCAAGCCATATCTGGCCAAGATCTCAAGCAGTGAAAACTACAAAAAGTTTCTGAATATCGGAAGTCCACCAACGACATCAGGTAAATGCCAACATTTCTACTATTTCCATTGAGCCTAACTAACTGCCTGGCTGAATCACATTGTTTGTTAGAATGGAGTGGAAGACTGAGGAAGTTATTTTGTGATTTTCACTTTATTTTGTTTGAAATTCGTTTTCCTTTCTATTTTTCGCTGGCTATATTTTTATGTTTTCGTAAATAAAATGGGTGGGTAGGTAGGCAGAGATAATGGCTGTAGTTGGTCTGGTAGTGTATCTACAATAAAGAAACGAAAAAGTTTATGGACTATGACTGGTCTCGGAACACTTGATTATTTTCCCTGAAGACAATTCAACGGTTATTTAGAATGCCAAACTATTGCTAAATGTCGTGTTGATTTTAGTAAAATTGGTGGAAAATCTACGAAGGAACTACTAGTATCTGCCGTTTTTAATCAAACACATGAACGTTCTTATATTATCACGCCCATGGTTCTACTATCGACCATTTTCTCGCAACTATGAATCACACAGTCTGACTGTAGGGGTTTGTCCTTTTTAATATTTTGTTTCGTATTCAATAACACAGCCATCCGTGTGTATATTGAGAGTGTATGTTTATTCCGTCAAGTCAGACTTGTCAGCTCTTTCCGCTTTTTGATGAATGTAACATACAACAGCGTGGTTGGCAGACAGGATATGGTAGGGCGATGTATATAACTAACTCATCGATTGCAAGAACTATTTGCATACGCCGAAGATGAATTTTTATTCATTGTCGTGGAGTCATCGACAGTGAAATGTTCTTAAGGATTGGTTCAAAGGAGGACGTGGCGTTGGAATTATTGTTTGCGGAAATGCTGGAAAAGAGTACGACTAAGTTGTGAAAAAAGTTGTCATATCCGTTGAGATTGTTTTCGCCTGACCATTTTATTTACAAATTACAGATTGAAGCTTGCATTCTATTCCATAGAACCAGTAATGCTTGGAATCAAGAACAGCAAAATGTCGATGTACAATAAATGTTGACACAATTAGTTCTTTCAATGTTGAAAACGGTGCAAGGCATCTGAGTTCGAATTTAAATGGCATACCGAAGTTCTAGGTGACAACACAAACCTCTACCTATGAAATAGTGTATCAGTCTTACTGTTCGAAAAAGGCACAAAAACTAACACTGAACTCGTTTCCGGTGCAGGCCATTCGAGGTCAATATCGTCCGTACAATTTATGCCATATCGCTCGAAAACTCTTCTCTCGAGGCAGCCAAGACCAAAGGCAACAATACCATAAGACTTTTCTACGACCTCCTCGACATAGCATACGAAGAATATCCCTCAACCACTTGGTGAGCTCTGGCGCTGGTTAAATCAAGAGCTGAAGACCAGAGACATCGATGCCAAAAATCGATTAGAAAACCCACAAATGATGTGTACAAGGTGATGCACTCTCATCTGCCTTCTTAAACATGAGAAAGTTATGCCAAACTCATAAGCCGATATTAGAGGCTCAATTTTCCATTGCCACACACTCATAGGCAGAACCAGTATGCTGCAAACTCTATAAGCTGTACAGTCACATTAACCTATCAATCGCCTTTAGATGGGTAGAAGATCTAGAGCAAATATAATTCAACGCTCCGGTCCGCACCATGGTAGACAAAGACTTCGCCTTGGTGGAGTGTGTTACTGGTGACGGTTACTCAAAGCCACGATAACTTGAAAGGCTTATTTTTTCGGTCCAGGTCTACCTCGGAGTGTAGCGCAGTATATGTCCTCCAATTGGGCTTCATCTTATCCTAACTTTACGTTGAAGTTATCAATTTCAGGCTTGAGAAGCTCGTTCAAGCAATCACTGGTAAAGTAGAGTTTTTGTAACTGGCAGGTTTTCCAAAAGGAATAACTTTCAAACCGTGCTTTCGCTTTTGAAATTATTGTTAGACAAACCATTATAAAAAAAACTCATATCCGTTTCATTCAAACTTATTTTGAATATTACGCGATTCGTTTTGTCGTCATAATCGACCAACAGATCTCGCTATTGTCATGTCTGGTCGTCATGTTGTGGAAAAATTTCTTACCACATGGACTCAACATGACGCAAAGCCAAAAGCTATGACGTGATGCTTACATAGCATTTGAGTGGGGGAAGAACCAGAGTTGGAAATTCAGCGTCGATAGCATAAAATTGGCTTCGACCACTATGTGCGCAATTTTGCGAAAAGATCTCGGCCTACACACGTACTAGATGCAGCTGGTGCAGGATCTAAAGCCACAAGACCTGGCTTGCGATAGGAGTTCCTAGATAGGGCTTTTGAGCAGTTTGAAGTCGACCCTTGTTTTTATCGAAAGTCGGATCACTTTCGAATGAAACTCATTACACCCACAAAAGTGCACAGTTGGGTGAAAGCAATGGTGGCCTCTTACCGGACAGAGATAAGTGAGTATTTCTATGAAAATATGAACTAGATTGATCTGGACCATATGTAGTTCCAACAGGATGGCGCTATGTGTCATACTGCGCTTGAAACTATGGGCTTATTCAGGACTCGATTCAACGACGACTTTATGTCGCGAACTAGAGAATTAGCCACCCAATTCGTGCTGTTGAACGCCATTCGGTTTCACCTTGTAAAGTTCTTGGGGTATGCTTATAAGGCGTGACCGATTCAGGCCTTGGAAGCCGACATTTAAAAGGATATTGGTCAGCTAGAGCCCTAAATCTTCGAAAGTGTGGGCGATAGTTATAGCCGGCAGTATACGCTTCGTCAACAATAGCCGACGAAGCCATATGCTTGAGGTTGTGTTCAAAACATGTCATTAACCATTCTTTAAGCTCTGAAATAAAATCATCCTTTAGTAAGTTGTTCGTAGTTGTGCAATAACGTATATCAAGAGCAATTTGACCAATTTAGCCTTGGCGTTCCGTAACATGCCTTAGGACTCAACTTTAATCTTCCTCTGACGACAAATCTCCCTGTACGGGAAATATAGCAATTTATATAGTAATCCGTCCTTTGTCTGGCACAGTCCTTGTAGTAGTGTACACCTTGCCATGGTTTTTTATTATAAATTACTCAAAACAAAATGGGGCTCACCAACGATTTATTTTGATTTTTGTCTTAAAATTACTCTATTGGTAAACATTATCGAAGCGAAGTATTTAACTGTATAGCTTGCATGTCTATGAGTATTTATCATTATTTTGAGCAACAACTAAGTAGGCGGAGAAAACGCATTGCTCTAAAAAAACAACTAATGCAACATTTCCTATACCTGTTTTCTCAGTTTAATTCCAAGCGTTGTCGCTAAGGGCTCCTTTCTATAATTGTTTTCTTCGACGTTATTAATTGTGATTACCATGCCCGGTTCTCGGCATCATATGGATATCGGAAACGCAGTAAGAGCGGTAAATTTGCTTTAGGTGGGAGAGTCTCAAAGGTCTGTCGCAATTCGTATCGGTGTGTTGCGGCGAGCTATCCAAAACGTCTGGGAACGCTTCCAAGAAACCGGGAGTGTAGCAAGGAGACCTGGATCAGGAAGAATCAGAGTCACAACTGCGCAAGAAGACCGGTACGTAAGAATAATTGCACGTCGCGGGCGTTACAAAATCAACTGCGGCAATCTACTGGCACTCAAGTAAGTGATCAAACCGTACGTAATCGACTCCATGAAGATGGTAAACGGTTCATAGTGCCCGCCATTTGACCGAAACTGACAAGGGCACATCGGGCAGCGCGCTTTAGTTACGCCCGTGAGCATTCGGATTGGACTATGGACAACTGGAGGCCTGTACACTTAACAGACGAATGTAAGATCAAGCTTGTTAGTGACGATAAACGAGTACCCGTGTGGAGAAGATAAGGTGAACGTTTTACCGACCCTTGAATTCACCGAACTGAATTCAATTTAGGGGCCTCATTTTTTCAAACGAGAGCCTAAAAACTTAGTGGGCACTATTTTGTATTGAGTAGTTTATATTATATGTATTAATAATTATTGCTTTTTGTCCCCCGGATTAAAATAAAGTAAATTCAATCAATAAATACTAATTAGTAGCCGGTCTGCCGGCAGGAAAAAAACAACCTTTTAAAAAGAAAAAAAAAGAGACCGAAACACACAGGTGGTGGTTTGATCGATAATGGCGGATGAATTGTAAATTGCGATGCAAACGAAGAAAACCCAAGGAAAATTTGCAACAATTAGCCAGTTAAGTGCTGCCACTTTCTGCTGCTCAGTTTGGGGGTGGGTTTATGGTTAAAAAAAAATAATTAATAGAATCAACTACAAAAAAAATACCTGATCGTAAAGCCGCGCAAATGTGTTGATAGGTGACACGCAATCTTTTCCAAAAGCAATTGGGAAACCTTAAAAAAAAGAAACCAAGAGTGCACGTTATAAACACGAGTGATTTATTATTCGGAACCTTTTAGGAGTGAACAAAAAAAGGTGTATCAAACAAAGTTAACCGGGTTAACTGAATGGCAAAAAAAACTTTCAGAAATGGAAACCGCTTAAGGGTGGGCCGCTATTTGTCATCTTTCCGAACAGTCGAAAAGATTCGGATTTTTTTATAGCGTGTTCTTCTTTATTTTATTTTTGCGGGATTTTTTTTTTCACACTAAATAGCGTCCCATTCTTTACATTGGTAAGGTATTTTCTTTCTATTGGGTTCTACCACGTGCAATCTCCGATTTTATAGTAAAAATTTAAAAGCCAATATTATTTTTCCGTAAATTTTGTTTCAATCAAAATAAAACCCGTTGGCATCTATGACATTCTTCCAACCTGATGCAAGAAATGGACTTTTTGAGGCAATGCAATCTTCAAAGGCTTTTATGACCACTGCTCGGTTCTGGAAGACCTTCTGCCGGCAAAATGAATCCAGATTGCGGAAAAGATGGTAATCCGTTGGGGAAATATCAGGAGAGTACGGTGGATGCGGAAGAATTTCAAATCCCAACTGCAACAGCTTTTGCACCGTTACTTGTGACGTATATGGTCTAGCATTGTTATGCAAAAGGATCGGACCGTGCCTATTGACCAACTCAGGTTGCTTTTCAGACAATTTGGCATGCAATATTTCGGTTTCCTAACAATATTTGATAGCGTTTATCCTTGGTCCTTTCGATATCCATCAATTTGTCACCATGTGTTTTCATCTGCATCCAACCACTGCCCAGATCTTTTACGATTATCATACATCAAACGGTTCAGTTTGGTTTCTTAATGTAAGCAATGCATGCGCAGATTTCCAGGCGCCGTAGTTTTTTTGATTCGTTCAGCTCATGGGGTACCCACTTATCGAGTTTCTTTACATTTCCTATGAGAGAAAGGTGTCGACCTATTATCATTGGGGATACCCCCATGCTTTGTGCAATCTCCCGCACCGATTTCGTTGGGTTCGCATCCCGCGTTGCTCTGAAAACATCGTCGTCAAGTAACGTTTCCGGCTTCCCACGTGGTTCATTTTCGAGGCTGAAATCTCCCGAACGGAACTTTCCAAACCAACGTCGTATAGTGCGTTCGTTTACCGCTACATCCTCATATGCGTCATTAATGTTTTTCATTGCCAATGGCGCATTGTGTCCCATTTTAAATTCGTAAAGGAAGAGGGCTCAAAATTTGAACTGCCGACAACGTGGTAAATAATTCCTAAAAAAAAAAATAACGGTGCTTGTAACGAATCATAAAATTCTCACACGTCAAGCCCATTTACCACTTTATTTTATAAAAAAAGAAAATCTAATGTTCACTCGAGAACTTCTTATTTCCGACTGGATGAAAATCGGACATTTCATGTAGTACAACCCAATACAATTTGTCTTTTTTTTTTACTTTGTGTTTTTGTGGGTGTATTGGTTCTGTTGCAGAGTGTTGCAGCAAGTCCGCCTGGCTCTATGCAACTGGTATTGGTTGTATTGTATGTATTCCATCTACGTAAGGGGTTCCAGATCGTCCATATGTTCAGAGTGTTCCAGGCAGCTCGCCTGGCTCTGTCTTTTCCGTGAGACTAACGGGTTATCACCTCCGAGGAGCTTAAACGCAGAAGTCCGGGATTGAAAGAATTCCATAGGGCCACTTCCGTCAATACGTTCCTCCAAAGTGACACCGGACATAAGACAAGGCGGTTCAAAAAAGTGAAGTGGTTGAGAGCTGGAGCGATGGACCGGAATGCCTTAACTTTACTTAAGGCTGAAGACTACCCTTCAGGGGAGACAAAACAACACACAGATAAAGAGTCGACTACTTCGTGCTAGACCTGCTCTGCTGGTGTTTACTCTCAGGAATTTCGACCGTCCGTCCTTCCAAGATACTGAAAGAGTGCACCGATGTCTGCTGCCCATCAATATCTCAGAATGTTGGAAGAACAACTACAATTGTTAGAGAAAAGAAAGAAAAGAAATGATGGGGGGGGGGGGAAATGAAAAGTCCAGCTTGTTGTGGTAAATTGTACCGCCACAGGGCCGCCAGTAATTTTTTATCTGAATGAGGTCTATATATGATTTGGGTATTTTATATGCAAAACCGGAGATCGTTGGTTCTGTTTCGCTTGTTGGCAACATCAGAAATTAGATCATCCATATCTAAAGTTCCATTCACAGCTCAGCGAATACGAATGAGCGAATATTCACCAATTTTGACATTTCATTCACAGTTACTCTTTCATTTAGTCTCAGCGACCTGCGAACAAAACAAAACCGCAGAATTCTGATGTTAAATTCGCGCGAATGTTTGGTCGTGCAAATGTATAATGGGTAGGGTTCCACATGTGTGGAATGTGAGTAAATTTCACAGTTCGCAAAGAGCATTCGTTAATTCGCGGAGAAATTAACAAATCATTTACTTCGCAAAAACTAATTGAATTTGAGTTTTTTTTTTATTAATCCACAGATAAATTAAACTCTGTGCTTTCGGAATAGTAAAATTGTCACTTGCGAGTCTTTAAATGTTCTAAAAATGATCTGTTTCGCAGTCAGCTCATTCACAATTTGTTGAGCTGTGAATGGGCATTAAGGCTGTTCGTAATTTCACGTATAACGTTTTACTTGGTTGGGTTATTAACCGGTCACTTCAACCCCCCAACTTGCTGCAGTACTCGAAGTAGCCCAATACAAGGATGTGATTTGGGAACTCCTCCGTCACCATCTTCACAATATGCTGAATAATGTTCAAATAACCTGAGGTCTGAGCTTATATCGGGATAGAATCCGAGCTTCAATGCTTATCTAACATCGTTGTACATGCGTTGGTTCGAGTGTTTAGTTACATTTGCATTATCATACTTAACAAAGGAAATTTTACCAGTGATGTCATTTTCTGAACTATACCTTCCTCTTTCTTAACCAGATTTAAAGCGGGTTCCATCAAAGTTTCCAATTTCGAAGGTTATGCGAGGGTCAATCAATGTGTTCTCCATATCGTCGTGAAAACGAAATCACAAAAATGTTAAACAACTTAATCCACCTTCACCCCTATACATTTATTACATCGAGGAATAACTTTTCAATGCTTGTGGAAAAATACCCTTCCTGCTTTCCCTAAAACTGTGAATATCTCACGAGCTTTAGCTCTTAATGGACAGAAGACGCCTTGCCACCAAGGCTGCTCTTTATGTAAATAATAGGAATAAGTAAAAGTCACTCGATGCTAGGTCCAGGCTATAGGAAGGCCGGTTAATTTCTTCGAAGTTATACCGCTTTGATCAAAAAATTTATTCAGAAAATTAAATGTACAAGTTTATTCATCTAAATCTATGTATATTGTCCCTTCAAAGTAATACCCATCGACTGCAACACACTTATGCCAGCGCTTGATCCAATCCACGAAACATTTTTTATATTCGGTTTTCGGTTTTTCAACTCGATTGAACAGAAAGAAGTCACAGAAAGCCAAATTAGGTTAGTTCGGAGGCTGTTGGATGGTATTTGTTGCATTTTTCGTCAAAAAATTACGAATATTGACGGTACTGTGCGACGGTGTGTTATCATGTTGCAAAATCCACGAGTTTTCTGTCCACATTTCTGGTCTCTTTCGGCGCCCAAATAATACTCTTTGTTTACTGTCTGGCCTTCTGGCAAAAATTCATGATGCACTACACCGTTGTAATCCATGAAAACCGTGAGCATTGCCTTCTTTTTTGACTGAAAACGGTGTGGTTTTTTGGTCTCGGCTCATTTGGTGAACGCCATTTACTTGTCTGATGTCTGGATTGCGTGTCGTACTCGTAAACCCACGTCTCGTCTCCAGTAATGATCATTTTGATGAATGTGGGATCGGATTCAGCCTCGCAAATCATCTCTTTTGCGACATCAACACGGTATCTTTTTTGCATGAAATTGAGGTCTG
The DNA here is from genome assembly GCA_963966105.1 of Volucella zonaria. Lineage (NCBI taxonomy): Eukaryota > Metazoa > Arthropoda > Insecta > Diptera > Syrphidae > Volucella > Volucella zonaria. Next base: position 133,710,509 of record OZ014531.1, read on the forward strand.
TTGGCAACAAATTTGCTGCTACATGACGGAAACCCAAATCATTAAATAAAATGTCTTGGACGGATCCATAGGCAAAGTTCAAGTCCTCCGCTATCTCTCTGATGGTTAATTTGCGGTTATTTTTACTTCATCAATGTTTTCGATGTCGATGGTCTGCCACTGCGTTCATCATCTTCGATTGACTCACGACCACTTTTGAACCGCTCGTGCCACTGGTAAACGACCGTTTTCTTTAGAAAATCGTTGTCGAAACACTTTTCCAACATTTTCAACGTTCGCGCACCATTAAATCCGTTTTTTACGCAAAATTTAATACAAGTTCGTTGTTGCAAATTTAAATCGATTTCTAAAATTGTAAAAAATCGCCAACACACACAGAGATACTAGATGTACTCTTGGCTACGTAACTTTTGCAAATATCAAGCTATGACGCTAAGATTTAGAGGGAATGTCAATAACAGATTTACCAACTTAACTAAAAAAAAAAACAGCAATGGGAGCGCAGCATGGCATGACCCCACAGTAGCGTTATGTGAATCGGTACGTTGTCCTGAAGAAGCAACCTACCTGAGGTCAGTTTCCCACCCCTTCCTTTTTATTTGATTTCCTCACATTGTGCATTTACTCAATCAAAAAAAAAAAAACCTTTTAAGTCTCAAAAGCGATCAGTGGTCTTGATTTTGGTGTTTATGACTCTTGCTTGCTTTCATCATCACAGTGATGGCAATACGGTCTAAAATTCTCAACGAACTTTTGCCTACAACTATTTTTATGCACATATTTGCGAAACCCATCTTGTAAATTCTCCTGAAAGTTAATGCATATACTCGTATTACATACTACTGAGGAAGAGGTCAGTCATCGTCATCTCTGCTAATATTTTTATGTTTATTCGGTCATGTTTCACCGAATGTTACCGAAGAAAATCTTCGGTAGAGACAGCATCCGTCTCGTCGTTTTGAAGATTTTCCTTGACCCTTTTAAATTCATTCGGCCTCTTTTGAACAGCAACCATCTCTTCATAACTAGATTTTTTACTTTTCTTTGTTCCTGAAAGAAATGTAATAGCAATCGTACTGAGATGGAAAAGTATACAATTGTAAGTAATTTTGTATTTTTACACTCAGATAATAAGAATCATTCACTAAGATGGCGCAGGTCAATACAGCTCGTATAGTTCGCGGTAATATATTCTCCTCTAAAACCCGTCTCTGTTACAATACTTGCAAACGCACCACTGAAAGTTCGATGCTTTCTGCTAATGCCATCAATGTCATAGGGTAGTAGGTGCACAGACTTGAAAAAATTAGCCTCTAGTGTTGATTTAGTCTAGTTGCCTAATCCTTTCTTTTTTTTTGACATCAAAGGACTCGATGATATTGCTTCCGAACTTTACGGGGCAGCGAACGTTCTCCATCACCATTTTGCACAAACTATACATTGCAATGTGGATCTCATCTCTATAGTCGCTGCTGTAGGGTGAAAATTGATATGGACCAATCAGATAGTTGGCAGTCTCAGTCTCCCACCCAATACGGCAGGCAAGTTGTTGGGTCTCAAAGTTATTAAGATGTTAAGGAGACGAATGCTTCTGTTGTTATCACAGTTTAAAGGTAATTTTTTCTTGTGAATCGAGCAAATGTTGCTGAGGTTCCGATCCACAGATAGCCTTTCTTCCATCCAAATCCTGGAAATGAATTGGTATGTGCTCTCTACCAAGTCGAGTAGGGGGAAAATTTACATCGTAAATTTTACGTACAAGTTAAATAGTTCGTGCTGCATGACAACGGAGTTTGGATCGTCCCCGCTGATAAACAGTCTGCAGAAGTGGTATTTCCATATTCTTGGCAACGATTATGACTCTTATCAAATTTCTTTTTTCATCTTTACAGGTTTCCGTTCAGATCTTGTTGTCTTGAGAAGTTCTTTACATCTTTAGGTAATATGGTATTTTTTTGTTTTCTTTGGAGCACCATTTATTCCTCCTCCTTTGCTTGTATATAGAACGCATCCCTACTCTCGTTCTTCTATGAAGCATAACTTTATAGACCAATTGTTTGGCTTCATGTGCTTGCCTTCATTCTTTTTCATCAAACCAGAAATTTCTGTCGAGAGGTTGAGGGATACACGATTGATGAAGGTTGTGGTGGATTGTTGTGATTGCCGCCGTTAAACGTTATAGTGATATTTCTTTGACATCGCGAGCACATTGAACCCCTTGTATAACCAATCGCATGTTCTAAGTCCGCCGCTTTAGGCAACGGAAACGGGGGAAAACACTTTCAATTTCTCGTCAGGTCCCATTGAGAATCTTAAGAGATGCTGAGATCCAACTATTCCATCCAAATTTGTGCATGTCGTAGTAACGTTTCCGTACCGTAGAATGGGATGTTTGGTTTTCTTGGGCGTTGGTTTTGAATGTTTGAAGGCTATTACGAAGGAAAGAACTAGCTTCATTTAACTCCATTAACCTACAGCGGTGTAGTTAATCCATCTAGGATTGCAAACATGTGTACACAACATGAGTATGAGGAGCATGTTTTGGAATTTCTTCTTTTTTTTTTTTGCTGAAAAAAATTGTTTTTGGCACGACATACAAATGGACTGAACCTACGTGGTACACATGTATGGGGTATAATGATTTTCCTGCGACTGACATTTACCCTTAACATTCTATTACATACTTTCCGCCTCACAAATTTTATTGAAAGAAGAAAAAAAAGGTGCACCCTAGTGCTCCATTACCCCCTCTAGCTTTCCCGGCTTCCTTTAACTTTTTAACCACCTTACTCTCGACAACTTCAGCAGAAAGTTATTCATTTTACGAAACACCTGACCCACTTTGTTGACTTTGAAAAATTGGAGCGTAGAATTATTATAAAGGGAATAAATTCTTGGTTATTAAAACAAAACTGGGGTGGAAGTAAAAAAAAAAAAAAAACACTGTACACTGTACACACGCCACGTTTCGCTATATATGCGCGTAGATGCTGAAAACTTTAGTTTCATCAAAACCAATTGAACATGAAATGAAAATGCTTTCACTGTTTGATTACTGTGCTTGGTTGGTGCGTCTCTCTTTTCATTCATTTACTTCAATTTTCATGAATAGGAAAAAAATATCAATGCCAAAGACAAAAGTTATTTAGCCTTGAAATCAATAAAATAACCTCGGTATCCGCGATACATACATACATACATATATCACTTCACTCTAGTGATACTTTCGAAAGCACGAACTAGACGACTTCACTCTAGTGATACTTTCGAAAGCACGAACTAGACGACTGCCTGTACTTGCATCGAAAATGAATTTGCTTTTGCTATTACAAGCTCATACGGAATTCCAATGCTCAGAAGTCGTTGTATTTGTATATAATTAGCAAAGAATTGGTAACTATATATATACATGTGTAAACGTAATTTGTGCGGATATAGGAGTACCTACATACAGATACTTAGTATGTGAGACTCTCTGATACGCAGTGCAGCCCTATAATTAATTCCCTTCTGCCACGCAGATTTGATGCAGCGAAAGTAATGTGCTCATACGTGCTCGTATGGGTAATCATACTCATCGGCGCCGTACTTGATATCCATTTAAGCACTTACTTTTCGTTCAGTACACTGATCCGTTCAGAATCGAACTGTATTTGATGCATTATTAATTAAGAGATTATATATTCCTTCCTTCAATCGATAATGAATTATAAAGAGTTCAGGTTAACGAATGCGCGACTTTCTAGTACTTTGGATGTTCGTGTAACAGTAAGCCGGGTACTCGTACTCGTACTCGTATTTGTATATTTGCTATATTTGTCAGAAGCGTTGTTCTTTAATTTATTTATCCCAATCGATTCACTTTGGGATGTTGAAGATGATTCATCATAGGAATTCTGGAACCTATTTGAACAGGAGAAAGTCTCGATTGCAGCAGTAAAACATTCATGATTTCATTGTCCGTTTGTCTTTTTATTTCTATTTAATTGTCGTTTCTTTTGTTTAATTTTTTTTTTTCTTTTTTTTTTTCAAATTTTTGCATGAGATTTTCTTGACTATGCCATTCTCTCTTCTTATTCTCACATAATAATTAACGAAACTGTTTATTCTTCTCTTCTTTATTTTCATGCCGCCTCTGCCGACACATGAAGTATGTAAGTAACGAAGGAGTTATTGGTTGATGCTTTTTCATTTCTTCTTTTGTTGATAAATTTGAAACGATTCAAACAATTCTTTGAAATATTAAAAAAAAAAAGGGATTTATTTATGTAGCACACTGCAAAAGGTTGTTATTCTATGTTGAACCTGACTGTGATGCCATCCACCCCATGTACGAGTAATGAAGTGTATCCACAACACTGAACTTTCTTCATATCTGTATGAAATGGAATAACTTTGAAATTCTAAACTTTGTTGTTTATTTTTGCCATAAAACATGCCAAGGATAACAATAAACAAACATAAAAACAAGAATGTAAGAGAACTGGAATTGGGAGTTGGAAGAATTTATTGCCTCAACCAGTCAAATATAACTTATGTCAATTCGAAGCCATCTCTTCAAGAATCTCAAGGTCAAGTTCCCCAAGTCATTCCTCTTTTCGCCGTTTATGTGGATGCTCTTATTTAACTGAAAATGTTAAACACGTGCCAAGCTAAAGGTGGCAGTTTAACATATTTGTTCTTTTTTTTTATTTCTTCTCTTATCTAGGTTTTCCTATTACAAGAGCAATAATTCCTTTGGCGATTCTTACTAACTTACTGAGATGGTTCAGGATGAACTTGAACATCAACCGATAAACTGTCTGCAGTTACACACTCCAAAATGGTTGCGGTTCCCTCTCTCTTGGGCACGCCACCTAAGTCGAGATTTCCTTTTTGGGCATCGTCCCTCGCAATAGGAATCCACTTTAATATTCTTTCACTCTATATACCCTACCAATCTCAGGCGATTGATGCATGATTTGCTAATAAGTCGACGTTAACGCAAGCAGCACTAAAAACTGCTTGAAAATGTTGCATTCAAAATGGACAAGAATATCTTCATCTGCCATAATCTCTATTTTACGAATATAGTCTTTGTCCAACGCTCCAGTAAAGCAAATATGCCTCTCTTAAAGCAGTTCTTATCCCTTTGCTTCAAAAAGTCTTCAAAGCCAATTTTTAAGCTGATTACCTTAACTCTGGATCAGGTTGTATTCGGTAGGATGGAAGAGGCAAAACTTCATATCCCAACCTTCTGCTACCTTCCGGAGCATACTCGTATGTGGTCTTGCTGTTTATGTCACAACTTGGTATGCATTTTGGCAGTATGACTCTGATGTCATTGTCCCTTTGCCTTTGAGAAACGAAAAATGCAGAATTCAATCGCTCGTCCTACCTATTTTGGGTATAGTTCTACCTTGTCGAGTCCCATACGTGCTTAACTCACACTCCTGACCTCTTAGGATCCACTTTTCGTCGCCGATGACGACTCAACGCCCAAAAGGATTCAAACGGTGTCAAAGGCTGCTACCAAACATTGTAGCACATTCGCTATAGCTAAGAGCTGGAGCACTCACCTTCGCAGTGTTTTTGACTTTTCAATGTCTGGAAGGTGACGACTCATGGTTTGAGTTGAGAGTTTGAACCTTGAAGCAATACAAAGAACAGTCGAAGCTGGATCTCGACCAGCTTCTCGATCAGCTTCTCGACCAGCTGCTGCAAGTTTTCTCTTATTTGCGAGCGTAAAATCTACTTCGCCGAAATTGGTAAACCAGATTCGAACAAGTCTTTCATCATACGGAGCCAAAACAAAGGTCTAATTAATTTTTCGAGCCTCTGCAGCTGTGTTAATTATGCTCGCAGACGATCAGGCATATTTTCCTGGCTACACTTTTCATCAAACCAAGGCTTTTGTGGACATGGTCAGGTGAAACCCGGCACATCCGTTGCGAAATTTCTGACATAAATGCCACATATCGACACATGATTCAGGTTGTAACGTTTTTGATGAGAAGACTGTGGCAACTTGTTGCGATTGCAGCATTAAATCACAGTATTTCCCCGATGTTACGATGTCTGATATACCCGTAGATACATATATACATATGTATGTTAGATATATTGTTTTGTATTTAGTTTAATCTAAAGCGAAAGGATTCGGATATCGTCCAAATGCCGTCCATTCAATCGCACAGACTGTTGGAAGCGGACCACCGTGTCTCGTGCTGTAGCATGCTTGGCTGGATGTCGTAAATTGCATTGCAAATATTTCCTTTCAGCTCCGCGATAGATCGCGAGTTCTTAGCGAAGACTTTACTTTCGAAAGTCGAAAGACCTCGAAAAATTCGAGGTTTAGTCTAGACCTCTGGGGCCATGTTAAGACGTGACTCAAATTGTACTGAATTGGCTTTCAAATCGGAAGATTCGGTATTCGATCCCAATCTCGCCCCATTTCAGTCAATTAAATTCATAGAAGATCAGTAGGATATCATCCATGGAGCGAAATAACCACTGAGTCCAAATATCCTTCTTGCTCTTTCTATCTTATTTTCCAAAAAAGCTTAACACAGTCTTGGGCATTATAAATGTATTCATATCCACTTGAGTGTTGTTTTTTTTTGAATTCGATTTTTCCAAAGCGGCTGATCATGTCCCTTCGGTTTTTGGGATTCCAAAGTTATTTTCCCCACTGAGATTCTTAGATTTTCACTCAAGCTTCGTTGCACCTCACAAATGTTTTTCGGTGGTCCTTGACCCTGACTGAAGGGCATTCAAAGCTGAAGAATATTCGCACACACACGAACGAATTAAATTTACACTTGGACCATCGCTCAATCGCCGAATATTGTGACGTGAACAAACTTGTCGGCACGCACTCACATAAAAATCGCCACTTTAGAAAAACGCCCCTGATAGTGAACGCACGATGCTCTCTCGACCACTGCGTCAATGTGACTGACGAATCTGATAAAAAGTAGTTGCCACTATAATTTGAGGTAGATTATTATTTGGTTCGCAACAGTAGGGCTTTTAGAACACCTGAAGGGGCCTTTAATAAATAAAATAAATTGGTGTCGTCGTATCGAAAATACTAGTTTTTCCACTCGTTGTTCTGCTCGCTGTAGATACTTGTTCATAGACGGAACTTTTGGCATTTAAAGCCAAATGATGATGAAGTATTGAACGGATTCATATAATGTTGAATGCTGTTTAAAATATGGCATTTAATCAGCATTACCGCGTAAAAAGTGGTTGGCTTCAGTTGTTGACAAGTATGGAAAGGGCGAGATCGGAAATCGTGTTATTGTGGTTGGCCTTCACAAATGTAAAGTGGAAAAAGGCGATATCTGTCGGATTTTGAGGCTTCTTAGAACCACTTTGTGTATCGTAGTGATACAATAGTCTCGTATCAAAGTCCCTTCCAGCCAGGCCGTAGTATTTGTTCGTACTATATGTCCAAACCATCAGGCGACTAATGCGCTCTTTCTGGCCAGGTCAATGTTGTTGTAAAGCATGTAGAGCTGCCGCTTCTTTTTCAATACTTGTAGAGACACCAGTGATTGCGTTTTGCCAATGATATCAGCGTCATCAACGAATACAAGTATCAGTTGACCAGACTTCTGGAATACTATACATTTGCCGTTGGGTTGCGATTTTCGCACAATTTCCTCAAGTATGATTTTAAAGAAATCACATGACATCGCATCTGAACTCCTTTATTGTCGAGAAAGGTATCGGTGAGTTTTCTTCGGACCTTGACGCAATCTGACGAGTTCCGCCAGGGTTGCCAAAACTAAGCTTTGTATAGCTATTGATAATGTCGTATGCAGCCTAGTAGATTTTACACTCATCTTGAAAATTCATTATTAAACCTCTGCTCATACAAGTAACAAATAAAATCGTCCACGTTTGCACTGGCATAAAATATTTAAATTTTAACAGATGCCCTGATTTAGATTTTCATGCTGACAGAGCTATTTTTCCCATTTATTCTTGGATCCCTTTTTCCCCAAAGCTATAGACCCACTATCAACTCATCAACTGTCCAAAACAAAACAATATTTTCAATACGCAACGATATATGCGCAAAAAGTGCTGCAACTTTAGTAATTTCTCCATCGATCACGGGCTAAATCATCTTCGTCGTACGTCTATTCATATTATAAATCCAAAAGCTAGTCATTCGATCGGTGATGTGGTTTTTTGTCCTCATTTTTGCTGTCGTCGCTAATTTACTCGTATATCCAAGGATTTTATCTGATACAGGGTGGGCCAACTTTGATTGATTGATGTGAAATGCATTTGTCTTTTGCAATTTTAATCCTTTACTAGAATTTTTATTTTTACATGAAAATGTAATTTTTTAAAAATTGTTTGATCATTTCTTGCTGACAAATAATGGCTCTTTCTAAAGCATTTTGCATTGCGGTACGCAAGGTTTCTGGCGCCGTCAAATCTGGGGAACCGGGCTGATCAAGCGAAATTTGCGGATTGGGGCCGATCATAATTCCACACCAACAACTCGTCAGTTTGTGGCTGGCTTTTTTTGCGCTGGAGAGTGGAAACCTTGGAGGCACAAATGGGCTCACCGCAAAAATAGCCTTCATCTGAACAGAACGATTCGTGCCCCCGTGGTCTCATCGTAAGGTCGGGTTCGGCTTAAGGACTTAGCTTAGTCTATACAATTCAATTAACTTAGCTATTCTTTTTACGTTCACGTTCAAATCAGCTTACGCCGAAGTGTACTCGTATGTCCATAATAGCAATAGTCCAGTTTTGCGCGTTTTGAAGCATGTAAGCGACGATAGTATCGGGAGTGAGCCACTCTGCAAATTAATGCCGTAAGGCTATTCACAATATGGACAGTTTGATATGTTTCCGCGCTTGCGATTGTTTCGCTTTGATACCGATTGTTTACCCAACCATTTTGGATTCGTTCACTTTTGAGTCTCACCATTTCTTCAGCAAGTATGTCGACAGGGAGCATTGAAGATAAGACGAGTATAGCATTATGCGAAACAGTTCGAAATACACTGGTGATATTTAGTGCCCTAAGGTGGACGGAGTTGACTCCTCGCATGTAAGACTTCACTTTTGTGCCACTTTACCATATTTCTTTCCCGTTGCGTATATGAGTGTAGAACTCACAGTTCCAGCAAGAAGGAGTTTTTTGTTCTGTTTTTTCCATCCGATATTACTCATATCTCTTGTTAGTGCACTTACAGTTTTCGATGATTTCTCACATATCTGCTCTATAGTCGTTCACGACTGTTCAATTCAATTTTATGATGGGCGATTTGCAATCCAGCGCTGGTTAGCATGCGACGTACAGTTGCAATTATTTCGTTGCTGTAGAGTTGAACTTCTTCTAGCGTTTTTGTTACAACCAACACGGCAATGTCATTAGCAAATCCAACAATCGACGCTTCGTATGGAATCTGTATAATTTCAGCATACAATTCCACAGTGAGCCTAAGACCAAGGTTTGCTGCACATCGCTAGAAACTTCGTACGCTTTAACTCCATCGTCTTAGTCATAGAGGAGAATTCTGTTTGAAAAATAGCTCCTTATCATTCTATGGAGATAGCCCGGTATTCCCATGCGGTAAATACAATTTACCCCAAACATTCAAACATTGTGATTAAATTGTTTGCAAAGATCTCTAAGGCAAAGGTAATTGCTAGATTTTATCACTTTACTGCTTCTGATATGCATTACGTGTGCATTGCACTTGCTGGTCATCATCATCCCGAGTCCGTTAACGCTGGAAAGTTCTTCTTGGTCGGTGGTATACTGTTCTTAGTTCCGCGATTTCAAGTGTCAACCAGTATACAGAAGGGTGGTGTTTTACCTTTCCCAGCCAAGTTATTGACGCATTATATGCATTGGCTTAAAAATCCTCTGCGGTTCTAGCTTCAACTAGCGCTTCACCAACGACGACTCTTAGAAGATCTTCATTCAAGTTATTGATGTTCCAGTTAAACCTTTTGGGTGTTGCCCAGTTGAAATAGATTGCTGAATAAACGCCGGTGGTAAACAATTCGAGCATTATGGTCGTTATGCATATAAAAATCATTCACGCGCCACTTATTATCTCTCAGCCGGCCGCTGCTTGCAAAAGTTACACATATCAATGATAGAACCAGATGTTGCAGTGTTTAAAATGTTGATAGCTAAAACAATATCTAGAAAAGAAAATGCCTTAATTAGGGCTGACCCTCACCTATATATATATGAACTGCCCTATTCTTAAGGGCCCGTCCCATAGAGTACGTTGCATCTATTGTGTCAACGTATTCAACTGATAACTGGATAGAATATTCGATTTCTTATGGGAAGAGGTCCATACGACGGGTAAGAAGGTTAACTTTCTACTTTTTTATCCGTTGAGTTCGTGGGCAGTTCACACATTTATGCATTGAAGTTCACACATTCACATATTGAAGTTCGCAAATTGAGAGCACCTTCATTGGTGGAAGCATTGAGAGAATATAGAGAAACTGTCATTGAAATCACCCGCGTTTATGATAGCGCCGGCGACATATCTATCCAAGACGCTTACCTTAGCCTCGTATAAAGTAATCTTCAGAATGCTCCGAATTTTCCTAAATGGATTCGTTTGTCCAGTTGTCTAGTCCGCTCCTCAAAACGAGTGATTAACTTTCTTATCATGTTTGCCCTGCGAGTTGTTGCACCATTAAACCGCTAGTGGTATTTTAACTGCGTTGTTAATAGACCTTAGCGCAACATAATACAATTTAATTCACTCTGCATGCACTTTTACTTAAATACAGATTTGGGCAGTTTAAGCCGTTCTTTTATGACCACAAGAGGTAAACTTTAATCGGTAGGCCACTCATTCACAGCTATTGCTCAAAAGACTATTTAACAAATGTTTATGTGGAAAGTAAATCATTTTTAGGATATAAACAAAAACAGCTTCCTACTGACTGCATAAATAACCAAAGACTATTCTAAATTTTCAGATAATTCACAAAAGATGTCAGAACCAGCATCTCCAGCATCTGTTGCATCAGCAGATATTGCTGCGGAATTTGCTGCTCTAACAGTTGAAGAACAAGAAAAGCAAAGAGCTCAATGGAGTCAAGTATGCTTCAAAATAGCACATGGTTACCTAATCATCTTATTGTAATTATTTATTTGTTAGGAACTAGCGCAAGTGGAGGAAGAAATCAATACTCTACGTACAGTTTTAGCATCAAAGACCAGACTTGCTTCAGATCTTAAACGTAAACTGGGTATCACTGTGTGGAAAGAACTCACAGACGATGTTAATCAAGGGATTAAATCTGTTAAGGAAAGTTCTGTGTAAGTAAACCCATACTCGTATTTCTACGAACTTTTACTTTGCTGAAGCACTAGTGTTGGGGCCTACTTATATTTATGTATGTGCATAAATATAATATAACTAATTAGTAACTGTTAATGACACTTATGCACAATATTTAATGCAACAAATTTGTATGTTTTCGATATTTTCTGATAACTTACGTTTTAATTTTGATTTTAAGTTACCAAACGGTTGAGAAAAATGTGGAAAATATCGCTAAAGCTGTACATGATGCCCCACTGTAAGTAATTTATGGTAAAAAATAAACCAAACCGATAGTATTGTGTGAACATTTGTGTCGTTAAAATAGCACACACTTACACACAAGGAACAAATTCTTTCTGATATTTAACACCTAACTAACAAGTGACTAACACTTATTATTCACTATGAATTGAAATCTATTTAGATTTGGGCTAAAGATAAAAATTCCTTTTGCTTTTACTAATATGGGAGCGGAATTTATTGTTTTTTTTTCAAATACACATTATATACATACTTTCCAGATAAAGGGTTCGAGAAAGGGACTACGTTCTTTTTTGCTTTACCTTTAACATTCAATTTGAATTCTAATCAACATTCTTACTTGACATTATCATCTGCAAGTTTTTCCTCTTCAAAGAATATACACACGTACGGGTATATTTGTACATATGGTATATTGTTTTTTCTTGGCTTTTATAATACAAAGGTGCAGGGAAAATGGTAGAGGATAAAACTTGTTTACACTTTTATTAGCTTAAGTGCTTTAGTGATTTTTTTTACCATGTGAAATATGAAGTCTGTAAAACGTTGTTGATCATACATACGAGTGCCTTATACTTAATTATATATTATAGCCAATTTTGTCGTAGTTAACACCCTATTTACCTATTACAAGAGCTTACACGCTTTGTTTTTTATTCCTTCTTCTGTCCATTGTACATTAAATCAGATGCTTACCGATGTATTTTGGTCTTTGCTCTACCAGGGGTTTTCTTGGATAAAAACTAAAAAGCCGGGTTCTGATATTTTAAATATCGAAATGGGCAACATATGCTCTTCAATGTTAGAAATGAGACTATTCGCTAATAATAATATCTTTTCTCTGTTGATAATGTGAACCAGGAGGCAATATTAATGTCAATTAGATAAGCAATACTATTTCTAACACTATTTATCACACTATCGATCGGTACTGTCATCGGATACCATTTCATCGATATCAGGCGTGTTTTATTCAAAAGTGCTTAGCCACTTTTCCACACGAAACAAAAACAAAATCAAAAGTGGGTATAATTTAGTTCACTTTCAGAAGTGAGGATAGATTCACGAAAGATTTGAATTATAGACGTAGCAACATCAACTAAAGGGCATTTATTCGTTTCCTGATGGTTGGCAGCATCCCGTTTCTCCCTATTCTGGAATGTGTTCGTGGATCAACTTATGTTTTGGAATAGCAAGTCAATAATTAACGTTCTTTTGGGCTTTTTACACTTTAAAAAAATAGTTATTTTTCTTCTACCCAAAAAGGAACTTAACCTTTTTTAAAATTAGTGTGTGTGAAGGTGCTTATTTGCTTTCAAAACTGCTTTCAAAATGCCACCAAAGCTCCAGTTTATCGGAGAAAATATTAAGGAAAAAGCAACTTTGAAACCAATATCGCGAACATAGCCGCGAGATAAAAGTGAGTTGGAGTGTTTTTTGGAAAAGTGGATACGCACTTTTGAATAAAACACGCCTATCATTATTTCCATTTTGTCTGGAAACTGATATTGATGAGAGCGGCTTTTTTCTCAGTCGCTTTCTTGGCGCAAAGAAATGGCCATTGGCAAGAGTTCTTCTTCACTTGATCGCTATGGTAGTTTCATTGTTTAAATTTACACAAAGCATATACAATATTATCTCGAAATGATAGTTTGCCATTGTGGCGTGCTTTGCAAGCCATAAGTGATTGTAAACATATACGAGGGGCGTTCAATATATTCTCGGTATCGATATGAAAGAAAATGCGAATTCAATTTAAACTGCTTTTATTTTTCAATATGATCTCCCCTAACATCAATGCATTTGTTACATCTTGAGATAAGCTTTTTTAAACCCTCAAAATAATAAATTTCCTCTTTCTCTGCAAAATACCGATTTGAGTTCTTCATCATCCGAAAATCTTTTTCCACGAAGACATTTTTTCAAATCCGGAAACAGGAAATAATCACTAGGGGCAAGGTCTGGACTATAGGGTGGGTGTTGGATTTCTTCGAAACCACAATCTCGCGCAGCAGCCTTGGAAACTCGCGCCGTGTGAACAGGAGCGTTGTCATGAAGAAGCAACACACCCGCTGCGAGTTTACCCCGTCTTTTCTTTTTAATTTCCTCCCGCAAATTATGCAAAGTGGAAGCGTAGGATGTGGCAAGATTCCCTATGAGTCCCAAAAAACTGTGGCCATGAGCTTCCCGGCAGACGGAGTGACTTTGAACTTCTTCGGGGGGTCTGTTCCTTTTTTATGCCACTGCATGGACTCTTGTTTGCTTTCAGGGTCATAGTGGTGGACCCATGTTCCGTCCCCAGTAACAATTCGATCCATAACACCGTCCGCGTTCTCACTACACATCTCCAAAAGCTCTCTACAGCATGCGATTCTCACTTTTTTCTGAGGCGCTGTGAACATTCGTGGCACCCACCTTGCACTGACCTTTGAAAGGTTAAGATGGTCATGAAGAATGGTGTGAATGGTACCATCATTTTCACCTTTATTCGGGCATCCTCAAGAACAAGTTTTTCGACTTCTTTGATGCTTTCTCAGGTATAAGCAGTAGCCGGGGCGCCGGAGTGGGGGTCGTCTTCAATGCTCTCTCTGCCTCTCTTGAACTCACTTGACCACTTTTGCACAGTTGATAATGAAGGTGCGGAGCCCTGGTAAACAGCCACCATCTCTTCATGAATAGTTTTTTGACTTTTTCCTTGCTTAGTGAGAAATTTAATTACAGCGCGATGCTCAATTTTCACCATCATCGTCTCAGTTGCCATTATGATTCTGTTTAACTAGAGATAAAACGCGAATTAATAATCACATTTATATGAAATTTTACATGAATGCACTAAAATAATAGTATTACTTGATAAATAAGTTATATATACAACCACAGCTTCACCCCGATACCGAGAATAGTTTGAACGGCCCTCGTACTTTGTTTTACCCTCATCATTACTAAACTCATCTTTGTAGCTTTCATTTCAATGTTCGCATAATACCAATATCATCAGCGTATTCATGTGGTTGTTCAGTATGAAGTTGAAGAAATCACATAATAGTGCGTCACTTTGTTGAAGTTATTTTTTGAAACCACATGCATCGGTGATGCCATTATCGACTTTTATGGAGCAATGACCGGTTTCCATTTTGATTCTGCACAGATGGAGCAGTTAAGAGAGCTTTCCTTATTAAGTATCGGGCAGAGATTCCATTGATCGGGCATACTTTCTACCGAGCACAATTTATAGGAGAGTTGGTGTATGCTCCAACGAGGGGCAGGTAGTCCGTCCCTTCCTGCAGCCTTATTTCTCTTAAATTTGAATATCTCTCTCCAAACCTCTACTTGGTCGACCAAGTTGTTGTCAATCATCGTCCACTTCAAATGGTTCGTTCTGCCTGACAGCGGAATATTAGTCGACTTCGCTATTAAACAGTCTCCAATAATAATCCTTCCAAATTTTTAGCACCGACTATATCTCTTCAATTACTCTCCAATCATTCTGTTCGATATTCGTGTTCTTAGCTAGGTCTTTTTACATTTTAGTAGCCCTTCCGAACATTTCTGCAGAAACAACTCACTTCTCGGCTTCTTTCTTTTTTTTTTTTTTTGTGAAAAGCCGATATTCCTCCTATCTCCTTTCATAGAGCTCGTGAGTATCTCTCGTCCTTCCTTGCACCACCTCTTCGCATGCGCCTTGTTTCGGTACATGCATTTGTTGGCACTCTTCGCCTAATTAGCCTGAGTCCGTTTTTAGCGCTTCTGTCATGTTTGTTATTACAGTTGCCATCTGCACCGCCAAAGGGGCCCTCGCCCAATTATCAAGGCTTCTTCCGCTAATGAAATTTTAGGGTACAGCAAATGGCTGGTGTTATCGTAACGGGTTTTTAGATGACGTCACCGAAAGTTGCTACGATTTGACCAGTTACAAGCTGCCGGTAATAGGTTCTGTTGAGTGGCAAGAGCACCGGTAGTCCATACCATTAAACACGGAACCGTGGGAGCTAGGAGCCCCTCGGGTTTCGGTCCGGGCCTGACTTGAAGAAGTAGACCCACATGGTGGCTGTGGCTTAAAAAGCTAAAACGCAGGAAGGGTCTTCTTCGACCCGATGTAGAGTTGTACTGGGTGCTTGGTCTCTAAGAAAAGCAACAGGTTAATGGGTAGGCCTCGACTCATACCAATAGTAGAGCTGTGCCCTCAGCACAATTCCGCATTGGTATCTCAGGAAGGCCCATGAATGTAAGGGCATTCAGTGAACATAAAATACATGATACATTCAACATTGCTACTTATGTATCCTGGTATAGATTTTGGGTAAATTTACCGTAGTAGATTAAAACACCTCGTATCGTATAGAATGCTGCCTTGAAATCAATAAAAAATACAGTCTTTTATTTGTCTGTATGAATGACTCCGCAATGCTCCTTAGAACGAAAATATGATCAGTGATTAAATATCCCGATCTAAAACCAGCTTGATTTTCAGTTAATGAGTTACTCTGTGAAATGGTGATGAAGATTCTACAGGAAAAATTCAGGAGTGAAATTCCGCAATAATTAGATGGGTCGGATATGCACCCTTTTTTATGAATTAGGAAAAATGAATCTTTTTTTTTTAAATTGCTGAGCAATTAGAACCATCTTCCAGAATGATGTTAAAAACGACATAGCCTTTATTTGTGTCACGTTTATAGAACTCGGTGGGAATTCGATCGGATCCTGCAGCTTTTTAGGGTATACTGATGAGCATTAATAGCGAGACGAGTGTGAAGGGGCGGAATGCTACTTGTAATTTCTGGGGGAAATTGGTGGGGGAAATAGCGATAGAATAAAGTTAGACAAGAGACATTGCGTCGGTGCTCGTGGGTGTCCATTGTTTGGATGATATTAGCATAACCTATGAATTTGATCGCATGGTATTGAATCCAATTGTATCTAGCAGGTGCAGAGATGTTTAGGCGCACCAGGCTGAATGTGGGCATTGTACTCTAAGTATAGGTATTTCTTACATCGTTTGAGGAAACCTAGACATTTCACAGCATCGTTGGCGATATTGAATATGTGGTCATTCTAATGTAAATTACCATTGACACACATACCGAGAAAAGAAAGTTTTTTTGGTTTTAACGATGCAAGTGTCATTCATGTGTAATGGCTGGGTTATTAAATTTCGTTTTAACGACAGCAGACGGCATTGTCTTTTGGAAGCATTGAAGCATACTCCGATAGTACAATATGTAGCCTACTTATAAATTATGCCTGGCAAATCTATTCAAAAAGATATTTATTTTTTTGGTAGTGTTTTCAACGTTATTATTGTAGCAATTACAGTTTTTGCTTTCTTGCATGCTTGTTACAAAGGAATTTAATGCGGAAGTAAATCTCTAGGCATTTTATTTCAGGACATAGAGGAATATTAATTTGTAATGAAAGCGTTTTGCTCTTCTTAAAACGGTAAGTCGATGGCTTCTTCCGCTAGCGTTCCGGAAGAAGATGAAACTACATTTTTCGGAGTGAAATCTGGAAATTTGTGAAAATTGAAAGTAGCCAACTAGCAAGGGAAGTTTTTCTTGTATATTTTTAACAGTGCTTGTTATGGCCTCATATGGCTAGCTGTAAGTTAAGTATCATCTGCAATAAAAATTCCTTCTGATTCACCATCTACTTCCTCTCTTATCCAATAATTTAATGTTGTCCGAACATTAAAGCAATGGATTATGTACACTTTTTCTAACTCCGAATTCACTGTGCAGTTAAGTGCACAGTCTTGACCGTGTCCCACCTATCGCGTATTATTCATATTTATGTCCCCGCTGAATTTAGAAATCTTTTTTTTCATCCATATGACATCTCGCGCAACCCTGTAAAATGCTTTCTCCAGATTAATGAAGAGGATTTCTAGATCTTCATAGCATTTTTTATGAACTTGGTTTAACAAAGTCATCTTAGCTGCCATGGAGTTTAATTATATTATTTTCTTGTCAGTTGTTTAGAACTCGTTCGTTCGTTCGTTCGTATATGCAACATTAGCTTCACCGATCGATAATCCGGATAATTTTTCATGTCGCTTTTGCTTTTATAAAGGGAAATGAAAAAAAGCTCTCCTCCACTAGGGAAGCATCCAATTGCCTATCATCATTTTACAATAAATCCAACATTTCCTACTTTTTTCCTGTACTTCCAAAGTATAAAAGAACAGAAGATAATGTTGTTCTGTGGAATTTCGTGTATTTGGTCGAAAATATACTAGGTTACAAAAATATACTTTATTCGAAGCTTATTATAAATAGAAATCCCCTTTAGCATATTGCCTTTAAGACTAGACAAGACTAGACAATGATATTTACACCTTCAATGCCAACAGCTAGACTGGCTTGAAGATAGTACCCCTACTGTTTATCCTATCGTACGGCAGATCATCTTTTTCAAAGATTCAGACAATACATTTACAACTATATTTGACAAGGATGAGCCGTTTTTTTTTTAATACGTTCGCCCGATGTTCGGGCGGATCATGTTTTCGGTCTCTCAAAAATTAAATGCATGATTCATGTTATTTACGATACGAGAGGCCATTAAATCATTCAGGCTATACTCATGCTACTATGGCGAAGCGCAAACCAAAGGTATAGATTTTATTTAAGTTTGTTTCAATTTAGGGGAGTCGGGATATTCTGAGAAATCATGTCGTTTCTGTGCAAGATTTTCTTCTCCTTTATTTTTCTTGGTGTCCATCGCCAGCTGCTCTAGATTTGTCCTGTAGCACTTACTATATGACGTGATTGCTCTGTTACTGTTTTGTTTTTTTTTTGTGCATATAGCGACTGTAGTCCAAAAAACTTGTTTTCGCGGGTGACTTGTGTTCTATAGGTATAACAGTTAGCTTCTGCTATTTTTGACTCTAACGGGTAAAGAATGTATTTGTATGATGCAGGGTCTCCCACTCAGACCTTCATTGTAGGTTTCTGGTCTCAACTTATTAATTGTTAAATGTCTACATTACTATTTAAAACAACTCTCAACCTGTTTTCGTTGCATAATCAAGACTTCAATTTGATTTCAGAATATTATTTGTGTGTGTTGACGATTCGAGTCTTTGAAAATAATCTGATTGCTTTTTCTGTTTACACGGACACAGTTTCGTGTGCTTGAGTAACAATGTGAAATATCTATGCTTAAGGTCCATCCTCTCCACTTACTAAGTGTAAGTGCTGGTTTATTTTGATATTGGTACTATTAATTGATAAATGACCTTGTTGCTGTTCAAAAACGTAGCTGAAGAAATTTGCAATCCCTAAACTGTTTATGTTCTTCCCTTGAAGTTGAACCTTTATAGTCTTAAAGAAATAAAGGTTATTTGACTAACTATTTTAGAGTATTTGGGGTAGATTCCTAGCATTCAATGGCCACTCTGCGGATGTAGAAATGCATATTTTTTCCGATTGAATACAGTAGGTATTGCTGGACCTCCAATTATGATTAATCCCGTTCCTGAAGGCAATTTATAATCGTGCACTCTTATTGTAGGTAAGGTACGAAGTATGTAATCTACAATTCAGTGAAGTTCAATATCATTTTTTCCCACAATTTTAGTATGTAGTATACGTGCATCATTCATGAGATTTTTGGACACCCGCCATATTGTTGCACATTTGTTATGGATCAATTAATGAACATATGCTCGTTGCAACACATTTTCGAATCGTTTCTTAAACGTCCACAAGCCCTTGCTGTAAATCTTCAACAACACCGAATCGATTGCATTTTCGCAGCTTGGGAAAAGACCTACACGTCCATTGAATCGATTGCCGATGGGAAAGTTTTCCGATCATATTGTGTAAGAAAACGAATGTTAAAGCCTTTGAGAAAAATTAAGTCCAGTTAAACGTAAATAAGTCTCAATGTTTTTATTTATCTGTTAAAGAAAATAGACGTGATAATGTATTTTGACAAATGTTCAAAACGAAACTGAGATGTGCTGCTCAACTCTGACTAAAAGTGGCCAGGTAGAATTGGCAGAAGTTAGTTTATCGTAGGTTAAATATGAACACATATAAAAAATGGCAAAACCAATTAAGGACAGGATAAAATGAATCCATTTTTATACCTAGATTTTCAGCTGTTAATTCACGGTTATGGAACTCACTAATATTTGCAAACCACGCCTAAGTTCCGTGACTCAGTGATTATCCTTTTATCAAATTCATCGATTGATGGCAAAAAATAACACATTGGTATCGTTAGAAGTGTACGGTGGATTCAGGTATTTTGAAGGCCAATATCCACTTTAGTGTGCTACTGCGTGGCTGGTAATGAAAGCCAAAAACATCGCCGCACGTTCAAAATGACACGACAAAATTACCATAGCAATCTTGAACCGCTTGCTTACCAAATTGTTGTGTAACCAATGTTATATCTTAAGTTCACTTTCTGCAAATAAAACCGCTATACGGTTGATTATATTCATTGTACTTTACAAAAACGCAATATTAACCAATAACACTACTAAAATATCTTCAAAAAGTCTAAACATTTTGCTTTGCTGAGGTAACAACGATCCACTGCTAACACTCGTTTGTACTTAGTGTGGTCTCTTGCTTCTTAGTTTAGATTGCTGTTTTAATTGTCGTATAAACACCTTTAACACTACAGCAGATGTCCATGGATGTATAATACTAACTCAATGGTGTCCTAGAGAGCTCTTTCTTTTCGTTCTTTCAAATTGCTACTCTAAATTTTCGATTTGTTTTCTTTTTTAAATTACTTTTTAGCTATCAACGCACAGAATCTGTATTCAAAACTACAGCTGAGAAGACCACCTCAATCTTTGGTGATATCACAAGTGGCATTTCATCAAAGCTTTCACAAATGAAGAATTCCGAATCGATGCGTTCAATTGAAGAGCGTGTAGGCTCTGCTTATGGCAATGTCAAAGTAAGTCTATACAATACCCACAAAGATAAAAAAATTCGAATTGATAAAATCAATCTGGCAGCGGCTTCAATCAAAATCTAAATTTTTATTTTTCTCAAATTTTATGTAAAACACAACAAATCAAATTTAAAATTAAAATTGAAAAATTAACAATCTTACAAATCACACCCTCCTCCCCCCCTCCAATAATTTTAGACAAAAGTAACAACATCACGATCGGGTTCGGTTGCAAGTTTCAACGATGCCTTACACGACAATAACACATCATCGGGATTGAACTCACCTACAGATTTACAAGGAAAACAATAAACCTACTTAATATATTTATATATATTATTCAAACAACAACAACAAGAACTACAACAACAACCAATTCAATTAAAAAAAAAAAAAAAACACCCAACCAACCAACACGAATCAGCACCGACCATCCTCAAAATAGAAAATTCTCAATTCATTCATTCGACTACATAAAACAACAGCGAAATATGATAAAATCATTTCAAAACAATTATTATTATTATTCCAAGAGATAACGGTGATTCTATGTAATTTTCTATTATTTTCTTTTGATTTTTTTTCCAAATAAATTAAATTTTCCATTTTTTAATGCTTCAGTTTGTATGGCGATTATAAATAGAAAATAAAAAAATTAAATTAAAATAAAATTAAAAATACAATGTTTAGATAAAATAAAAAGGACAACCAAAAACTATCTATGTATTACCATCTAGAACGCAAATAAATGTTAGTTCTTGAAATATGTGTGTAGCTTGAATAAATAAATACAATAGACAAAAAAAAAAAAAAAAAACTGAAAACTGAAAACTGTTGGAAAACTTAAATAAATTTAACAAAAAATAAAATAAAAATATTGCTTAATAAAAATAAATGTAAATAAAACAAGGAAGAGGTTTAACAACAATCAATTCAGCAACGACGAAAGGAAGCCGACGTTCTGTTTCTATTCCATTCTGTGACATTAAAAGGGAAACTTAGAAATCTGTGTTAGCTTTTAAGAAGTGACATGTCTTTGTAAAATCGAAAATTCATTAACGAAGTTCTTTTGGTTTTTGATTTGCTTTCTCTTTTCAAATTCCTCACTTAAATTACCATTAATTTCATGCACCAATTCACGTGGATTTTTGTTAGCATCATTACTTGCCCCCTTGATATTGTGTCATTTCGTAAATCATTAAATTAGCAAAACTAAATCTTTATAACAAAAGAAAAACCTAAAATTAAAACCAATCAAAATATAAAATAACTGAACGAGAAATCGTTATTAAAAATAAAAATAAAAATAAAAGTATCCAATCCAATTTGAATATGCCTTCGATATATATATTTACATACATTAAATATTTACGTATATATGGATATTTACCCGTGATCATACACACATTTTGATTGGGTTCATTATATACTTAAAGCAATCGTTAAGTTTCTCAATTTTTCTTTCTGCCTCTAAGTGTATGTTAGAATAAAGATTTTAAATAAATAAAGCAAGCAACTTAATTGTAAAATGTGTACGAGTATTTCATCTTCTTTATTCATTTCTTTTTGTTTTTTTCTTTAAATATACATAATTTCATAGCATTTTCTTTTGTAATCAAAGTAATATACATATACCATATATAAATATATTTTTTTGCCTATACTATGATGTAACATTTTGGATAAATAATTTTCATTCATAATAAAGAAAAATTATAAAACAAAAAAACAAAAAACAAACAATTGAAAGCGTTTTATGATTCTATTCCATCAAGAGTTGTGCTTACTTACTTTCTCATATTTACTCTCACTCTTTCGCAATTAGTCGTCGTCGGCAACAAGTTAAAGACAAGGCAGTTATTGGGAGAAACTAAGCTTCGGTCCATTCTGAATTGTTACGCTAACAATTTATTTTGTTATTCCTTCTATTCCGGCTGCTGTAAGGTCTTATGTTTTGTTTTCGTTATCGAAAAGTATCGTCGGTGTTTGTGTTTACTGTGTTTGTTTGTAATTATGGAATACCCTATCCGGGTGGACGTAGCCAATATAAGCGGGCTAAAAAGTAATCACTTTTCTGTGTACGTCCACGTCTGTAAGTACAGACCACCTGTTTCGCACTTAGTGAAACACAGGTAGATCCCCGCCGACACCTCTCAGATCACTCTGATCTGAAACTACCTGGCTGCGAACTAGTGTCAAACTGGATAGCAACTCGACCATTAACAAAGAATTGTATCCCTGTATCCTCACACTGAAATCGTGATTACGGGCGATTTCAATATACACAATTCTGGTTGGCTTCGACATTCTGGACAGATAACACCCGAAGGACGGTGTGTTGAGATCTTCACTGCAGAAAATAATTTCACCCAGCTTATAAATGAGCCCACACGAATACCAGACGTTGATAGTCATACCGCCAACACCCTGGACT
This sequence comes from Volucella zonaria, assembly GCA_963966105.1. Lineage (NCBI taxonomy): Eukaryota > Metazoa > Arthropoda > Insecta > Diptera > Syrphidae > Volucella > Volucella zonaria. The sequence goes on from OZ014531.1 coordinate 133,733,438, forward strand.
TGTTTTTAACTTCTTACCCTGATAAGTACTCCGTTGATGTGCTCTCCCCTCTAGGCTCGTCGGACCATTGTGTCATATCAGCTAATTTCACAGATAGAGAAAAGATTCCTAAAAGAACCGTATGGTAATACGAGAAAGCCAATTGGAGTGGACTTAACAACTTCTTTAGGAATTTTAACTGGTCATTATGTTTCTTCGATAACGACGTGGATGCCGCTGCTGATATAATCACAGAAACTATTCTCTTTGGAATGAGATGCTTTATCCCTCATCAAACCAAAATGAAGAGTATCAAACCAAAAGAAAAGGCATGGTACGATTCGAGCTGTAAAGAGGGAGGCTGTCAGGGTTAGAGAAATGTTTTTTCGGTACTACAAGACCAACCCGACAGGAAAACCGAAAAAAGTTTAAACGAGGAAGAAATGACTGCAACGTCTTTCTCAAGCGTGTAAAATTCCAATACGACTAAAACTGGGGCAAAAAATACTGCAATGTCCCAAAGGCAGTAAAAGCTTTTGGTCGTTCATCAAAAACATTAGAAATTCTGCCTCATCCTCCATCCCAACGTTCATTTACAATGACATTCCAGTTGTCAGCTCTTTGGACAAGGCCAATCTGCTTGCTGCACACTTTGCGGCTAGCTCAACACTCCCAGATTGTGCTTTGTCCCCGTCTATACCTGAGTGGCGTCGAATCTTCAATGGGACGAATCCACTTTCGCAGTCGTATAGTAGCAAGAGTGCTTAAAGATCTTAATATACATAAATCCGCTGGTCCAGATGGTATATCTCCCTTTCTTCTGAAGAGGTGTTCATCCTCGCTGGCAAAACCACTGCGTAAGCTTTTTCATCAATCCTACCCTTTAGGACTCTTTCCGAGCAGATGGAAAACAGCATTTGTCTAGCCCGTCCCTAAAAAAGGCGAATCTTCTTCCCTCTCCTCCTACAGACACATTGCACTTACGTCCCTTCTCTCCAAGGTCATGGAAACGCTGATAAACCGTCAGCTCATGAAATATCTCGAAACACGTAAACTTCTCAATGACCGGCAGTACGGTTTTCGTAACAACAGGTCCACTGGTGATCTGATGGCATGTCTCACCGAAAAGTGGAACCAAAGCGTACATCAATCTGGCGACAGGAAGATAGTTGCATTTGATTTTACTAAGGCATTTGACAGAGTTTGGCATCAGACTCTTTTTTCGAAAATGCGTGCTTTTGGGATCGATGACTCTCTTTTTCAATGGAATAGAAACTACGTTTCGGAACGTTCAATTCAAGTTGTCTTGGACGGTTTCAAGTCTGCTATTCACAAAATAAATGCTGGTATGCCCTAGGGCTGGGTTCTTTCTCCGACACTCTTTTTAATTTTCATTAATGATCTCTTGTCTGATACTTCTAATCCCATATATTCCCTTTCTGATGACAGTACTCTCTGCTTTTCATATTCTTTCCCGGACTCACGTCCCTGCTCTTCGGCTGTAGAACGGGAACGGCAGCGTATGTTGAGCTCATTAAATTCTGATATTAACAGCATAACCAATTGGGGAACTATTAACCGAATGGAATTTAATGCTTCCAAAACTCAATGCTGTTTGTTGCCATTAAAGCGAAATTTAAATACCCAGCCATTATCTATGAATGGCACTCACATCGTCGAAACCGAAAAACTCCATTCTCGGTAAGTGTGTCACTGACAACTTACGTTGGTATGACCATATATTCGATGTCGTCCAAAATGCTGCGAAATATCTAGGTTTCATCAAGTGATGTAAAAAATATTTCACCCCCTCTGATCTGGCCTCAATATATAAGGCATTCATCCGACCAAAATTGGACCCACATCTGGTCAGGTGCTCCTAAAACATCTCTCCACCTGCTAGATAGGATTCAAAACCGTGCGATAAAACTCATAGGTAATACTAATATTAGTCAATCAATTGACACCCTCGATCACCGACTTAATGTCTCCTGTCTCACTTTGTTTTTGTTTCCATAGAAATCGCTAGTAGCATTCCGCCCATTCAAACTTTCAACCGTAACACATGTCCCGCTATGAATGCTCATCAGTATACCCTCCCTCAAGCCCATTTTCGGACATACTCTAAAATATCGTGATTCTTTCCTAAGCCGTACAACTCGCTTATGGAATGCCCTGCCGATCTCTGTGTTTCCTGGTCGTTATAACTTGCAAACATTTAAAAACAATGTACATCGGTACCTGTCCTTTCTTCCTCCCTAAATTTCCTTTGCCCGCTCTATGTACAAACATTTTAAGGGTACAAAAATCCTTAAAAAAAATCTTGTTTTGGTTAGAAAAAAAAAAATAAAAATATGGAGTAACGACAATGTGAAGTCGGTATTACAGTAATCGTTTTAGTAATTCCTTTACTTATCCTCTGTGGAATGTATTCTGTGTGAGACATGAGTCGAATAACTATTTGCATTGCTATTCTGGAAGTCGTTTTAAAGTCACAAAACGACTTGTTTAACGACAAAAGGAGGCTGTTAAAATTCTACAAACGACTGGCAGTGAAAATTGTCTCAAAATATAAGTTTTCTTTGTTTTTTAACTCAAGTAGTTAAATAAATATTATTTAAATAATTATTCAGTATCAAATACCAAACAAATTAAACGGTTGATGAAATTAATGAATTGGAATAATTATTAGCAACGAATTTTAAGTAAAGGGTTTCTCAAACGGCTGGCACAAAAACTGTGTGTGGAAAGGTAACTAAGAACAATTTCGGACCACCTTTACGATGTGAAGAGGAATGGCAAAAGGTATGCAAATGGAAGATATGGAGAAAAATATGCTTGGTTTGACCTTAAATTTAAAGTAAATTCAGTAAAAAAAAAACGATCAAGAAGCTACTGGAGGAGGACCGTACAAACGAAAAATTTGAACTGAAATTAATGAAGCAGTAGCAAGATTTCTTGCTTTAAATGAAACGACGAAACAAATTCTCCTGTACTTCACTATCCATACGTTCTTCAAGTGAATCAATGATTTATACTGCATCAACTTTAAATGAAAAAAGCTTCAGACTGTACGCCGATAAAAACCACAGATGATTTATATCCATCAAAAGCTTCCTTTTCTTAATCTTATTAATTCTCTTTTATTGGATTCCTGTTCATCATCGTCATCATTACTCAATGCTATAAACATTGCTATGCTGTCCATATTTATATTACGTAATTCTTGTTTTTATTTAACACAAGCAAATTCGAATTGAGGCTACCAATATAATTTAAAGATATAAAATCGAAAGGACAATTTAAAAACATCGCATTCAAAATTTACATCTGAATGTCAGCTGTAGTTGTGGAATATAAATAAGGAGAGAGTCGAATCGTTTAAGTTTCGTAATACCGACACTAAAACGACTACAAAATGAAGTGACTCTCTAAATGACACGAATCGAACAATTTAAACGACTTTCGTAATATGGTGATCCATGCAGATTCCCTTTCAAAATAGCATATTTTAGTTACTTTCTATTAATTTTCCGAAAACTTTATAGGCTCACCTTTTATGAGACTGATCTTCCTCCAGTTTGCTCTGGTCAAAATGTGCCTGTCGGTACTCCTAATAAAACCAGGGATTTCGTTTTGGTGGTTGAGTAACACCCAACACATCGTGTACGAAGTGTGTTCAGCTCTTTTAGCGACGCGCTTTTAATGTCGTCAATGCTTGCAAAACGACGGCCCTTTAAGGTTCTCTTTATTTTTGGAAATAGGTAAAAGTCACACAAGCCATGTCTGGTGAATATGGAGGCTGAGACTTCATTTAGGGACTCTTGAGCAACTTCCATTCACCGCTGTTTTTGTTCAAAGTTCAACAATTTTGGAACAAATTTTGCTGCCACGCGAGTTATGTTTCGCGTTGAGAACCGAAAGAAAAAAAACAATTTATGAATTTCCTAACGGTCAACGGGGACCGTCCGTTTATTATTAAAAAATGAAAATCTTAATTTAATTTAGCCTATGATGACCCCCCGCGGGGCGCCGTCTTCAGCGTCGCTGCGATCAACAATGGCAATAAAGGGAGTACTTGCCCATAATTGGTTTATCGCCTTTATAACCGTTAATTGTTGAGTCCACAGTATTGCTTTTAGTGTCATTTGCTGATATTGGGGGACTTGCATTGTGTGACCCCATTCTTGCTGGTTTGGGTGGATTGACTGGGAATTGCGGAATTGTATATGTTACTCGCGTTTCATACCCAAAACATTCGAAAAAATTTCATGGCATGAGCCAATCGATATGCCAACATCATCAGCGACTTTTCTGATTGTGATTCGGCGATCGTTCATAACCATTTCTTTCACTTTTTCCACGTTTTCATCGGTTGTTGATGTGCTGGGGCGTCCGGGGTGTTCGTCATCTTCAACGCCTTCACGGCCATTTTGGAAACGCTTAGGTATACCACTCGTAAACTCTCATAGTAGACTCACCATAGGCCTTTGTTAACATATCACACACTTTCTAACACTTTATTTAATTTTTTATCCAAATTTTGATACAAATTCTTTGATCCATTTCTTTTAACAAACGAAAATCGCCGAGCGCATAAAAACATGTCTAACCTTAGCGGTTGCCACAGACAAAGTAAACAATGAATACTGCTGAAAATTTTATCATACTTTAGGGGCATGCACTAGTCCGGGAGGCGACCATCGGATTACTCACCTCAGGGAATTTTGGACGGCAAACGATCACTTCCGGTACCGTTTTTTGAAGAGTAACTGCCTCATCGGGAGAACGAAAATCTTTATACAGGGTAGAAAGGGCATTATCTCTAGTTTTAAAAACTTTTGGTCGGGAAAAAAAATAAGGGAATAAATGCTTCCCCGACCAATTCAAATAACTGTTTTTTTGATGGAAACCTACCTCATCGGGAAATGAATGATACTGGTACCAAAAGAAAGGTGAGACTGTTTTCTTTTCAAATCCAGTGGTCGGGCAAACTTTTTAAGGGAATAACCCTCCCCCCGACCAATTATAGAAAAAGTTAACAAAAACGATTTTTAACTTTAAAAGTCTAACAAATTACTGGGAACGAATAATATTGGTAAAGAACAAAGCCAGAATAATCTATTTATCAAATCCACTGACTTTTAGCAATCAATTATAGGGAAAATCTCTTTTTTTTCTTTTATATTCCACTTTAAAAGTAAAAAAAAACAGCTTTCTTGATCAAATAGATATTGCTTTACAATATAAAGATAACTCACATTTATCTCTTTAACAAAGAAATACTAACTACTTACAAGAGTTTCTCTTCAAAACTATTTCCTTTACTTTTATATTGATTATTCCCAAAAGAAAATTAATAACTTCCAACAGTTTAGCATTTATACTCGTAGTATTTATTTTCCATTTTTATAGTGTTTTGAACTGTTTTATTACACATAATTAAAAAACTTCTAAATTCTTAATAATCAACCAAAGAGATCCAGTCTATTCTCCAGCCTTAGAACTGTTATGTACTAAAAGTAGAATATATTGTTGGCAATGCCATTGCGAGAATATGTTTCGCAGAGGTTGGCACACTGGTTTTCTACTGCTATGGGCGATGATGAAACAGATTTTGTACACGGGCTTTTCCGGGTTGCTTCTTCTGGATCCTTACCTGCTTAAGTTAAGAAGTATTTTGATAGCTCAATCGACGGAGCTTGAGAGGAGTCCGTGAATGAAAAGAATGTCTGCTGCGTCCCTTCGTTCCTCAAGGGTTTTCAGGTTAATGAGTTTGAGACGGTTTCGGTAGGGAGGTGAGATTAGAGGATCGTTCCAAAGAAGACCTCGAAGAGCACATCGAAGAAAACGACGCTGGATCCTCTCAACTCGGGATACATGAACTCGTACGCTTGGCTATCGTATTCGAGAAGGGGGCGAACGTAAGTGGTGTATAGTGATTTGGTCACGTACGGGTTGCAGAGTACTTTGGACCATCTTTTTACGAAGCCAAGTGATGAGTAATTATCTCATCAATATGCGAGCGGAAATTAAGCTCCCTGTCGCATAATATGCCAAGGTCGCGGATAGACTGAACAAGGGATATAGGTTAGCCGTGGAGGAGGTAAATTCGGGGAGTAGACTTGTTGCACTGTCTACTACGTGAGAAGGTAATCGGTTGACATTTGATGATATTGAGTTCTAAGCAGTTCTTGATGCACCAGGTGGAAAAACTATTTAGATCTCTTTGAAGGAGGCTGGAGTCGTCCAGCATAGAAAGTGCTGCGTGGTGGATGACCTTTTCAAGATCATTAAAGGTTAGTAAGTTAGGTTAGAAGTGGACCTAGGTGACTACTTTGAGGAACACCTGAAGAGGCCAAGAAAGGGGCCGATAGGATAGGTCTGAAACGAACAGTATAAAAACGATTATTCAGGTAAGAAGATATCCATTTTAGCAAAATGGATTCAAAGCCCAAGATGGACAATTTGAACAGGATTTGTTTATGAGATATCTTGTCGAAAGCCTTACTGAAATCAGTTGTTATAACGTAAACTTTTTTTACCACTTTCTAAGGTTGAGAGAACAGAGGACACGAATTCGGTGAGGTTAGTGGTAGCCGTGTTGATTAGGAGAAATAAGAGATTTGCACTGGAAGCTTAAGGTTTCTTACAAAATGCTTTCGAGGAGTTTGGGTATATGAGAAATTTTAGCTATGGGGCAGTAATTGTATCGGTGTTATGAAAGAAGACATCCATATCAGTGGAAATTCACCTTGAGAGAGCGACAATCGGAAGAGATTTGCAAGGGGATGGAAAAGTGTTGTGGAACACTTTCTAAGAAATATGGATGGAAGGCCATCTGGGCCGGGGAAGTATTCATAATTAAGTTGTTGTAATTTATTTTCTATTACTGTATGATCAAAACTTTGAGAAATAGAGGGGCCAATGGGGAAGTTAAGTAAGCATATGAAATAAGAGGGATCCGGTACGAAGGAATTATCGGCAAAAGATTGCTTAAAAAAGTAGCAAAAAAGTTGGCTATAATATGCGGATCGATTAAAGTGTGGAAGCAACCAGATTTGCCAAGTCTAAAGTGGCGACAGCTGGAATGTCATTGTGAATGAGCGTTGGGATGGAGGATGAGGCAGAATTTTTGTTGTTTTTGACGAACGACCAACCATTGTTATTACCTTTGGGGCATTGTAGTATTTTTTGTCTCAGTTTTTGATCGTACTGAAAATTTACAATTATAAGGAAGTCGCTGCATTCATCCCTGGCTCGTTTGAACTTATTTCAGTTTTTCTCTGTGGGGTTGGTCTCGCAGGACCGAGAAAGTGTTCTCTAACCCCGACAGCCTCTTAACTGCTCGAATCGTACCACGCCCTTTCTTTTGCTTTGGCACTCTTAATCCGATGACGGATAAAGGATCTCATTCCAAAGAGAATAGTGTTTTCGATCATATCAGCACCAGCACCCACGTCGTTATCGAGGAAACATAATGACCAGTTAACATTCCTACACAAGCAGTTAAGTCTGCTCCAATTCGCTTTCTCGTATTGCCATACGGTTCTTTTATGAATCTTTTCTCTAACTGTGTGGTCCGTGCATGCCATATTAGCTAATATAATGCAAAGGTCCGACGAGACTAGGGCGGAAAGCACATCAACAGTGTACTTATCAGGGTGAGAAGTTAAGAACAAATCCAGGGTGTTGGCGGTATGACTATCAGCGTCTGGTATACGCGTGGTCTCATTTAAAAGTTGGGTGAAGTTGTTTTCCGAAGCGAAAATCTCAACACACCGTCCTCTGGGTGTTGTCTGTCCAGAATGTCGAACCTACCCAGTACCCAGAATTGTGTACATTGAAATCGCACGCAATGATGATTTCAGTATGAGGATACAGGGATACAATTCTTTATACCACCTTGATCAAAAAGTTCCCGGGGGACACCACCGTGTGGCGTTCCCATTGTTCCGATTTAAGTTCTATTTTTTTTTTGTTAAGTTGGTAAATCTGTTGTTGATATTTCCTCTAAATCTTAGCGTCATAGCTTGACATTGGCAAAAGTTACGTATCTCTGTGTGTGCTGGCGATTTTTTACAATTTTAGAAATGGATTTAAATTTGCAACAACGAACTTGTATTAAATTTTGCGTAAAAAACGGATTTAATGGTGCGCGAACGTTGGAAATGTTGGAAAAGTGTTTCGGCAACGATTCTCTAAAGAAAACCGTCGTTTACCTGTGGCACGAGCGGTTCAAAAGTGGTCGTGAGTCAATCGAATATGATAAACGCAGTGGCAGACCATCGATATCGAAAATCGACGAAAACATTGATGAAGTAAAAGAAATATTGGTCAATAACCGCAAATTAATATCAGAGAGATAGCGGAGGACTTGAGCATTGCCTATTGATCCATCCAAGACATTTTGGTTAATGATTTGGGTTTCCGTCGTGTAGCAGCAAAGTTGGTACCAGAAGACCTCAATTTCATGCAAAAAAGAGACCGTGTTGACGTCGCAAAAGAGATGATCCGATCCCACATTCATCAAAAGGATCATTACTGGAGATGAGATGAGACGTGGGTTTATGAGTACGACACGCAATCCAGACATCAGGTAAGTGAATGGCGTACAACGGTGTAGTGCATCATAAATTTTTACCAGAAGGCCAGACAGTAAACAAAGAGTACTCGTATTATTTGGGCGTTATGAGACGTTTGCGTGAAGCAATTCGCCGAAAGAGACCAGAATTGTGGGCAGAAAACTCGTGGATTTTCCACCACGATAACGCACCGTGCCATCATTATTCGTAATTTTTTGACGAAAAATGCAACAAATACTCGTACCATCCAACAGTCACCGAATTTACCGGATTTGGCTCCCTATGACTTCTTTCTGTTCAATCGAGCTAAAAAACCAATACGGGGAACGAGTTTCAGCAGCCGAGAGGAAGTAATGAAAAAATCGCAGGAAGCACTGATGGACATACCGAAAACCGAATATAAAAAATGTTTCGAGGATTGGATCAAGCGCTGTTATAAGTGTGTTGCAGTCTATGGGGATTACTTTGAAGGGGACAATATGTATTTAGATGAATAAAATTGTATTTTTAATTTTCTGAATAAATTCCGGAAAATTTTTGATCATTACAGAAACTAAAACTTGTAAATTACATTTAAAGAAAATAATTTCTTCAATTCTAGCCGATAGCCCTGGTAGCTATACCATATAGATTGAGATGTAGATTTATTTATGTTTTATTTATTTATTTATTCAATTTACAATTTTCACAATAACAATATAAAAATAAAATATAACATAATATAATAAAAAATCATTGGCGAAAAACAAAGAATAGCGTGTTTTTAAAAACATTTCTGGGCAAAGATATATCTAATTTTGAGTAATAAAAATTGAATATTTTACTTGACAAGGATATAGGATCACGTTGACCATAAACCGTATTATGACGACTCTCAAACAACAATGGTCTTGGCCTCAAAACTTAAGACGAAACATAAAGATTCAAACATTTAAGGAAATTCTCACTATCAAAAGTAGCACATAAAATATCACGAATAAACATTACGTTGTACATTTTTCTTCTCATTTCGAGAGTTTGCACACCAAGTAGCAGATATTTAGAGCGATAAGAAGGCTGATATTGAATGTCATTACAACAAAATAGGTGGCGTAAGGCGAATTTTAAAATTTTCTTCTGAATAATTTCGATTCTTTTTATGTATGTAAGGGAGGAAGGAAACCAGACAATACATGCATACTCCACTATAGGACGAACAATACAACAATACAGAGCTTTAAGGGTATAAGGATCTTTAAAATCTGTGGAGTTTCTTTTAACAAATCTTAGTAGTGATAATGCTTTTGTAACAACAAAATTAACATGTAAGTTAAAAATTAATTTACCATCAAAAACTACACCTAAATCCTTAAAATCATCAACTACTTTTATCCGAGAGTTGTTCAAAAAATAATTAGGGAAAATATGATGAAAACTCCTATTGTAGCTCATACAGGCACACTTGTGTATATAGCCAACATCAGATCATTCAAAGTACACCACTCAGTAAAATAATCTAAGTCTTTTTTGAAACTTTTGAAATAAACTGTCATTTAGAGTTGATATTTTTGCAAGAATTTTAATGTCATCAGCGTACATGAGGCAATGACGGTACCTTAAAAAGTTAGGAAGTCGTTAATAAAAAGCAAAAATAATGGCGGTCCCAAACGGATCCCTTCAGGGACACACGAACTAACCAAAATCTCCTTCGAAACATAGTCACCTATTACAACATATTGCCTCCTACCAAACAAATAAGATGCAAACCATTGCAGTAATGGACCACAGAATCCATATGCTTCAAGTTTTTTTTAGAAGAATCTTCACTCGTTTATGGTTCTCTAATGCATTGACACAAAAATTAGTAAATTCAACTAAATTTGAGACTGTTGATCTGCCCTTCCAAAAACCATGTCGATGGATACTGTTTCACTATAAAAACTAATTTATCTTTCACAAGTTTATCCAGAAGTTAAGGAATAAATGGAAGTTTGGTAATCGACCTATAGTTTGAAATTAAATCTTTTTTGCCAGATTTGTAAAGAGGCTCTATGGTAGAGACTTTCCATTCTTCAGGAAAAAATCCACTGGAAAGCGAGTTATTAAAGAGCTCTGATAATGGGATATAAAGCGAGGATGCACTGTAGCGTAAAACGATTGGAAATAATCCTAATATATCAGCTTTAATTTGTGATTTTAAGCAACGTAAAGTAGGAAATACACTATACAATCGTTGTGCCGACGGTTGGACCGATTTGGTATTGTATGCGACAATTGTATAGTGTGTTTCAACACATACGACCGTTGTACCGATATCGTATGGTCGCAAGCTCTTGAGTATACAACCATTGTCGCATGCAACAGATTGTATGGAAATTGTATAGTGTGTATTCGCACATACAATTGTTGTATCGATTTCATTTATGTTTCGGCTGTTCTAGAAGCAGGTTAAGTGTTCTAAGAATGGTTTAGATAAAAGACAAAGATTTTTGGACGTTATTCCCTTGTTTATGGGATGTCCATATTAAAGAATATAGCAATAAGATTTTGAGGGAGGAGGCGCTGCAGGTGCTTGTGGAAAAATGTCGTGAACAAGATCCCAACGCCGATAAGGAGTACGTGCGCATCGAATAGCGAATCTCAGGACAGCTTTTAGCAGGGAATATAAAAAAAATTGAAAATTCCAAGCGCACTGGATCACTGGATCGTCTGCTGACAGCATCTACAAGCCCTCTTTGTGGTACTGCGATTTGCTTTTATTTTTGAAAAGTGGTGAAATTTCTCGAGAAGGACACAGCTCATTGTCTTGTTCTACAGATGAGAACAGTTTACTCGAAGAATACATCGCTCCAGAGGTATATTTTATCTTAATAATTGTTTTATATTTTGTAATCGATATAAATTTATTATTAGGGATACTCTTCTCTACCTCAAACTCCTGATGACAATAGCCCTGGCGTTTCACGCCCGCCATCTGCAAGTTTTTCTCAACTTAGAAGGAAAAACTCACCGCAACAACAGCAAAAGAATTTTTTTGAAAATGCAAGCAAGTATATGACGTAAAAGGAAGGCAGGGATGAAGATGAGTTCGATATTTTGGGGAAGAGGATCGCTGAACATTTTAGAAGTATGGAAGCAATGCAGCATTTGATTGCAGAAAAAATAGTAACTGACGTACTCATCACTGATAGAATGAATCAGCTAACTATGAACTCAGCCTTCATTTCAAATTCTTCAGCATCTCAAAGTCATCAAACTGAAATACATACATCAACTGCATCTACTAACCCTCAAGGTGAAGTTATATTGGAATCAGAGATATCTGAATTTTTGCTCTTAAATCATAAAAGTTAAATTTTTTTAAAACCAACCCTCAACAAACATGGTTTTTATTGGAGTTCCATTGTTCTTTACATAATAACATTTAATGTATACAAAAACTTTTTTAAATAAAGAATTACTAAATAATTTCACAATGTGCTTAAAAATTTTATTCTGGGAAACCACACATTTTATTTTGAAAAGAAACTTTTAGTTCATTGTTATAGTACTGCTTGAGTCTGTTTCTTATTTCTTTTGCATTTTTTCGAAGATTGTTTTCTGATGTTTGTGTTTTGTAGAGAAAGCATCATTTCATTCTGACGCCAGCTTCCTGGATGTACAACACAATTTTCCAAATCTTCACGATCTACACATTTATCAGTTACATAGCCAAGAAATTGAGCCCTTAAAAAATTATATAATGAGCAACAGGCTAAAATAGTTGCATCAGCATGTTCTAAGCTTGTTTTTATTTGTGATTGGAAAATTGGAAAATTTTAAATCTAGAACATAAAATCCCAAACACATTCTCTACGACTCGGCGAGCTCTGCTTAATCTGTAATTGAAAATTCTTTCCTCTTTTGATATTCCTGCTTGAGAAAACGGTTTCCATATATTTTCTGATAGAGAAAATGCTTCGTCACCAACAAATCCGTGAGGGCAAACGTAGTCATTTTTTTTCAAGCTTTTCTGGTGGAGGTAGTTTAAGTACATGGTTTTGCAACTTTTCATAAAAATCCGTTCTTTTCAAAAATCCTCCGTCAGATATTCTTCCATTCGTGCCTTCATGGACGTATAAAATTCATAACCCGCTTTTTGCGGGTTTTCGAATCAGGACATGTTTCTCGTCCATTGCTCCAATACAATGTTCAAAGTTCCACTGTTTTTGAAATCCTTCAGCAATATTTTTCCATTCAGTTTCAGTAGATGGGAACTAAAAATAAGATGGAAGATACGTACCTATAGTATATAAGATTAATCAAATCGGCTATCGCATTATTTTTATCTTACCTTCATGTACTCATTTTTTAAGGCATTGTATATAGCCCAACAGGTTTCGGGCACTATTTTTCCAATAGCTTGGGCCGATACTCTTGAGCTGAACTTGAGATTACTGAAATCACATCCAGTTGCTAAATAGCGCAAGGTTAAAATTAAACATTGTTCCGCGGATATTGGTGACCTCATTAAATTATCCTGTTTTGTTATAACAGGTGCCGCGAGATTTAAAATATGTTCAAATTGTTCAGATTTCATACGCAAAAGGCACCTGTAGTCTTCGGGCTCCGAGGTTCCACTAGGTCAACATCAGAATGCAGTGATCTATTTAAAAGCCATTCCTTAACCCATTTTCTTTTTCTTTTCTTTTGGGTTTCTACGCTCAACACTGCACCAGCACATATAATAACAAACTTCTTCCGTGCACTTATCTCAGCCATAAAAAGTATGTACGAGTAATTACGAATCAACTACTAGAAAATGACTGAATAAAATATCTGGTTGTACGTAAATCGCACGTTGGGCCGATATCGGTACAACGTATGTCGACACAACCATTGTATGGTGTATTTCCTACTTAAGACTTCTTCAACTAACATCAAACGGGTAACATGAACAATCTACAATAGATGGAAGGGAGTGGACATAACGAGAATCGATTAAAGTTGAACAAGATGAACTATAAATACTTTGGAAATACTCAGCAAACATATCCGCAATGTCATTTAGAATCACAAGATTGTTTGTCATTTAAACTTATCTTAGTTGGAAATCCAGAACTCTTTCTTCTTTTGTTAACGAATTTCCAAAATCTCCTTGGATAAGCAAATTTTAATAAACAATAATAATAAATCAATTTAAGTAAAAACCCCAATGGACTCGCAATTCATAAAATTCAATCGTCAAGCATGAATGAAATCCGGTAAGCCTCAAACTTCTGGCATGCAGTGTACGTTATGTTTAGCATATTTTCAGGCTCTAGTTTTTCTCAAAATAATACCAACACTAGATGTCACCGGAAACAGCAGAAAGCAAATCATCAGCTGATTGTCAAAATTCATTCATTGGTCAACTCCCCTTCGCAGGAAAAAAATATTTCAATTGCATCAGCTCCATCCGAAAACAGTCCGTGCGAGCTACATCTCGTCGCCGAAACGAGTGAGTTAGTTTTGAATTTTTTTTTGTCCGTAATTAAAAAAAAAAAAAAAACAAAACAAGCAAACAACACATAAAAAAGAAACACCATTCATTTATTATTGCGCATACAAACGCATTTGTGAAACCATTAGAACAATGGAATCAATTAACTCTAATTCCCTGATGGCAATCGAGCGGAATTCTCGAGAATCATATCTCGAGGCCGCTCACATTTTACTTATTTTGCTGGACAACGTAATTCGTGAGCCCGATAATCCCAAGTACCGAGCCATTCGTGTTGAGAATCGTATTATTCGCGAGAAACTTCTATCATTGTCAGGTGTTACAGATTTGCTCCAAGAAATCGGCTTTATCCGTACCCAAAGTGAATACGTTCTACCCAAGAATACTGTTTTGGAAAACATTAAGCATTATCGTGAAGTGATTCAGCGACGTTTGAATAATTTCGAAGCATTACCGTCCACCAGTGCAGCAATAATGCGTGCCAGTAAGTAAAACTAAAGAAAAATTAAAACAAAGGCGATTGTATAAAGTACGTCATTTCTAATTTTATATATATCCCTTTGATAGGTGAAACGAAAAAGATTGTCAAGAACCCCATGCCTGAGACACAAAGGTTATTTGTTGTTCCTTCTGTGCCATACCGGCAGCGGACGTCGTTTCCGCGGGTCGTGGTAAGTTTCATTTTTCACTCTCACTTGCGTAGTTATTGTTTATTATCATAATTGTTTGCGCAGTTCCTTTAGGTCTTGCACGTACTCGCACGAATACATTTGTGCGTTCGATATACAGTGAATCACTCGTAGAAGTATAAAATATGTGAAATCTACGGAGTAAGATTTTGACAATGACCATGACATTGAATTCCAGAAAATCGGACACTTGTAGGCTGTCATGTTTATTATTTATCGCAGTTGGCATCAAAAATGTTTTTTTTTTTTTGGAGAGATAAATGAGTTTGACAACAAGTTTGGAATGAATACAGTAGGACGTTTGTAAAATTTATTGAACATATCAGTTATAAACAAAAACATAAACACAGTTCAGGGTCAATGAAACATTGACAGGCCTCTGCTTAATCTTTCTTCCAGGTTCACTCACCTATGAATGATCGAAATTGATTTGTTGTTTATGCACCCATACGGCTCCAGGTTGAAACGATCAAACCGGAAAGTGATATATCGCTGTGTAATCGTCATTTTTACTGCTCGTGAAGCACGCCTATGGGAATATGTAATATTATATTGCTTCTGTCAGTTTATGCATAAGTTACTCCCGTTAATTGGCAGTAGAAGTTCATGGAGCGATTTGTTTTATTACTTCAATGGGGTAGAGGGAAGCTGTGTGGATTACTTTCGACATTGATAATGGTGTCGTCATAATTCGCAGAAAACGCGGCAGGGCACTGTGTCACTATACCCTAGCGTACTTAAATTTTTAGCAAACGAGTAGTGGCTCGTTATGATCCCAATAAGAAATTTGTAGTTTTTTCTTCTAAGCGCTAACCGAGGACGCGGGCAGTTCTAACGCAGGTTCGGGTCCCAAAAAACTCTCCTAATGGCCTTGCCTACCAAGTTCATGTATCTAAACAAGACCGATTGCATTTAGTGAAGTTTGGCATTTTGAAAGTAGCTTGGAAGCTGTAACTGATTTCAGCAAGGCTTTAAGGGTATCTTGGCTGTCGCAACAGATGCAAATGCTTCGTCCTAGATCGTCTTTTTCAGCCGATTACATTCATTTCCTCACTCGGATTCCAGCCGATGCCATTTCTCAGAACAGAGAAAATCGGTTTTGTATTTTCGCTGCAGCAGGGTCATTGATCCTTCAGCGCGTGTTGAACCAAAGAAAACTTCTTTTTTAAGGCAGAAGGCTTTAAAAGTGCAGCCCATAGTACGAAGAGGATGAAGATTCGACAGTGCACCTAGACCATCCCTTCGTCTAATAAAAGCAAAAGTGATCTGTTTTCATGGTCGCTTGTATCACCAGACAATAGACGAATAGAAAATAATCGACCATATCATATCACCAAGGCAAACCCCAGGTTTTGCCGAAAGCTTCTTTACAATGCCAGAAAGCTGAAAACGCCTTGTGACGTTTATTATCCAGAAAGACACCCAAATCCTTAGCTTCGTTAGAGAAACAGGCGGTGATGCCTAGTCAGACTAGTTCGCATACTTCTTCTCGCAAAGGGAACAACTTCAGTTTTGAAAGAATTGACTCAAACCCATTTTTGGTATACCAACCGTCGATCACGCTTAGGGCTACCTTCGCTCGTTGTTAGGTTTGATTTAATAGACACTAAAGCTATATCATCTTTATATGACTGAGAGTAGATGTTAGAACTATTGAGAACGTTAAACAGTGTTTCACAGTGCGTGAAGTCTTGAATCACTTTGCGGGCGGCAGTTACCATCCGCAAACAGTATTCTATTCACCAGCATTGCCCTGATTTGCTCGAGTTACACATGCCGTCAAAAGTTGTATTATTCAAAGCACTCTCCATGCCGATGAAAATACCTAGCATTCTCTCCTTTTTGTCGAGTACGCCCTGAATTTTGTCCAACAGCTTTTGAAGCGCACTCTTGCAGAATCTTCCGCGTTGGTAGGCATGATGTATGTTAGACAGAGCATGCATTCGGAAAGCAGTTTTGTGCAGATGTAGGTCGACCATTCTCTCCATGCTCTTCAAGTCATACTGAAAGGCCTGAAGTTCCTTGGCGAGTGTTCTTGGTATAAACGTTACTCTTACTGTTCGGTATGTGTGTCGGAGCAGGGATAGGAGTGAAGATTTTCTTTATCCGTCACTACAACCGATGACAGATACCAGCTACGCCTCACTTGCAGCTTCGGTGAAAGGAGCCGATTGTGAACTGGCTCCGATCAGATTAGCTAGCAAGTAAGACTTTCCCTGTGTTATGCTTGAGGTGCCATCAGATCTTTTGAGTGTTTCAAGTATGGCTGGTTTTCCCCCTTTTGGGGCTTTGACCAATCTGGCGTTTTCATCGCAAACGTCATTTATATGAGTTCTAAAGCAACTTCTTGCATTCTTTTTGCTTTGATCTATATAGATTCCAGTCTTCCTCCAAATTTCAAGTGATTTCTAAGTCCCACCAAGGAACGGATGATCTGCAAGATTGTTTCTTGGCTGGGCATGTCAGCTCAAAGCACTTGGTGAGTGTACCGTTCGGTATTGAACAACTTCGTCTAACTTTTGTTTTGTTCTGAGTTGAGGCGGAGCATTGACGGACTTGCCGATATCTTCTGTAAAGCGTGTCAAGATCATTTTTTGGGGATTCCTCCTGTTTAACAAAGTCATTCTGAATTCGATGTACCTATGATCTAACATGAATGCCTTCGACAGTAATTTCCAGCCGGTAATTTCCTTAGAGTGCGTGTTGGATAGCGTTAAGTTGATTACTTGCTATCTTACTTTCGTAGGAGTCAACATCGTTGACAACCACGTGAGACGATAGTATGAAGTCCAGGAGATGATTCCCTTCATTGCTGATGCAACGACGAATTTGCCCCATTGTCCGTTTGTTTTTTAGCTTATCACTGAAGCAATTCGGCAAAAAAATACAAGTTCTTGGTCTTTTCTTAAACTTCTGAAACTCCAGATGGTTTTTTAGTAATTTGTTTTTCGCAAATCGTATCACGCCACCCAAAAATGATCATCCACCAATTTAATGAGTACGACCTGCCTGATCATACATACGAAAACAGCCATGCTTTCGCTCCAAAGGATAAAGGGCCCGCAATAGTCAACCTTTGAGGCCGGTGGTGCAGCATAACTCTTAACCTAGAGAATGACGCCATTTGATTCGTAAGTGTAGTTGCACGAAGCTACGATGAATATTATATGTAACTGTCCATAGAGTGAGAGGTTGCCTAGAATACAATAAGTCTAGTTACACTAATAATTTAGTATCCCCATTAAATGCTGGAAGCCACCCACGGAGCGAAATACCCACTGAACCCAAATATCTTTCTTACTCTCTCTCTGAGTAGTAATACTCACTTGAGTATTAAGTTCTTCCAAAAAAAAAAAAAAATTGCTTGTCGACAGTGTAGAATTCAGAATGATTGCGAATGATCTAGAGCGTGGGCTGTGGATCGTTAACAAGCGTGCAGTCATGAACGTGTTTAATAAGAACCCGAGTAAAGACACCTGCATTTGGTAGAGCAGTTGACAAGCGATGGTGATGTGGTGCTGATGGTAAAGCGTCAACTACCAACCTTGAAGGTCTAACTTCTACGTTCAGATAT
Organism: Volucella zonaria; assembly: GCA_963966105.1. Lineage (NCBI taxonomy): Eukaryota > Metazoa > Arthropoda > Insecta > Diptera > Syrphidae > Volucella > Volucella zonaria. The sequence goes on from OZ014531.1 coordinate 133,751,726, forward strand.
ATGCAACGTAGCGGGTGTCAGATCAACCCTAGGAATGATCGTCGATTGGTGCAAGAGAAATGGGCTTTCTTTACGAGAAGGACGATTATGACCTCTCTGATTCATCTAGTGTCTAGCTAGAACAATCACCACCTGTTTCTCTAACGAAGTATTTGCAAACTTTTCTGGACTAAACATGTCATGTCAAAAACCATGGCTTTCTGGTAATGTGAAGAAACTTTCGGCAAGGCTTGAAGTTTGTCACCGAGGATGGTCTTCTAGATCTACACGGCTTTCCGACGTCTCTAAGAAGTCAGCGACTGTCCTGCTGTCCCTCAGCAGGGGGCCCCCGCCCAATTATCAAGGCTTCGCCCATTAATGACTTTGTTTAATAAAAAGCGGGGGCAGAGCATATTACTGGTCTTATCGTAAACATCTTCAGATAATAACGCCTCTGAATGGTTGCTACGATTTGACCAGTTACAAGTTGCCGGTCATAGGTCTTGTTGGCGGCTGGACCACCGGTAGTCCACACCAGGACTTAAATCACGCTACCATGGGAGTCAGGAGCCCCCCGGATCGCGGGAAGGGTTTTCCTTGGTTTAACCCATTGTAGAGTTGCAAATAAGTACTGGGTGCTGTGACCCTAAGAGCAGTAAGAGGTTTTAGATCGGCCTCGACTCATACTAAGGGTGGAACTTGTGCCTCCAACACAAGTTCTGCTTTGGTATTATACTATTAATGTAGGTAAGCGATGGCAAGGCGTATCCTTGCTCCCTATGGATGTATGGGCATCCCGTAAACATAAGATCTACATGACAGTGGCATAAAATCCGGCGATGCTTGAGTTGAAAGCGATGACGGTAATCGGCGCTGTAACTGTAGTTGGTGGTTGGTGCTGGTACTATGTATATGCATTTAATCTCTGAAGATTGTACTTGCCTGTATATTTTAAAGTTGAGAAATACCAGTAACAGGAACACACAAGGAGTACAATGGAATATATAGTTCTTTGTCTGAGTGCTCTGTTCCGGCAGAAAAAAAGTTATTTACCAGACAATTGGTAATATTATCAACAATCTACTTATTTTACGATTCGTTTCAATATTATTTCATAATAATTGCTATAACAAAGCAAACTCGTTCACTTGACTCGCGTTTGCTTTTTACGACTGATAACCGTGAATCACTGCACATTGTACACATCTCTCTTCATTGAGAAGGAGCTTGACCTTCTCGCCCTACCCTTGGCCTTGAAAGTTTTACAAAGCAACATGCAGAAGAGAGAACAAGAGTATACGACGATAACTACTTTCTACTGCCGGCTGGAACTACGTCTTTGCCATTGGTGCTGGAAAACTCCGTGTGTGCATTTGCATTTGTCAGTGGGTGAGCTACTGAAGCAGTTCTCATTTTTATTCGATTTTGAATTCTAGTTAAATTTAATCATAGGTCGAGTAGCACTTTCGGTCTGATATCAGTTTCTTCGTTGCTGATAGATAGATGAGATTGGGAGGCGTTCATCGATTTATTTTTCGCTGATTATCACAATTATTGTGTTGTAGTTTAACGTTGTGCCACGACAAAGAATTTTTCGGGTGTTGTTTTTTTCTTCGATTCCATTCTCTCTATCTATCGGTCTATCTACTTTACTGTGTGCTTCCAATTACAATTTACAGCGTAAATAAACGACGAAATTATCATTTTTATCAGCCATCAGACAGGAGAGTTTGATGAGAATATGAGGCATCGAATCAAAACAACGAAAAATGTTCGCCTATGACGATTATACTAGCGGGGGTGAGGTATGTATGTGTTCTATATTTACTATATGGCTTGTTGTGTGTTGTTATTTCAATTGAATGTCAGTGCAGTAGTTTTGTAAAGAAAAAACGCACTACCACCACCCTGTCTACCCTGTGTGGGTGGTAAATGGTATTTTTCTTCTTCTCTTGTGTGTTTTGTTTTTTTTTTGTTATTTTTTTTTTTTTCAGGCCAAATTCTAAAATTAAGTTTTCCACTTGGGTAGACACTTTTCGAGAACAAAACGAAAACAACAACGACAATATGGGGAACAATGCACTTAGGCAGTGGTGGCCAACTGCGTTGATACGAATATTATTTATTCAAGTATGAATTATGCCTGTGTACTCGGTATAGTATAGTGCAATGCTTTGGAATAATTTTTCAATGGTAAGGCAGTATAAAATTGCTTATGCATCGTAAATTTGAAGACTCCAAGACCGACATATCCACGTTCCTTGGCGTTGCGGTGTGCCCGTACCTGGTGGTTATGTACATACCTACGTACTTTAAAGCGTGTAGTGCTATTTGCATATGATGTTGACTGAGGTTGTAATTTAATAAATGTGTACGAAGTAGTATGTGATTTGTTCTATTTACAGCGCTGCATGCAAATGTCGAGAAGTTAATATTCCGATATCATAGCCATTTACCATACCATATACCTATCAAGCCATAAGTGCTGGCATGTGGTGATGTGTTTGCTTATTGGATGGCTTTGATCGGCCAATGGCTTTGTAAATTAACATATGGCTGGAGAATTTATTTAAAATAAAGCCACTTGGCTGAGGAGAGTATACGAATATCTAAAATGATTTATCTCCTTCCTCCAATCGGGGGCAACGGTGGCAGTACGGGTATTAGTGTCTGTGGTGGTATCTCCAATGGTTAAAATAAATTAAACGCACCAAAGTGGCAAATATTCGTTTTTGATTTGCCTTGGAACGATGATGGAAATGTATTTTACGAGATAGAAGTACACACATTTGACATTAATATGTACACTGTGTTCACTGTGTATCAGTTGAGAACAGATTTCTATCATGGGGCTCTGACCTTTGGTGTGTCTTTGCCCCAAGTGTATTTTACTCATTCCCATATTGATTTCAATAATGTTGTTTAAAAGATTTTTGCTCGATTTCTTCTTAACTTTATAGTAACATGCTGTCTAAACTTTGATTTTTTAGTTTCGAATTATTAACTAAGAATGTTACTTCAGAAGTTTGTAACGAGTATATACAGTAATTTTCCTTCAAAATGTTCATACTTAATTCCCATGCGCTACTTTCAAATCTTCACAGAACTACGCACTTGGATTGTGTTGTTCATCCTTTAAATAGAATCAGACCTGAGTTCTATACTTGGAATTGTTTCATCCAGATGATGTCAATTAAGTTGACAGTGGTTTGAGAGAAAAAACTCGTACGCGAGTTTTATGATATTGGGTATTTAAAAAATGATTTTTTTTCGTACAATCTAATGACTTTAAATCTGTCTGAGATCTTGTGTATTTCCTCGGTGTGGTAAACACTTGTTCTCCTCTTCTTTTCTGGCAGTCCATTAACATCTTCAGTTCATGATACTAGTCAAAGTCTTAACTGTCTTGAAGAAAATTTTGATTTAATGATAATAAAGTTAAAACTTAGCTCCAAAATGTCATAAACCAAGTGAAAGAACTAAGCGCGAAAAGTACGAGGGTAGTGCCAGAAGTACCCGACCTAACAAAGAAAACACAAAAAAATTGCGGAAAAATATGTATCTTTTTTTCTCCTTTTAGCTCAATACACTTTTCAGAGCGATGTTCAATAGCTTCGATACCCTGTTTATAGTGAGAATCGCCGAGCTCCTTAAAATAGCCATCCACTGCAGACTCGACCCCTTTACTGTTGGCAAATCTTTTACCACCGAGCCATTTTTTTCAAATTCGGAAATAAAAAATAATCCGAGGGTCTAAATGTGGCGAATAGGAAGCAATTCGAACTTTCACTTACTGATTATGGGCATCGCGATGACGGATGAGTGAACTGGTGCATTGTTTTGATGAAACAAAAATTTTTTCTTCCCCAAATGCGGCCGTTTTATCTTGATTTCATCCTTCAAACTCTGCAATAAGTTCGCATAATACACGGCGTTTATTGTTTTTCTTTTGTGAAGATAATCAATGAAAACTATACCACGCGCATCCCAAAAAACTGGCGCCATGACTTTGCCTGCAGATGGAACTGTCTGTGCCTCCATTGTTTTGACTGTTCCTTCGTCTCGGATGTGAAGTGATGGACCCATGTTTCATCCATGGTTATAAATCGACGCAAAAACTCGGCTTTATTGCTGTGAAACTTCGCCAAACTCTCGTTTGAAACATCTTCACGACTGTGGTTTTGTTTCATAGTGAGCAATCGCAGCACTCATCTTGCGCACAGCTTTCTCAAGTCCAATTTTTCAGTCAACATGCGATGTACAGTGCTTTTTGAAATTCACGCACTTTCAATCGACGGTCATCCCAATACCATTTTCTGGATTTTTTTCAACATTTCTGGTGAACTTACCTCATTCGATCGACCACTGCGATGTTCGTCTTGGCAACTCGTACGGCCTCACTGAAACTCTACCACCCAGCATTTTATTGTTGTAAACGAAGGAGCAGACTCCCCCAGAGTAGAATCCAGTTCCGTTTTGATGTTGGTTGGATTTCAAATGAAAGTATTGTATCACATTGATACCTATTGATGGCTGCTAAACAATACTGAACATTACTAAACAACATAGCGTCGTCAAACTTCAAATTTAAGCTTTATAAGGTTGGTACTTTCTACAATTGTCATTCTTTTTAAACAACAACCGCCACCTGTACCTTAGGTCGAGTACTTCTGACGACCCTCGTACGTGGAACAACCTTAATGAAGTATCTAAATGTAGTGCTTATTCGATACTCCGGAAGATCGGCTCAATATGGTGATGCTGGAATAATGAGATGGAAATGGGTGAAAAGGATAAAAGGTATGCCTTTCAAGCGCAGCGAAACCAATAAACTGCGCCACAAGTTAGACTACGACGAACGCTAGAAAAGAGGAGGCGAAGAAAGCTATAGCGTTTTAAAGGAAGTTAGAAGATAAATAGAAAAATTGCAACTTCAAAGCTTTCGCGGCTCAGCGAAAAAAAAAACTTAAAATGCTGAAATATACTGAAGACGATCAGGGACACCAGCTAATGGGGAACACATTTGCAATAAATGAAAAGAGTACTCTTACGCCTTATTTAACGAAGAATTCTCTTGAAGTAACATTTACTCGTCAGTCGGAACGTGAAGTCTGCAAAGCAGAAAAAGACCGAATCACGTACCCTCCACAGTATGAGCAACAATCAGGAATTCTGGATTTCGCTCGCTATTTTGTTGGATAAAATGATAAGAAGGGATTGGATTGGGATTGGATGACTAACCAATGGAGCTTTCTTCTTCCGCCATATAAAAGCAAAACTACACGAAAAAAATGGAACAATTACTGATTAGTTAATGTTGCATATAATGAGAATATACCAGTGAGCTGAAAACAGTCGACAGTGTAATATTATTAAACTCCATGGCAGTCAAGCCGGCTTATTTAACTTGTTAGTCTAATTTGCGTTCACAATGAAGCTTAAATTTTGTGTCCATCCATTGGGTTTTAATTTAATTTATTTTTCTATCAACTTAACTGTAACGAAAGATAATTTCAAGATTAAAACAGTGCGATCCCTAACCGAAATTTGAAGGATGACGCGATCTGTAATCTTGTTTCATTGACCAATAGTCTTGGTATGTCCGATCGAATCCATGTTAATCAAAGAATTGAACGATCTTCTTTCTGATCTGGATATATGTTGGTTTCGACCCTTTCAAACTGGATAAAGTTCCCACGATGACGCTACAGCCGAAGATAGGACTTAACCTTTGCAAATAAGACATTCCAGATAGGTTGATCGGTTTTTAGCTCTCTTCAGTTTTGCACTGCAATACCAGTTAAGAAGATAGTTTTTGTCCACTGGTAAGTCATCATCCTGTTCTGATTATGTCACTTTGTTCTTTGTTCGGCATATCAGAAGTAAAGGGTGACCAGATAAGGGCTTTAGGAAAAAAAAAATTAAATAAAACAACAACGGTGTGAGATATAAAATTGATTCTGGTTTTATTTTGCAGCTACGTTCATGCCATTATGTGTGGAATAGCACATCATTCAAATGGCCGCCTCGGCTTCGCTGACAGTGCTTCAAGCGGTCGCGGTCGGTCCAATTTCTGATGACTCGGTCCAATATGTGCGGCGTTATTCCGGCAATACCGGGTCGAATGTTAGCCTTGAGCTCGTCCAAAGTGGTTGGCTTGTTAGCGTAGACTAGAGAGACGTAGCCCCAGAGAAAATACTCGAATGGTATCAAATCGCATGAGCGCAGCGGGCAATTGATGAACGCTCGCCATGGGATGGCCCAGTCGCCAAATTTCTCCTTCACAACTTCAAGACCACAACCACCACAGCACGGATATATCGATGTTGTCGAGCTCTGACCACAGAAAGTCGGTTAACATCGCTCTATATCTGAGCCCATTGACGGTAACGATGTCTCCTTCCTTATTTCAAAAAAAATAAGGTCCGATGAGGCCGCCATGTCATAAACCGCATCAAATTGTCAATCTTTGTGGATGCATTGATGCTTGGTCGATCACTTGTGGATTGTGTTTGCACCAATAATGGCAATTTTGCTTGTTGACATAGCCGCTGAGCCAAAAATGGGCCTCGTCCGAGAAGATCCGGACCTCCGGCCAACATTTCCAGCGTCCAATTAGCGAACTTATGACGTTGTCTATGGTCGTCCGGCTTCAATTCTTGCGTCACCACAATCTTATATGGATGTAGGCCGAAATCCAACCGCTGGCGGTTGCCCAATTAAGCTGATTGACGCCGAATCGACATTTCTGGGTCTTCTTCGATACTGGCTGCTACGGGGACTATGTTTTCTTCATTTCACACCAATCTCTGTCTGGTCGGTGGGTTAAGATCCAAAAGAGTGTACTCACCTTCAAACTTTTCCACGATGCGACGAATTGCCTGCACACTGAAGCCATAATGACGACGGCCCTGACGACAAAATCTACATTATTTGCAACTGAGCCGGAATTCCGATAATATTTTTAATAATTTCCGCCCGTTCAGCAAGCGTAAAACGATGCATGATGAAATGACAAATCTTATTGGATATGTTGACAGCTGGGTGTCATTGGTAACTCTGACAGCAGCTGAAACATAACAATTGGAAAAACTCTCATTACTATCTGGTCACCCGTTAGTACACCGTCTGCCAATAGGGACTTCTGAACTTCGGCAGTTGATAGCGGCCATACTGTTGAAGCTACATCTGTCAAATTGACTCTCATTTATTCAGTCTGTTTTGCCAAATCACCATGGACGGACATAGCATTCAACAACACCTGCAAATGATAAAATTGTTCGTTCTAGCAACGTTCGGAGCGCTTCGCCCATTTTACGGTCGCCATAATCGCCCTACCGAGAGGACTATTCGCAGTGTGGTGAATAAATTTGGGTCCACTGGTTCAGTAAACAAGAAGCCAATACCCGTACGTTGACGAAACTCAAGATCTGCCGAAAACATCGCCGCTGTCCGTGAGAGTGTGCAGGAGAATCCGAGTCAGTCGATTTCGCGTCGCTCACAAGAATTCGGCCTTTTGCGGACCACAACTTGGCGAATATTGCGTCGTGACTTGGGCCTGCACCAGTACAAAATTCAAGTGGCCCAGGAGCTGAAGGTAAACGACCACAGACAATGGGCTCTGGAGCAGTTTGAAACTGACCCTAATTTTCATTGAAAAATCATCTTCAGCGATGAGGCCCATTTCTGGATGAATGGGTACGTCGATAAACAAAATTGTCGAATTTGGGACGATACCAATCCAGATGAGATCCAAGAGCGTCCATTACATACCGAGAAAGTCACTGATTGGTGTGGATTTTGGGCTGGCGGCGTCATTGGTCCATATTTCTTTGAGAATGACGTTGGCCAGGTCATCACCGTCAACGGCGAGCGCTATAGGTCGATGATTACCAACTTCTTCTGGCCTGAATTGGATGATATGAACACCAACGACATGTGGTTTCAACAGGACGGCGCTATGTGCCACACAGCTCACGCCACATTGGAAATTCTACACGAGCGATTCGAGGGCATGGCCATCTCATGTGGAGGTGATATGAACAAGCCACCGAGATCGTGCGATTTGACCCCGTTAGACTTCTTCTTGTGGGGTTTTCTGAAGTCGCAGGTCTATGCGAATAAGCTACAAACCACAGGGGCCCTCAAAGCCAACATAACCCATGCCATCAGCCTGATTTATGCGCCAGAGTCATGGAAAATTGGATATTTCGGATGCGCGCCACCCAGAGAAGAAGAAGAAGAAGCTTCATGGGCATGTTTCCTGTGGTTTTCTGTATTTGATACTAGTGGCTGGTGGATTCTTTTAGCTCTTAAAGGTTACTTGTTAGGTAAACGCTTTTGAACGATAAGATGAGTGCATATTGGAAACTAACCCAGAATTCGAAGTTAAAGTTCGAGTACACCACGGCATCGTTTAAAGTCTCTTGATTTTTAGTGACGTGCAAGATTTTCTATTTTTTCTTTTGAAGCTACACCAGGGTTTTATTTCACTAATCACTTTTCTCGTTGCGCCTTGCAACTTTTGAAAAAAATAATTTCCTGCAAAGTAAAAGTGCCATGTGTTTCATTAAAAATGTAAAGCTTCCTCGACTTTGCACTTTGCAGTTTTCCAAGCTTTTTTGAAAAGTAAAAACTGTAAGTGCTTCACCAATTAAAAAGAGAATTTTGCATTTGTAAACGTGCGAAGTGAAACATACCGCCTTAATCAAAAATTTATTCAGAAAATTAAATATACAAGTTTATTCATCTAAATCTATGTATATGTATTGTCCCCTTCACAGTAATCCCCATCGACTGCAACACACTTATGACAGCGCTTGTTTTATATTCGGTTTTCGGTATGTCCATCAGTGCTTCCTGCGATTTTTTCATTACTTCCTCTCGGCTGCTGAAATGCGTTCCCCGTATTGGTTTTTTAACTCGATTGAACAGAGAGAAGTCACAGGGAGCCAAATCAGGTGATATCGGTTGCTGTTGGATGGTATTTGTTGCATTTTTGGTCAAAAAATTACGAATATTGATGGCACTGTGCGACGGTGCGTTATCATGGTGCAAAATCCACGAGTTTTCTGCCCACAATTCTAGTCTCTTCGGCGAATTGCTTCACGCAAACGTCTCATACGGCCAAATAATATTCTTTGTTTACTGTCTGGGCTTCTGGCAAAAATTCATGATCCACTACACCGTTGTAATCCATGAAAACCGTGAGCATTGCCTTCTTTTTTGACTGAAAACGACGTGTTTTTTTGGTCTCGGCTCAGTTGGGGAACGCCATTCACTTGCCTGATGTCTGGATTGCGTGTCGTACTCATAAATCCACTTCTCGTCTCCAGTAATGATCTTTTTAACGAATGTGGGATCGGATTCAGCCTCGCAAATCATCTCTTTTGCGACGTCAACACGGTCTCTTTTTTGCATAAAATTGAGGTCTTTTGGCACCAACTTTGCTGCTACACGACGAAAACCCAAATCATTAATCAAAATGTCTTGGACGGATCCATAGGCAAAGTTCAAGTCCTCCGCTATCTCTCTGATGATTAATTTGCTGTTATTGACCAACATTGCTTTTACTTTATCAATGTTTTCGTCGGTTTTCGATGTCGATGGTCTGCCACTACGTTCATCATCTTCGATTGACTCACGACCACTTTTGAACCGCTCGTGCCACTGGTAAACGACCGTTTTCTTTAAAGAATCGTTGTCGAAACACTTTTCCAACATTTTCAACGTTCGCGCACGATTAAATCCGTTTTTTACGCAAAATTTAATACAAGTTCGTTGTTGCAAGTTTAAATCCATTTCTAAAATTGTAAAAAATCGCCAACACACACAGAGATAGATGTACTCTTGGCTACGTAACTTTTGCAAATGTCAAGCTATGACGCTATGATTTAGAAAGAATGTCAACAACAGATTTACAATTGGAGCGCCACACCGTGGTGTCCCCCGGGAACTTTTTGATCAAAGTGGTATGCCTCCTATCCTAACTCCCATGTGTCCTGCTAATGGACTATCATGGCATTGTCTTAAAATATCTAAGCTATCTGTTTTCTTAGGGTAATAAGACCCGAATGGAAACCTGTAGAGATGAACAAGGAAACCTTGTAGTAGAGTCACAGTCGGTGCGGAGGATATGGAAAAACCATTTCTGCAGACTGCTAAACAATATTGACGATGCAAATCAAGAATTCCGTACACCCGACCAAAATGAAGTGAGGATAGCAATATCTAAACTGAAGTCGAACAAGGCTGCCGGGCGGGACGGCCTACCCGCTGAACTATTTAAGGCAGCAAATGATGACCTGGTAGAGGGCATACACCAACTTATTTCCAAGATTTGGTCGGATGAATGTATGCCTGATGAATGGAACCTCAGCATCGTTTGACCGGTTCACAACAAAGGAGACCCTCTAAACTGCGCCAGCTATAGAGGTATCAGTTTCCTAAACATCGCATTTAAGATCTGCCGTGTTGTGCGAGCGCCTGAAACTATTTGTCAACGATCTGATTGGACAGTATCAGTGCAATTTTAGCCCCGTAAGTCCACACTTGACCAAATATTCACACTACGGCGGATCCTGGAGAAAATATTAGAAGTTCAGATCGATACTCACCACCCTTTTATCGATTTTAAAGCCGCATTTGACAACATCTGCAGAGAAGAGCTATACAGAGTCATATCTAGTTTTGGCATCCCTGCCAAGCTCGTCCGCTTATGCAGGATGACGCTGCATCAATGTCGGTAACGACATAACCGAGACCTTTGATGTCAAAGAAGGATTTAGGCAAGCGACGCGCTGTCATCTGACTTCTTCAACATTCTGGGACCTGCCATTGGAGCGTTTGCGAGTATATGGACAGAAGCGAAAAAAATGATTCTAGCGGTAAATGAGGGCAAAACAAAGCATGTCAACAAGAAGGGACATCTAACATTAACGAATCGTCCAACATGTCACAGTCGACAGCTATAACTAGTAAGATATGATAGCAGAGCCGAGCTGAAAACGACATCTCTTCAGAAATCAAACGAAAAATAACGCTTGCTAATCGCTGTTTCTTTGGGCTAAGAAGGCAACTGTGTAGTATGGCCCCCTCCCGAACAACCAAGGAAACTCTACATAAGACCCTAGTAATCCCAGTCCGATGGTTCCGAAGCATGGACCCTTTCTAAAGAGGAAGAAGATTCCTTGGTCGTTTTGAGTGAAAAATTCTTCGTAAGATATTTGGTCCCGTATGCGTTGACGGGTTGTGGAGGAGACGGTTCACCGATTAATTTTACAAGCTGTCGATGTCGCTGTAACATCGACCTGGCCAAAAAACTGCGCATTGGGCGTTTGGGATGGCTGGGACATGTAGAGCGAATGAACACCAATGCTCCAGCCCGCAGAATCTTCGACTCTAATCCGGAGTTACAACGTAGTAGAGGAAGGCCTCGCCTTAGCTGGCACGCGCAAGTGGAAGGGGACCTCAACCAATTTGAAATGCGCAACTGGCGGCAGTTAGCCAAAGAACACGCTAATTGCAGAGGCTTATTGGTTGCGGCCCAGATCCGCCCATGACAGTAGCGCCGCCTATGTAAATAAGTATCTTTTTTCTATACCACTAGTTTCCACAGGTCGTTGTTCTCAATTCAAATTGTTCAAGCCCAACTGCCCAACGTGCTATAAATTTCCCCGTAGATCCTTCAGATTATTTAACCAAACTAACGAATAATGATCAGTCACGGCCGTAAATCGACTATTTTCGATGCCCATAGCACTTCTTTTCCGCAGTTACTAATGCAACAAATAAAATTTTCCCCATCCCCAAATCTCTGTGAGAGAACAGTCCTAATCCCATAATCTGACCTAAAAAGGGGCGATTCAAATCCGTGCACGTCAGAATGGGTGCTGTCACTAAACATTCCTTATCTTTTCTAAAACTATCCTCACATGAATCCGCATGAAATCGCTTTGCTCTTTTTCAATAAATCTGTTAATGGTCTAACCAAGACAGCGCAATTTGATATGAAGCGTCTGTATCATGACACGTTCCCTATACATAAATCTCCTAAGAAGTTACGGTGCAGTTTTGGGTGCTGACAGTATTTCCAGGTGTTTTTGGAATGAGTTTGTGACAATGATAATATTGTACACATTGAACTCAATGTTGATGAACTTCTGCCAAATCGCTGGTGCATGGTGTAAACCAAATAGCATCCTCTTAAACTGTAAGATACCTCTATTCGGTACCATGAAAGCGGTATAAGGTCTTGATTTTTCCTCCATTGGAATCTGCCAGTAAACCGACTCTATGTCCAGGGAAAACAGATTTTGTGCGTTCCGAAATTTATCTAATGTTGACGAAATTAAAGGAAGTAGATACGCGTTAATGTCAGTGACCTTATTTAGCTTTCTATAGTCGACAGTAAACCTAAACGATCCATCTTTTTTTTCTTGATAAAAACGCGAAACAGGATAATATCTCTTCTTGATAGGTTATGCTGACGTCCTAATCTTGTGCTCTCCCAATCGCGTACACCCTAAGCCCACTGTCATTGCTTCTTCTTCCAACTTGTGTCTCTTCCAAGTCTCCCTTTTCGTATTGATTCTAATGTGACCACTTGATCCTGGGCCGAAAAACTCTATATACTAGATCTTAGATCAGGTAGATTTGGAATTAGAGGGCATACTTCTCGACTACGAGTGATTAGTAACATTTCCTAAAACTCCCTACACCATCAGCTTTCTCCTAATGCCAACAATAAATGTTAATTCCGAAGTAGGGACGGTTATACCCTTCGTTGGCCCCCAAGGTAAAACTCAGTCTAACTTGATCAACCAAATGATCCCCAGCAGGCGAACAATATAAGGACGCCGTTGGAATGTTGTATGTTGGATTTTCGAAGAACAACTACGAGTAGTTAGAGAAAACGACTCGAAGGAATGAAGGCGAGCGTTTTCAAGCTTGTTATAGTAAATTTTAACGCAACACTATTTCTAACCGCGTTGAAGGACTTGCAGGAGGAGATATTATTCGAGTAACAGTAAATGCTGCAAGCTGTACTGCGATATTGACGTGGTCAAAATATTGCGGATCAGTCGCCCGGGATGGCGAGGACATGTAAAGCTGATGAATATCAATGCTCCGGTCCAAAGAGTCATACATTCTTACTCGGAGGAACAACGCAGCAGAGGAAAACCTCTCCTTAGTTGGCGTGCGTAGTAACTGGAGGCCGGTTTATTGGTTGAGGCCCAGGTCCACCCCGAATTGTAACGTCGTATAAGTTTGTAAGTAGGTAAGTATGTTAAGAATGTATTGTTTAAAACGTTTAAGCTAAGCATACTATAAACCTGTTATTGCTACGTGCGAATAAGGTTCCCATCCCGAAAGCAATTGAGATTCGAGGAAAAGCCCAAACCAAAAATAATTGGATGACGTAAGGTGTACGCGTTACACGTTTAAACGGTTAATTAAAAGAAGAAGATTGTCGTTCTATGGCAAATTATTTCCTGTCGCAGTATTAAATCAAAAGTTGTTCAACACATTGTATAACTCAACAGTTGTTAGAATTTGTTTACTACGGAATTTGTTAAAGCATTGCTCGCCAGGTATTGTAATACGTTTTTGTTATGTTTGTGAATTATACTCGTATTATTACAAATATTGCGATTGTTGTAAAGCAAGTAACCAGAATAAATTTCCATTTTGATCACTGGTCAATATTTCCTAAAATCTTTTAAGGGGAGATATACACCTAGGAGTGTATTTTTTTAAGGAAAACTATTTGAAATTTTGGATTGGGAGTTTAACTATGTAAAAGTATACACATTCAGAGATATGTTTAATTTTTTTATTTAAAAATATCAAATATAAGGACTGAAACGAATAAAATCTGGAAACTTCAAAGTAAAAAAAAAAAAAATATTTTCATAATTCATGTAAATTTTTTTTATTTGCTTTAAAACTCTGTTTTTATTAAATTCATTCACAATTACAAAAAATAAAAAAAATTATTTGGTTCCCATTCTTTCCTCAACTTTTTCGAATCTCCTTCATAAGGTTGGTGACAGTTACATCCGTGATCTTTTTTGATGCTCTTTTCCATTCATCACTAAAATCTTTTACGTCCTTTGCACACTGCTCACTTTTCCTCAATTTAGCTTTGACCAAAGCCCAATGCCTTTCAATGGGACGGCACTGTGGAACATTGGGTGGATTCATGCCTTTTGGGACAAAGTCTCGACATTTTTAGCAACAAGAAAGCTCAACATCGCATGAGCATAGTGAGCTGAAGCTAAATCTGGCCAAAATAATGTTGAACCCTCGTGTTTGTTTAAGAAAGGAATCAACCTTTTTTTTAGGCACTCGTTAACGTACACTTCTCCGTTAATTGTTCCCCTTGTAATAAACGATGAGCTTCTGTGTCCACATTGGGAAATGGCCTGCCAAACGAGATATTTTGACCCGAATTTTTCCATCCCAATCGATGTTGTTGATTGCGGAAGAATCTCAGCTTCAAACAAGTTGTAAAACTGCACACCTGGAAGAGTAGTAAAGTAGGCTTTGGCAAAAGTTTCGTCATCCAAAACCAAGCACGCTTTCTTGTTGCCGATCAACTCGTATAGCTTTCGGTCTCGTGTTTTTATGACTTTTTTTTGCTTTTCAGTAAATTTTGGTATTTTTTGTTTTTTTCGTGTTTTTAGACCGTTACGTTTTTTAGATCTTTGTATCATTGTTTGGTTGGTATTACATTTCCGAGCAACATCTCTGGATGACATAGTCCGGTTTTTTACGATGGTACCCACTATTTTCCTGTCCAAATTTGTATCATGTTCTCCACTTTTAGCTCCACTTTTCTGCTTTCGCTTAACTGTCAACGTCTCCAAATATCGTTTAATAACAGAATACACTGTAGTGGGTGCTATGTTTAAATTTTTTGCGATAAAATGGTTGGGACGCGAAGTATTTTCGAGCCATTTGTCGATGACCTTTTTACGGCGTTCCTCTTGAGTCATATTTTCTAAATATTTTAAACTGCACCGAACTAAAATCAATGACAGACTGAAACTAGAGAATATACAGGCTAATTTGGGTACAAAATGGGATTGCAATTTTTACGCATTGGAAATATAGCCCGTATTAAAATTTACAGATTTTTTTCGTTTGAGTCTTCGTAAACGGTACTCACTGGCGTTTCTTCAAAAATCATCTGAAAAAAAATTCCAAAAAGATTATTAAATAAGATACTATGTATAGTCTTGTAGGTACTTGTCATAGCCGATTTTGAAAATATTGCATTTATGACAAAATGGCGAGCGTTTGAACATAGATAGTTATTTTTGGACCAATATTTTGCTTCTAAAACAAAAAATAAATAACGAAAAAAAAAATTTCTATGACAAGTACTAGATAATGGGGTTTAGATTTTAGAATAACCCAAAAAAAAGTCCAGGCAATCGGTTCATTGGTTTTCGAGAAATTTTGGATACCGATTTGAAAAACGTGGTTTTAAGAAAAACGCGTTTGAAAATTTGGGAATGGATGAATCATGAAATTTGTCAACTTACATGGAATCATCGATACCAGGCCCATAGTGTAAGTCTTCTACGGTCGACGGAACCTTCATAGCTTCTAAATTTTTTTGTCGGCGCCGTATTTGACCGTCTTTCGTCTGTTCTTGTGCTTGCAGCTCGCCTTTCGCTATGTGAGTTTCGTCTTCTTGCGCAGTGTACAAGTGCGCTCCTATTCCTAACACATTCATGACTTCCAACAATGAGGTGACACCATTGTTGAACGTGCATGTTGCAGGAAATACGAGTACAGCAATGTTAAAGATTTTGGCCCCACTGTTCATCGTTTTTGATGCTATCTTCCAAATAAGTTGGGTGAAGCTCTCATTGCAGATTTGATGACATCTAATATACCATTTTTCAGTTCTCTTTGAACGTGTCTCACGCATTCTTTTTTTACAATTTCAATCTCATCACCATACGGTTTCGCATTCGTCGCCATTAGAGTCGCCAGTCGCCATCCCCGACGTAATTAGTATATATAACTCCATGCTTTTCAACGGATTTTAAAAATAATTCAGATGCCATACTTCTATTTTGCCTGCTGATCCGTCTTGATTCCATTCCTCATATTGCTCGGTATTTTTGTGTTTATTCTAATAGTTACATTCAGCACAATAAGAAGATTTTACAAGAAAATCAACGACTTTTCCTGTAAACTGACCAATGAGAACCGCAACTCCCTAGAATGAGGTTAAACCATGTTTTCGCCACGCACCATCTCCTGAAACGATGAGTTTTGTTATATCAGCACTCGAATTTTGTTTTGTTATTTCCTGTTGTTCTTCTTTTACAGATGGTTTTAACACCAATTGAACAATACTTTCTTTTTGTTATAATGGGCGCGCGTTCAAGGGGTTTGTATACCCTTAAAATGTTTGTACACAGCCCGGGCGAAGGAAATTTAGGGAGGAAGAAAGGACAGGTACCGATGTACATTGTTTTTAAATGTTTGCAAGTTACAACGATTAGGAAATACAGAGATCGGGATTGCATTCCATAAGCGAGTTGTGCGGCTTAGAAACGAATGACGACATTTTAGAGTACACCTGAAAATGGGCTTGAGGGTATACTGATGAGCATTCATAGCGGGACATGTGTTATGGTTGAAAGTTTGAATGGGCGGAATGCTACTTGCGATTTCTATGGAGCACTGGTGGTGGAAATAGCGATGTTGGTGTTTGAGGGTATCTATTGATTGACTGATATTAGTATTACCTATGAGTTTTATCGCACGGTTTTGAATCCTATGTAGCAGGTGCAGAGATATTTTAGGAGCACCTGACCAGATGTGGGTCCAATTTTGGTCGGATGAATGCCTTATATATTGAGGCCAGATCAGAGGGGGTGAAATATTTTTTTACATCACTTGAGGAAACCTAGATATTTCGCAGCATTTTGGACGACATCGAATATGTGGTCATTCCACCGTAATATCTCACTGACACACATACCGAGAATGGAAAGTTTATCGGTTTCGATGATGCAAGTGCCATTCATGGATAATGCCTGGGTATTTAAATCTCGCTTTAATGAGACAGCATTGAATTTTGGAAGCATTAAATTCCACTCGGTTAATAGTTCCCCAATTGGTTATGCTGTTAATTTCGGAATTTAATGAGCTTAACATACACTGCCGTTCCCGTTCCGCACCCGAAGAGCAGGGAAGTGAGTCCCGGAACGAATATGAAAAGCAGAGAGTCATCAGGAAAGGAATATATGGGATTAGAAGTAGCAGAGAAGAGATCATTAATGAAAATTAAAAACTTAAAATAAAATTAAAAACTTGAATTAAACGTTCCGAAACGTAATTTCTAATCCATTGGAAAAGAGAGTCATCGATCCCAAAAGCACGCATTTTCGACAGAAGAGCTTGACGCCAAACTCTGTCAAATGCCTTAGAAATATCAAGTGCAATTATCTTGCTGTCACCAGATTGATATACGCTTTGGTTCCACTTTTCGGTGAGACATGCAATCAAATCACCAGTGGACCTATTGCTACGAAAACCATATTGCCGGTCATTAATAAGTTTTCGTGTTTCGAGATATTTCATGAGCTGACGGTTTATCAGCGTTTCCATGACCTTGGAGAGAAGTTACGTAAGTGCAATGGGTCTGTAGGAGGAGAGGGAAGAAGATTCGCCTTTTTTAGGAACGGGCTGGACAAATGCTGTTTTCCATCTGCTCGGAAAGAGTCCTAAAGAGTAGGATTGATGAAAAAGCTTACGCAGTGGTTTTGCCAGCGAGGAAGAACACCTCTTCAGAAGAAGAGGAGATATACCATCTGGACCAGCGGATTTATGCATGTTGAGATCTTTAAGTACACCTGCTACTACACGAGTGCGAAAGTGGGTTCGTCCCATTGAAGATTCGACGCACTCAAGTGTAGGCGGAGACAGCAAAATCCGGGAGTGTTAAGCGGGCCGCAAAGTGTGCAGCAAGCAGATTGGCCTTGTCCAAAGAGCTGACAGCTGGAATGATATTGTAAATGAGCGTTGGGTTGGAGGATGAGGCAGAATTTCTAATGCTTTTGACGAACGACCAACAATTTTTACTGCCTTTGGGACATTGCAGTATTTTTTGCCTCCGTTTTTGGTCGTATTGGAATTTCACAATACTTGAAACAGCTGAATGAATGCTATTAATTATCATATCATACGTCGTTTGTTGAAGCGGAGACGGTAAATCCATGAGTACAGAAAATTTCATAGCTCCACGCAAACCAATCCCCAATAACCGCATAACAAAAAAGAAGAACCGCATAACAAAAAAGAATCATGTATTTATTTCGTTAGCTGTTTTGATGTACGGGCACGAAGGAATGAAAGTCGGCTTGCACGACGAACACGAAACTACAGTCCTCGAGTGGTTTGTATTGAGAATCGAACATCACTATCACACTTTCTACATTTAACACATTTCGATAAGACAGAAAACACAATCAGAAAATTCAAAATTCGATACCCGATGTTTGGATTTTCTGGTGCAGATGTCTCATGATCAGTTTTCAATTTTTTGGCACTGGAACTAATATTCGCGTCGCAAAGTTGTTCGGCAGTATGTCGTTATTTGGGCGGTATTTTCTTCTTGCTCCGATCTTTGCGAAAAGATCCGGATCGATGAGCTTCTCGAGAACCTTTATTTTTGATATCCATTTCCTTCAGAACTTTTATTTACAAACGAAAAATCACTGTAACGCACAGTTGCACGAACGGCAAGTTACTGACAAAAAAACGTGTCTATTTCTGGCAAATAATAACAGTCGTATCATATTTTCGTTATACCTGGAGCTGAGCACGCTCACAAACACCATAGAATCATAAAATAGGTCTAGGGACGCTCTGTTCGCAGGGTCGCTTGCCGCTACCTGCCTCTCGGTTCGACGCCGCAAAACTCGTTTCACTCTCTCGGCTGTAACTGGCTTATTTATCGAAATATTGGCTTGGCGTTTTCACCAGGTATTCTTGAGACCTCAAGCTTCAAGAAAATGCAAAAGAAAAATTGATTGTTTCGACCCCTTAATAAAACTAAAACTTTGAGATAAAAGAAAAAAAAAATCAATTGAACAAACAAAGACGTTGGTAACTTCAGCCACATATTGAGGTAATACACACCAGTGATTTACATCCAATCAATTCAGTTTTTTTTTCTTTTAGATACGTGGGAAAATGATATTAATATGATGTTGTAAAATATGGACATTTGCTCGTGTGTACCCAAAAGTATTGATGTAATCAGGAAAGGTTTCTATTAAAGATTCACCCTTTCACTATTCAACTGAACGCTTCCCATTAATATTCATACGATGTAAATGCAGTATCCGAATATATGGTATAGCGCACATGGTTTCCCATTAAACTTTTTCCCATTAAATACTTTTAAGAAAGCATTATTGGCTTCAAGTCAGAACATTATTATTCAAGTTCAAAAATATCGCTTAGCAATAATTATAAAATTCAGGGCAATCCAGAAAAATAGACAAAGGCCAGGCGGCATAACAGTGGCAATAGCCCACACTTATGTTTCCAAATCAACTTGAACTCGTATATGAATTATGAATAATGAATTATGTGCTCGCGTTTGGAAAAAAAATTACTTAAAACTCTCAAGATTTTAAAAATTGATTTTAAAATTGGTTCATTTCAGTGGTCCTCGTTGGGGTGTCACTTAAAATATGAGACCACTCAGAGAGAGATTTTTTGATAAATTTGGCAATATCGGTGATCTTCATAGCGGAAAAGAAGTGGCAACTGCATAGGAACTGCACTTTGAGGGGAAGGTCCATTGTAGAGAAGGTGGCCCTCTTCACCTTGGGAATGTCTTTTCTCCTAAGATTGATCTTGATAGTTTAGGATTGAGTATGGCCCACATTAGTCTAGATGTCTAGATGGCCTTAGGGAGCGCTTGAAAGGGCGTCATCGGAGTTTTGAACTTATCAAGCTACCTACTAAAAGCTATTTTTTTTTTAGAGGTATAGAACTTTTAAAATTAAATAAAATACAACAAATTCGTGGTAATGGTCTTTATTGGAAATATCACTTTTTAAGCCAATAGTACTTATTGATAGTTTCGAGCATATGGGCGCCGTGACTGGAAGTTTAACTTACGACTACATTTTCATAGCGAATGTTGATTTTCGTGTCGTCCATCATCTCTGGTTAGACAAGCGACTTCACATGTCTCAACAGAAAATAATCCAACGGTATTAAATCACATGATTTTGGAGGCCAATTCACAGATCAATTACGGAAAACTATGCGCTCATTGGATGTTTCATTCAATAAACAGATTGTGGCATGCGGCGTATGGCCCGCTGCGCCTTCATGTTGAAACCAGAATTCTTATACATAAAGATCATCCAATCGGGTACGAAAAGACAGTAATCATGGATCTATAGCACCTTTTCATTTACTGTATCGTTCTCTCTGGCATCATATTTGTAATGGGTGATTTTGTAAGCGTTTGGTTTTTAATTGTAAAAAAAAAAACAGGAAAATTGCAAAAGTATATAAATTTTTTATTTGAGTTGATAAATCAATGCTTGTCATTTACTTTTTAAAATTTATTTCATGTCCATACCGAGAGTCCAATTTTGAATCACTTTTTCGAGCATATTGATTGGTATCTCGCGAATAACACGTGTAATGTTGTCTTCCAAGGCTGCAATTGACGCTAGTTTATCAATGATTTGACGTATCTCCATAAAAAATAGTCTGAGGGCCTCAAATCGTACTGTCTAGGTGGCCAAATCACCGGTGAAAAATGAGAGATAAATTGCTCACCAAACTCATTTCTCAATTGGTGCTGTGTGCTGTGCGGGCTAAGGAAATTGAGTGAAAGGAAATAACTTGAGAGAAAGGGCAAGGAAGACAACGTAAAACAGTGCGCTAGAGAAAATGGAAATCATACCAACGAAATCAGAACTAAGTTCAAGAATAAATGGAAAACATTTCTAAAAGAGATGAAGTCTGAAATTAGGGAGAAAAGCTGGTCCCCGAATCATGTACGAGTATCCATGCACCTTGTTGCACCTTCTGGTAACTTCTGATAAAGTTTCTGTGATTTTTTTCTGCTCCCCAGGCTTCCTGTATAATATTTTTGTGCGCCACTTGATTCTCTTGTTATAACTCTCGATTTCACGGCTCACCATATTTAGGAACAGCAGACAATTGCTTCCCTAATCCTGAATTCAAATTTGACATAATTTCTCCTTGATTTTATGCTTATTCTTGGAAAATATAAATTTATCATACTCCTTTACTAATTACTAACATCTTTTTTTCTATAATTCTAGCACATGCAAAATAAGCTCCTTCAACTCCTGGAAAGCTGTTCCGATACAGTAATGCAATTTGAAGATGAAAAACTCATGGCAGCTGGTCGTGCCATAATACCAATTGAAGAATTAACTCAACGTGCGTCCCAAAAACTTGTGGAAATCCAGGAAGAACTAGCATCAGATGACTCTTCTGCCAAAGAACCATGTATACGTGATCTTTTGCTAACTGAACTTCTCAACTGGTTTAATACGGAATTTTTCGAATGGGTTAACAATATACCCTGTAAGGTATGTGGCAGTGAAGAAGTGAGACTACGCCGGACTGATATTGAGGAGAATGTACGTGTTGAAGTTGGCATTTGTTGTGGTCAGGAGACGAAATTCTACCGATACAACGATATATCTCGACTTTTGGTTACACGACGTGGACGATGTGGTGAATATGCAAATTGTTTTACCTTCCTGTGCCGCTGCTTAGACTATGATGCCAGATTGGTTTATTCTCTCTTCGATCATGTGTGGACGGAGGTAAATTACTCATTTTTAGATTCACATGAAAAATATAATCATGCTTTGCATTTGTGTTTCTTTTAGGTATTTTCTGAGACTCAACTGCGCTGGTTACATTTGGATCCATCTGAAAATGTTGTCGATTCGCCTCTTATGTATCAGCATGGTTGGAAGCGAGATATTGATTATGTGATTGCTTATTCCAAAGATGACATTCAAGACGTTACATGGAGATACACAAATAATCATAAACAGGTAGAATGAAACAATTTTTTAATATGTACTCATATGTGAAAAGATAACAACAGCCAGTTGATTGCAGATTATGAAACAACGAAAACGCTGTTCTGAGAAGGATCTTATCAATACATTGATCACGTTAAGGCATAAGCGCCAAGCTGATATATCTGATGAACGTAGGAAATATCTAAGTCAAAGAAATATGGTTGAATTAATTACGATGATGATCGAGAGGTTGGCTAATTGATTTTATTTAGTTTTGATTTTCATGTGTATTGGCTTGATTATTTCAGAACCCCAACAGATGATGAACTGAAAGGAAGGAGTTCTGGCAGCTTGGCGTGGAGAGAATCTCGTGGGGAAACTACATTCGATAATGTAAGTGCTCACTTGTACATATTATTCTACTTGGTAATTGAGATTATGATGCCATACATCGAACATAAGAAATGCTATATATTGTATGTACGATCGCCTTGTGTCCGGATTCAAAAGGTCGAAAACAGGACCTGCTGTTTAAACTTGCAAACGAAATCTAGCAAAATGTTTTATTATGGAACAAAACGGAGTTGCTTTCTTCTTGACAACTGAACTATTAGCTAACGTCTTAAGCGTATCGAAAATCAGCAGCCGACTGATGGCCATAAAACTGAAAATGAAACTTCGAATACGGTTACCGTAGGCAGCGCGTCATCGGAAAATGAAATATGTTGACGCTACTTCGATGACCATTCAAATAGAATATCAAGAGAGAAAACATTTTTACCATTGGAGATTTAAACGGGAAGTCGAATACGAAGACTACTATGGGAGAATAGATTTCGGAACGAGAAACAAAAGATTACACGTTATAACAATATGTATTATATACTATACGCAAGAATTATATCCTTTTAACTGGCGATTTATCAGCGTCACTATGATCTTGGAAAGAAGGGACGTAAGAGTAATGAGTCTGTAGGAGAAGAAAAAAAGATTCGGCGTTTTAAAATCCAAACCCTGCCTTCCGACTCGGACAAAGTTCTAAGAGCAGAATTGATGATAGCTAATGCTGTGGTTTTTTCTCTTTCGAAGAAGGGGAGAAAAACAATCTGGACCAGCGGATTTGTGTATTCGGATCTCTGATAATTCTTGCTACTACACGACAACGAAAGGCGGAGACGTGATACATGGTGTTTTCAACAACGTAATACTAACAAAGAACTGCATTAGTTGCGTTCAATAACGCAGATTTTCTGCAGAACTACCTTAGTCAAACTGTATTATGTGGTTATTATAATTGCGCACATTAGTTATGCATTTCTGTTGTGGCTATAGCAAAAGTTAAAAAAATTTTAGTGCGAAATACGAGGGCGGGTCAATAATTCTGTGCATTTTTGAATTTCTGACCTCTTTACTGAAACAGCAACACTGCTCCTGTCAACAGGCATCTGTCAGTTGACTCCTGTCAAAATTTAAACTTGCTGCGTCAGTTAGTTTGTGTTTGACAGCTATTTTTATCAGACTACTCACTAATTTGAGGAGAAAATGGAAAAAAGTGAATTTCGTGTGCTTATTAAGCATTATTTCTTGCGAAAAAAAACCATTACCGAGACCAAGGCTAAGCTTGATAAATACTGCACCATCGATTTCAATGGTAAAAAAGTGGTTTACTGAATTTCGTTGTGGCCGTACAAGCACTGAAGATGCCGAACCTCCTGGACGCCCAGTTGAGGTCTCTACACCCGAAACAATCGAAAAAATTCACGATATGGTGTTGGCCGACCGAAGATTGAAAGTGCGAGAGATTGTGGAAGCCGTAGGGATCTCGCATGGCTCAGTGGTTTCAATTTTGAATGATCACTTGGGCATGAGAAAGCTTTCTGCAAGATGGGTGCCGCGTTTGCTCACAGTCGACCACAAACGCAATCGTGTAACAACTTCACAGGAAGGTTTGGCGTTGTTTAATCGCAATATGGAGGAGTTTTTGCGCCGTTTTGTAACCGTGGACGAAATATGGATCCATCACAACAAACAACAGTCAAAACAGTGGGTTTCTAAGGGTGAATCGGCGCCAAAGAAGGCCAAGGTGGGTTTGTCAGCCAATAAAGTTATGGCGACTGTTTTTTGGGATGCACGCGGGATAATCCACATTGACTACCTTCAAAAGGGAAGAACAATCAATGGGGAATATTATGCCAACTTATTGGACCGATTCAATGACGATTTGAAAAAAAAACGACCTCATTTGGCCAAGAAAAAAGTTCTTTTCCACCAAGACAATGCAAGGGTGCACACATGTGCAGTTGCCATGGCAAAAATCCATGAATTGGGCTATGAATTGCTCCCTCATCCACCCTATTCTCCAGATTTGGCTCCGAGCGACTACTTCTTGTTCCCAAACCTGAAGAAATGGCTTGGTGGAAAAAGATTTGACTCCAATGATGAAGTCATCTCGTCATTTTGAGGACCTCGACAAATCATTTTTTTTGGAAGGGATAAAAAAATTGGAGAAGCGTTGGACAAAGTGTATAGAGCTCAACTGAGACTACGTTGAAAAATAAAATTATTTTTTTATCAAAAAAATCTGTTTTAATCCAAAAGTCACGGACTTATTGACCCGCCGTTTTGTTATTTTTGAAGAGGATGAAAGAACTATCGAAATTTGTAGTAAAAATAAATAATAAGGAAATATCTGGGATTGTACTAAGGTAGAGATGTTGACCATTATGAAACTCGAGCTTACAAGTTTGGCAAGACCCGCTGAAGGGCACCAATACCCGGTGACCACCACAAAAAAGTAATATGAGCACAATTGATGTGTACTTATAGTTCAAGCTCTGTACAGTGCCTACCCTAATCGTACAAAACCCTGCCACCGTATGTGTGATACCTCTCTTCAACTAAACATGCTGGTTGTTGGTCCTACCATATATGCAGATTAAATTGCAGAGTATACTCGACCGAGTTTACGAGTATGTGTGCCATTCTTGTACCTCTTGCAATTTAAGTGCTTTTCAATTTTGTGTTAAACCCGACCAGATTCAGTTATTCCCTTCCGATCTACATCTTAGTACCAGATGAATGTATAGCAGGGCAATTTTCAAAGGTTTCCTTCCAAGAATGTGAGTTGAGGATTAGTGCGGAAGATTAAAAGTTACCTGGAGCAAATCATTTACTTACGAATACTAAAAACAAACACTCTCATTTACAACTTTTTTTGTTTTTTTTTAGGTTTTCGTGTTTGAACCAACAGAAATTGAAATAAAAGAGAAGCAACTCAATCTGCGATATTCCTGTGTGACCGATACTTATGAACGATACATCAAAGGTACTTCAAAGTATTCAAACTTGAAACTCAATTGACAATTGTATTCTCTCTCAACAGATAGAAACAATACAACAATAATCGACACATACAAAACATGGCAAAGCGCACAGTTTTCATCCAGAAATATTCTACGAAAAGTCGAAAGAGATTGGAAAATGGTGTACTTAGCTAGACAAGGTAATAAATGGAAATTATATATTTTTCTCTTAACACTAAACTTCTTAATCAAATTTACTTTTTTAGAGGGTAGTGACTCAGCTGAAGTAGTCTGGAAGTTTGATTTCTCAAAAGCTAACCTAAAAGTCAAAGATTTTACCTTGCATTTCGATAAGCAAACGTTTGGTAGTGGTGTCATTGATTTATTCGTCCGTACTGCTGAAGGAAGCAAAGAAGTAATTGGCTCAACAGATCTTGTGATAACGGCAATTATGTCTGGCGGAAAAGGTGATGTTGCCTGGCAACACACCCAACTGTTTCGACAAAAACTTAGTTCCGAAGAGTTTCCCTTCATTCTAAATGTAGAATTGTGCTCATAAAAAAATTGTATTATGGAAGAGAGAATGTTATATAAATTAAGAAGAAAAGAAACACACACACACCTTTATTTAAGAGCGATATGTTATCAAAATATATATATATATTTTTGTATGTGCATATGGTGAACAGGAAATTTTGTTAATCTTACTTTACTGACATACAGTACACTCAAAGACTTAGAACGAAATAAAGTTCCCTTGATTTCAAAACCAACAAAATGCATTTTAATAATTTAAATCTTATTCTTATTTGTCTATCTAGGTATTTACATTATACAGTTTAGAATTCGAAATCACTGTTCGCTGTTGACTAGCTCGAACCATTGTCGCATAGCTTCACTAAGGACTACGGGCAGCTGACCCAAATCACGCACAATCACATAATACGGGAATGGAAAATCATCTAAATAGGATTTGATGCTTAATTTTTGGTCGGGAAGCATCTCCACTGATTGAATGTCAAGGATTGAATTCTAAAAATAATACACGACATTGTTTAACTAGACTGAATCAACAGGAAATCGAAAATAGCTTACCTTATTTTCTGGATTGTCTATGATAATGTACACCAGGAATATTCTTTGCAGTCTTGCTAATTTCACAGCGTTTCGCACCTATAAAAAATAGAATTCAGAGTTATTACGAGATTTAAAAATTACAAAAAAAAATTAAAAAAATGATTTTTTCTCGGGCCGCAGCAAAAATACTTTTCTAAATTTACCGTCCGCTCCACTCTGAAATAATTTTTCAATGACGAACGAATAAAGAAGCGTTTGGTTCACTCCAATAGGGAGACACCTTAGACTCATGGACTACAATATGAATTCAATGTGAGCAAGAGAGTGTGATGAACGGGATCGGGCTGAATAGACGAAAGTCCTTGACAGTACATCTTTAACAAACGGTGATTATAGTAGAAAAAAGGGAGTATATCATCTTATGTTAAATAGTTCGCGGATCGCAAGTGGTTATTTTTTAAGTTTCACGATAAAACCATAAAAGTGCCAACGGAAAGAAGAATACATACACACATCAAAGTAGGTCCCATCCCATCCCCCATACCAGAATTAGTTTGGAGAATGACAGAACCCAACGATGCGTTCGCTGTTTATTCTCTAACATGTCGTTTGATTAAATTAAAAAAATAAATAGATGGCAGAGAAACCTCTTGGTTCTTAAGAGATTTACCAAATACATGTAAAGAGTGTTACAATATCTGTTAGTTTTGGCAGCCCTATAAAATGTGTCTTACGTATTTAGGTGGCGCTACAGTTCGAGCTGAACCTGGGCCTCAACTAAGAAGCCTCTGCAGTTGGTCCGGTCTTTAGCTAACTGCCTCCAGTTGCGCACGCCAATATTTCTCGAAGGATTTTTCTCTGACGATATCTTCATTCGCTTTCGGTAGAGTCCATACTTCAGCGACTTAATTAGGACTGGGACGATCAAGGCCTTATATAGTCTCCTTAGTTTTTCGGGATAGGGCTCACTACTCAATTGCCTTCTTAGTCCAAAGAAACAGCGTTTGGCAAGTGATTCTTCCTTTTATTTCGAAATTACGTCGATTTTGAGGTTCTAACCAATTCGTCGATGTTGTGTGTCCCTTCTTATTGACAGCATATACTTGGTTTTGCCCTCATTTACCCCTAAAGCGATTTTGGCAGCTTCCGTTTAAATACTAACGAACGCATCGATGACAGCCCGCTTAGTTCTCCCAATTATGTTGATATCATCGGCGTACACCAGTAGTTGCACCAATTTTTGAAAAAACTCACAAGCGTCACCTTGTGAAATAGCCTTTTATACATCAAAGGTAGTCTCGGTTAAGTCGTTACCGACCTTGACGGAGCAACGGCCTTAAAATCGCCGCATACGGCTGTATGATGGTAGGTATCTTATGAGTGTAAAGATTTCATCGATTGTAGGCTTTCCTAGTCTGAATCCGCACTGATAGGGACCAATCAGGTTGTTGGCAGATAAGATCTTGTATCCGATGTTGGGGAGACTTATACCAGTATAGTTGGCGCAGTTGAGGGGGTCTCTTTTTTGAGGACCCGGCAAACAGTGCTAAGATTCCATTCTTCAGCCATACACTCTTCTGACCAGATCTGAGAAAAGAGTTGGTGCATGCTCTCCACAAAATCATTTCCAGCAACTTTATAAAGTTCGACCGGTAAGCATCGTCTAAATTGAATGATCTATTATGCCTGACGACGGGATGTTAGGCTTCGTCACCATTATACCGTCTGCAGAAAAAGTTTTTCCATATTGTCAGCACCGACTGTAACTCTACTACAAGGTTTCCATCTTCATCTCTCAGCTTTCTGTACGGGTCTTCTTACCTTGACTCGTTCTTTTTATCTGTTGGTAAAACTTCCGTACGTTATTCCTGGAGTACAATCTCAATATATGCGATTGCGCGCTTCTCATGCTCTTTTTTCTTCTTCTGGAGAGGCCGATGATCTTCCTGTCTCTTCTGTTCATAGAGCTCACGGCTCTCGTCCTTCGTTGCAGCGCCCCTTTGTACGCTTCTCGTGCTTGCCGGCATTCTTCATCCAACCAGTTATTTCTTGATGGCAGTCGGGTGAAACCTAACACATCAATTGCGGCGTCTCTGGTGGCACGTTGGCAACGTTTCCATTGGTCTTCGGTACTTAGTGCTGGCGGCATGGGAATTGTTGAAAGATTTCGAGATATGCGTTTGGCGAAGATTCTGGTGGTCCTTTGCGATTGCAGTTTTCCTACGTTATATCTCCTCATAGTAGTTCTTCTTTGTTGTGGCGCTTAGGATATCTGCATCCGCTCCTGCTACGAGGAGATCCGAAGGTCGTTGTCCTTTAAACGTTTGCCAGGTTCGTCAACAGTGAGTCCATTTTTATACGAGGCCATTAGGTCTGTCGCTACAGGCCCTGATATTTCGCTCCCTCCACCGATTCTTCATAATATTGCTATAAGTTTTTCTAACGAAGAGTGAAATTGCCGTCCTCTAAAAAGTCACTAGCGCTTCATCCTAGATTGGTTTTGGAGGCTTCATACTTTATATGTTTAACTATAAAATGTCGGTTTCGTACTTTTGCACCAACAGGAGATCTTGCGTCATTGCATCAGACAGCATACCCATAAGATGAGCCACAACAAAGTTGACGGGCAAGGTCATCACAACTTCTGTGCCTGTTTTAACAAATGCCACTTCTTTTCTAACGCTTTTAGATAGTAGCCCACGATATGAATATCAAGGAAGGGGGAATAATTAGTGCGAACATACAGCAGAATCAGGCACGCTAGGTGACAAGAACCATGTCTTGTCGAAAGCTCATTTGCACTGCTAGAAAGCCGACAGCGCTTTGATTTTCGACGGAATATTTCTAGGCAAAAGAATTTTATTTATCCAGGATAACACCCATATACTCGTACATACTTCGTTTGAGAAATGGATGGTAGCGCATCTTAAAGCTAGACTAGTCAGCTTCCCCCTTCTCGTGAAAAGAATAACGTCAGCTTTAAGAGAATTCACTGAAAGTGCATTTCTCAAGACGTGATCCCGTAGAAAGAACACCTGCACCTATAGAGACTGTTAAGCAAAGAGTCGAAAAAAATGCATATTTAATATTTCTAACATTGCGCGGCTCAATGCGGCAATTCGCAAGATATTCAATTGCAGAAATATACGAGAGTGTTCTAGATTGCCGACAGCGCAATATGTACGATAAGGTAAAAACGAAAGTCAAATGTACAGCGAAAATAGCTTAACAATCCGAAGTGAAAGGTGGGGAGGCTTAAATGGTAGAAAAACTCCGCAATATTTTATGACCGAAAAGTATCGCTGATATCTAAAGTTATATACGACAACCGTACGTCCCTTTACGTACGTGTATTTACGGAAGTCTTTACATTAAGAAATTAAGAAATCTTCGGACTGAGAAAACCAGCTAGTTTTGGTCGCTGGAAAATGCAGTCCAAAGCAATAGTGTCCTAGGTTCCAACCGAGATAGAAATGCAAAAATATCTAACACTATCGACGTGATCCAAAAAAGAGTGATACAGCTCGCGGTGCGGTAAAATTAATTACTGCGATTAAATATGCTACAAATAATGGCAACTCAATAATCAAGTGCCACTTTTATGATTTTAGTATGATACAATTACAAACTACTTACTTTGATTTGCCCTTCGCTGAAGATATTTCTACCATCGCTAAGCACAAGTAACAGATTCTCAAATATTCCATTGTCTGAGCCAAGAGAACCCTCTTCTGAATTCATTGTCCTTACAAAATTCAATAAATCTGCAATATTTGTCCTTTCTTGAGCAAAATCCAATGAGCTAACCAACTTTGGACCATCAAACTGTTCTGTATGATTGAGAATGATTTTTGGAGTTTCTCCAAATGAAACAATACTTAGTCGACCACTTTCTAAGAGTGTTAGTGCTTGTGATACTAGAGAAATCGCCTCCAATGTCAATTCCTTGGAATTGTTATGATCCATCGATTTAGAGTCATCGATGGCAATTGTTATTTTATAATCACGTTGTGCTGGTTTCGTCCTTCGTAACCAGATTTTATCTTTACGGAATTGTGATGCAATGTAGGGAATGATTTTTTTCATATTTATACGACGTCCAGTGCGATAATCACCTTTCAGGCGAGTGCACTTTGTTGGTTCTAGAATAAGACGAAGTTGTTCGCATAATTCACGTGCATTCGGAAGCATTTTATTCGAAATTATTTGCCACGCTTCGTAGTTTGCATGCTGTGGAATGACCTGTAAAAGAAATGAATACTTTTTAAGATACAAGTTGAAAGGAAAATAACTATAATATTTGCTTACTCCTTTATCTGATATCAATTGATTTTGGTATAATTTTCGTAACTCCAAAGTC
Source organism: Volucella zonaria (assembly GCA_963966105.1). NCBI lineage: Eukaryota > Metazoa > Arthropoda > Insecta > Diptera > Syrphidae > Volucella > Volucella zonaria. The sequence goes on from OZ014531.1 coordinate 133,782,514, forward strand.
TCAGCTGCAGTTAGTTCTTGAGAGGCACTTGTGTCCATCAGGATTTCTTTTCTATTAAGGAAATTTCAAATAAAAATATAGAAAAATTGTGCAATGCAATGATATTTTTACTTACACGCAATGTGCAGTAGTATCGTGACCTCGGGGCACTGTGAGTGTCTCTACAATTTCACCTTCAACTTCTACACTTTCCATAGCTTCAGCTTCATCTTTCTTTTTCTCAGTTTTCGAAGGCTTATCGGAGTTGCTGTCTACTTTTTCGGCATTAATTTCAGGAGGTTTATCTTCTACTTCATCTGTATTTGGTGTATCATCAACATCCATTAATTCGTCAGTATTTTCTTGGTCATTGATTTCATCAGCCTTTTTCTCTTCATCTTCGAGATGTTGAATTTGTTTTGACTGTTCCTCTGTGGCATTATCCAATGTTGTTTTATCACTACTCTTCGGATCTTTAACATGCTGGAATTCCTCACTTTCAACTTCTTTTTCGTGTTCATTCTTTTCTTCTTCTGCTTCATTCTGATCCTTGAGATTGTCGACTGTTTTTAGTTGATTAAGTTTATTATCTTCAGCTTCGCCAAGTGTCCTTTCTTCGTTTGTGCGCCCCTGCCTGCGCTTTTCTTCAGGTTTTTGTTCTTGTTTAGGTTTCTCTGCATTGGTTTCTGTTTCCTTTGTTTCAGCTACTCCCTTATGGCCTTGATCAGAAGTTTCATTCTCCGCCTGGCCTACTCCTTCCTTGTCCTCACCAGTGTCTTGTTCATCGAGTTTCTGATCTTGATTGATATCTTTCTGCGATTCTTCATTCTGTACCTGATCGGTTGATCCTTTATTCTCATTTTCAGGAACGGATTGAACATTATCTTCCTTAGTCGGTTTGTCTTTGGATTCTTCAAATTCTTCAGCTTGCTGCTCTTCAGATTTATTCTCTTCGTTTTCTTTTCCATCATCTTGCTGAGTTTGCTCTTCCTCATCTAACTCGCCACGAGTTTTGCTGTCTGGTTCTTCATCCTTTTCAGTTACTTCCTCTTCATCTGGATTTTTTTCGCCTTCAACTTCAACTTCGTCCTTTTTCTCTGTTCCAAATTCAGGCTCAGACTCGGCATCAGAATTAGCATCATCGTCTTTGTTATCGTTTTCTTCGCCCTCCCCATCGTCGTCATCATCTTTTTCAGAAGCATCTTGTTGTTCAGGCTGCATTTGGTCTTTCATTTGATCAATATCGAACGGATTTTCATCCTGTTGCTGATCACCTTCATCTCTTTCTTCGTCCATGTTAAAATTGTCTCCCAAATCCATTTCCTCAGCTTCGGGTGGGTCTTCCAACTGATTATGATAGGGATTCACTTGCTCTTCATCTAATTCCGGTTCCTTCATTTCATCAATATCTTTCTCTTGCTTCTTTCTTTCTTTATCCTGAGCAGGATCATTTGTTGCGTCCAAACCATCTTTGTCATGCTCTTCTTCCCCTTTCTTTGATTCGTTTTTACTATCCAGATCGTTGTGGGCGTCTGACTCGTCCTTGGAACCTTTGCCTTCGTCTTCTTCTTCCATTTCATTTTCATCTTCTGATTGTTCTTGCTCTTCATCAGAACCCCAAATCTGGTCATCTAATTTATCTGCTCCCTGCTCTGTGTCTCCCATTTCCTTATTAAGATCTTCTTCATCCTCTGATTCTCCACTATCGTCCTCTTCATCTGGTTTTTCAATGTCCTGCATTTTACCCTCAAAATCATCACTCATTTCAATACCCTTCTCCTCCTTGCAATTTTCATCTTTCTTCTCCTCATCTTTTCGATCTTCCGGACGCTTTGCATCGTCGAGCTGATCTTCAGACTCAATCTTATCTGAGGCGTCGTTCTCTCCCGTACCATCTTCCAGACCGAATCCTTCTCCCTTGTTTTGGTCATTCTTCTTCGATTCTCCTTCTTCGTCCTGCATTAAGTCAGCAGGTACACAAAATCCTTTTGTGCTGAGCTCTACGAAAACTGTCAGCATTATGGAGAGCATTTTTGAAGACACTTTATGGGCACCTAGCTGTTGGAAAAGATAGTAATCTGCAACCAAATTGAACTGCTCCAAAATGGGAAGGATCGAAGTAATTTTTTGAAGGTATTCCAATTTATTTGCATGCGAGTGTTTAATGGACAAAAGGATGTTCGACAGTTTTCCAGTGACAAGTGGTAGATTGAGGATTTCCCAATCAGCCAAAAGCTCCTTATACAACTTGCCTTTAAGATGGTTCTCTTGAATTTGCTCCTCTTCGGTAGATTTTTTGTTGGGCGATATCCTGCCGCGACTAGTGTCACCCGAGCTTACAGGCTTTGGATATTTTTTGTAGAGTTTCTGCATTGATATAAGAATCGAGTGGATAATATTTTCAAGCTCAGTCTCAATGTTTTCCAGGTCGGTGAACTCTTCAGATTCTTCCTGTTTTTGCTGCTGAGTAGATTCAGTTGTTCGTGCCATGTGGGTTAGTAAATCCGAAAGACATTTGGCTGCTGGAAGGTACTCTTCGGTGGCTACGGTAAATGTCTTTCGAATGGCAGTTACATTATCATAAAGATTAGAATACAGAGAATGGTAATTAGTCATTTTATCTTTGCTCAAAAACTCCACATCATTCTTTGCCATATCGCTTAGAATGGATTTTACTTGAGCTAGAAGTTTGTTACATTGTTCTGTTATGAATGTGAACTTCTCATCACTTTGAAGGATCACTGTACTCGAGTTCAAGAGCAGAGTATTCTCCGGCGATTCTTTATCTGGTACACACTTTAAGAGCAACATAAACTGCTCCAAAACTGAACGAACAACACCAAAACTTTGTTTTAATGCGACAAATTGATCCCTATACTTGGAGAAATTCAAATTATCTGACTCATCGCTGTTTATATCAGCCAAAATTTTCATATTACAAATAACATTCCTCAGGTCATAGACATGCCGCGTCGAGTTACTCAATAAAGTTCTTTGATTTTGAACTAGTAGAAATGTTTCCACACCAAATCCTTTGATGCGGTCAATATTAGGCGGCCCGAGTTCACTAATTGGAGCCAACATGATGTTTTGAAGGAGTTTCAGTTTGAACACGCACTTGGCATAGTATTTATCCAGGTTCTCGTTCAAGTGAATAATGTTCTGATGAAGTTTTTTGTCTTTGAAGCCTCCTAACATGACTTTCACACAGAATGGAGCAATAGAGTAGTCTTCGAATTCCGAACGAAGTGACAATTCAAGCAGACCAGTTTTGTAGCTAAGTCCAAGATTTGCTAGAGACTTAAAGAAGTCTGATAGAGCCTTGCGTTTCTGTTGCAGAATATGTTTGGCTTCTAAGACCTGTTTCGGTCGTTCTTGTGATCTATCCACTTGTAAATTCCTCAAATAGTCACAGGTTTCCATTTGAGTAGACAGCAACTCATCAAGGCTATTAATAAGATTTGGATATATTGCGTTTGTTATGGTTTCTTTAACAACATTCCTCGATGTTAAAAACAGTTTCCTAACTTTTTGCAGCAGATTTGTATCACTACCACCTAGCTCGGTAACTACTTCGAATTTGTCCCCTAATTTCTGTGGCGCAACAAAAACTTTAGCATCAACCATATAGTACTTGATCTTGGGATCATATCGTAGATCTCTGCCTTTATCGCACTCAAAATTATAGTCTTTTACAGTGGCATCCTTCGGCTGGAATACTGGGGTGATTTTCTGAGTCAACTGATTTTGATACTCCTTCAAGAATTTGTTCAAATTCCTATGAACTCTTGCCACGTTGCTGCGCATACTGAAGTAAGACAAGTCTTTGTTATATGACTCGATCTTGACGAATTCCTTTAGTTTCTTTTCGATTGGAGCACGGATTGACTTCTTAGTCTCGTCAATCTCTGCTGTAAATTGGCTGAAGTAGATTTGTAAGTTATGCAATCCAGAAATTAGACTCAACTTCTTTTCTTCGTCGCCAATTTGCACGTAATGCAGATATAATTCGAAGGATTTCAGCAAATCCATTCGAACAGCAAAGTCACCATAGTTTGCAGACTCCACAAATTGTCGAAGGATGCGAATTATATCAATGGGTGAGATTTTTGACGTTTTCTCCTGCTCGGCATCCATCGTTTCACCCTCAGCAAAGCGTTTCTCTGTGTATTTCATGTCTGTGTAAGAGGTTTCGATCTCGTGATCTTGTATGTATTCTTGGAAAAGGTTATAGATGAAGAACCAGTATTTATAGGCTTTTTCCTGGACCCTGAAAGGAGAAAAAAGGATTTGGATAAGCATTTCGTTTCGGCATTTTTATATTTAAATCACCTTTCGTATGTTTGCGAGAGGCATGTTCTCCAAAACTGCAGCTCAAGCTTTGTCCATTTCTGGACAAATTCAGCAAGCTCAACTTCTAGGTCTCGAAGATGGTTGTTTTTGTGTGCTACCTCATTCCATAGCGCGACTTTTTGCCGCAGTATTTGGAAGCCAGTGTTGAACCGAACTACCGGTGATGTGGAAGGCAGACCGCGAATTTTTTTAATCACATGAATTATCTGAAAGAAACAAAAAGCATTAATCACTTTATTAATAGGTATTCTCATATGATTCTAAGAGGCTTTTCAAGAAACAGGTAATGGTGTTCTGAAGATGACTTGTTTGAGCTATAAGTAAATAGAAGAATGAATACTGCACCCCAGAGTGTCGCAAAGTAGTAAAGTTGTATTCTCCCATAGAAAACAAATTTTAAAGAAAAAAAAGCATTCGAAGTTTTCATCATATTTCAAAAAACGTTTTGGCTCGGCTCGGCTACATAGCTTATTGGATCTGCTCAAGACGAATTACTGAATCTTGCTTCCCATTGATATTCTTAACAAATACTTTCTAGTAATTTTAAGAATTGAGATCTGTGTAAGTAGTCTTACATTGAACGCGAGGCGCTCAGATATATTAAATACCTAGAAATGTGCATGTCATTCCCATTCAACCAGTAAGAAGAGTTATTGATAATTTATTTTACTTCAGGTGGTCCGTGATCTCTTCATTGACAACAATCTTGACCTAATTGCATTCAGTTAAGCACAGCAAGTTGACTGAGGTCCCCTCCACTTAAATGCGCCATATAAGGTAAGGTCTTCCTTTAGTACTTGACCGCTTTGACGCTCCAGAATGGATTCGAAGACATTGCGGCCCGGAAAGATGGTGTCCATTCGTTTGACCGAAGTCGATGAATTGTAATCATTCTAACCAGGTTAATGTCACTTTATACTTTATATACATAGTTTGCCATATCCTCTTCTCGAAATTCCGTTTATGTAGGCGGAACTAAAAATCACTCGAAGAACAATTTTCAAGGCCCTTTCTCCAAATTCATGCTTTTGTACCATACAGTAGAACTGGGGCGATAAGGCTCTTCTACAGCTTTCTTCGTTGTTCGTAAGAGGGGCTTATTTCTCGGATGCCTTGGACGTGCATGCATATTTAACCGTTTTCCAGAAATTAAGTATACATATTTCACCGACTTTTATTGCAACATAAAAACAGAAAACAAACAAACTGCGAAAACGACAACACTTGCCAATATGCAGTAAGCTTCGATTCGTCGCATGTGCACTCACTACATCAACAATATGCTCGGTACGAGTAAGCGAGTAGGATTCCTTGCCATTCATGTTGCTACCGGTACATCTATGATGTTCCGAATGTCGATACACGAGATTTGAAACAATAAAGCATTGTGTGACAAATCGAAGATGAACTATTCGACTCGTTCGCTACCTCTAATTGCTGATTCGTGTATTTCGGTCTGACTGTTTACATGTTAACTGCTTAAATTTCACTGCAAATGTCAAAAGGATCTATGTCAATTGAAAACTGAAGACGCATTTTAGTATGCCGAAAGAAGCTCGCCGTGAATTTATTTCTCGAATGGTGCGTGAGAATCCAAAAGTCTTTCGGGCAGACGACAACATTTTGTTGTGTATTGTTTGCGGCTGTAAAGCGCCAGACACAAATTTGTCAAGTGTAAAAAAACTATTTAAATCCAGTGAACCATATAAAGGCAGCGAAAAAAAAAATCTAAATCCACTACGAGCCAAACGTTGGTGACCAGTTTTCAGAAACCGCAAGCAGAGGTCAACCTATTCTATATGGATCTTTGCAAGCCATTCCTCGAAAGCAATATTCCGCTTCACAAAATCTCCTATCCAAGCATTTTTTTCAAGAAATCGAACGATTCCACGTGAAGCTACGCTCCGCAACAACTACGTCCCACCGGTGGGTGGGTAGCTTTGGACGAGACTCAAGACAGCGAGCAACGATTCGTCGCAAACTTTGTATTCGGATTGATGGAAAGTGTGGTAGAAGACAGTCTAGCACGAGGAAAATGCTATTTGCTGAATGTGGGAATATTGGAAAGTGCAAATGCCAGTTGTTTTTCTGCGTTTTTCGTCGATTCCCTTTCGTTGTTGTATCCACAAGGTAAAATTATGGCGAGATATTGCGAACAGGATTACAAGTGGTAAACTTATTTTGATCTATTTTGCCGAATATAGGAATAAGACACGATAAAGTTCTTTTGACTGGGACGGATGCTGCTGCGTATATGCTCAGTTCCATGCGTTCAATGCAAACACTATTTCCGAAGATGTTACAACTTGTTTTGCCGACTCACATTTCCAATTGTCAACGATTTGGTCGCTAAAGTTAAATGCATTTTCGTGAAGGTACACATTTTGTGCTCTTATTGTTATTGTATTCTTATTGCATATTCAATTCAAACCTATGCACCATCGCGACGAGTCAAATTCAAAACAGTATGTCCGAGATTGCCTTTACCACCCGAACCAATATTTACTCGATTTGGCACTTGGCTACAAGCAGCAATGTATTATTGCGATAATTTTGAAGCGATGCTACTTCGATCGAAAAAGCCCAAGAGCTATTTGCCTCACGTGAAATAAAAGCAAAGATTTGCGGTCTCAATACTTGAAAGATTGTCACAGGGTGTCAGATTTCTCGATTTTTTTTGAATGCCAATAATTTTAAATGTACATGATTTAGATTTTTTTTTATAATTTTGTGATAACCGACACCGCTTGACCTATCACCCGTTTCCGGCTTTAACGTTGAATTTTGGGACACCCTGTATAGTGACCTTGATTCCTTATCTCAGCGAAAACTTCAAGCAGTTTTCATTGACTCAATGCGATATGTACATGGGCTTCGTAGACATGACCATATTTCTGCACTTTCAAAAAGTTTATGCAAATGTACGAAGGTTGTTTGAAAAGTTTCCGACCGAACAATGATACAAGACATTTTTTCTCATTTTTTTTTTTTATTTTTCTACATAGTCTCCTTGTAACTCTACACACTTCTTCCAGCGATGCTTCCATCTCTCTAATCCGTCCAAATAGTACTTGGCCTTTTTCTCTGCAAAATAATTGTTCACGAAGGTGATTGCCTCCTCATTTGACGAAAATCTCTGTCCTACGAGTGCAATTTTTAGATGAGGGAACAAAAAGAAGTCGCTTGGGGCTAGATTTGGTGAATAAGAGATTTTCGCCATGGCAACCGCTGAGGTGTGAGACGGCGCGTTGTCTTGGTGAAACAGGATTTTCTTTTTCTGCAAATGTGGCCATTTTTCCGCAATTTCTGCCTTCAGCTTGCCAAGTAATGATGCGTAGTATGCTCATGTAATGGTTTTTCCTTTTTGAAGACAATCGATTAATATAACTCCTTTACTATCCCAAAAAACAGTCGCCATCACTTTCCCAGTCAAAAAACAGTTTTTGCTTTTTTGGAGCCGGCTCGCCCTTTGCAGTGCACTGTTTTGACTCAATTTTTGTTTCGGGCGTATAATGGTGTATCCAAGTTTCTCTACAGTAATTAATCGGCGCCAAAACTCGGATTTATTGCGCCTAAACTGCGCAAACAGAGCGTTGCAAATATTCATTCGAACACGTTTTTGGTCTAACGTAAGCAAACGCGGCACTCATCGCGCGGACAGCTTTCTCATGCCAAAATCTTGATTTAATATGTAAAAAACACGTTCTTTGGACATTTTCATAACCTCTACTATCTCTCTCACTTTAATTCGGCAGTCGTCTAACACCATTTGGTGCACTTTAGCAATGTTATCGTCAGTGGTTGCAGTTTTTGGACGTCCCGAACGTTCATCATCTCCCAAGCTCTTACGGTCACGTTTAAATTCAGCTGCCAAAAATTTCACTGTGGTAAATGATGGTGCAGGGTCCCCATACAAAGAGTCCAACTCATTTTTGATTTGCGTAGGCCTATTGACTTTCAAAAACAAGAATTTAATAACAGCTTGATACTCAATTTTTTCCATTTTCACAAAACACACTCACATCGACTCACTCAAACGACTGTCAACTAAAAACTGCACGCCCAAAATGACTGAAACTTCGGTAGGTAACTGTCAAAAGATGCACAACTAGCATTCACTAGCTTTTATTGACGAGTGCCGCTATCTTTACTTTTCAGACAACCTTCGTACCTTGAAATAATATCTCAGTGCACGAAACTGCATTTTCCTACATCAGGTCATTAATATTAAATCGTCACGTCTGTTTTTTGTTCACGCTATAAGACTATGGAATCCCCTTCGCCAACACACCCAACTTGCGGGCGGCCGTGGCTCTAATATTAGTGTACTGACTTCCAAATCGGAAGGTTCGGTGTTCGAATCTCAACCTCGTCCGAAAACATTCATTTGTTTCAGTTAATGAAAATCAAGTAGGATGAGTAGTTGACTAGAAATCAACATCGAGCCAACTTTCACTAAAAATTTAGTCTCCCCATTAAATGTTGGATGTTGAGCCTAAACATCTTTCTTTCTCTCTCTATCCCATTTTCCAAAAAACCTAACACATGCTGCGGCATTATTATTCATACCCACTTGAGTGTTAAGTTTTTTAAAAAAAAATCAGGGGTTTTAAAAATGCCATAAACTTTAAAAATGTAATCTTCTTATGCTTTTCTCTTCAATCTTAACTTCTATATCTTTCATTTTATCTATTCCTTATGTGTTCTTTTCTTTTTTTCCTCTATTTCGTATTTCATTTTGTATTTTTGCTTTTTTTCTTTAATGTTTATTCATTTTTTTGAATTTTTTATTAACAATGAATATTATAGTTTCTGACATTTGTAATTGCTGAATTGTACGCTACGAGTAATTGTTTCTATGCTTAAATATGTTCTGAATACTACATATAAAAGAAAATGTTCTTAATGTACACTTCAAATATGCCAATAACAATAAATTGAATTGAAATTGAAAAAAAATATAGCCAAATACTGAATAGAAAACCAATAAAACTTACATCGACTAACCCAGCATGCTCAGGGTATAAATTTAATTGGACTTCAACACGAGTTTCAATTCTATCCAGAACATCCGTACATGAAATTATTTCAGGAATATTTGAGTCCTTGTAAAAGTTATATGATTTTGTAGTTTTCCCTATAAACAAATTCAAATATAATAAATAAAAAATGAATCAATAATTCCCGACTATAACTTACCTCCCAATGAAATCTCGTTCAGCATCTCTTGTTGTAGCCCAATCGCAAAAGCAAAGCTATTATATGCGCTAGTGTCTAACCATTCGTTGAGAGCAGCTTTGTACTTCGAGAATAGTCGGACAAATACCTTCAAACGACCTTTGAAAGGAGTGACATAATCTAGTGATGGTTTTGCCTCCTTTGAGCTACTCGAATCTGCATTGTAATAATAAACTCTAAAAGATTGACAATTTTTTATTTAAATCATCAACAATTTGATCTGTTAGCATTTACTTTGAAAACTGTTCCATGATGGTGATGAAATTGTCAGCTAGAAATGAATAATCATCATCACCAATCACCGTTGTGGCCTTTTTTGTTGGTTTTTTGCTGGTAGATAGTTTCATTACTTTCTCTAAAGAGTCCTCGATGATAAATTCGCCAAAATCTTCTTGAAATTTTGTTGGGAAATTTTCCTCGATTTCTTGTAATTCTTGTAGTTCTTCGTCCTCTGTTTCGCATTTTGTTCTAGAGAAACACATAGCTAAAGTTCATAAATTGGCTTTTCAAATGTATACTTACTTTGTAACATAAAGACTGTCGTCTTCTGCCTTTTGTAAGCGCTTACGTTCCTCTTCACTTTGCCAAATTTGGTTGCATATATTGAAAGCAAAATCAAGTTCTTTGAAGATTTCTTCATTTATGTCTGCGGAAATTGTAATACGATTCTTAAGCTCAAGTATTTTGGCTTTGAGAAGTCTGTGGATTAGAAAAAAAATATACATGTATACTTGTCGGGTCCAATTTAAATGAGAAACTTACCTGAAATAATCAAATTCACTGCCTTCTACTTTGTCTAGCACAGTGAATATCGTTGAACGGTTCTCATGAATATCCCTCGAACTATTAACATTGAAAGCCTGCAAGCTATTTACATATGGAAACTCTACAATGTTTGTCAATAAATCAGCAAGTTTCCCAGATTCGTTTATGTTTCGCAAAATGCCATTTGAATTACATAAAATCGAACTCTCTAACTGTGTTAAGGAAGTTTTCAATCCTTCAAATCCAAATCTAACCATACCAACTGAATACTCAATTGGTTGCAGGAAATCCTCGTAATGACCCACATACTTCTTCAGCGTATGATTAACGAATCTCTGAGAATTTGATATCCACAAATCAAGCTTTTTATAAGACTCTGAAAGTCTAAGTAAATTCGATTCATCGGGAGTTGGTTTCCAATCGATACAGTCCTGCCAAATATCATCCACTAATTGAAGGAGATTGTGTAACGAACTCGGTTCACAATTTGACTTTAGGAAGTGTGTAAGATCCTGAACCAGATTACTGTAGAGACATTCATTTGGACGTAAAGCCACCTTCTGAGAGAATTTGGTCTTTCGCTCAGCTAATTCTGAAAGTCTTGATTCTAATTCACTGCAAATTTCTGCCCCGAAATTCTTGTACCTCATCGTGATCTTCATAAAATCGTAAGCTGTCATCAGGGTCGTTAAACAATTGATGTCCTCGACAATGTATTCCTTTTTGAGGCGATTTTTCTCCACGGGATCAATGAGTGGAGTAAATGTGAGAAGACACAGTTCTATTGCACCGATGAGGGAATTTACCAATGATGCGTTGAAGAAGTTATTAAGCGAAGCAAGCATTGGATGAAGTTGCGAATTCATTTCAGTTTGGGCTTTGATGCAATGCGTTTTAAGATAGCTCACTAATTTTTGGAAATTATCGTTGTAGTCGGAGAAACTCTGATTTTCTAAATTTTGGCAAAGCTTTTGAATATACTCAACTTCAAAGGTGAGTTTTTTGGCTTTTAATAAACTACTATCGAAAACCGATTTAGGTAGATCAAATCTGCTTGTCATAAGCAATCCATTATTCCAAAGAAGTTGTCTCATGTCAGAGAGGGAGGCTTTCCAAATGTTCAAGTCTTTAAGTGATATGGCTTTAAAAGAACCATCCCATTGGAAAAGAAGTCTAAGAATTGTTTTATTTAGAGGCGGACCTGTGTAGGTGTATGTAGAACCAACTTCTTCGTCTTTTTTCTCTAGACTTAAACAAACATCACTACGAGATGCCAAATTATTCAATAAGAATGAATAAGCGTCCTTTGATACCAAATGGGAGTATGTAGAATTTATTTTAAAGTTGGTGGAGAGGTACTTAATCAAATTTTCAAATTCACCCTCTGTTTCAATGTTCGCAATGTATTTTAAGATTTCTGCATTCAAGACCTCGAACTGTCTAAATTTCTCACTTGGAATCAGTTGAAGCAATTCGAGGGATTTTGTATTAAGAGAGGGTATGCTTTCCAGAAAGATGCCATTCAAGTTGGCACTTCTAGACTGGTTACCCAAAATCAGGGAAACGTACTTGGTGACCAAATACTCACGGAGTGACAATATTTCAACCTCTACTTGATTTGGAGTCTGCATTTCTTTCAAATTGGCACTGAGGAGCGATTTAATCGAAGCAAAGCAGTTCTGGCATTCTTCCAGGTCTAGGTCTTCGTTATTCTCATGCGATATGTCTTCAACATCTAGTGTTCTATTCCTTAAAGCTTCTACTAACGACAAAGGGATGCCTAGCTCAGTCTGACTTCCAGTTAAACGTTGAAATTGCAGATCAAATGTTTTATGCTTGAGAAGAATTGCTCTTAATTTCCTAGCAGCGTCAGATTTTTGTGCTAGCAACTTCTTTTCAATTAATTCGCCCGTAAACGTTCCATAAACAGGCACAATAGTTAAGCTTGCGTCCAAGTTATTCATCATAGTCATACGATTTATTTGCTGCATACTGTAGTAAGGTTGGAAATGAGTTATTTGTTTGGTATATACCTTTCGAATTAGATTTAACGGATGATTCACACTGAGAGCGTAATTAGTGAGCTTTTGGAGACTTGAATCAAACTCCGCGCTTAACTGTTTATAGTTTGGTAGTAGCTTTTCCAGAAGTTTAAGAAGATTCTTGTTCAGCCATTTGAAGTGAAGGAGAAGTTTATCCATTAAATTCGTGTTAACAGCTTTTTCGACAAACAGTTTGCCTTTGGAAACTTTTAAGATACGATTAAACCACAGAAAAGCAGTGATAGCTTGAGCGTAAGATGCTAAATTAAACCCTGCATACTCCAATGATGCGTTTAAAATGTGCCTCATGCTATTGAAGAATGACGATAAATTATTCAAGAATACATTGTTAAGCTTGTCGTTGATAACTTTTGTCTGAACAGCCTGAGAATACGCTAGAGCATTGATCTGACTTAATTTTGTGATTGTTTCGGAACTCACTTCATCTATAAGCAACTGTGAGAGAAGTAAAGCGCTTAGAGCAAATACTTGTTGATCGTATTCAGGGTTAAGTTGTAATGTGTAGTCTCTGATTCTGGGGAATAACTTGCTATTCCATGGAAGCGTGCCAGTACTATCCTCAAAATTTGATTTGCGATGCTGAATTTTAGCAAAAAACTGATCGCTGAGTTTTTCAAACGATTGATTCGACACGTGTTTGCTTGTTAAAACTTCTTTCAAATACAAATTACGTAGTTTGCTATCCTCTAAAGAGCTCGCCTCATACAACATATACAAACAGGCTTTGACCAATTCTGTACTGATTTCAAACTGCAGGTTCTCGAACCCGGTGAAAAGTTGTCCTAGCAAATCTTTGTCACCCTTAAGAAGCATTCTAAATGGTTCCGTTTGCATTTTTATCAGTGCTACCGTATTCAAGTCCTCCCCACTTAGTAAAACATTCTGCAAATCAACATCGATGCTTTCAAATTCACCTAATTGCTTTGATTCTTCGAGGACAACCTCTCTCAAATAATTTTGATAGTATGCCAACCCATAGCCCATGAGATCCACATTCGATGCATAAACATAGACTTCCATTCCGCTGACATAAATTGCTTTCTCATCTTCGTAGCCAATTCTTTTATATGAGTCAACCAAGAAAGCAAACTGCGTAAGATGTGAAACGTTGAAATTATTTATCTCCGTCGCAGCGCGAATTCGGTCATGAATCTTAACAATTGCATTGATCAGTTTTGCATCTCGTATGCCATTCTCATAAATAATTAACCGAAGATCATCATGGGTGTAGTTATCGTTAGTTAATGCCATTTCTATGCAACGATTTCGCATTGCTCTTGATAGTTCACCATTTTTTGGATCGATTGTGAGGAATGCTCGGAAGTTTTTATGCTTTTCAACAATTTCAGCCTCTTCACTGGCTGTTACACCTTTCTCAGAGATTAGAAGATTTCCATTTGGTTCAAAGACTGGATTGAGACGATCAAGGACAGCCGATGAGCATAAGTTTACATGCTCCAAACTGATGTATTGGCCAATCTTTAGAGATTTGACAATTTTCGAATCAACCCATTCGAAACTGCCGCCGGTATTCAGGCTTTCATAGTTCCGCATCAAGTTCTTGAGGGCGGTCAGTACCTTTTGTAGTCGCTCTAAGTCACACTTTACATCACCGCTAATGCAATTCACTAGGAGGAGTTTATTGATGATTACAGTCAAATATTGCAAACGATCCCGGAAGTTATTTAGTTCGTCCGACATTTCCGATGGATTGTGAAGATCTGAAAAGAAACCGATTTAAGCGGTTATGGTAAAATAGACTTCTTGTTGATCTTACCTATTTTGGCTTTGTTGAGGTCAGAGTATTTGCTCCAGGAATCAAGTAAATCTATCAGTTGATGAGTTGTCGTTTTATCGGCAGCAGTCTTAACCTCGAGAATCAGCCGTTGCACTTCGCT